>OX602130.1:4810000-6047500 GCA_951449985.1 Falcaria lacertinaria | reverse complement strand
CTCTCTGTCTAACAATATTATAACAAAAAGGGATAAAAACTATCATCACAAAATTCTGAAGGCTAACCTCTACACTAGATTATCGCTAATAGTTTGGTATTTACAAATTGAGTCGACACAAGTATATGTTTGTTTTAAATAAAAGTGGACAGTGGTGTTTATCTTGTTTGACAAAAGCATTAAACTAAACTAATTTGACAGGACTATAAGTCTTGCTATCCCATTCTCATGTGCGTGGTTAAATAAGGATGGCAATACTTAAATCGTCAAATTAATTCAGTTTAATGATTTAGTAGAACAGAATTAGCACCAGTGAGAACTTTATTTGTGATCTACAAACACGCTATCCATACATTAGGAAAGCAACAGCTAAATCTGGTGGGTAAGTGTTTTTTAAGCGGTTACAATGTAATATTGATATTTATTTGAAACAGATTTGGATAAATTTGTGACTGTAATATGAAATTTTGACATAACTAGTTGAAAGCCAACTGGAAGTGGATCTCAAATTCTTGAAGGAAAAATAAAGATATATATTCTCTTAACTATAATATTACTCTTGCAGTAGCTAAAGACAAAGATACACAAGAGATATGTAGAATGTCCTCTCAATGAGGACATTAAATGCTTTATAAAAGATAAAGGAAATTTACCAAATCAATTACATAGTTATTAACCTTCTGACTAAAATTTCCAAACACAGTCATTAATAACGTATCTATTTCTCATTTATCTTAAATGCACCTTAACATAATATAAAACAGTGGCTTCCCGCCGTCTATACGCTTAGATCTTTTACACTACTCTACAGATTTTACTGCGGTTTTCATAGACGAAGTGATTCCTGAAGAAGCTTTTTATGAATAATTAATTTCGGAAACGTAAACCCGAGCAAAGCCGAGGCGGATCGCTAGTTTATGATAAATGAGAAATACGTGGATACGAAATACTATTTCGATAACAACATTATCACCGTAAAGTATTATATTCATATGACAATATGAACTGAAATTTGCTCTTAGTAAAATATTTATCAGTAATTTCTTTAATAATATATTTTGGATCAAAATATTTTTCATGACAAACCTATATTAGACTCAGAGATCAGAAGAATAAGAGCCATGTTTCATTGCAAGCCTCCCAACTAATTATCTTTACTGATCAAACTAGAATAATGTCAAAATACGGATGTCACTTCATTGCAAAAAGATACTTATATCGTCGTAACAAAGTTGTAAACTGATTCTGATAACTCCCGATCCCGTAAGCGAGACATCTCGATACACTGGCATTTGGTCCCTCACGTATATTAGCAAGTTTTCAATCACGCTCACAGGATGACTTATTGTAAATTCAACTTTCTTCACTTCACATAAAGCTAACGTTTCAATATATAAGAGTTGGTTCGCTTACGGCTCGAGGATTTCTTCCCTAGTGCGTTCCATACTATAACTGTTGAACAATATTTGGACAATTTGAAGAAAATATAAAATTATTACATTGGTAAAAACATGATTATCTGTCACTTTCACACGATTGCTAATAGAAGGAGATAGCTATAGTTCACAGCGTAATTTATCATTGCCTTAGTATACTTAAGATTTACGGCAGCCAGATTATTTTTATTAAAGTTATTGTACCAACTTATGTTATTGTTTGTTGAAACAAAAATCTGCTAACACATTTTTTATACCACTCAGGTGGCAGCACCAGGTGTATTATTTGCGAGTGGCCAACCCTGCAAAAATCTCTTCACACCCTTCTTGAACAACCCCATAGATTACAGACCACTTAATGATGTAACATTTTGGTCAAACAGTAGACCCAAGGCATTGTATAAACTATCTATCTGTCTGATTACTACACAATTTCACAGTATTCTAAATTTAATAAACGATTAGATTACATTAAAACTAGGACCTAACGGCCGAATACTGAAACAACAGTCAAACTTTGATGCCCACGTAACTGTTTGTAGGGTCGTGAAAATGCAATTTGGCATGTAAAATCGGAGGCCACTCAAAATTTTATGTGGCCTCAAATTTAACTGGGGTTTCAGTATTCCGTCATAATTCTTCGAAATTCTTGAATAAAACTTCTCTTCTAGCATAAGGATAGATTAACTATACAATAATATGGCACGCACTAGAGATTTTGTATCACTTTAGGCACTGACTAAATCACTTTCACATTTCTGCTTCTTCATGCTGGGTGATTCTTCACTGTTCACCGCTTCTTCTTGCGAGAAGCTGATTCGTTTTCTCTTCAGAGCTTTAGGATTTCTCTCGCTGTCCGTACTACTCAATCTAGCATCATCGCTTGAAACCCCATTAGTAGCGTTTCTAATTATGAGTAAGTCTTTCTCTATTTCGGTCAACTCGCGCGGCTTAGGCGGCCTGCCGAGCCGCTTGGCCGGTTTATTCTTGCTAATGGATGGAGATTCTTCAGGTTTTCGTTTTTTGTACGTACGTTTTGCCGCTAGCTTACCTTTCTTTGATTGAGATTCTTCCTGAAAACGAAAATAAAGATAAGTACGAATTAGCAGTATTAGTAGAATCATACGTATTTTCTTCACGCCTTCCGCCTAGGGTCCCCAAAGAAGTAACCAGAGGTGTTACAACCCACTTTGCATCGAAGATAATTTGTTGCCAACGAGATAGATATGAGACCATAATGTCTTAGGCCCTACATATATTATGTCTATGAACTTCTTCTCAACATATGCAGGTTTCCTCACGATGTTTTCCTTCATAAAGCTCATAGTGTGACTAATCACTGTACTTAAGAGATATTGATATCCCGTTGCCCCCTAACTCTGTCTAAGGGGTCCTGGTATCACTCATGCCGAAGCTATAATAGCAAATGTAATTCAGAGCATTATCATGACACTTAAAAATAAAATAACACTACTTAACCATGTTAGAGGCCAGTGTCAATATTTCTTAGATGCTGAGTCAGAGATAGTCCTAAAGGCAGTCCCTATTGCAAAAAAAAAACAAAATGCATGACAGCAGTACATGACAATGAATATAATAAGGTCAACTCTTCGTAAAGAAAGGTTGCAGAACTCTTATAAATGTATGGATGTTCTGTATCAGCGTAAATTGTCCCAACCGAGGCACTTACAGGAGACTAGTCAAATAACTCTACATTGATGTAGTGTTGTGTTTATTCGGGAAGTAAGGTCGCCAGTACTCCACCAGGATACACTGCGCTAGTATTAAAGCTGCTAGTACAGTGAATCCTCATCAGCAACATGGTTGGCAACTCGTTAGTGGCTATAGGCTACGGTGACTGCTTACCATCAGGCGGGCCGTATGCTCGTGTGCCACCTTAGTGGTAAAAAAAACTTGCTATATTGGCGGTATAAAATTATGCTGACCTGTTTAGGCTTCGCCCCCATGTATCCGGAGCACCTTTTAGCTCCACACAGACACCTCTTCTTATCGATGCCAGCACATTCCAAGTTGTAGTTGAATGTAACTTCGCTGTTCTGTAATATGACCATATCACATGATTATTACATACATACACACATACGTGATTATGACGTCAAGCCTCTCGCAGGGTAGGCAGAGAATATATGTATAGCCATATTTCACTACATTATGATTATCGGAACAAAAACAATATAATAATGATGAATGAATCATAAAAAACCTATGTGATACAAATAAATAACAATAACGGTATAGGTGCCAATTCTGTTGTTAAAATTTACTAAAAATATTGCCATCTTTATTTAACCCTGCACAAAAGAAAGGGATAGCAAGACTTTTAGACCTGTCAAATTAGTTAAGTTTGACATTTTGCACAATAGAATCGACACCATTGTGTAAGTAAATAGTACCAAGAAGGCATTGTGTAAATTATACAAAGCTACAATTGTGCACATTGCACCAAACTAAAATTGTGTTTGTACGAAGTTACTATGTAAATTGCACTTCGGAATTGTGCAAATTGCGTTGGTAAATTTGTGTATTTGTTGGTAAATATGTTGTGAAATACTTACAGCAGGAATATCGTACAAAGCGAAGAGTCCCACTCGCACATCGCCCAGCACTGTCCACTTCTGGGTCTCACAATTGGGCTCGCAGCAGTGGTTCATAAACCTAACATTTAAATTTCACTTCATAAAGTTCACAGCGAAGCTTAGTCTAGCAAGAGTTATAGTTAGCAAAGCGTGGTCTAGCTAGAGTTATATATTATTTATTTATTCATTCAGGAACAAACATTTTACAGCGATAATATCTGCAATAGTTTGAACCTGTATCGCAGATATTAACAACGCCGAAAAGCGGCGCTAGAGAGTTCCAAGTATTTGTTAAATATATTATAAGTTAAATTAAATTAAATTAACTAATATAATAGCCAACGACAGCAAGTATATAGTAGTAGTTCGTCTAAGATTGGCTCACCTGGCCAAGTTCCCCTTGGGCCCAGCATCGATCATCCGCTCCTTATCCAGCGTGAGGAAATAGAAGTTCTCGTCTCGTATCTCGTGTTTCCTGTTCATACGCCGCCTGAACTCCTCTTCATCTATCAACTCGCCCACGTACTCGATCACGAATTGACCTACAACGAATAGAGGGATTAAGGAGGTTTTTTTATACCACCAAGGTCCACCTGATGGTAAGCGGTCACCGTAGCTTATGGACGCTTGCAACATCCTTCACACCCTTATTGAAGAACCCCATGCTGTGATCTTTTGGGAAACCTATTAAATACATGAGCAATAGCTCTCATACTTAAATATCATAACGCCGAGACCCTCACGTAGTACAGGGTTGGCAGGGAGTATAGAGCGCCATAACACTCTTGGAAATTTTTGCTTCTTTTACATTCATCAATCTCTTCATACATGCCCGTATGAAGAGATTGGTGAACTTTGCCTTTCCGCCGTGGAGGTAGGTCCTTTGGCAATCTTATCTAGGAAGTTATACATTGGCTTTCCACGGCTTGTTTCATTCGCTTCTTTTTTTCAATAAAAATATTATGGATTTTTTTCCAAAATCCTCTACTTACAGTAATTTTTACAAAAAATAAAAGGGATATTATCTGGAATAACACATAAAATACTTTTTATACCCGGTTTTTTTTGTTTCCTGTGGGATTTGAAGCTCAACGCGGATATAGGCGCGGATAGAAGCTAGAAATATAAATATTCTACACTAATATTATAAAGAGGAAAGATTTGTATATTTGTATTTTTGTGGGTCTTTATTGAATAGGCTCCGAAACTACTGGACCGATTTCAAAAATTCTTTCACCGTTAGAAAGCTAAATGATCACTGAGTAACATAGGCTATTTATTATACTAGCTGCCCGCCCCGGCTTCGCTCGGGTAAACAAAATATTTGATAACGTCTTGACGTCTACCCATGCGAAGCCGGGGCGGGAAGCTAGTATATACATATCTTATCTTATCTAATATATAAAATTCTCGTGTCACAGTTTTCGTTGCCATACTCCTCCGAAACGGCTTGACCGATTTTGATGAAATTTTTTGTGCTTATTCGGTATCTATGAGAATCGGCCAACATCTATTTTTCATCCCCATAAATGCAAAAAAAAATGTCAACACGAGCGAAGCCGGGGCGGGCTGCTAGTGTATATATATAATTGTTCCTCACCCGCTTTGATGTCGTCCAGTGTCTTGAGCCCCCAGCCGCGCTGCGGAGTGCGGTAGGGCACCAGCTTGGGGTAGAGCCGCTTCTCGAAGGCGCGGTTGTTGCAGCGCTCGCCCGCGCGGCACATCGGCCCGCACTCCGTCAGCAGCATCCTGGGGAAATACAACACATACTAATATTACAATCTTTCATTTCTCTTTCACTTTTTTTCTGTACCCTAAGGTTGTCTGAAGAATTGCTCTAGCGATAAGACCGCCTGTTGCCTTCACTACACTGTATCTTTTTGTTCTTGTTTGTTTTTTTTTTCGATAAGGTGTGTAATAAAGAGTATTTGTGTTGTATTGTATTACAAATGCGAAAGTAGCTCTGCTTGTGTGTTTGCTACCTTTTCACGGCTGAACCGATCGAAATGAAATTTGGCAATGAGATAGATTACAACCTGGGGAAGTACACAACAGCTATATTTATCTAGTAGGTATCTGGGGTTAAAGCTTCCCACAAGTGTCCCCGGAGGGGTAGGTGTTACAACACCCACTTTTTACAGAAGATAATTCGGTGCGTGTCAGTCAGATGGTGAGGCCGTCACCGTCTGAAATCTATTATTTTGGTCAATAGGTTACCTCTGACCTAAAGGCATATTGCGATCTGCCACTACCGTGAATTGTCTCTCAATAAGCGATGGAATGAATGACACTAGGCATTTTAATGCAACACAAATTATTATTGAGAAACTTGATAATTCTCTTACACTCGACACTGGCAGAAATAGTCCTTGAAGAGGATTGATTGCCATAGTTAGGAAGAAGAAGAAGACAGCGTACGGTGGTAATTTAGACCTTCTTAAGTGCCTTATTAGGGCCTAAACTGAATAAATGATTTTTGATTTTGATAGTACCTGTTAAGGCAGTGCGAGTATGGTCCACAGGGGTCGTCGTCCCTGGCGCTGCACTCGCACTGGGTCAGCGACCCCTCGGGGTCATCGCCCCGCCGCGCCACGGCCCCGCACGGTTTGTTGACCTTCAGCTTCACGTAGTGCGGCGGCAGCAGAGAGGACGCAATGTCCAGAGACTCCTCCTCATTCGGCTGGGCGCCTGTTATATTACATTATTTAATTTGGATTTACACAAAAACTGTTTTTTTTTTCTGTGCTACTTACTGTGCTAGCAGTATTACTACTAGACCAGCGTATCCTCGTGGAGCACTGGCAACCTTACTAACCGCAGAAACACAACACTACATCAAGTATTGTTATTTCACTGCGGTCTTCTGTAAGGTGGAGGTAAAGTCCCCAGTCGAGCGGCTCCAATTTAAATGGGAAACCCACGCGAAATCCCGAATCATCTCTTCAATCTCTTTTTAAAAGCTCATGGTGTGATTAATCACTGTACTTAAGCTTAGAAAACCTCATTGGTACAGGCGGGGATTCGAACCTGGGCCCATGAGATGACAGGCCGTTGCTTCAACCACAAGGCCACCACGGCTTCAGTTTTTTATAGTGTTAATGATATGATGTAGTGTTCTAACAATTTGATACCAACTTTTTAATATTTCGCACGCCCTCTGCGCATGCTCCATCGCCGTTGTGAATGCCGCGTCTATCTTAGATTTCTGACTTGATATTCTGCCGGAATCACCTAGAACGCAAATAAAGCACCGATTATAGTATGCCTATCACTCCCACACTACGGTACGTCACATCCAGAGAGAGTGAGAGAGACTGATAGATAACTCTATTCTACATATTATGTTATTCATTATAGTATCATCATTCCCCTTCCATATTATTTGGGGTCGGCGCAATATGTATTTCTCTTCCATCCTTCTCTATCATCCGTCATCTCTGTATTCATGTGTTTATTCCTATCTTTCACACAGTCCGTAATTCATGATATTTCATGATAGTATGCTAGCCAGTAAACTTATATTATGAAATAATTCGTTTGATAACAGTTATAGATATTAATATACGAAATCTTACTGATTCTTAATACTTGTATAAATGTATTGAGATGATTTTATTTTTTGTTATTTTCTTTTCTATATTTGTTGTTGTAGCGGCAACAGAAATACACTGAAACAACTGTCTGACTATTACGGATCATTAGATACAACCCGCTGACAGACATACAGACAGTCTGACGGAGAGCGAAGTCTTAGTAGGGTCCGTTGGTTACCCTTCGGGTACAGAACCAAAGCCACCATAATATAATAGTGATTACCTTCCTGAAAGGGGAACACCCTGCCCCGATTCACCCAGTAGTGGTCGTACTGGCCGAAAAACCTGACTACGAACTCTCCCGGGCTGTGTTTCACCGCCATTATGTTGGCCGGGATCTCGCACGGGTGGAGGATTATGCCCGGCCACCATCTAAAAAGAAAAAAATACAGAGTACTGAGTTTCTTGCAGGTTCTTCTCAGGTGAATTTTTTTCGGATCCTGTGGTAATTTAGACCTCCATAAGTGTCTTAACTAAGTAAATTATTGTTTGAATTTGATTTCACTGCGCGGTTTCAAAGGAGCTTCCTCCCACCCACAATCAAATTGTGGAATAAGCTCCCCGCCGTGGTTTTCCCAAAGGAGTACAACATGGGGTTCTTCAAGAAGGTTGTAAAGAGATTTCTGAAAGGTCGGCAACGTGCAAAGTGATACCCCTGGTTTTGCAAGCGTCGATAGGCTACGGTTACCGCTTACCATCAGGCACACCGTGCTTGTTTGCCACCTTAGTGGTATAAAGACAACTCCATCGTCAGCGTAGCAAGTAAGCAAATAAGTTTCGATATAATTATTTCAGTATCACCCCATTTTATGCTATACTAAGGTGGCACACAAGTGACATAAGCATACGGCCCACCTGATGGTAAGCAGTCACCGTAGCCTATAGCCGCTAGCAATACTAAGGGTATCACTAACGGGTTGCCAACCTTGTTGATGTTTAGAGCTCACTGTGCTAGCAGCATTACTACTAGCGCAGCGTGTCCTCGTGGAGCACTGGCCACCTTACTTACCGCAGAAACATAACACTACATCAAAGTAATGTTATTTGCCTGTGGTCTCCTGTAAGGTGGAGGTTCAGTCCCCAGCCGGGCGGCCCCATTTTTTATGGGAAATCCTACGGGAGATCACATCGACCCACCTCGATACTTGATCAGATATATTTGATGTGGGCCTAAAATTTAAAATCGAAATGTACTGACCTGTAGTGTCCCAATTTGACCCACACCATTTCACCGTACAGTGGCAGACGACCAGTTTCACAGTCTTCACACATGTACCCACCTGAAAGATATGTCATTTTAGTATATATTATTTCCACAGAGATGATACATACATCCATATATGGATATTACAACATCAAGTCCCTCAAGGTATATTATAAAAAGGAGCATAAAGCGCCATATCACTCCTTTACTTGTATATATATATAATGTATAATATATATATGTAATGTATGTATAATATATATAATGATCATAATGGTGTCGATTCTGTTGTTCAAAATTACTAAACTTAACTAATTTGACAGGTCTTAAACTCTTGCTATCCTTTTCTCATGTGCGGGGTTAAATAAGGATGGCAATATTTTTAGAATGTCAAATTAGTTAAGTTTAGTAATTTTGAACAACAGAATTGGCACCAATATCTCTCTATAATTCACGGAGCCTTATAAGGTCCGGTCTTTTATCTAGGCTCGCGTGAGGATATATATCCAACACGTAGAGGCCCGTTCGGTAATTTTAATAAGTCAGCGATACACGTGGCGAATATCATCCCCGGAATGCATAGTGATGCACCTGGGGATGATCCTCGCCGAGTGCAGAGACTATTTTATGTTAATGGAAATTTTAACTTGGGCTATTGTGGTTATCTGTTAATGGATTGGGATATCTGGGCTATGGGATGTGACTATGGACGTCTGCCATGGAATATGTCTCAATATTATGACATAAATTTACTTTATTCATGTATATATTGAACTTCTAGCGACCCGCCCCAGCTTCGCACGGCGTGCATTAGCCACATAAAATAAATACCTACAAAACACAACTGAATTATACATAAAAACCTTCCTCTTGAATTACTCTTATCTTAATTAGTTTTAAAGATCATAGCATACATAGGGACAGACAGACAGCGTGAAGCGACTTTGTTTTATACTATGTAGTGATAGTGATATTACCTTCAGGTGGTTTGATATTAAGGCACTCAGCATGGAA
Source organism: Falcaria lacertinaria (assembly GCA_951449985.1). Lineage (NCBI taxonomy): Eukaryota > Metazoa > Arthropoda > Insecta > Lepidoptera > Drepanidae > Falcaria > Falcaria lacertinaria. The sequence continues at coordinate 6,037,656 of OX602130.1, read as the reverse complement.
CGAGGTGGGGCAGTACTCGCAGCATATCAGCGTCCCGCCCAATGCACAGATGAAACACCAGCCTGTGTTCACATGACAAGGCACTTTGCCTGGCCTGTAAACATCAAAATCAAAAATCATTTATTCAGTTTAGGCCCTAATATGGCACTTATGAAGGTCTAAATTACCACATCAAATCAACATTACACTTATGTTTTGTTCTAGAAATATTCTTGAACAGATACAAGTGCAAATTCTCTCGTCACACATTAGTCTTAAATTGCAAAAGGACATCATCCATGTTTCATAGATTTGGTCCAAATCTGAAACAGGCAGCCAACGCTTTTTTTTGTGTATGTACTGTTAGAGCTTGTCCGTCTGAGCATTTATTACTATGGCACCAAAGTTGGTCATAACAGGACATTTAATTTGTTTTGGTTTTTTGGATTACTATTTGCAACAAAAATGTATGTAAGATCAGATTTTCGAACTCAAGTAAAATCAACTACAATGGTCCTACAGGTTTGGTGCTACAGTAAAAAGCTTAAGACGGGCAAGCTCTAACAGAATACACAAAAAAATGCGTTGGCACTTTTAGATTTCGACCAAAATGGATGATGTCCTTTAAGCTTATTGCTGTCAAATCATACTATCACATAAATGCGAAATTTTGTGTGTGTTTTGTTTATGCCCTCTTCAAGCCTCAACGGCTGAATGGATATGCATGAAATTTGTAATGGAGGTAGGTAGCTTATAAGCTGGATTCAAATTTACAATTACTTTTTACCCTGGAAAATTGTATAGTTCCCAAGGGATAGTAAAACAATGCGGGGAGTCGCGGGCAAAAGCTAGGTTTAAATTCTGGCAAATCAATTGAAGTATTAGTCCTGTCAAAACTATGCATATTTTAGTATCAATGAACAACAAAATTAGGTACATATTTTAGGTTAGTTTTAAGCCCACGACGCAAAATGAGAGGTGGCATAAGTTGTTTTTTTAATTCATTACGGTTCTGCGATTGAGCGAAGGTGGAGCTCGCTTGTCCGTTAGTAGCCTATTCGCTCTAGTCTTAAAGAGTCCCAGGTTGTAGGATTCAGGGAACACTGATGAGGGGAGAGAATTCCAGTCCTTTGCTGTACGCATTATGAAAGATGATGCAAAACGCTTAGTGCGTATTGGTGGTATGTCCACAACGTAAGGGTGAAAGCTCTCCCCACGCCTAGTAGTCCGATGTTGAAAAGGTGATGGAGGAACTAAGTCGTGAAGTTCCTGTGCACACTCTCCGAAATGTATGTAAGTTGACTTGTGTTTCTGTGTGTCTGTCTGTGGCATCGTACGTCCTAAACGAATGAACCGATTTTGATTTAGTTTAGTCATTGTTCATATCAAAACTATGAATAAAATTGTAATTTACTGACACGGGCAAGTAGGACAGTTTCATGCTTGTATGAAAATTTCCCGGTATCAAAACTTTCAACTTTAAAAAGTTATTATAATTATCTTTACTTGACAACAAGAGTTGTTTTTAGAATAGCTACTACACTACACTTACCTATGTTCGTAATGCCTCGGACATATAATATGCGAGCCGGTCAGTATCTTCGTCCCGGCGGGTAGGCACTTGGTGAACGCGTGGTATGTGGCCGGACACCTCACGCATCGGGCCAGTTTGTCGCCACTGAACCTAGTCTTGCATCCTCTCGGATCATCTGACACACAAGTGTGGCAGACATGTCTTGGACACGTCAGAGCTTCAAAGAATTCGTTAATCTTCTTGTTATTTTTAGACGGCTCACCCCCATTGAAGTGAGTTTGCGGCCACTGGTCTAAGCACTCCAAATGATAGTACTTATGACAGTGAGCGACGTGACAACGCTGCCGTAACTCTACAGATGTCTTAGACACTGCTGATTTGCAAACGAAGCACAAAGGCGTGTCCTGTTTGAGACAATGGTTGCATTTGAAGTCTGAATATTCAGACGATTCAGTTTTGCGTTTAAGTTTCACGTCCACTATTTCACATTTACCAGCAATAGTATCAGTCCACGTTAAACCATCGTCACTCGAGTAGGAATCGTAGTGTACAGTGTCTGTGTCACCGAGCATTTCTTTCATCTTAGCCTCTAGTTGTGATTCAAAACTTTCCGCGTCGACTGTACACGTTACCGATTCCACTGTCTCTTCGATAGATTCATTGTTTTCCTCAGAAAGATCTCTGGATTTATCGTCACTTTGGCTCTCAGAATCTTCTAGACTTTTCATCTTACGACCCTGCTTTTTCTTCTTCTTTCTACCTCTCGTAGGTGCGGGGACGTCTGCTACTTCTACTTTCTTTTTGATACACTCAATGTGGAACATGCAATTGCATCCTTTGCATTTTACAAGATTACCAGTTAATTCACAAATCTCACAAACTTTCTCTCTAACTAAGCCTTTAAATAGATTAGGCTTTGGCCTCGTTAGTTGTTCGAAATATAACTCCACTTCATCAAATTCCTCTTCCATATATTCTTGCGGTACTTCTGCGCCTGCATATTCTTTGAATTCGTTTCCATTCTTGATTCCGTTACCTTCCTTGAATTCATTAGCTTCCTTCGTTTCTTTGTCTTCCTTGATTTCATTATCTACATTCAAGCTGTTGCTCTCTTTGATTTCAATTGAAATAGGTTGTGAAAGCTTTCCTTTTTTCTTAAAAATCTCAAACACTTTTATATCATCTTCCAAGTCGGAGAAATCTTCGTTATAATAAGGCTGGATAACTTTACGTTTGGGCTTCTCTCGCATTATATAATCATCTAAGGTCTCTTTCTCGACCTTAACTCTCTTTTTAACTTTCTTTGGCAGTGTTTCTTGGCTCAGACCTTTAACCAGACCAGATTGTTCAATATCATCCACCTTTTTCAGTTCATTTTTAGAATTCTCCTCATACAGCCAAGTCTTAAATAGGTAGTTAATTATTTCGTCCTGTGTGAGCTGAGGGTTTTCATCCATTAAAGCATCTTGTCTCAATTCTAAATATTGGGTAAATTCTGGGTCTTCTAATACCTTGTCCAATTTTTTTTCATTCTTAGATCTTTGTTTTCGTCTGTTCAAAGAGATATCACTATGTTCAGAATTGATAGAGGTTGTGTCAGCATCAACATCATCTTTAATTTGCTTTTCTTCACAAAACACGTTCGAATTTGGTTTCGAACGCAACTTGCGTCTACTCAAGGGAACTTCGCTGCCCTCAGAATCACTTGATTCTGTCTCAGCTAAGTCAGTTATTTCTTGGTTGTATTTATTAACTTCCGAATTAGGTGTTATAGATTGATAGTTCTCTTCAGAATATATTGATGATGATTTGGGTTCTGGTGTTTTGACTTCATGTATTTTATTATCATGTTTGATTGACACTGGAGATTTCACTCTTGAGGGAATATGTTTCGATAATGGTTCATCATCATCGGAAACGAGCGATACTAATTCCAATTCGCTATGATTAATGGTAATTTTCTCCAACCGAGCATTAGCGCTTTCATGTCTTTGAGATACTTCAAATGGAGTTTTTATTCTCTTATAACGTTTTTGCTTTTCCAATGTTTCACTTAATTCTGAATTGATTAAAACGGTTTCTATATTTCGTTCTACTTTAGTATTTGTTTTAGGACTCCCATCTACACAATCATTATCATCAAGTGGTGATATAATTCTTCTAGAATGATTTCTTCTCACAATCAAAGAAGACCCACTATCCTCTGAATTAATGGATACTGTATCTGTGTCATCGTCTGAAAGGTTTTTATCTTTCTTCTTAATATTTTTATTCTTAAGAGATAGAGATGTTTTCTTCTTCAATGTATCTTTACCCAAGCCCTTTACTAAGCCTGACTGGTGTATATCATCAGCTTTCTTCACATCAGACTTCTTACTCTCTTCGTATTGCCATGTTTTGAACAAATACGCGACGATCTCTTCCTCACTAAGTCCTGGGTGCTCATCCATGACTTCATCTTGTCTGAGATGTAGATATTTCTGAAACTCTGAATCTTGATTGTTTAATTCTGACTTCGAAGATGACTTTCCTAAAAGAATCTCATTTTTAGCCTTACTTCTTGTTCTGGGTTGACTATCTTCAGTATTTATTGAAACAGTTTCTTTATTAATTTGATTTGGAGCTTCTTCATCACTATGGACTCCATTTTCTTTAATTGGTTCAGGTAATGAATCTACTTCTTTTAAAGTGGTATCCTCATCATCATCATCCTCAATGGATGTTAATTCAGATGACTTTGATGGTGGCACTTTAGTTTTTTCATCGTCGATTTTATTATTCAAAACAACACTATTTATCTTCTTTACATATTTATTTCCTTTAACTTTTAAGTTATCATCTTCGTCATTGTCGCTTTTCTCGTCATTTGTTAACGGACTATATTCCAGTTTGTAATCGAATTCATCACTTTCATAATCTAGATCATCTGCAGATTCTTTATCATCAGCCTCTTGTTGGCCTTCTTCAATTACATGATTATAGGCTAGTGCTTTGTCTTGCTCGAAATAGCTAGATTTCTTCATTATAGTATCCCCTTCAGAATTCAAAGCATGTTCTTTATCTAACAATATATTTTTCATTGTATTATCTACTGGAAGCTCACCAGTTTGTTGAAACTTAGTGTCATCTGCCTGTCGATTTAATTTAACTTCATTTATATTATCAGAACTATCATAACTATTATCAATAGACATATCATTTGGTCCAGCCATTTGAATATCTGCTTTTTTCTGACTTAATGTTTTATCAACTGCACTAATTACATCTATGTCACTATTTTTATTAATTCTATCCACTGAACTTAAAATGTCCACATCATCAACATGCTTATTATTGTATTTTTCATCAGCACATTGTTCAATTTCAATTTGTACAGAATCTATTAAATTAGTGTCATCTTTTAAAAATAATTCAATTTTTTCTTCATTTGTTGGCCCTTTACTATCCACGTCATCTTTATCTTCATAGTTTAACTTTTCAATCTGTAAAATATTACTACAATTAGTCCCCACATCATCAGCATTTAATTCAATTGTTTCATTATTTGATTTATTAGTTTCCATATTCATACTTTTTTGTCCATCCTCTTCCATTTCATGGGCAGAGTCAGAGGCAAATGCAGAGTCTTGTTGTTGTTCATTTACCTCATTATCATTATGATGTTCAGTTTCTTCAGATTCCCCTTTTTCAGGTGACACAAAATCATCATTCAAAACTGTAGTTATCAACTCGGTTGGTTCAGTTTTCTCCTCTTTCTGACTATAAAGTGATTCAACTTTTGCAATAATGCCAATACCACTACTAGGATTGTCGCTATTGAATTTACCATTATCATCAGTTAGGTCTATTTCATTAGTAATAGCTGGATTATTTTCTTCATTTTGATATTTACTATAATCATGTTCATTTTGATATGGAAGCAAATTAGTAAGAGATTCAGTTGGCGAATATCGAAAACTATAAGGTTTTTGTACTGGTACCTTCGATGATGTTTTTTTCTTCTTACTGCTACTTTTATCATCTTTAAGCGAAACTGGATTCTTCATTTGAATTTTTTCTGGAGTTTTAGATTTAGCTTTCTGTAGCCATCTATCCATATGTGACTGTCTTTGGATCATGGTGATGCCAGTTTTAGCGGCCATGTTGTCGAGACAAGCTGTGACAACCTGAGAGACATCCAGAGATTTGTTCTTAGATTTTGCTCTAGAGCGATCTGCTTCTTCCGCCTTCCCGTCATCTTCTGAAAACAAACTATCATAAAGACTCTCGCTCAAAGACACGTCACTGTCAGTCCTAGTTATTTTCCCGCTCTTTAACTGCTTCGGAGTGGTTTTGACATTTCTAGATTTTTGTAACAAGTCATTTAAGAGGTCTATTCTTAAACGTTTAGGTTCTCTGAGAAATGTTTCGGCTTCTTCAACTGATATGTTCCAAAAAGGTAGTTTCTTCTCGGATATGAAAAAGGCTGCATACAATCTTGGATCTTTCTTCTTATCCTAAAATGAAACATGAATTTTATTACATAATACAAAGAGTTTTACAGAGTAAATTAGGTTTACTTATTAGACAGTTACTAAATATGCCGTGTTGAGTATATGACTGTTTGTCGAGTAAGAGCGCAAGTGGTTTGTCAATGTTAATTTTAGTTAATATAACTCTCACATTTATCCATAATAATTATTTCACTATTAAAGATTCTATTATGTATGCTATAAGTGGAACAGACCCTTGCGTCCCAAGTGTCTGGTAGACTATGGTAGTCACTTACCACCAGGTGGGAGGTCAAATTTGCTACTGTTGAAGCATTAAAAAAATTACAAAGGTCAGAAACAGGTCTTGAGAAACTGGGTTCAAAGCTAAGGTAAATGGTATAAAGGACATTATCAATTTTGGTCCAAATATAAAAGTGCCAGCCAACACATTTTTTTACGTATATTCTGTTAGAGTTTGCCCGTCTAAACATATATTGCTATAGCACCAAAGCTGTAGGACCTTTGTCCTCGATTTTATTTGAGATCTTAAATCAGAACTTTCATACATTTCTGTTGCAAATTGGAATTCAAAATAATCAAAACAAATTAAATGTCCTGTGATGTCTAACAGAAAAACAGAAAAAAACGTTGGCCGGCTTTCAGATTTGGAACAAATCTCTATGAAACATGGAGGATGTCCTTTAAAACAGTTTGTATAAGCTGTGAAAAAAAAAGGCTTAATTTTAACACTCACATCTACTCTAGGAGACCTTTGTCGCGATACGTATAATCTTACATGCATACTATGTACGTATGCATGTAAGATTATCAACACACATCAAGTTCCTTTCAGTATAATCGGATAAATTTAGCGCCATATCACTCTTGACTTGCACACATCTTTTTCTACTACTAATTTCATCAATGCTTTTATACATGCGTCGCCACTTTAAGACTACTTTCATAAATGGTTGTGAGTATTGTTACAAAACATATACAAGTAGGCCAATATTTGGACTGTATTAAAATTGATCAATGCGAACTGATCGCGATAATTATTCAATTTATTCCAAGCAAAAAGGTATTTCATTGCCAGACCTCATGCAAGTCGATTATATATAAATTTGTCGTTATTTATACGTACACAATAATAATTATATAGTGGTGTAGATATTTTATGAATACGTGTTGCCCCGTGGATCTGCACAGATGGCGCTGCCTGATGTACGCTATCGCCCGACAAATATTTTTTAATGTCACATGGACATTAAAATTGTTGAATGACCTTGTACGACGTTCTGGGGTCGCGTAATCTAGATATCCTTTAGGTATACTATACATATGTATATGAAACATAGTTGGTGAACTCATAGAGGTCAAGGCCCTAAGTAAGTACTGAGAACATTAGACAGGATGATGAAGGTATTATGTTCCGTTATCTGAATCTAGGTGTAGTTTATGAAATTCAACATTTGCTATTCAGTCAAATGAAGTAAATATCTACAGATATAAGCACATATATATCTTCCACACACAGCCTTTAATATTCAATTATTCGCCAGAAAAAAACATTTTGAATATGTTGTCTGTGAATGGATATCATTCTTGTGGCGCGGCCAGACATATTACTATTCCACTCTTGTTGCATTTAAATAAGTGCTTAAGGCAAGGGAATTAGGGGGCATCCCGCTTAACCCTACCACAGGACGCATCTGCAATCTTGCAATTGATTGGCTACGTTCATGAACACATAATCCTCTTTTAGGCCAGCGAAATGACGAGCTAAAGCTAATATTTTATGACAAACTAATTACTTACCATCACACAAAATTTCCAATGGTGCCGAGTCTTGTACAATATCACTGAACTAAACTAATTTGACAGGACTAAAAGTCTTGCTATCTTTCTCATGTGCGGAGTTAAATAAGGATGTTAATACTTCCTGTTAAGTCCTGTCAAATTACTTAGTTTAGTTTCAATATTTTGTACAACAGAATTAGCACCAAAGTCAATGCAAATTTACTTGTTCACCATTAGTGTTTTTTTATAGCAAATTCCATTGATAATAATTTAACAAAATGAATACATACTTGCTAATATGTAGTAGACATGAAGTAATGTTACAATAATTTAGGGTCGGCAACGCGCGAGTGATACCCCTGGTTTTGCAAGAGTCCATAGACTGCAGTAACCGCTTAACAGGCGGGCCGTATGCTTGTTTGGCACGTCAGTGGTATAAAAAAAAAATGTATTAAGTACAAAGGGTGTAAATGGGTCAATTTGTACTACCTCAAGTGTAAATGCCTCTCTAGTGGATTCAAACTCCAACTGCCCTAGGTATTTCCTCAACATATTGTCAACGATCCAACTGCGGCGGCCGTTGTCTCCGAAGAAAGTCACGTGAAGGACATCGTGTTCTACGCGACCAAACACTGCAATCATAAAATAGTAATTCAAATGTATATCAAGTTTCTTCATAATAATTAGGAAAAAATGCCTGGTGTTATATGGTCAATATAGCATACACTTGCGATGCCAGATCACTAGTGTGTTGCCAACATTATAGAATGCACTGTATTAGCAGCATATGATTTCCTATCTGCCAGCACAGCACAACCTAGAGCTCTAGAATACATTACGCACCAAAAAACACAACTTCATTAAAATTGTGATTTGTGTTATTTCTGTTCTAATACTACCATCTAAAAAATTTTGACTTATGTCAAAACATTTCAATAAAATTTGATATGGAGATAACTAGCAGTAGCACTAGAGTAACTAACTTACTAGCCACCAAAAAGAACATAGGCAACTTTAATTTTATCAGTAAAAAAAAATACCCTGGAATAAAAAAACTGCTTTATCGTAATAACCAGTCTACACTTATATTATAAAGAGGAAAGATGTGTATTTTTGTATGATAAACTCAAAAAGTACCGATTCTAATCATTCTTTTTTCATTAGAAAGCTACATCATCACTGAGTAACATAGGCTCTATATTATACTAGCTGCCCGCCCCGGCTTCGCTCGGGTAGACAAAATATTTGATAGATGTCTATAGGCCCCGAAACTATTGAACCGATTTCAAAAATTCTTTCACCGTTAGAAAGCTACACTATCACTGAGTAACATAGGCTAGCTGCCCGCCCCGGCTTTGCACGAGTAGACAAAATGTTTGATATCAATGTCTACCCGTGCAAAGCCGGGGCGGGCAGCTAGTTCTAAAAAAATATTTAAATCCATTAACAGGAATAATGCATTGAAATTTACAATACATTATGTGTTTGGAAGAAAACAATTGTTTTGGAGCATAATGCTTCTTGTTTTTTAACTTTAACTTTGCACATCAACAAGCAGGGTACATGCACATTTGAGACTATACCTAAGTCAAGATATCAACTTTGTTTGAAAGTTGATATTAGTAAGCTTTATCTTTTATTATTCTTATATAATAATTATACAAACCATTTGTAAGAAATAACAAGTTGACACTGAGAAAAATCATATTTATAAATTACATTAAATGTGTGGTGGATTTCAGTACATTTTATTTCCCTACTTCACACAAGGAAGTAACTATATTATATATATAAATTTTAATTAGGTAACATAGACCTTCATAAGTGCCTTATAAGGGCCTAAGCTGAATAAAATATATATTTTTTTTAAAAAGCATTTTCAGCTTGAACTAGGTATAAAATAAGGTGGTTAAAACTTACACTTCTTTTTAACAAATAAACCGCTTGACGGATCTCTTGTAATGATGCAGGGCCAGAAAGGATAGGTTCCCATCCTAGCCCATGCCAGGTCCCCAACTTGGTACTGACATTTTGCCTCCAATTCGAACAGATCACTCTTAGATAAGTACATCTTGGTATCCTTGTTGTCTCTCTTTCTCTTCTTGTTCCCAAAGTCCAATGTTTTCACCACAGATGAGTTATCAATGTATCCGTTTGGTGTGTCACTAGAGTCTACACTGTACTTCTCAGATGATCCTACCATAATTTTATTCAATTGTGAGTTTGCTGCCTTTTTAGAAGCACTACTTTTGTCCGGTGAGAAAATATTTTTGATCAGCATGATTGTTTCCTCTGGCTCTCTCCTCTGAATCAAATCTTTACGAATATACACCTTAGGGAACTTTTTGGCCGGTGAAGAGCTGATTACTTCTTCAGATCCGAACCTACTCAATGATATGTTTTCCTGATAAATGCTTTCAATCTGATTGTCTAGATATTTTTCCTCTGAAACTGCTACTTTTGTGGATTCAGTTTTGCATGGCGAATTAGATGCATGCATTTTATATGCAGTGGAATGGGTCTTCGAAGGAGATCTATCTGCCAATGGTGATTTAGACACTTCTGAAACAAATTTCTTTGGGTCTGTAGACTCTAATTCATTTTTCAAACGACGAGCTCGACCATATCTGCTCAAGCTTGTTCCATCTCCAATGGTGGCAGGAGAAGTTACTCTAGCAGTCATGTTTGTCTCCAACTCTCTCTCAACAAGTGACCGTTTCTTGGGTTTTGGCTTCACTGTTGTAGGACTATCAACATTCCCCATATCTTCAGAACTCATATTATCCTCAGACTCATTCATTTTGATAGGAATTATTCAATATAATACATCACACGAAATATCAAAATACTTCCCAGTATTATCATATGGAAGAACGAAAATTACGAATAATTCACGTAAAATTCATGTTTTAAGCGGAAAATTTACACGAAATGTAAACCCAATGTGATATTTACGTAAAGTAATCACCAATGTATGCCTGCGATGGTTTTCTGAAACAAAAGAATCGAAATGAAGTTTCGATTATTATCATATTTAGGTTAATTCAATATTTGTATGAAATATCAATGGTTTTACTGATAAAAGAGAAATATTATGAATTAAATCTAAATTGTCGACTCACCTCGGGCTTAAACGGTGCTATGTCGTCATAAAAAGCAATTCATACACGGCAAATGGTGTGTTAGGCAAACTGACTACTACAAATCAAAATCATAGTGCAACGAAAACTTGGATTCCTTTTTTGCACAACACTTAGTGCAGATTAAATTTATCTAAATGCAGTTTTAGGATGTATTATTAACGCAGTCACAAGAAAATTTACTTGAATTAGCAGCGTCCGTAGATCGTTCGAGCAAAGTCCTAATTTGTTACGAGAAAGGATCCACAACCACAGTCAATCACGCGCCATCATATTTTCTTTCTTCGTTTACTCAGGATATGCGCAACAAACGTAGGGTTTACATTAAAAACTCGCCTTATCACTAAATATATCCCAAAAAAAACATTCAACACTGAGTATTTCTAAATTATTTCAGTTAATTGAAATAGAAATAAGTTCAGTTTTTAGACAGAACGACGCTCGACTCGTTCGGTGCCGCGAAAACACATGAATAGTATTTCTGTGTGTGCGTGAGCGACGCGCGTATGTATATAAGTATTTTTTAAGCTCACATGCAGCATTTTACACACCAGTTCAATGGCTTCGCTTTCGCTTATCGGAAAGGACGAGTGAAATCTTTTTTGTCTGTGGAATCAAGAACGGAACGAACGAAAACCGGCGGTGCTTTTAAAACAAAGTTCGTTTAATTTGAAGAATTGAAGTGAATTTAATTTGTTTTCTCGTCTCGATAATAACATCAGTCAGTCCAGTCCAACCCAGCTTAGTTGGACTGACTTGGGAGTTGAGAGCTCCCTAGCTTGCCCCCAGCGACGCCCTAAGTTAAGGTCCGAGCCCCACAAAATAGTGCCCACACACAGATACGTTGCTTAGCACTAATTTTAGTTTTTTTAATGTCCTCTAGAAGGCACTACGTCCAATTTAATCGCTACGCTTGTTTCGCGCTAAAATCTTCCATTCATTCAATAATTTATTTCGATATAACTGATAATAACTCATTCATCTTCAACTTCAACTTTTTTCCGACCAAGGACCAAAAGAATAAAAAGCCGCTGTCAAGTGTCACTTGCGCGTACGTCAGTGTCAAGGTGTCAGGTTCACTAGGGCTGCCAACTCAGCCTTTTTGGCGCTAGATCTAACACTATTTTCATGATTGCTACGCGCTGGCTGAAATAATCAAACATCATCTAAAATTTAATCTATATCGTAATAAGAACATGCTGTAAAAAAAATTTGTCCCTGGATAGCTCCACTTGAATCGAATGCGAGCCTCCGGAATATCGACGTCGAGTCCGTAATTAAAGAAAATACATAAAGTAACATTTTGAGAATCTCCTCCCCTTATAGGCGGGTGAAAATTTGTAGAATTTAACAAAATAAGGGTTCTAAAACATTTTGCAAGTGAACACTAATAATCACCAATCGTGACATTAAGACGGCAGCCCTGCAGTTCATTTAATTAATTCATTATTATTTTTTAGATTTCTTGATTATTGAATAGATCTATGTTTGAGTTTTTTGAACATTGGAAATAATGCCATAATACGACTTTTGGGTTGAGTGATTTATCATTTTGGTCAATAGGTTACCTCTGACCTAAAAGTGTTACGATCTGCTACTGCCGTGGATTGTCTCCAAAAACTCCATTAAGCATTAGAATGCATGACACTAGGCATTTTAATGCGTTAAACACGAGCAATTTTGAATCATTAAAATTCTCTGACACTCGACACTGGCAAAAATAGTCCCTGAAGGGATTGATTGCCAAACTTAGGAAGAAGAAGAAGATCTATGTTCGGAGTTTTTGGCGGGAATCAGGCGGTGCGGTTAAGATTTTTTCCAGTGTCGCGTAAATTGTGTTGCAGTGATCTTTAATGTGTATTTTTGGTATGCACAGTAAAGTTTCATTTAGTGACTGATTTATTCCTATAAATATATAGGAAGAAAAAGAAGATCTATGTTCAATGTTGATTTTAACGTAGTGGTTATGTACTCTGTGGTTGATTTGGACAACTTTGAGTCTTTGATACACAGAGTAAAGACAGAGTACTTATCAACTAAAAAAATCCTAAATACACTACGTTTTTTTTGCTTTGAAATATAATTCTCAACTTCACCAGTTAAAAGTATTTTAATAAAAAATTACGTTCCTAAAATGTCTGTGACTAAAGTGAAGGATAACAAACCTGAGCCGGTGGCGTACAGCGAGGCAGCGCTTAGAAATAACGCGGTCGTTGTAGAATACTGCAGAACCTCCATGGCTGCATTATCAGGATCTACTGCTGGTAAAAACACCACACATTACTCTTACAGCTATTATCTGTTAGCGCCGTGACAGAAACAAGCGGCGCGCTACAGAAAACATCCAACCTACTGCGTTAAGTATACGAAATTCAAGTCACTATATTGGTGCTACAAGCCTACAGGCGTTGATAGGTGCAAACTTCAATAGGTTAGCATGTAGAGAATATAGCCCAAATTAAACTCCAGACTCTTATTTAAGATTTCTGCAGGGTCGCAAGTGTCCATAGGCCATGGTAACCATCAGGCCATGTATTGTGTGCCACCTTTGAAGAACTCTGAACTTTGTCACTATTGAAGAACATTTGGCTATCGCAAACATTATTACACTTACTATTGATAACTTGCATTTTTAAATACTGATTTTATAACATTTTTTTCAGGAGTCCTTGGTCTCACCGGTCTCTATGGCTTTGCATTCTATGTCTTGGCTGTAGTCAGCCTCTGGCTTATGTTTCTGGTGAAGGCAGGCCCGAACTGGCCCAAATACTTTGTATCTCAACAGAGTGTACTTACCAATGGTTTCTTTGGCGCTCTGTTCACATATGTACTATTCTGGACATTTATTTACGGCATGGTGCATGTATATTAAGAGTATTATTAAGATTAGAAATTATTAAGATATTTCATTATTATGTGCATTTCAATGATATAGTAATATTGTTATTTGTTACACTATTTAATAATGTTTTATTCAATGGAATATTCTATCTGTAATCTGTAAATCTTGGTTTTAATTCATATTGTAACTAGAATTGATTTTCCTTTTTACACTTTGTATGTTCATAGTATCTCAGTTCAGTAGGTAGTTAAAAATTAAGATGGTGATTGATATAACTTCGTTCATGGGAAGATATTGGTTGGATATAATTGGTTATGGGATTGTTGAAAATGAAAATTGTTTATTGAATTATGTCGTGGTCTCCTACCACTGGTTAGGAAAGAAATCTTGGAAAACTGGCAACATACTGTAGTAGTCAGCAAATGCTATACTTTTTAGTCCTAGGAGAATACAATTCCAGAATCCTGTGACTTTGTAACACAAAATGTCGTATATTATCCAAGAAAATACAACCGCTACGCTAGATATAATTATTATGGATCAAGATTAGTGGGAACAGCGCCATCTAGCATACCAGTTCATAAACATTTAAGGGATATTAACGTTGAGTTTTACATACTTGTTGATAAAGTTCTAACTCTACCATCTGCAGTGTTTTATAGTTTAACTGCGGTGAGTTTTGTTTATTATTATTGTTCGAAAGTATGTGAATATACATATATTTGCCAGTATATTAAATATTGGTTTGACAGATTCTTGTATACGTAGCCTTACAGCCGAATACTGAAACGACACTTCAAACAGTTACGCGTCGTCAAAATACAATTTCTAATGTAAACTCGGAGGGCCACTAATTAAAGTGTAGAAAAAATCAGTGACTTTTCTGTATTTGCCCATTGGAGTCTGACGGTCTGTAGATGCCGACAGCGTAGTCTTATCATTAATAATGTTTTATTTAAGGAACAAAGACCAATGTACCTATCAAATAAATTATTTATTAGCAACTTATAATTATTATTTCACTCTGTCACGAGTTCCCAACTATGTGTAAAAAATTATGAATTAGTTGTGCATTTTCTACAGTTTGTAAAGGAGTATGGGGATTGTCCTGGGTTACCCACCATCGAATTACATCACTGGGTTCTATAGGCAATTTGTAAAAACTATTGTAAAATTATGATTTGGTTGTGGTACGTAATTAAGTTTTTTACAGGTAAATCTGACTAATTAGTCGGGATTAAAAAAAATGGCAAAGTGCGAGCACACCGAAGGTTCCGTAGAACAAACAAACGAACTTAACTTTGCGGTCCGATCCCGACAGCTATTGCATCAACCGTATATAATAGTAAATTCGTTCTTTTAAGGGTTCCGTATCTCAAAAGGAAAAAGGAACCCTTTTATTATCATTTGGTTTAAAGAAAATATAGACCGCTCTGTAGCTTTGGTTACAAAGCGGTCAGTATCAATCAATCAAATTGAACCAAAGCTCAGAATGAAGTAAGTAATTGATCTTTACTTTACCTAATAACTAAGTGGTGAAAATTCTGTTTTTGTTGTTCCAAGCGACAATTTAATGACAAACTATGCGATCCACCCAAGTTTGTTAAAATACCGGAATTAAGCTATCTACTGGTGGCACATTGTTATCTTAGCTATTTGTAGCGCAGCGTTTACATCATACGATACGATACGACTGGGACTCATCAAATAAAACAAGGGCGAATTGGACTCGCATACCGAGGGTTCCATACTTAAAACAAAATAAGTTAAATGACAAACATAACTTTGCCGTACGATCCTAGACGGCTAGTGTACCAACCGCAAATAGGTACCTAACATATTTGTAATAGTAATTTCGCCTTTTTTAGAAAATACAGCAATTCTAACTTGAGAATTTCAAGCGTTTCTAGTAGGTCAGCCCACTTTTTTCATTTTATTATTGGTTGTTATAGCAGCAACAGAAACACATTCTGTCAAAATTTCAACCCTTTACCTTCTTATTACGGATACAGAGATACAGCCCGCTGTCAGACGGACGGATAGCGAAGTCTTTAGTAATAGGGTTCCGTTGATCCCTTCGGAGTTCGGGTACGGAACCCTAATACATGGAAATTTGCGAACAACGAAGTGACACTTTTTTTTAAACATGTAGTAGCAAGGCGTAGTTTCTATGTAGGTGTGTGCGTGTATGTGTTTATTTATTTACACGGCGCAGTTTTTAGTTACCTAATACCCGCTCCATAATCGTGTCATAATAAAGGACCTTTTATTTTTACCCTCAGCATGTCGCATAACATAATGGAGTGTGCTGTAAACAAGTTACTGGCGAAGCTATTAGTTCGTCTATCACGTTAGCCGGCTTCGCTTGCTGCATCCCGGTAGCCGGGAATGGATTACGTCACTTATACTGTTATCCCTTTCTATTAAAAAAATAAACGGGGAAAGTTTGTTCCGCGATGCTGTTTCTTTCAGGTTTGAATTTGGAACACTTTAATTCTTTTTTAAATCAGGTTTTGCTATATATTTTTTATCTAGGTATATTTTTGTCATTTGTTTGTCATCACAAAAAATGCGAATCGATAAAGCAAAGCAAAGCAAAGCAGGCAGGCTTCCCACTAAACCGGTAATTTTACAGTCGAAAGTATTTTTCAATCAGCCATCAAAATCAAAGATGTCGCGCCAATGATATTATAATTATGTACATCATTGTGTCGCGCTATCTTCAAAATCCTACCACTTGGCTGAATAAAAAGAAAGAATTTTAGCACCTGTTCGGTGTGTTATTTCATCTTCGTAACGTGTCAGGATAATAATACCGACAAACATTTGTAGTGTGTGAATAAAATCAATTCTCACTCGTTTGCGGACATATGTTTGCTGAGGCTGCCCAAACATTTGCACAGCTCTCATAGCAGTCCACAGACTTCGGGATTCAAGTGTCGTCCCGTTGGGATACGAACATTGGTTTTGTTTTTACTAGCGTCATAAGAGAGTGGAATGTGTCTATTTGGGAGTTCCCCGATAGTTACTGTTAAATTTTAATACAGTCTTGAATCAACTATATTTATTTACTTACACATGATTTACACACTGATTTGTTAGGTGGAATGGCTAATCAATTAGCCTTTTGACCATAGACAATATATAACTCAACTATAAAATTTTCAGTGTGTTATCAGCATATGGGATACTTCCCATGTGCTGAGAACACAGTGATTCCACTCAACATAATGTTTCGAATTGGCTATACACCTAGCCTAGCAATTACAGTACCTATCTACAGTCCTTCAATCTATCCGGTATCTGGTCAGTAATTGTAATTTTAAAAAACGAACGAGCACACAGTGTTCGCATAATATGATGTGTTACTTCTGACATTTGACACTTTTGACAGCCAACTCTACCACGGCGCGCGCTCATTGGTCAAATCAAATAGCGCGCGCTTTCCCGGCTTCCTGTAAAACACTGCTTTTCACAAAATCACTTCCACAGATTGCATTAAAGCAAGAGAAAAGATGTGACACATTAAAACTTATAATCGACTTCAGCTCTCAGCACAGACGATATTTACTGCGTGACCAGACGTGGCACAGTTTTATGTACAGTTTTATGTCTGCGGGGCTTGTCCTAACTGATTTACGATTTCACGGACAAGTTAAGATCATTTTAATAGCGGATGTGTCCTAGAGAGTGGGTTTTTAAGCGTTTAAAAAGGCCTTGTTGTCAAGTAGAATAAAAATGTTCCTGTCAGATAGGAAAATATTGAAACTGATAGAGCGAGCGGAATTTGTTAACAAAATAATAAATATAGATTAAATAGGTACTTTATATACGTATATATATTTACCGTTTTTTTATACCCAATACTAAAACTCTACTCAAATCTAATGCTACACTAGTATAAATAATATTAGGTCCTTACATATGAAATTGGCGTTTTTCGTACTGGCCACTTTAATCACGAATTTCTCCTCTTTGGTAAGGAATTCCAAATTCAAATTTGTACAGCTATAGACTCATGTATTTGTGCTTCGATGATCGTCATTCATTTGTTTTTTTTCTTCTGTTTTTTTCTGTTTGCGTCACTCATTTTACAAAATGGAAAACCTTAAATATCGCATTATTTACGAGTACGAGTTCCGCCGTGGCACTAGTGCTGCGGAAACAACTCGAAGGGTGAATGATGTGTATGGCGGTCGTGTTGCAAAAGAAAACACAGTTCGTTTTTGGTTCCAACGTTTTCGTTCTGGAAATTTCGACCTGCAGAACAAGCCCCGTGGACGGCCTGAGACTCAAGTTGATAATGAAGAGTTGAAGGCTATTGTGGAAGCGGATCCATCGCAAACCACGTCCGAGTTAGCTGCAGGCTGCAATGTTAGTGATAAAACTGTTTTAATTCACTTGAAGCAAATTGGGAAGATTAAAAAGCTTGAAAGGTGGGTACCTCACGAATTGACTGAAACAAACCGGCAAACGCGCGTCGACTGCTGCGTTACATTACTAAACCGGCACAATAATGAAGGTATTTTAAACCGAATCATTACCTGTGATGAAAAATGGGTTCTTTACGATAATCGGAAGCGCTCAGCGCAATGGTTAGATCCTGGCCAGCCAGCCAAATCCTGCCCCAAGCGAAAATTAACCCCAAAAAAGTTACTTGTAAGCGTTTGGTGGACTAGTGCCGGTATTGTTCATTACAGTTTTTTCAAATCTGGCCAGACTATTACGGCTGATGTCTATTGTCAGGAATTGCAAACCATGATGGAAAAGCTAGCGGCTAAACAACCTAGGCTGGTCAATCGCTCCACGCCACTGCTGCTTCACGACAACGCTAGACCACACACTGCGCTACAGACGGCTACTAAATTAGAAGAGCTTCAATTGGAAAGTCTAAGACATCCTCCGTACTCCCCGGACCTTGCTCCAACAGATTACCATTTTTTTCGAAATTTGGATAACTTCTTGCAAGGGAAAAAATTCAACTCCGATGGGGCAGTCCAAATCGCCTTCAAAGATTTTATTGATTCCCGTCCGACTGGTTTTTTTAGTAAAGGGATCAATGAACTACCTATGAGATGGCAAAAGTGCATAGAAAATAATGGTTCATACTTTGATTAATTAAATATATTATATTAAAAAATATTCGACTTTTTGTTCCTCCCATACAAAACGCCAATTTCATATGTAAGGACCTAATATTTAATAAATTATTATTCATTTATTAACACAAAACAGATAAAACTATTTACAAAAAACAGAACGTAACCTACCTACCTAGTACCTATAGGTATAGATACAAGATCTGACTCCAACCAGAATCATGCGGGAGCGTGCCCAGAATGCTGGCAGCATTGCCATTAATTATTATTTAATGTAATATTATTTCGTATGAAAAATGATTTAAAAAAATATATAATTTTTAATAAATTTATATTTAAATGTAATGCTGCATACATTTTAAGGGCCCTTCAAACCATCGATATTACATACATACCTGCGAACTTTGATGAAACTTCCAACAGTTACGTGGACCTATCAATGTTGTGTCAGTATTCAGCCGTAATGTCTATAAATTATCCAAAATATTATAAATCTCCTAAAGCCCTATCAATAACAAACATATCTTATCGTAAAGCGTCAAAGCTCTCTTGGATACCAATTCTGCGATATAATTTTCTCCCAGGATTACGTACTACAGCCCATTCAGATGTAAAGCTTCCTCTAGATTGGTGCCAATTCGTTAGCTTTGCTAAGTTATATTGACGGACAGGATTGTAAGATTCGGATTAATAGGTAATGTCTTCATCACTACATAGTATAAAACAATGTCGCTTCCCGCTGTCTGTTTCTCCCTATGTATGCTTAGATCTTTAAAATTACCATTACCAGAGGAAATTACTTTATCCAAAATTCACCCCTTAAGGGAATGAAACGGGGGTAAAAAAATAATAAAAAATATAGACAGCCTTTTTAGGGTTCTGTCTGTCTGTCTTTTTTCTCAAGAGCGCGTGGTGTTATCAATTTGAAAATAATACCAAACACCCGGGTCTATGGTCTCTTTCAGCTGTGAAAATATCAAGTCGACGTGACAAAAAGATCCTTTATGTCGCAAATTTTCGCATATATTGCGATTTCACAAGGGAATCAACACCTATAGGGTACTTCCCGTTGACCTAGAATAATTAAATTTGGCAAGAAGCAGTGTCTTATGCACATAGTTTTCGCCTCCATATGACCTACCCTTTATGGTCAGTCAGTGGGGGCTTATCTCGTGAATAAAACTAGTCGGATAGCCGATCGGCCGGGTATGACGGAGGTCTGACACTCGACTGTCACGTCATGACGCGCTGAGAGCTGGGCACGTCATTCCCTTGTTTGTGGATATTTAAAGTTGGTATCAGCGTTTTACAGATATGTCGGTCGAAGAGACCGGTCAAACTAAGAAGGCCTAGTCCTACTAATAATAAAAATGAAATTTGTATGGATGGATGGATGTATGGTATGGATGTTTGTTGCTCAATCATGTAACAACGGCTCAACGGATTTGTATGAAATGTCACACGCATTATTTATAATCTTTTATTATATATTTGTTTATAACCTGGATTAACATGTAGGATACTTTTTATCCCGGGAAAATGTTAGGTTCTCTGGCATTCTAAGCTCAACGCGGACGAAGTCGCGGGCAGAAGCTAGTTTTTTTTATACCACTATGGTGGCACATAAGCATGCGGCCCACCCGATGGTAAGCAGTCATCGTAGCCTATAGTCAGCAATACAAGGGGTATCACTAACGGGTTCCATCCCAAATCACCCTACCTCTCTTTTTAAAAGCTCATGGTGTGATTAATCACTACTCAAGCTTAGAAACACTCATTGATACGGTTTGAACCTGGTCCCATCAGATGACAGGCCGTTGCTTCAACCACGGCTTTTAGTTTAGTGAAAATTCGTTTTTACATTATTTAATAACTAGTGAACTGAACTAGTGGGAATAGACCGATTATATTATACTTTGTATGCGCTCTCCAATGTCATATGAAGTTATACCCCGACCATATGAAGTGAAGTAGTACGCCCCTAAATTTTCCCTAATTGCTAGCGACGCTTACAAATTAGCCTGGTTTTTGTTGGGACGTCAAGACTCTCAAGACTGCTGTTTTTGCTCATGTCACGCGCGCAATAAATTAATTTAGATATTTGGACGCAACTTTATAATGTTGGAGTTTTAAGTCGTTAAAGGAGTGTTTTACATTTTCATTGTTTATATTAGTCTTAAAATCTGCGTGTTCTTATTCTTTCAAACTGTCAACAAGGCCCTTAGTCTCGTGGTTAGGTAAGTCTCAAACTCAGTCAACTTTATTTGATTAGATTTTTAAATAATTACTTTCATATCATCTGCGCCGGCGGTGAAAAGAGGAACTAAAAATTAGTATGAAATTTTAACATTTTGAGAGTTACGTTTTCGTTTAAGTTCTTAGTCGAAAGATGTTCTTGCTGAGATTGTAATTTAGACCTTCATAAGTGCCTTATTAGGGCCTAAACTGAATTAATGATTTGGATTTTTCTACCAGTACAGAAATACAGAATAAAGGTATGTTTCGCCATGCTGTGGGTACATATTATACCGTGCAAATACTCGGGCGTTTAAAACCCATTTACTGAAATTTAAAAAATCCTCAATATTTATATTGTAAAAAACATAGAAATTATTTTTAGATAGCCATTTATGCAATTTGAAACATGATCTAAGCAATGTTCAACTCTTTCAAGTTAGGTAAGCGGTAGCTTATGTACCTACATGCTTAGTACCAACATAGATTTTAACTTCTGTATTTCATTAAGTTCTGTGTAAGTGCTAAAATATAGTACTGCACATATCAATTTGCCTCTCGTCTGTCGGAAGCGCAAAAAAAGTGCCAGTATTAGCCAGTCCACCGGCTGTGCAGCTGATGGCCGCTTGATTGATCTACTGTGGACATTGCTTGCTTACATTATAAACTGGGAACATTAATATATCTCCTATCGGTGTCCACAATTAATTTTAAAATAAAATGTATAAGGACATCATCCATGTTACCAAAGATATTATATGTAAGTCATTGCATGTTACATAGAGATTTGGTCCAAATCTGAATTAACGTTTTTTTTTGTGTATGTACTGTTAGAGCTTGTCCGTCTGAGCATTTATTACTATGGCACCAAAGTTGGACATTACGGAGGTTAATTCCCACTAAAAAAAATGCTTTGGCCGACCCTTTCAGATTTGGACCAAAAAGGATGATGTACTTTACAGAAAAAAAAAATGGAAATGCAGCTCCAAAATCGACACCACACGTCACGCACACTTATAGATTTTTTTATTGCACCCGCGCGAAACCGGGGCAGGTTGCTAGTAAATTATAGAACACGCACTGGGCCTATATTATGAATGAGTCCAGTTACACAATATCAAACAAACAGACTAACATTGGTTAAATCCGTCCCGGCTTGTTTCATCTGTTAGCCGATATTGATGGCTAACAGACGCTTTAAGATCAATCATCACACGTTTCACTTCGAAAGACAGCAATGTGGTGTTGAATTGACTTCAGAACTAACTAATAATAATAATCTAACGAATCCAGTAGTTATTGAGTTATACATATTATTTTTATATGGGGTAACATAACTTTATATCATTTTATTTATTTAGATGATTTAATTTGATAAGATCATGCCACAGTTTTGGATTTTTGACAGTTTTAAAATGCCGTGGTGGCCACCACGGCATTTGTTGTGGTTGAAGCGACGGCCTGTCATCTGATGGACCCAGGTTCAAACCCCGGCCTGTACTAGCCCAGCGTGAGTCCTCATCATCAACATGGTTGGCACTCCGTTAGTGATACCCCTGGTATTGCTAGCGGCTATAGGCTACGGCTCAGAGTAGATAATATACTACGTGCTACGGTGACTGCTTACCATCAGGTGGGCCGTATGCTTGTGTGCCACCTTAGTGGTATAAAAAAAAGGTAGCTACTGATTTGTTTACGAACTTCCGAAAACGAGGACATTTTATGTTCATTTGTAGGTAGGTTTGTAGCCATTTTTCTGTCAAAGGTAGTAAAAGTTAGGTGTCAAACTCCCTCTAGCACCAACATTTTTGGACGAGACGAGCTGTCTGGTACGTAAACAGCTACACTAATATTATAAAGAGGAAAAAATTGATTCTTTGTATTGAATAGGCTTCGAAACTACTGGACCGATTTGAAAAATTCTTTTACAATTAGAACCCGACATTATCCCTGAAGAACATAGGCTATTTTTTACCGCGGGAAAATGCTTCCTTCCTACGGGAAAACGGGTATACTATATAGCTATGTCTTGATATTATTATTAAAACATCCCACTTACGTTACTATTTCAAATGAACTCGTAGTAAATTTAAACATCAATCATTTCGTGATAATAGGCTCTTTTGCAATCTGTAGTAGCTTGCTACCTACGTAATATGCTCTCAAATTGATCATTAAACTAATTTATCGTCTGCATTTAGATATGTACAGTAGATTTTAATGCTCCAAGATTTATTTACGAGGTCCATAGGTCATTGGAACAGGAGAAAAATTGTTTTACCAACAGGTAGGTAGCTACACGTATCGAGAGATCGAGATTAGACATGATGTAATCAACATTTTTGGGTAGTTGGATATGAGTTTTTTTTATACCGCTATAGTGGCAAACAAGCATACGGCCCTCCGACTTTCACCGTTTGAAAGCTACATTATCACTTAGTAACATAGGCTATATATTATATTGATACGTGGGCGAAGTCGCGGGGAAACAGCTAGTTAGTTATAAAGATTAAGCAAACAAATTGTACCTCTGTTTTCAGTTAAGGCTTGCGACTACGAGCCAGTGTGTGGCCCCAGCAAGAATTATTTGCGACTTCGATTGGAACACGTTACTCACAAACGGACAAAATTTTCATATGAATATTCAGTTCCACTTTTCGCCGGCGCAGCGCTGTTCATTTGCCCATACAAAAATAGTCGAAAGTGATACGAATGCGTAGTTGAAAGTTGTAAATAAATATACACAACTAGCTTTTGCCCGCGGCTTCGCACGCGTGGTGAACTGAATAAGTCAACATGTACATACATAGGTGTACATTTGTATTTAAAAGCATGTATTTCTTTATTTTAAACAGAGGCCAAATTAGTAATTACCTCTTTTGGTGGATATGTCACCGGAAGATAACAAGAACCGCAAATTTATAAATTTCCTAGGAAATTCTAGGAAATTTATCAATCTTCGTAGGATTCTAAACGAGAGATTAATTGTATTAATTTACGTTCACCGTTTGTAACATTGTAGTCCGATATGGCCGTGATAGGTTAGAAGTTGGTTGTTTTTTTTTGTTCGGTAAGTTTAATAATTTGCGAAAATGTGGGCGTAAATTAATACAATTAATCTCTCGTTTAGAATCCTACGAAGGCTGATAAATTTCCTAGAATTTCCTAGGAAATTTATAAATTTGCGGTTCTTGTTAACTTCCGGTGACATATACCATTACACTGATGGATTTCCAAATTAAACTTCTTCTGTACCATATTTCAAACTTTCGCGATTTAAACACATAGTAATGACACGAAAATGGGTCTTATACGCGATATTTTTATTTACCTCCCGACGTTTCGACCGAGTTGCATCGGCCGTCGTCACGGGCTGACTCTGGTTTGAAAAGTTTTCAACAGTACTTTGTGTTTTAGATTTAAGAGATTGCAATTTTAAAACGGTCAACGCAATCTTCCTTACCAGATTTAGTTTCTCCTCTCTCATCTCTAAGAAAAATCACTTTACACTCACCTCATATTTTCAGATAAGTTTCAGGAAATATAAAAAAGAGAAGTGTCTTGTTTCCTCGAGAACAACCCTATTAAGGCGTATCTTTGTCTGGTTAATGTACCGTATATTCTCTAAGAGCATAATTTAATGCTTTCTTCGGAAGAGTTTACATATTTTCGGCGTTTGAGGTTAATGTTTTTTATAGCACTCGGTGTTGAGTCAAGTTTGTTATACTAAGGCTGTATTCATCTTGTCCCCATCGCTTGTGTCCTCAACAAAATGGAACAGTGTGATTTACGAACTACGTAAAATCTAGGATAGTAAAGTTATTTTTTATACCACTACGGTGGCACACAAGCTTACATCCTACCTGTTTATAAGCAGTTACCGTAGTCTATAGCAATATCAGGGATATCCGTAACGGTTTGCCAACCCTGTTGGTCTTAAACCGTACCAATTAGTTTTACTAACTTAAGTATAGTGATTAGTCACACCACGAGCTTTACGGTGAAGGAAAACATCATGAGGAAACCTGCATACGTTTGAGAAGAAATTCAAGGGCTTTTGTAGTGCCTAAGAGACGGCGACGGGCTCACCATCTGTCAAGTTGGCCCAAACTTATCTTCGGTGGAAAGTGGGTGTTGTAACGCCTCTGCCTACCCCTTTCGGGACTCTTGTGGGAAGGCGTGAAGATATTATATACTTACTTTAAAATATTAGGTTACCTGAAATACGTTCTGCGCGATGTGGACGTTGACTGTTGTCACAACTTTCCTCCGGGGATATTCGTGAAGATATTTCATTTGCAAAAAAAACTAAAACCAACTTAAGCAAGTTTATAAGCCTTATAAAACACATAAAGTAGTTAGGTCAACCCAAAAACCACTT
The DNA here is from genome assembly GCA_951449985.1 of Falcaria lacertinaria. NCBI lineage: Eukaryota > Metazoa > Arthropoda > Insecta > Lepidoptera > Drepanidae > Falcaria > Falcaria lacertinaria. Next base: position 6,012,174 of record OX602130.1, on the reverse strand, counting down.
AACAGAAGTGTTCCGTAGGACTAGCCGGAAAAAATAACATTTGCCTTGTAAGGCAAGCCGCAGACGTGACCGCTAGTTGGCAACTTCAATAAAAAAGTTTAGTTGCCCTAATTAGATTTGTTTCGTGTGTGTAGGCGTTTAAGAAGAAAAAACAAGTGTTAAATAAAATAGTGTAGGGGATATATTTATTTGGCGTCCATCAGGTGGTCACATCTATCTTTGTTCGCCTACTTAGTAGTGTAAAAAAGCAAAGCAGATTTATTTATTTATTTATTATTACAATAATTAGAACGGCAAACCCAATTACACTAATTAGAAACCAAACACTTATTTCCTCTCAGCAAACTTCAAACATGCCAACAATAAGTTCTTCCATCCATCCACAAACAAATCAACACTTGGATCTGAATCCAGGAGAGTGTTGAATGCTGTCAACGAGCGAGGTATCGGAGACATGGCACGGGCGACCGTGCGACTAGCCGGCACCGCGAACAACTTATGCTTGCGGTTGCGTAGATATTTATCCGGAGTGAAGAGCCGAGACAGTTCACCAAGCAGTTCGGGGGCGTCGATCATACCACGAAGAATCTTACAAGATGTTGCCATCTGGTCCACTCCTCTTCTGACTTCAAGAGAGTTGTAATTGAGGCATCCGAGTAAGAAATTTGTGGGGTAAAGATATGGATAATATCTGTGGGTACGTTTATATAAATACAGATATCGATATAAATACAGATATCGAAAAAAAGATATCGCACACACATATAAAAGAACCGACCAAGTGCGAGTCAAAATATCTTATTTTTAGAAATATTTTGAAAAACTGTTACCCGACTAGGAAAAATATATTTACGCGCTAAAGTAAAGGAATGAAACTGGTTAAAATCGGGTCTTACATGGTAAAATCGACTCCTCGTATTGTTGAAGTCGGTTAAAATGTAGCCTTATGTTACACGAACCATAATAACGAATTAATTGAAACATTACAACATGCTGCCAGCATTCTTGGCACGCTACCGCATGATTCCGGTTTGGGTTAGATCTTTTATCTATAAGTAGGTAGGTTAAGATATGTTTTGTAAATAGTTTAATCTGTTTTGTGTCAATAAAGAAATTATTGAAACATAATTCATAAAAATCGGATGAATAGTTCAGGCGCTACACGGAGGAACCTACGTAAATGCAAACATACATACATAGCAGATTAAACTATTTACAAAAAACAGAAGTTAACCTACCTATAGATAGGTTACATTCATACATACGTAGACTGCTAAAATCATAACCCCTTTTTTTGGCTTCGCCGTAGTCGGGAAAAATATCAATAGAAATACACAAATCCGCGCAACATTTCGGTAATGTTTCTCTTTTTCGATTGCCTATAAGTCGTCGTCGTATCCCACGTGCCAGCACCCTTAGTAACCTATTAAACTAGTAGACTTGTCAGTACATTTGTCACGAGTGCTTTTACACATTATGCGTCGGGTCGAATGCCTAATGACATACAACTTATCTCGTAAGAGTGTAGTCTGAAATCACACAAGTATCTGTGCTCAAGCTATCCTTCAATTCACGACTGCCCGTATACAGTCTAAGTATAAATTATAATATTATGAATTCGAATGTGGGTTTGCTAGCTATTTTTTTACACACTTTATTAGCTTCACATCATGTATTATTTATTTATTTAATTAATTAGAACGGCTTCAAGCCAATTATACTAATTAATAGTTAAACCAGTCATACACTCAACTCACAGTACTCCAAGCATGCCGACATTATCATCTGCCATCCATCCGCGAACACGTCACAATCAGGGTTGGACTCCAAGAGGGCGTTGAGCGCAGAGAGAGTGCGAGGGACAGGAGAGTGAGCGCGCGATACTGTGCGACTAATGGGTTCTGTAAAAAATAATGTATGTACCGACTTAAGACATCCGATTTATTTTGTAATTTGCTCACGTTGGACCCGGCGACATGTTGATGCAATAATTTTATAATATCGTTCTGATGATTTATTTACTCAATAAATTGCACTTGTATTCGACTCTTATCTTCAATATCATCAGGATAAATCAATTTTGATCCCTGTTGACGATACCGCTGGTCGAGTGGTTAGTATACCTGACTGCTACGCTAGAGGTTGCGGGTTCGATTCCCGCCGGGGCAAACATTTATGTGACAAATATGGTTGCCTTGCGTTTGGGTGCTTGGTATGCATTATAAGTATGTATTTACAAAAAAGTATATAAGTATTATATCAGCTACTGGTTCCCATAGTACAAGCTAAGTTTGGGGTCAGATGGCGCCGTGTGATAATGTTTTTTTTCTATTACATCCTCGGTAGAAATATTATTGATTTATTTTCTTGAAATAATTCGTGACGATAGCAATTTACGACGTTGTGTTCAAATGAAGTAATATCGAGTTCTACTCCTAAATAACTGAAAAGATAAGTTCATGCTTTATGAGAAACCATACCTAAGAACCTAACATAGGCCAGCGTTGGGTTATTATTCTCCAATACAATCCGCTTACTTGCTGACCTCCGTGTTAGAGCTAGGGCTGGCAAAACTTACTATCAATCTATACTTATCGATATAATAATATTATAAAGAGGAAAGATTTGTATTTTTGTATGTATTGAATAGGCTCCGAAACTACTGGACCGATTTCAAAAATTCTTTCACCGTTAGAAAGCTACACTATCACTGATTAACATAGGCTAGCTGCCCGCCCCGGCTTTGCACGGGTAGACAAAATATTTGATATAAATGTATACCCGTGCGAAGCCGGGGCGGGCTACTAGTTATTTATATTGGTGTGTTTAAAGGACATCATCCATGTTTCATAGAGATATGGTCCAAACCTGAAAATGCCGGCCATTTGTATATTCTGTTAGAGCGTGTCTGACTGAATCTGAACATTAATTACTATGGCACCAAAGTTGGGCATCACAGGACATTTCATTTGTTTTAGTTATTATGATTCCTATTATCAACAAAAAAATATGAAATTCAGTTATTCGAACTCAAATAAAAACTACAATGATCCTACAGGTTTGGTGCCACAGTAAAAAAAATACTGGCGAGCGAGCTCTAACAAAATATCCAAAAAAGAATGCGTTGGCCGGCACTTTCAGATTATGACCAAAATGCATGATGTCCTTCATACGCAAAGAACTCCAGTAGCTTCGCCCGTAGTCATATCGGAAAACACAGCGTGCAGCAGCCACTAACTAAATGGACCGATGAATTGTCGCTGGGTAGCATTGGATGCAAGAGCCCTTTAAGCAGTAGTTATATTTTTTTAATACCACCATGGTGGCACACAAGCATACGGCCCACCTGATGGTTAGCAGTCACCGTAGCCGATAGCCGCGAGCAATACCAGGGATCACTAATGAGTTGCCAACCATGTTGTTGATGAGGACTCACTGTGCTAGCAGCATTACTACTAGCGCAACGTTTCCTCGTGGAGCACTGGCAGCCTCATTTACCGCATAAACACAACCTTACATCAGTGTAGTGTTATTTCACTGCAGTCTTCTGTAAGGTGGAAGCAAAGTCCCCAGTCGGGCGGCTTCAATTTTAATGGGAACACCCACGGGATATCCTAATTTGCCCTACCTCTCTTTCGTACATATTGCAGAATTCACTTGAAAAATCTAGTGGTTTTTACTAAGCCAAGGGGCGTGGAAATATCCAATAGTTGGCAATGTTACGCAACCCTATTTGCGAGTAACTGGTGTAGAAATAAATATGTGTTCGATGTTCGAGCACAAATACAATAATGTGGCGCGGCCGCGCATATAGTGCCGATACAGCCTGTATATTGGAATTTACTCTATACTCTATACAGCCTGATAGCATTTAGTGGTAGGAATTTTGGTTTATACAGAGTGAAAAATGGAGCTTGGAAACAAGTTTACACTCCGTAATTTCTGATAAGCTGTGAAATTAGCCAGAATAAAGTTGAAACGTTTGGAACTACTACTATAGATTATACTCACACTTTAATTACGATGTTAAGTAAAGTAGAGCCGCCGTCCTATTAAGGTATTTCTGATTTTAAAGGGGTATTCTCAATATCCCTTTTGGCGCAAAGGATCAGCATTGCCATACAGCGGGGCAATCCTGTCAGCCTTCTTGGCACCCTCCCGCGTTTTGCACACCGCGCACAACAATTTGGGACTATCGTGTTATTTTATTATCTAATATATAAAATTCTCGTGTCACAGTTTTCGTTGCCATACTCCTCCGAAACGGCTTGACCGATTTTGATGAAATTTTTTGTGCTTATCCGGTATCTATGAGAATCGGCCAACATCTATTTTTCATCCCCATAAATGCAAAAAAAAATTGTCCACACGTGCGAAGCCGGGGCGGGCAGCTAGTCATCTAATATATAAAATTCTCGTGTCACAGTTTTCGTTGCCATACTCCTCCGAAACGGCTTGACCGATTTTGATGAAATTTTTTGTGCTTATCCGGTATCTATGAGAATCGGCCAACATCTATTTTTCATCCCCATAAATGCAAAAAAAATGTCCACACGAGCGAAGCCGGGGCGGGCAGCTAGTATTTTTATATTAGGTTATTTTAAGTTTTCCTTTAGTCTTAAATTGTATTATTATTGTCCCATTATTGTCCCATATATATTACGTATTTACGACATCACTTCATTAATCGCTGATGGAGAGGTATAGAGCACTCGCAACCGGCAGGCATGCATGAAGAGATTGATGAATATAAAACAATACCCGCTTTCCCGTAGGAATGAAGCATTTTCTTGCGGTAAAAAGTAGCCTATGTTCATTAAGGATAATGTCGGCTTCTAATGGTAAAAGAGTTTTTCAAATCGGTCCAGTATTTTCGGAGCCTATTCAATACAAACAAACCATCAAATCATTCCTCTTTATATTAGTGTAGATGTTGGAAATCATAAATATTATTGTACTATGGCAACATTCTGTTGTCTATAAATATGTATCTTCCTGCTCTCTTCCATCTTCTCTCCTTACCTAAAGCTGTACCTTCCGCAAATAAATCTAATAAGTTCTAGTAACTTGCAGTGTTTCACTTACTAAGCCCAACATAAGAAGCAAAAGTGTGGCAAGTAAATGACTTTCCATACTCTCTTTTTCTTCTCACTGCAAGACAGACTGGACAGCCAGGCAATTTGTATCATGAAAAAGCTTTTCTTCCTGACCATACTAAGAAACTGTGTATGGATGTCGTGTGAAGGAAAATAATATTTGATACTTTATGTAAAATTTTCGTGGAGGTCGGGGGAACTAAATACTAATGTATGAAATAAAGAATTTTTTTCAGGAACAATGGGTTTTGAAATTCGCGGAACAACCCCTTCTTACTTCGCCGTGATGATAATGTATGTATGTATGTATGTAATCGTAATGGAAACACTCCGTACGACATAACGGATAAGAGAGGTTCGATTATCGTTTCCGCGTGAAGGTCTATTAAGGCGGCCGCAGATTATGTCCTTGACCCCGTATTATCCGCTTGACCTTCGAATTATGCCATCAGACGGCATCTATCTCCCTTTGTTGGACGAAAATTGATTCCAGGGTTGTCATTTACTTTTTATACTTCTACCTTTTATTATCAAAGACTTCTACTAGTTGACCCGACAGGCTGTCCTGTCTTAGCTATGAATTCATATGTCAAATACACCATAGCAAAAAAGACCATTAGTTTATAGCGACATTAAAAAGATTCCGGTTTATTTTTCAAATTTTTCTTTTCTTAAGTACCTTCTCCTAACAATAACAACAGAATTAGCGAAATCATGACGAAGAAAGCATGACGCCCACCCCTGCAACAGATGCAGTTCCACCGAAACCTTTGTTGGGTTCCGTACCCGAAGGGTAACCAACGGAACCCTATTACTAAGACTTCGTTGTCCGTCCGTCTGTTTTAAATAGGGCTGTAATGTAATCTCATGATACGTAATGGGAAGACAGTTGAACTTTTCACAGAATGTGTATATCTGTTGTCGCTACATATCTATATTGAAAACAGATTAAACTATTTATAAAAGAACAGAACTAAACCTACCTGCCACCAATAAAACAAAAAATTAAAATTGAAATTAAAAAAAATCTCCCCTACTAGAAAAGTGTTTTAGGGCATTTCTGCTCTACCTTAATAACGGCAACAAGTAGACGCTTAAAATGCAAATAGGCTTTGTATATTGCTATTTTCGCTAAAAACAGAGCGAATATGCTACTATTACAAACGTATTATTTGCGTTTGATGCAATAGCCGTGTCTAGGGATCAAAAGGCAAAGTTAAATTTGTCATTTAACCTAGTTTGTCTTTTAGTACGGAAGCCTTAATAAGAGTCCAGCTCACACTTGGCAGATGTTTTTAATAACTACGTTTTTGTCACAGCCTGTATAGGTGGGAAGGTCAATAGGTACCTACTTACTATTTTCTAACCCATAACTAACCATTTAAATGGTTCTTTTGAAACTTGTAGCCTCATCATGCTCACGTTACTTCAGTTTATACAGACGATACTTTCCTTTGACGTTCACCCTTTTATACACGCCATTTATTTTCTTTTAATATTCTATCGCGAAACTTTTTGAATTAATGAACGGTTTCGGAAACGTTTTCTACAAGTATGTGAGTTTCTAGGTTATCGAAAATGGCGTTTGAATTCTACCAAAAGTTGCCGATAGATTACACTGTAGAGGTTGATACATATTTAAATTAAAATTATTTTATATTACATACCAGCTGTGCACGCGTCTACTTCGTACGCGTGGAATTAATTTTGTTGAAAATTTCATGAGTTTAATTTTCGTTGCACCGTACCATAATTATTTATCCAAAATAAATTATACCTAAGTTACGCTTATAGCATCAGCGACCTTTCAGTGAAAGTCCTGTAAAAATATTTTGTGATTTCACAAGGGAATCAAAATCTATAGAGTACTTCCCATTGACCTAGAATCATGAAATTTGGAAAGAAGCAGTGTCTTGCAGCACATATAAAGGGACAATCAGAAAACCGTAAATATGTAGTTTAATAACAAAAAAAAACAATTTACTCTAACAATCTTACTAAAATATCACTTCCTCTCCTTCCACGGAACCATCGGTGCGCGAGTCCGACTCGCACTTGGCCGGTTTTTTTTTATAAAAATGTTCCACCTTAGTCAATAGATAGGTAGGTATACCTGTAGGGCTAGCATGAATAATTGCGACAACGTTTTCGTATCGCCTACGACTATTTTTGTATTGGAATGTCAATTTTGACATTTCGCGAGTTACGTTCTCGAATACGTTGTCGAAAAAGTTCATGCTACCGGCACTGACTGCTAACTGGTCGCAGGTTGAATTCCCGCCGGGGCGAACATTTATTTCATAAACATGTTTGCCTAGCGACTGGGTGTTTGGTAAGTATATTATAAGTATGTATTTAAAAAAAGACAATGTATATAAGTATTATATTAGCTGCTTGTGCCCACATAAGCTTTGCTTACTTTGAGGCTAGATGGCGCTGTCTGTCTGAAAAAAATACATAGATAGCTGCCAAGTCTGTTGTACAAATAACGAATTTTTCAGTTCTAAAGGTATTGCTATCCTTATCTGAGACCCCGTATATGAGAAATTATTTTTATTTTAATAGTTTAGTTTAGCAAATTTGTACAACAGAATTGGCACCATTATGTTCTGCCGGGAACCAAACCCGTGTACTTGACACGAGCCGATCGCTTAGCTGATCTTCCACAGCTTAACAATATAATTAGCTTAGTTGTAAGAAATGTACTAAAAAACGGAATTTAAGAGAACGGAGAAGGATATGCGTTGGGCTAAATGGTTACTGCTAAGTTGATTCCCTTCATAATTATATGCTGGGAAGATTATCTTTTATTATATTAGAATGATTTGCACTTACATCCACTGAAATGATTTTAATGTGAAATTAATTCTTAGAGAGCGTGTAGCACTGGTTTAGAATAAAAATTACATTAAAAAAACTATGTCACTTGATGTAGTGTTGTGTTTCTGCGGTAAGTAAGGTTGCCAGTGCTCCACGAGGATACGCTGGGCTAGTAGTAATGCTGCTAGCGCAGTGAGTCCTCATCAACAAAATGGTTAGCAACCCGTTAGTGATACCCCTGGTATTGCTAGTGGCAATAGGCTACGGTGACTGCTTACCATCAGGTGGGCCGTATGCTTGTGTGCCATCTTGGAGGTATAAAAAAAACTGTCTTAGTGCAGCGCAGGCGCCATATTTAAGTACCTAAAGTCGCTTTCTGGCACAGAAAATAAGCTGTATCGAAGAGCACAAATTACGGTGCCCGCTTCACGTCAGGCCGCATCTACACGTGTTTTCCACTTATATTTAAACAAATCTACTTCGCTGAATACCACTACTAATCATTTACTCCGTAAACGCTTATTTCCAGCCTTTACCGTTTTCGTATAATGACACTGCCAGTTCTAATCTCAACCTCAATTCACTTAAGTGAAGTGGGTGCGAATTGGTGAAACGTAGCCCATAACGCGAGAACTTTCATGCCAATCAACGGGTTACAGGCAGAATGTGGAACTTTGGCTAAGATTAAAATCTACTATATAAAAATAAGTCGGGTTTTCCTTCCTGACGCTATAACTACAGAACGCACGAACCGATTTCCACGGTTTTGCATTCGTTGGAAAGATCTCGGGCTCCGTGAGGTTTATAGCAAAGAAAATTCAGGACAAACCAACATATCAACAAAATATTTGATATAAATGTCTACCCGTGCGAATCCGGGACGGGTCGCTAGTTAGTTATAATACTGGTAATTTTTTCGTGACTTTGTCCACGTAGGTAAATGATTAAAACCCTTCAGCTGTTCCTGCGACTTCGTCTACAAGCACAAAAGTAACTTATGTCCGTCCGTAGAATATGATCTATCTCCTTGTCAACTTTTATTACGTTCCGTTCAGCTCTTTAGTCGTGAAAATGTTACGACGTGTCCAAGTCAAGAGTGAAATGGCACTCTATACTCTCTGCCTACCCCGTGAGAGAGTTGGCGTGATGATATATATGTGTGTGTTACTCCAGAATAGTGTAGCATTCCATATATTAGGTCCTTACATATGAAATTGGCGTTTTTCGTACTGGCCACTTTAATCACGAATTTCTCCTCTTTGGTAAGGAATTCCAAATTCAAATTTGTACAGCTATAGACTCATGTATTTGTGCTTCGATGATCGTCATTCATTTGTTTTTTTTCTTCTGTTTTTTTCTGTTTGCGTCACTCATTTTACAAAATGGAAAACCTTAAATATCGCATTATTTACGAGTACGAGTTCCGCCGTGGCACTAGTGCTGCGGAAACAACTCGAAGGGTGAATGATGTGTATGGCGGTCGTGTTGCAAAAGAAAACACAGTTCGTTTTTGGTTCCAACGTTTTCGTTCTGGAAATTTCGACCTGCAGAACAAGCCCCGTGGACGGCCTGAGACTCAAGTTGATAATGAAGAGTTGAAGGCTATTGTGAAGCGGATCCATCGCAAACCACGTCCGAGTTAGCTGCAGGCTGCAATGTTAGTGATAAAACTGTTTTAATTCACTTGAAGCAAATTGGGAAGATTAAAAAGCTTGAAAGGTGGGTACCTCACGAATTGACTGAAACAAACCGGCAAACGCGCGTCGACTGCTGCGTTACATTACTAAACCGGCACAATAATGAAGGTATTTTAAACCGAATCATTACCTGTGATGAAAAATGGGTTCTTTACGATAATCGGAAGCGCTCAGCGCAATGGTTAGATCCTGGCCAGCCAGCCAAATCCTGCCCCAAGCGAAAATTAACCCCAAAAAAGTTACTTGTAAGCGTTTGGTGGACTAGTGCCGGTATTGTTCATTACAGTTTTTTCAAATCTGGCCAGACTATTACGGCTGATGTCTATTGTCAGGAATTGCAAACCATGATGGAAAAGCTAGCGGCTAAACAACCTAGGCTGGTCAATCGCTCCACGCCACTGCTGCTTCACGACAACGCTAGACCACACACTGCGCTACAGACGGCTACTAAATTAGAAGAGCTTCAATTGGAAAGTCTAAGACATCCTCCGTACTCCCCGGACCTTGCTCCAACAGATTACCATTTTTTTCGAAATTTGGATAACTTCTTGCAAGGGAAAAAATTCAACTCCGATGGGGCAGTCCAAATCGCCTTCAAAGATTTTATTGATTCCCGTCCGACTGGTTTTTTTAGTAAAGGGATCAATGAACTACCTATGAGATGGCAAAAGTGCATAGAAAATAATGGTTCATACTTTGATTAATTAAATATATTATATTAAAAAATATTCGACTTTTTGTTCCTCCCATACAAAACGCCAATTTCATATGTAAGGACCTATATTTTCTAATCGGTTCTCTATATTCAATCAGTACAAACATACACGAAACTCTTTCTAAGATTTACCCGGACAGATAGACAAACGGGTTATTTTAAGATTTTTGCATCGTTTAAATAAGCATAAGTTCAGTTAAACATACAGACACTTCATTGTAAATTTAATGAGTACTCTACTCTACACCTTAGAGTACATTATTGACTACGTCCTCCTCCTACGCAGCTGGCGATTTGGCGTGATGATATGCATGTAGGTTTTAGCGGGAAACAAGCGGAGCGGTTGAGATTTTTTCCAGCGTCTCATAAATTGTGTATTTTTGGTGTCGTTACGCGCAGTATAACTTTACTGCACATATTGCTACACATCATTTAGTGACTTATTTATAGAAGCATTGGAAATAATGCTATAATATGACTTTTGGGTTGAGTGATTTATCATTTTGGTCAATAGGTTACCTCTGACCTAAAGGCGTGTTACGATCTGCTACGGCCGTGGATTGTCCTCAGAAACTACAATTAGCATTAGAATGCATGACACTAGGCATTTTAATGCAACAAATACGAAAAATTAGAAACTTGAAAATTCTCTAGCACTCGACACTGGCAAAAAATTTCCATACAGAGGATTGATTGACATAGTTAGGAAGAAGAAGAAGATTGCATTTATGTAAGTTTTATAATTTAACCACGTTCATTTATTATTTAATTAAATATGTAACGGTACAAGGAAAATCCAACAAAAACACAATTACACAACTGAGGAAAAACACGCTGCCTTAATTGTCTCACAAACCGTCGCGTCGAAAAATAACTAAAAGAAAATAATAAAACTGTTTTCGACCTCTGTCCCTGTTGGGATTGTTGTAATCTACGGCGTTTACTTGTTTGTTGGTTGCACGGTAAGTAATAATAATATATCTTTACGCCCCACAAGGGTCCCCGAAGGGGTAGGCAGAGGTGTTACAACACCCACTTTCCACCGAAGATAATTTGGTGCCAACGTGACAGATGGTGAGTCCTTCGCCGTCTCTTAGGCACTACATACATACGTCTTTGAATTTATTCTCAGACGTATGCAGGTTTCTTCACAATGTTTTACTTCACCGTAAAGCTCGTGGTGTGATTAATAACTGCACTTAAGTTAGAAACACTTATTGGTGCAGACCGGTGGGATTGGAACTTGCGTCGTTAGAATAGCAGACAACGCTTCATACCACAAGGCCACCACGGCTCTAAGAATATTTTCAATATATCAGCTGAGCTTGTGTCTAAAGGAAAGGTCGTAGGATCAATGCCGTAGTAAGAAATGATGATGATGATGGCATGTGAAAATATTTTTTAGTAAGAAATGAATAAATACATTGATGAAATGGATGGTTTTTTTAAAAAAGACGTAGCGAAAATATTTTTTAAAGAGATAGTTCCGAATTGGAGTCACCCGTGGGTTTTCCCATTAAAATTTGAGTCGCCCGACTGGGGACTGTACTGTACCTCCACCTTATAAAAGACCGCAGTCAAAAAACACTGGTGTTTCTGCGGTGAGTTAGGTTGCCAGTGCTCCACGAGGATATGCTGCGCTAGTAGTAATGTAGTAATGCTGCAAGCACAGTGAGTCCTAATCAACAACAGGGTTGACAACGAGTTAGTGATACCCCTGGTATTTCTCCAATTCAGTATATGCGACTACAATAAAATGACAATTTCTGTTTCAGTTTCACAACTTTCACAACAAAAAAGGGTCAGCAATCCTAATATAATTTTACAAGGGCCAATATCTGTCACAACAAGTGTTGTAAAACTTTCCCCTAGGCAAGTTGGCAGTCCACATTCAGGGCACGTCTATTTAACTTTACTATACCTAGTATATATAGATATATACTATACACCAACATTGGTATTAAAATTCTTGTAAACACGCTTTGAGTAAATTGGTTGGCTCTGCGTGGACTAATCGCGTAAGAATTATAAATTGTTTATTTTCTTACAAATAATATACAGTTAATTTATTTAATACTAGCTTTCTGCCCTCGACTTCGCACTTATAAAGCATGCGGGAGTGTAGCTTTTCATTTGTGAGAGGATGTTTAAAACGGTTCGGCAGTTTACCCCAGAAATGATTTTTTTATAGTTACAAGGCAAACTAGCATGCGGCCCGCCTGATGGTAAGCGGTTACCATGGCCTAAGAACATTTGCACCCTAGGGGTATTGCGCGTTGTCGACTCTTAATCCTAATATATGTGTGTGTTAATATCTGCGACACAGTTACAAACTACTGCAGATATTATCGCAAAAAAAATGTATACTGTTTAATTTTTGTTCCTGAATAAATAAATAATTAAAATAAATAAATGATGTAACTCAGGACTAAAATACCACTTTGATTTAATCATATAACACAGAACTAAAAATACTCTAAGATTTAAAAGCGCTTTGAAGTGTGTGTTGGAACCTATGCATGGTTGACATCACGGGTACAGATAGTATAGTGTACGTAGTATATTATTTACTCTGAGGTATAGTTAAAAGTATGTATAAAAATACACAATAAAAAGCTTCAAAAAGAAATGCCGAATTGGTTCGTGCCGGAATCAAACCAATTAGACCGACAATAGATCTTTGTGGACAAAGTTTTGGAGGGACCTATTGTATCGTTATTTGCCACAACAATAATTATTAATTATATTAGTTTAAAATGCATTAGCTACCTAAAATTAAATTAAGATAATGACGAAGACAGTGTTCTGACGCTAGGTACAGTCAGCGGTTTCTATTAAAAGTTGCGTGCTTCAAACTTGCTTCGATTTACTCCAGCCATAGTCAGGGCGGGCCGTTAAATCAGCGTTTCTTCTTCTTCTTAACTATGGCAATCAATCTTCTTCAAGGAAGTTTTCTGCCAGTATCGAATGAAAGAGGAAAATTTAGTTTCTCAGTATTTTCGTGTTTCAAAATGCCTAATGTCATGCATTCTAATTAATCCGCTCTCAAATTTTGCAGAATGTGCAAAATTTTGCCTCGAGCAAACAGTTAGACTGACAAACAAAAATATTATGTCGTTTTTTTTCCATTCATATCGGGCTTACTTTCGTATGCATTTATTAAAAAGCTGTTATTTTGACATTACAAACAGACACTCCAAGTATATTTATTTGTTTTAGATAGCTGTTGGATATATTTGCTTAAGTTACTAAGCGAGATCAACCATTTTTGAATAAAATCGGATTAAATTTTCAAATATGTGTCAAAATAAAATGTGATTTAAATAAAAAGCACTAAGCACTATTGGTATCAACTTCGAAGCAAATATTCGCCAAAATAACTTTCTACCCCTTTTTAACCCTGTTAAGGGATGAATTTCAATAACATACGAAACTCGTCTTCCATCAATTAAGTTAAAAAGGACCAAGGATTCACGTTAACTTTGCCCTTATTTTTACCCCTAGGAGTAGTTTTCATTACGCCTATGTCGTGGCCCAACCTTAGTTAAAACAACTGATGGAAGCCACAGCGTTGTTGCTTGTGGAAAATCTGTTTTATTTGAGGCCACAGCAAATGTGTTTTGTTATTTAACTTGATCACTACATAGTTTAAAACAAAGCTTCCCGCTATCTGTCTGTCCCTATGTATGCTTGGATCTTTAAAACTACGCAACGGATATTGATGCGTTTTTTTTAATAGATAGTGGAAAGTTTATATCTATAATTCATTTGTGTTTTGTAGATATTTAACTTATATGGCTAACGTTGGCCGTGCGAAGCCGGGGCGGGTCGCTAGTTTAATTATAAACGTAAAAGAACATAAACTAAAATTGCAATGTTCTACAAGCACAGTAAGTTATCGTTAACAACAAGGTTGACAACGCGATAGAGATACTGGAATGTCTAGCGGCTATAACTGCTTACCATCAAGTGGGCCGCTTGCTTGTGTGCCACCTGAGTGGTATAAAAAGAGCGGAATATTTGTTTCTTTAGTTTTATAAAAACTAAGTATAAATTACTTATTATGATTTTTTTCCATACAAAATTACAAGTCCGGAGGCCATATGCTGCACAGTGTGGCCTCTTAACAATAAGGTTGGCAACGCGCTAATGATTGATACTTATGGAATTGCAACAGGTGTGTAGAAACATTACTAAGTTATGTAGAAAATGTATACTTACAACAAAATTTAGCACGAAAACATTCAAATTGTCGACACGCACAATTTAGGTTAACAAACTGCAGCTGAGCTCCTGTTAATGTCAACGTATTGGACCCAATTCGAATATATTTACCAGACAGAAGTAGACTTGTTTGATAGCGATATTTTTAAAAGTACCTATCAATCATATGAAAAACAGTTTATTCAGTGTAGGCCCTAATAAGGCACTTATGAATGTCTATTTGACAACGGTTCAGAAAAAAATAGCTCATCTGAGATGAACCGGCAAGAAATATAAGTCGTTAAAACCTCAGTCGCAGAAACCATTTTATGCTGTATCTGTAGAATAATAGCCCAGCCAATCATGTCATCCCTTAAATACTTATTATTAGCTTTTATGCACAATTCCGTCCACATGAAATTATGATAAACAAAATTGTAAGGAACATGTCTTTTTGGAATGATTTTCTTAATTATTGTTTACATTAGGGAGTCCTTTTCTTCGTGTATAAGTTTTTTTTGTTGTCTGTATTAAAGTATTGAATACTCAGGCCGTACCGCGAACACAGTTGCAGCAGAGAGCTTGTAATTTGTACGAGAATATCCGTCGTCAATGAATCACTCGGCCAGGAATAACTATCGTACTGCATCGCTAAGGCGCATCGCACACTCCAGACAAAGCATATCATAGCAGACAGCACATGGCACCAATTCTCTTGTTTATCTGACTTGACTAAAACTAAACTATTTTTTTAGTTTAGTTTGACTTGAAGTTATGAAGAGTAAATTTGAGATCACTAAGCTAAAATTATATGGTTGTCTATTCAAATAGCTTCTATGTGGTACTGTTATTTCGAATTTTTATGACACCGCAAATATAACGTTACCTTTATTAAAATTGTATTTGCTTGAGTTAATTATCTCAAATAACGGTAGAATATTAATATAAGTGATATCACCCACTTATATTAATATTCAACAATTTGGTATATAAACAAACATTTGGTATATACTTAATCACGAATTTAAGAAGTGCCTTATCAGCCTAAGCTGAATGATATTTATCTTTATTTTCATTACCAGGGACTTAAAAAACCCTCATTTTGAGTTGTTGTTCTGTATTTTATTGTAAAATATGTCACAATATGTCTATGAGACTTATAAGACACGCCAAAAATATCAATAAAATTTGTACTTAGTATTTATGTGCGTTTTGCGATTTGTAGTTTTAGTGTAACTTCCCTATCCGCGCTCTCGGCACGGCAGATGGCCGGCGGCTGGTACGCATTGAGAAATGTGTGCTTTACGACCTTTTAAATTGTAAACCGATACTGTCTACAACCACACCAGCAATAACTATATTTGTGTGTGATCTTATCTTTGTCTGGGTGCAGTGTACCAAATGAACAGAAAAAAACTAGCGAGCCTTACAGTAGTCGCATATGATGAATATCTGTTATCTGTCGGCCAACTCTTATACAGCGCGCTCATTGGTCCAATAAACACCAATAAGTAACATACTTCCGTTCCTTTCACGAAATATCTTTATTAGATTGCAGGAAAGGGAGAAGAAAGATAGAACTCATATAACATAACACACATTTGAATTAATTTAATCGAAATAATATGTTATACAGATTATAACAAACCACATACATAATATAATGGCCTAATAATGAAATGCCGATCAAATCTGATTCCCCTTTATATTTGAGTGGCCTCCGATTTAACTTAGAATGTCGCAGATAAAGTTTCCGACATAAAACTGTTATTCCATTCATGCATGATAAAATACAAAGTTGGCACAAGAGGCAATATATTCCTCTTGAATATATTTTATTAATAACTAGCGGCCCGCCCCGGCTTCGCACGGGTAGACATATCAAATATTTTGTCTACCCGTGCAAAGCCGGGGCAGGCAGCTAGCCTATGTTACTCAGTGATAGTGTAGCTTTCTAACGGTGAAA
The DNA here is from genome assembly GCA_951449985.1 of Falcaria lacertinaria. NCBI lineage: Eukaryota > Metazoa > Arthropoda > Insecta > Lepidoptera > Drepanidae > Falcaria > Falcaria lacertinaria. The sequence goes on along the minus strand of OX602130.1, from coordinate 5,995,677 downwards.
GTTTTTTTGAAATCGGTTCAGTAGTTTCGGAGCCTATAGATATTTATCAAATATTTTGTCTACCCGAGCGAAGCCGGGGCGGACAGCTAGTATAATATATAGCCTATGTTACTCAGTGATGATGTAGCTTTCTAATGAAAAAATAATTATTAAAATCGGTCCAGTACTTTTTGAGTTATTGGTTACATACAAAAATACAAATCTTTCCTCTTTATAATATTAGTGTAGATATTCTAAATGGTAACTTAGGTAGCTTAGTAGGTGGGTAGCTGAATAACCTTTGAACACGCCTGACACTAAACGAAATACTTCTACTTACCTATATAAGATACCCTTTAGGTTCAATTTTCAATTCAATATTTTGGTCAAAAGACGTTCACAAGATTAGCTAAAGTGTCTCCATAGAAAGTGCTATCTTGAACCTTAACAAAAGAATGTTATGGACCTCAATTTGCAGTCTAATACGGTGACCGTAATGCGAGTCTTAAATCTTCAGCTATTCAATAGCGGTCGTTTGACTTATATTGAAGCATTTTTATCCTTAATACTTCGCTTATTGAATGTTCTCTCTTAACCGCTTGGCCAGTGGGTTCTAGAGAAATACATTTTCTTTCTGGTTTAAACACTCATGTGCTAGTGCAGCGTATAAGCTCCCTCTTTATTACAAATTTCATTCTAATTTCAGCTGTTACGGTGTTAACAGTATGCAAGACAAACACACAAACTTTCGCATTTACAATCTTATAATTAAAACTTTGTTTTTATTAATAACTTGAAATGTTACTGAACGAGAAATGTTTTATTATTCGCATTATTTATTTATTTTCTTATGTATGGTATTTTTTTCAATATTATAGACATAAAATATTATTTAAAAAATCACCTAACATAGTCACAATTTTTAGCCGCTGATTTGGGCCGATTTCGCTTTTTCTTTTTTGTGATTGTTTTTGTCAGTTAATGGTTCTTATGAAAATAAAATTTGAAAAAGGATTCGGTATATATTTAATATCGGGATAACTAAAGGTCCTTTGTTCTACGGTTTATTTGTCAGATGAATGCATAGCTAAGACAACGTCTGTCGGGACAGCTAGTACGTGATAAATATTGTTTTTCATACTCTTCGGTACTCTTTTAAGGACCATAACTCATAAGCTTGATATCAGAAATTATACTTTATTATTTGAAGTTGTAAACTGTTTTCTGAAAGCCCTTGCACGTTACGTGCGGGTCTATTTTATGGGTGCATTAAATGAAGATTGAATAGCATTCGATCATCTTACAATGGCCACTAAAACTTTGGAAATTTACACATATTTTATAGAGTTGTGTTGGACGAAATATGGCTGAGATAAGGAACATGTGACTGATCTAAGTACTTCATACACATAACCAGCTGTTACGCGCGACTTAGTTTGCATTTGTTTGAAGACAGAATTAGCCTATGTCCTACCCCAATATATAATCTATCTATTATATATCTTGTCAAATTTTATCACGATCCGTTCAGCCGCTTAGTCCTGAAAAGTTAGCAAACAAACAAACAGAGCTGCATTATAATATTAGTATGGATTGCTTGAATTTACCTATTTTCTTACCTTATAAAAATTAAGAATAAAGAAAACCTACGTGCTTAGTTTCACATTGTTGAATTTGACGACATTTTAGGGTCGGCAACGCGCGAGTGATACCCATAGTCCATAGGCTACGGTAACCGCATACCATCAGGTGGGCCGTATGCTTGTTTGACACCTTAGTGGTATAAGAATATATCAATATATTTTATCACCAAATATTGATCATACCGTCACACCCAATCCCTTTCGGGATGGCGTGAGTGATCTATAGAGCGCCATTTCAATCTTGATTTACTCACCTCTTCTGCTTCTTTTTTTATTATTCACTAGCGACCCGCTCCGGTTTCGCACGGCCCGTGTCAGCCATTTACCTAAGTTTAATATGTATTTGTAGGTACAAAACACAAATCAATTATGCATAAAAAACTTCCTCTTGAATGACTATCTATTAAAAAAACCGCATCAATATCCGTTTTAAAGATCTAAGCTTACATAAGGGCAGACAGACAGCGGGAAGCGACTTTGTTTTAAACTATGTAGTGATTATTTGTTCTGTATAGAAATGGTTATGGGAAAATGTCACCTGTCTACCTTTTACTGTAGTATAATATCTACTTTGAGCTATTACGGATCATAAGATACAGCCGTTGACAGATGGACGGATGGACAGCGCAGCGGAGTCTTAGTAATAGGTTTCCGTTAGTTACCCTTCGAGTACGGAATTGTAAAAAGTGCAATGAGTAGTGATATTCGACTGCTATCATCTGTAAGGAGGTAGGTAAATATTTTCATACTTCTTTTTGTATGGAATTTAACACTTACTTTAAAATCACTCAGTATTGCCCACATGCAGGTATCATTAACACAAGAGTATCGTTGTCACAGAATGTTCCATTTCATTCTATATTCTGTTCTTGACAGGTGTCTCCTCTGAGTTTAGATTACCAGGAATTCTAAATGTTTATTCATGTTTCTCGTTCTAATTGCTCCTTTGATTCTTGATTTGGTATTTCTATCTCTCTCTTTAACAGGAATTGTAATGAAAACATAATATTATTTAATAAAATAACTAACAAACAAATATTACTAAACAATATATTCTAATCCCACCGGTCTGTACCTATTAGGTTCTCTAACTTGAGTGCAGTGATTAGTGCACACCATGAGCTTTACGGTGAAGGAAAACATCGTGAGGAAACCTGCATACGTCTGGGATGAAATTCTAAGACTTATTGCCTAAGAGACGGCGACAGACTAACCATCTGTCACCAAATTATCTTCGGTGGAAAGTGGGTGTTTAACACCTCTACAAAGCTCAACACAATACAACATTAAATTTAATCGTTAAACAAGTCTTGTCATGTTGAGATAGACCACTAATCAGATAATACGGCCCCTCTCCGTCAAATATGGATTTGGTGTCATAGAAATACATAAAATAACCATTATGTCCCGGGTATCACAGCGAATATAATGGTTTATGTACAATTGAGGGGATTATTTAGATCAGTGCCGGCGTTAGGGGGTGCGTGATGGGGCGACGGCCCGAGGTGCCGAAGGACATCATCCATGTTTCATAGAGATTTGGTCCACATCTGAAAGAGCCGGCCAACTTATTTAAAATACTCGATAATGATTTCCTTAACTGGGCGCCACAATATTCCTGCCCGGGCCGTCAGTGGCACCAGTAAAGATCAGAGGAATCCGGATAGATGCTGTCTGAAATATTTGATTACAAATCCCATTTTGACGACATTATCCGCCGTTTTGTATAGAGATGTAACGGTCTTTTTTACATACATTTTTTTTTATACCACTAAGGTGGCACATAAGCATACGGCCCACCTGATGGTAAGCAGTCACCGTAGCCTATAGCCGCTAGCAATACCAGGGGTATCACTACGGGGTGCCAACCATGTTGCTGATGAGGACTCACTGTGCTAGCAGCAATACTACTAGCCCAGCGTATCCTCGAGGAGCACTGGCAACCTTACTTACCGCAGAAACACAACACTACATCAAGTAGTGTTATTTCACTGCTGTCTTCTGTAAGGCGGAGGTACAGTCCCAAGTCGGGCGGCTCCAATTTAAATGGGATAACCCACGGGAAATCCCAAATCGCCCTACCTCTCAAAATACATAAATATAAACACGCCGAGTCCCTTACGGGGTAGGCAGAGAGTAAAGTTCAATCTTGACTTGCAAACCTCTTGTAATTCTACATGCATCAATCTCTTCACATATAACACAGTCTCCGGTTTCGAGTAGGTACCTACTTTATTCTTCCCTCACTGAGTTTGTTCCAGTTGAACTTACAAATTAGGTAGGTATGTCTATCTGATATCGACTAATATTAAAAAAAAAAACGGGCCTAGGAATCGATTTTATATCGAGTAGCACTGAATCGATCCAGTGAATATTTAAAAAAGTGTCACTATCTTCCCAATAACATTTGTATATGTATGTATATCTATAGTTCTATCAAAATACTACGACTATATCCACGTCATATATACTATTCCAGATATATTAGTATCATATAAATGTATAGGAGTGTACTTGGTGGCACCCAATAAATCAGGCTAGTTAGCTCACTGGCATTATTTATTGCTATCCTCCAGTTAAGGTGGGAACATATTTATAATGTGGAAAAGTACTTAAAAGAGTGACCGTCCAAATCCGGTGGTAGATTCTGACGATTTGAAAGTACTTGTAAAGTCTGTTCAAATAAAGATGATTTTGAGTTTGATGAGTCACGCATGCGTCACGTCAGCATGCTATATCTCATTAAATATTTAGAGCAAAAATCCAATAGCCCAGATATCTTTCACCTTTTTTGTTTTTTATACTACTAATAAGGTGGCACAAAGGCGTACGACCCACCTGATGGTAAGCAGTAACTATGGCCTAACACCGCTAGCAATAGCAGGGATATACCTAATGCGTTGCCAATTCTGCTGTTGATGAGGACTCACAATACCAGCAGCATATTTTTACTACTAGCGCAGCGTATCGTCGCGGAGCAACCTGACACCACATCAAAGTAGTGCTATTTGATTGCGGTCTTCTGTAATGTTCATCAATACTGATCACAAAGCTCAAAATTATTTATCTATTCCATTGTATTGGTCTCTGCTCCAGATGCACGACTATGCATTCTGGACGACATACAATTTTACAGGTTATCCCTTGATATTAAAATTCTCAAACGGGCCTCTTAAGTGTTGGATATAATTTTAAATTATGTATCTTCACGTAAACCTTGATAAAAGACTGGGCCCTAGATCCGTGAATTTGTGCGTCCGTAATTTAGACGTATATTACCATAATGATTACTAAAATTACAGTCCCTTCTGAGCTCAAAACAATCAAAGGTACTTTATATTACCAGATAACTGAAATAAGACAGTAAAAGCGTTTTAAGTTTTTTATTAAAACAACAAAAATTAAAACCGTTTTTCTTAAAAATATTTAGGTCCTTACATATGAAATTGGCGTTTTGTATGGGAGGAACAAAAAGTCGAATATTTTTTAATATAATATATTTAATTAATCAAAGTATGAACCATTATTTTCTATGCACTTTTGCCATCTCATAGGTAGTTCATTGATCCCTTTACTAAAAAAACCAGTCGGACGGGAATCAATAAAATCTTTGAAGGCGATTTGGACTGCCCCATCGGAGTTGAATTTTTTCCCTTGCAAGAAGTTATCCAAATTTCGAAAAAAATGGTAATCTGTTGGAGCAAGGTCCGGGGAGTACGGAGGATGTCTTAGACTTTCCAATTGAAGCTCTTCTAATTTAGTAGCCGTCTGTAGCGCAGTGTGTGGTCTAGCGTTGTCGTGAAGCAGCAGTGGCGTGGAGCGATTGACCAGCCTAGGTTGTTTAGCCGCTAGCTTTTCCATCATGGTTTGCAATTCCTGACAATAGACATCAGCCGTAATAGTCTGGCCAGATTTGAAAAAACTGTAATGAACAATACCGGCACTAGTCCACCAAACGCTTACAAGTAACTTTTTTGGGGTTAATTTTCGCTTGGGGCAGGATTTGGCTGGCTGGCCAGGATCTAACCATTGCGCTGAGCGCTTCCGATTATCGTAAAGAACCCATTTTTCATCACAGGTAATGATTCGGTTTAAAATACCTTCATTATTGTGCCGGTTTAGTAATGTAACGCAGCAGTCGACGCGCGTTTGCCGGTTTGTTTCAGTCAATTCGTGAGGTACCCACCTTTCAAGCTTTTTAATCTTCCCAATTTGCTTCAAGTGAATTAAAACAGTTTTATCACTAACATTGCAGCCTGCAGCTAACTCGGACGTGGTTTGCGATGGATCCGCTTCCACAATAGCCTTCAACTCTTCATTATCAACTTGAGTCTCAGGCCGTCCACGGGGCTTGTTCTGCAGGTCGAAATTTCCAGAACGAAAACGTTGGAACCAAAAACGAACTGTGTTTTCTTTTGCAACACGACCGCCATACACATCATTCACCCTTCGAGTTGTTTCCGCAGCACTAGTGCCACGGCGGAACTCGTACTCGTAAATAATGCGATATTTAAGGTTTTCCATTTTGTAAAATGAGTGACGCAAACAGAAAAAAACAGAAGAAAAAAAACAAATGAATGACGATCATCGAAGCACAAATACTTGAGTCTATAGCTGTACAAATTTGAATTTGGAATTCCTTACCAAAGAGGAGAAATTCGTGATTAAAGTGGCCAGTACGAAAAACGCCAATTTCATATGTAAGGACCTAATATATTTATAAATAGAGTGTTAGCAATTTAGTTCCGTCTTAACTGAAATTTTGCTATATTTCGTGGATATCGGAAGCTTGGCATAATTAATTGTGAACTTAATACTTTCGAAGTCTTAAATTCAGATTTAAAAACTACTTTACCGGCGTAATTGAGAATCAGACAGTTTCTTACTTTGATTAAATATAAAATACTTCCTTTCCGACTTTTACTTCTTGCAAATCGATTATTTTTGTCTAGAAATAAATATTATTATTTTTGTCTAGTACCTATAATATACTCGTATTAGAATTGTTTCTTGGAGGTGGGCGCTGACATCCGCGACACAGTTCTAAACTTCTGCGGATGTGATCGATTACAATAACTAACACAAATAAAGATTTATTATTAATAATATTCCGTATTGATTTTACGAATCAAATTCTCAAACAGAGCTAAGTTAAAAGAACATAAAAAACTAAGCTGATCGTCACACAGTTTCGTAAGTTTTGACGATAGATAAAAATGTTTAAGAATCTTGTTCTCGGTAACTTGGATTTGTGATAAGAGTTCCCATCCTGAAAGCTCGTCGAGTGATTACAGATAGGCCAAACCGCAGTGGTATCACTACATAGTATAAAACAAAGTCACTTCCCGCTGTCTGCGTCCCTATGTATGCTTAGATCTTTAAATCTACGCAACGGATTTTGATGTGTTTTTTTTAATAGATAGAGTGATTCAAGAGGAACGTTTTATGTATAATTCATTGAAGTTTTGTGTAAACCTTGCGAAGCCGGGGCGGGTCGCTAGTTTTTATACAAATCTACATTTTTTTTAAATTTAAATCTTGTATTTATATATACATGAATTAAAAACTTAAAATAAACTAAACTAAGAACTATAAAACTTACCTACACGTAAAATAAATGTCCCGAACCACTGTCACGGGGAAGTGTGCCAAGAAGGCTGGCGGCATTGCCACGCTGAATTGCAATGCTTAGCCTTTGGGCTAAATATTCGCCAGCCCTCTTGTCACAGGAGGCCTCGCATAATCTACATTCATATAATAATAATATGTTATTAAAAAGTTCTAGACATAGTATACCTATTAAGTAGGGCGAATTGAGATCTCCCGTGGGTTTTCCCATTAAAATTGGAGCCGCCCAACTGGAGAATGTACCTCCACCTTACAGAAGACCGCAGTCAAATAACACTACTTTGATATAGTGTTGTATTTCTGCGGTAAGTAAGGTTGCCAGTGCTCCACGAGGATACGCTGAGCTAGTAGTAATGCTACCAGCACAGTGAGTCCTCATCAACAACATGGTTTGGAACTCGTTAGTGATACCCCTGGTATTGCTAGCGGCTATAAGCTACGGTGACTGCTTACCATCAGGTGGGCCGTCTGCTTGTGTGCTACCTTAGTGGTATAAAAAAATACTCTGAGTTTATAGCATAGAAGAAGTATTTAACTGAAAACCTGTACCAACACAACAGTGTTTACCACTTCGAATATAAAAGCAGATTAAAATAGTTTCAAACTTGTCCACAATGGAACCTTGTGGACAGAATGGTGCTTCCGTTCAAATAAAAATTTTAGACAATTGAAATAAGAGACAGCTCCCGGAACAATATTAATACGTGGAACAAAAACTTTATACACCTTTTTAGGAAACGCAGACTAACGTAAAGTATGAAATTTGGCATAGTTAAAGTTTATCTGGAGAAGGACTGTAGGAAACTAAGAGATTTATATGAAATATTAAGCTGACCAGGGGAACGTGGTTTTGCCCAATAAATTAATTAAATTTTATTTTGGTCCGAAAAAAATTTTTTGACCCCCTTAATTACTTAGGGATTTTTATACAATTACAGAGTAAATGTGTGTTATGAAAAATCGGGTAAATTTAAACTTTGTAACTATTCATCCTAATAATAAAAAAAGAAAGGCTTGGATGTTTGTTTGTTATGTCAATCACGAAAAATACGGGTGAATGGAGGTAGACTAGATAACTAATACCTATACTGAGAACTAATAGATAACTAATACGATAACTCAGAACTAATATTCAGAGTAGATAAAAAACTACGTACAAACTATAGTCTAACGTCATACATAAGTAACACACGGGGGCTTTTTAACAAAGTCGCAAAATGTAGTCTTTTTTAATATTCAAATTGCTCGGGTGAGCTTTTAGCATAAGTACCCATAATTAAAAGTCCATATGTTACGCGAGCTCGAGGCAATATGTAATAAAATATATAGTTTGAGAAGTACATAATTAAGATGTTATCAAATAATGCATTTGTCGGTCTTTTTGAGTCATTAACTTAATTTTGTTTATTTTATAGCTTTCAAAGCATTTGTGTAGATGGAGAAGTGTTTTTTTCAAGATTGAAAGAAAGGGTTGTCTTGACGTTTGTAATTTCGCCATATAAGTAGCACCAGTGACAGAATAGTTTAAGAGCAATTAATTGTAAGTTATTTGAAATAATATTTAGGTACCTACAATTTCTTTTTTACTTTGTCATCCAAACCATATATCTACACAAAACAGATTGTACTATTTACAAAAACATATCTTAACCTACCTACTTATAGATAAAAGATCTGACCCAAACCGGAATCATGCGGGAGCGTGCCAAGAATGCTGGTAGCATTGCCACGCTGGATAGCAATGCTGATTCTCTGAGCGAGATATGTTCCAGCACGCCTGTCACGGGAGGCCTCAACCAGCCGACGTGAGACCTCCTTGAAAAGCTGAAGAACATCCGGGCCCCAGGGACCCAGAGTTTCAACCGCAAATGCAGAAAATATGTGCCCTGGACCAAGACATGCATATTTCCGGCGCTTGAGGCACTCCTGCTGAGCAGCAGCGGCGCCGACCGTCACCGAGGAGCCAGGGAGATGAGACGGAGCCAGGGTATCGACACAAGTTGCATCCCATAATTTGATTTATTTATTCAGGATCAAATCTCAAACATTAAACAAAACTCAAACAAATTTTTTGCGATGTTATCTACATTCTGCAGTAGTTTAAATCTGTGTTGCAGAATTGATTTCATTGATTTCATACATACATATCGAATAAGTTCACATTATAGAATAATTATTTTTATTGAACGATCGATATTACCCTGAGAACAACTGACTACATATGAGGCCGATCTGACGTAATCAAATAATTCGGCGCGTTAAGCCACAGTTTATGATCTTTTAAGTCGTTCACTTAACTGTATGGAAAAACTTTGCGTTAATATTTTTAAGTAAGCCAGTAAAGTTCCAAAGCGTATGTCTCGCTGTACGCTTTGCATTACAGCGGTAGAAATCGCATTCGAAAATTAGAGGTCCCTCGAATAGTATACCCTTAAATAAGATTAAATAAGATCCCAGTCAATTAATACTTCTTTGATATAGTGGTGTGTTACTGCGGACATTTAGATTGCCAGACACTGATCTATAATTGCCAGAGCTCCACGATATGCTGCGCTAGTGGTGGCCGTGAACCCATGGTCGCCTTGTGGTTGAAACGACGGCCTGTCAGCTGATGGGCCTAGGTTCAAACCCCGGCCTGTACCAATGAGTTTTTCTAAGCTTAAGTACAGTGATTAATCGCACCATGAGCTTTTAAAAAGAGAGGTAGGGCGATTTGGAGTCGCCCGACTGGGGACTGTACCTCCACCTTACGGAACACCGCAGTGAAATAACACTACTTGATGTAGCGTTGTGTTTCTGCGGTTAGTAAGATGGCCAGTGCTCCACGAGGATACGCTGGGCTAGTACAGTGCTGGCACAGTGAGTCCTCATCAACAACATGATTGGCAACCTATTAGTGATTCCCCTGGTATTGCTAGCGGCAATAGGCTTACCATCAGGTGGGCCGTATGCCACCTTTTTCTTTTTTATCTTAATTGCAAACTTGCATTTAATTTAATTAAGGTCTTAATTTGCGTTTGCAAAAAATCTTTATGGTAGTGTTATTTAACGCTTAATCAAGTATGCTTTTATACCAATCTCGAACGGTTTGTTAAGGATGAGATGTCTCCTTATTACAGTTATTAATCGACGTTGATCATCTTTTTTGTGGTCGTATAGTCTGGCAAAAAAAGTGTAAAATAAACGGGGTGCCATAATTAAAAAAACGTATTCGATGACGTAATTAGATTCTCTGGTGGTTTTTTTTGCGAAGTGCCGGTAGCAGGAACATTGTCGACAACGTATTCGAAAACGTAACTCGCGAAATGTCAAAATTGTCATACTAATTTTTAGTTCCACTTTTCACCGCCGCAGCGCTGTTCATTTTTCAATACAAAAATAGTCGAAGGCGATACGAAAACGTTGTCGAAAAAGTTCATGCTACCGGCACAGGTTATGACGTAGACCTTCATAAGTGCGTTATAAGGGCCCAAACAAATTTATAGATTGTTTGATTAATAAAATGCATTAAATCGTTGTAAACATACATTTATTGTTTAATTCGCACATTAACAAGGCAGTGTACGGAATATATTGTTATATGTATCTATTTTTGTATACTAATATACCACAATATATTGATTTACATTCTAAATTGTATATATTATGTTAAACCTAAGGAGTTCGGAGCAGTATTAAAATATGTGTAATACAATCAAAATCTATTGTTTATTGTATTATGGCATTGATTCGGTTGAGCTGCAATTTAAATCGACCTGTGTGTCTGTCTACCGAGTGGGACAGAGTATCAAGGAAAATATAATTACACATTCCGAAATTTAAATTTTGAATTTTCACAAAAATTACTCCGTCATACTTTACTCAGAAACTTTATTTCATTTGGCACTCCTTAATTAACTTATGTAAATACATAAACATATTTTAAATTAATTTGTTAAACTTAAAAAATACTTTTATGTAAAATAAATGATTATTAATTTACATGTAAATTTATTTGTCCTAATAACATAATTAATGTTGTCTTAAAAAAATACTAATTCAAATACAAGATCTACCTATTGATTTTAATCCGTACAAAACGTAAACAAAGTATTATGGCACTTAACCCCATATTTTTAAATCTCAGATTCCATTGAGACTACATATTTATTGATCACAAAATTATTTCATAGGAACTTATTAAGTAAAGCAGATATGAATAATGTTTGTTTTTATTTAATACGTTTTATGTATATATAATGCTAATTATTGTTATCGGTATAATCTTATTCTGACGAAGCCTGGCTTGAAACACTCGCAATAAGACGCGCGCATAGACATGCGTGTGACAACCGCCCCCCCATCATTCTCGGACTTAGGATGCACTAACGTATGCGGAACCTGCGGCCGGGTCTGTCGATCTCGTATCGGCCTTCTTAGCCATGTACGGAAGTGTCGCAATATTTGACGCTGCTTAAATCATCTTTCATAGATGTAAGAGGCCTTATGATGATGATGATGATGATAATCTTATTAAAATTATTATAAGAACATTAATATTTCTTTCTACCTTCAGTCAGTACTATGTTATGGAAATCATAACCTTAAAAAATACAGCGTTAAATATACTTGTATCAGAAGCGTCCCAAAGTTTTGGTAGCTAGTTACGGTTTAAAAGGTCGGCGTAATTATTCTGCTCAAAATAAAATTGTGTACTCGAAGAAAAATTTACATAGCTACTATACTACATTTGTAAAAATGAATATCTATTATAAATACTTATTTTGTTCACATATAAAAATCTGTATTTAATAAATGTACAATAACCTATAGTTGTTCACAAACTAACGGGAAAATACCATACCATTTGTATTAGAAAGAATGATTATACATTTATTCATAAAATAGAAGAAAATAATCCTTAAGCCACGTTCACTTTACCATCTTACCAACATAAATTAATCATACAATAACAAATAAAGCATCATAAGGTGGTCACAAAACTATTGCTATTCTTAGCGCACAATTCTTCCGACATTAATCAAAGTCATGAAGGCAAGTGACCCTTTTTCTTCGATTACACACTTATAAATCAACCTATTATTCTAGCTAAATGCATTTACTTGGCTCACAGCCAATTTGTACAAAAAAAATCATACAAAACTTTCCTTGCTTCTGTAATCGTATATAAATATATTCTTCTCTTTAACTTGCGTTGGGACACATACAAATCGATTCCTCCCCTCGCTTGTATCGCTAACATCTAAAGTTATCGAATATACACTATTAGTCTTAACGTCTAAGTTTAATATTTGTATCGATTTATTGTTCTCATTGCTATCAGTTATAATATCCTCTTCTAAATAATGATCGTGAACGTCAGTTTGAAAGTTCTCGTTTAAAGCTGCAATTATCTTCATGCTATTCCTACGGGTGTTTTCTACGTTGACTATTTCTCCTACTTTCAAAGTAGCTGGTTTATCATCTTTTACTTTATTGGTATTAAGTACAATCTTTTGGGAGGAAGTTCGGTTGCTATACCTTCTCCAAAAAGAGTCCGATGTATTTTGGCTGCTGGAGAAGCCAGTTGAAGTCGTTGTATTAAACGTATCCCTTCGTTGCATCGTCTCCCTTAAAGTGCGACTACACCTCATCAGTTTGTTTATCTTCATGAGCTTAACGAACCCCTCCCTGAATTTCGAGGACATCAAATTATACAATATGGGATTAATCGCCGAATTTAAATACAACATTACTCTACAAAAGTATAAAAGTATGTAGTAACCATCTATTCCTAGTGACATTATTGTCTCAGGTGGGAATACAATGATCCAGAGCGTGAGGGCTTTGAAAGGGAGGAGGCAAATGAAGAATGACAATACGACGGTCCCCAACATGAGGATGACTTGCTTTCTGTACCTGACCACGTTTCCGGAGTTGTTGATGTTTTTCGTGTTCTGGGCAATGATGGCCGGGTTCTCCATGAGGTTCTTCGCAATGACGCTGTACAACACGAGTAGCACTCCCAGAGGGACGATGAAGAAGATCGCAATGGTCAGGATGAAGAAGAGAGCGGACCAGAAGGTGTCAGCTTGGGTGAGGCACACGGGGACCTTGGAGCCGTCCTCGTATTCCTCGTAGGTGAAGGTTGCCAAACCGAGGATCGGGCTGTGGATACAAAACATAATATGAAATCAATAACTTATACAATGGCGATAAAGCACCAAATAATATCAATGTATTTAGGCGTTACGCGGGAGGGTAAAGTTGCTTTTTAGGTTAAATTTAACTGTGAAAGGTTCCATTGAATCAGTCACTATTGTCACTGATACTTTTTTCTTCTATACCACTAAGGTGGCAAACAAGTATACGGCCCGCATGATGGGAAGCGGTTACCGTAGCCTATGGACGCTTGTAACACACAGGGGTATCACTTGCGCATTGCCGACCCTTAAAACATGATTAAACGTCAAAAATAAGTTTGAAATTCCAATGCTTTGGAATAACCAATTCGAATACTGCTAAATTGTTTTAATCGACATTCCAACAATTCTTTGTAATTTAATGCTGCATTTATTTCAATTGATCAATTTGACCAGTGCTATAAGAACGTTTGTACCAACATGAGGTCGTTGATCGCTCTCCTATAATACAGTTTATACATATACATATATATTTTGATACAGACAACACGGTAATGAAACCACTATATATAAGGTTTACGATATGTTAAACCTGTACTCATAATGTCACGTTTCTTGTTGTCATTTCGCTTGCATCATCAGTAATAGGGTCCGCATCAGTTGCCTATAACACAGGTTCAACAAAGCGTTCGGTCCGCCTGATAGTAAACGGTTACCGTAGCCTATGGACGCTTGCAACACCAGGGGTTTGTTCTATATTTCTTTGTACAATTTCGTTTCAATGTAAATATATTTAATCTACTTGAGAAACGTCTTGATATACGAGCCTATTACTTATGCATGCGACGACATTTCAAGTGTGAAGAGCCTGTGATCTTACGATGGCGTCACAGCCTGAAATCTCCCGGGAAATTTAAATGAATGTAATATTTCAACTTCTATTCATACGCACTGAAATGCGTATTTGAGAAGGTATTTCAATGTTATTCGAAATGTAATATATATATATATATATATGGAACATTTTAGATATTGTTTTAATTTTGTTGGAACCACTTCATCTTAGTTTAGGGTCGGCAACGCGCGAGTGATACCCCTGGTGTTGCAATCAACGACCTCATATTGGTACAAACGTTCTTATAGCACTGGTCAAATTGATCAATTGAAATAAATGCAGCTTTAAATTACAAAGAATTGCTGGAATGTCGATTAAAACAATTTAGCAGTATTCGAATTGGTTATTCCAAAGCATTGGAATTTCAAACTAATTTTTGACGTTTAATCATGTTTTAAGGGTCGGCAACGCGCGAGTGATACCCCTGGTGTTGCAAGCGTCCATAGGCTGCGGTAACCGCTTACCATCAGGTGGGCCGTAAGCTTGTTTGCCACCTTAGTGGTATAAAAAAAACCATTTAGTAGTGTAAGCAATGTAACCCAGGTGAATAAAGTCTACCGCACTCAATTAGCCGCTAGAAATACCACTATATATCAGTAACGCGTTGCCAACCATGTTGTTGATGCGGAGTCAATGCTAGCAGTATTACTACTAGCGCAGCGTATCCTCGTGGAGGAGTTTAAGCCGTGGTGGCCTTGTGGTTGACGCAACGGCCTGTCATCTGATGGGCCCAGGTTCGAATCCCTGAACCAATGAGTTTTTCTAAGCTTAAGTACCTACAGTGATTAATCACACCATTTGCTTTAAAAAGAGAGGTAGCGCGATTTGGGATTTCCCGTGGGTTATCCCATTTAAATTGGAGCCGCTAGACTGGGGACTGCACCTCCGCCTTACAGAAGACCGCAGTGAAATAACACTACTTGATGTAGTGTTGTGTTTCTGCGGTAAATAAGGTTGCCAGTACTTCAAAAATACGCTGGGCTTGTAGTATTGCTGCTAGCACAGTGAGTCATCATCAACAACATGGTTGGCACCTCTCATACCTCTGGTATTGCTAGCGGCTATAGGCTACGGTGACTGTTTGCCATCAGGTGGGCCGTATGCTTGTGTGCCACCTAAGTGGAATAAAAAATAAATAATTGGAGCACTAGTAACCTTACTAACCTAAGTATATATAGCCTTCTCCTTGTGTGAGGAAAGCAGAAGATGTTATTTTTCTCTTTTAATTCACTCCCTCTACGGCCACAAGTATTAAATTGATAGATTTGTTATGTAAGTTTTTAGCCACTTCTGGTACTCCTCAAAGACAGTGTGATTTTTTCTTAGTAGATATAAGTATGGTCCTTTGTTATCGAAAACAATCGTAGACTATAATAAGTAGGCAATAACTCAGATCTAGCCATACTTCCAGTCAGAAGATTAATTTTATGGCTCCACTAACATTTATGACGGTATTAGATTACCAAACATAATTTATTATGTCGTAATCGCAAATATTTACTGTCCCATTCAGACACCCTTTGAGTAAAGCCCATATATTATAGTGATTTTTACCAGAACATTCTATAACTCTGTGGATGACGGTTTTATAGAGTACCTTGAAATTCAGTGGAATTTCTCCCGCATTTTTTTTATACCACCAAAGTGGCACACAAGCAAACGGCCCACCTGATGGTAAGCAGTCACCGTAGCCTATAGCCGCTAGAAATACCAGGGGTATCACTAACGGGTTGCTAACCATTTTGTTGATGAGGACTCACTGTGCTAGCAGCTCCACAAACTACCATCCCTTTTCACGGAATCCCGTAGAATGCAGGAAAGCGAGAGAAATTATGTTACACCTCAATAATAAGTGTCTATGTATTGTATTGGTTGTCTTCCCCATTTGCTTTAGTATGGGACCAGATGGCGCTGTGGTAATTTGAGCCTTAATGTTATTATTATTACAGTTAAAATACAATGAATAGTAAGGGTATGGACTCCTTAAGAAGCTATTTGTTATGCTAAGCAGCACAGTACCGAGTGCTGACTTCGAGATCTCTCTGCGAATTGGATAAGAGAAGACCAATAACAGTGCGATTTTATCGATACCGCTATTTAAGAGTAGAATAAATATATTCAAGAAGTTCC
Organism: Falcaria lacertinaria; assembly: GCA_951449985.1. Taxonomy (NCBI): domain Eukaryota; kingdom Metazoa; phylum Arthropoda; class Insecta; order Lepidoptera; family Drepanidae; genus Falcaria; species Falcaria lacertinaria. Next base: position 5,979,280 of record OX602130.1, on the reverse strand, counting down.
CTAGTCTTATTGCTTCGATATTAACAAAAGTTTTACCTTAAATAAGAATAACAATATTTCAATATATATTTTACTAGTGGCCCGCCCCGGCTTCGCACGGGTAGACATTTATATCAAATATTTTGTCTATCCGTGCAAAGCCGGGGCGGGCAGCTAGCCTATGTTAATCAGTGATAGTGTAGCTTTCTAACGGTGAAAGAATTTTTGAAATCGGTCCAGTCGTTTCGGAGCCTATAGACATTTATCAAATATTTTGTCTACCCGACCGAAGCCGGGGCGGGAAGCTAGTATAATATATAGCCTATGTTACTCAGTGATGATGTAGCTTTCTAACGGTGAAAGAATTTTTGAAATCGGTCCAGTAGTTTCGGAGCCTATTCAATACATACAAAAATACAAATCTTTCCTCTTTATAATATTAGTATAGACTATGAAATTACTTTAAAAATCAGCCAAAGATCAATTATCAATGAACCGTCACTTGAGAAAAGCCAGAACATTTTGGAGATTTGTGGTCAGGATAAGATAGATAGATTCATATATAACTCTTTATTGTACACCAAAAATACTATTATGAGCTATAACAGAATAAATTTTACTTATCGGTACAATTAGCTTATACAATGGCGGTTAAGGTATTGTGTGAACTAACTTTAAGGCTAGGGATTTGATCCCGGACCAGACACTTATCATATTTGGTTACCTATCCCACCACAAGCAAGGTACCTTTCACAGGATTATTGGAATGCGTGTTCTTGGCTGCTCCGTGTGCTTTACGCATTTAATTATTTCCATACTAATATCATCATGCCAATCGATTCCCTTTCGTGGTGGGCAGAAAGTATAGAGCGGAATTCACCTTTATCGTTTTATTTTCATCCTAGTAACACATGGACTTCGGGTCTACGTCCAAAGTGTCCGGAGCTAAAACACTACAAAATGCGAATTTAATAGCTCCGATTGGGCGACTGATTTAAGCCGGCAACCCCGATTGGTCGACTGTCTTAAGCTGACAGCCCAGATTGATCGACTGTCTTGAGCCGATAAATTGTTGCAAGCAAAATTCAAGCCAGCGATATTAAGATAATTGTGTTCGAATTTTATACAATGCTTCTAATATTTTTTTGCAGTACTGAAAATGTTTTAATCCCGGGAAAATTGTAGGTTCCTCTGAGATTCTAAGCTCAACGCGGACGTAGTCGCGGGCAGAAGCTAGTATACAATAAATTACATTTGCATCGGACACTTTTTCGTGAATTTTGAACTAGACTCGACGTCCATGTATTGTAAAGTCAATGCATTCATCAACCTCTTCATACATGCCCGCCGGTTCCGAGTAGGTGCTCCTACTGTAATTATTAAGGTAATGAAATTTTATTACAAGGTATAATTACAATTTTAATTATGTCACTTATTACCGATTATAAGCTGAGCTAGTAAGTCGACTAATGAAGGAAATGTAACACATGGTGTGTTCGTAAAATACTGGAGCACTGCGAAAATCACGTGAACACTCCTTATGACGACGATGTTACAGCACCCACTTTTCACAAAAGATAATTGGGTGCCAACGTGACAGATGGTGAGTCCGTCGCCGTCTCTTAAGCACTACATACGTCCTTGAATTTCTTCTCAGACGTATGCAGGTTTCCTCACGATGTTATTCACCGTAAAGGTCGTGACCAATCACTGCACTTAAGTTTGAAAAACTCATTATTACAAACCGGTTGGATTCGAAACAGAGGGAAATTAAGACACAGAGCCAGGCACCTAATATGTTTTTATTACATTGTATACTTACATTATATAAATAGGCATTTCAATCACAATAACATTTTAACGTAAAACCTTTAAAAATATAACTATTATTACTAGTTTATACAACTATTGGTGTCGATTCTGTTGTTCAAAATTACTAAACTTAACTAATTTGACAGATCTAAAAGTCTTGCTATCCCTTTCTCATGTGCGGGGTTAAATAAGGATGGCAATACTTTTAGAGCTGTCAAATTAGATAAGTTTAGTAATTTTAACAACAGAATTGGCACTATTATGTATTTATTAACATTCATTTATTTGCTTATTTTATATCTTTATGTAGCGAGTTCCTCTTAGCTATTTCGATATTATTCTATTCAATGCTATTCCGCATAAATCAGCATTTGAATTAGGAACACTTTTTTTTTAATAGTCATCTGTTAAAGTCACTTGACGTTTGAAGTTACAGCTTGTCAAAAATCACATTCTGAATGGAAAGACTAATCGCCCGGGAGAAACATATTTAAAATTTGGTTGTATAGAACTGGTATAGTTTGAATATTTATCAAATATATCCCTTAAGCATACCATACGATTCGTCTTTACCCTCATGGACGCGTAGAACTGTCCATAAACTCTTCAGCCATACACATTCCATACTATTGAAATATAATACGAAATTAATTCGCTAATTTTGACATTTCAGTAGACATATAGGTACAACATGTAGCCAAAGGCTTTTCTGAGCAAAACAAATACATATATATTTTATAACAACACATAATTATGTAAGTATATTTAACTACTATATTGAGTAGCGTGTCTGTATGAGTAGCGTGTGTGTTAACACGTACGAAAATAGTATTTTCTACCAAATCTTATATTTTACACAAAAATTAATTAACCATAAAACATTCATTGTAATCAATTTTATAAAAAAAACGGATACAATAATTTTCCACTAATCGTAATGTTATAATGTTATAAAATATGCATTAAGAATTTAGAAGTTCCTTCTTAAAATGACAAAATTTATTGATCAGACGAGATTCTTTAATTTAATAAAGAGATATATACTATTATATGTAAAAAAACCAGCTGCTTACATATTATACTAGTATTTACAAGAAATAAAAATATAATGTAACTAATAATACGACTCAATATTAAGCCTACAGACCCGTCAAAACAAATAATATCAAAGTTTCCCTACATAAATCACACAAAACTTTCCGGCAACTCGTAATCAACACTTTTCGACTTCTGGTAGGCAACCACGCAGTCCACTCTAATCTTCTGGTACGAATGTAGCTTTTTCTCACTTTCAACACTTTTCGCCTTAGCACTGTTTATAAGCACACTGCGCCTTAGAGAGCGCGTATGACCAGCGTCCCCTTCGTCGTCTGACCTTATATTTTTAGAACTAACATTGGAATGACCGATAAATTCACCCCTAGATTCAACACACTCAATTTTACGATCGTCCATATGCCCCTCGCTCCTCATTCTGTTTATCCTCATCGGGTTGTGACTGGAGCAAACGGGCGCCGATTGCTGTCTCACAAACGTTCGACTGGCAAATATTCTGTTAAACAAACTCCTTGTTTCTAATTCGTCTTTGCTCTCAGTATCTTCGGTCCTATCAACGCTGCTCCTGTGCGTAAACAGCTTCTTCAAACTAGTAGTAGTTCGCGTCAAACTGCTGCTGGTCGTTGACCCGTTGGTGGCCGTCCGCTTAACCCGCCTGTTCGACTCCTCAGAAGAATTCTTGTAACAAATACAAACTTTGCAGAACCCGACGCGAAACTTTGACGACATTAAGTTGTATAGAATGGGATTGATTGCGGAATTTATATAGAGCATGACTCTTGAGAAGTAGAGTATGTTGTACCATTTCTCAGGACTGACGTCATCGTAAAGATCTGGTGGTGCGATTATTATCCACATGGCAAGCGCTCTATAGGGCATGAGACAGAGAAAGAAGCACAGGACAACTGTACCGAGCATAAGAATCACTTGCTTCCGAGCTCTCGTATTGTAGGGATCGACAGTTTTGTTCAAGACAACTTTAGAGGCAGCTGTGATTAAATTTTTGGCAATGATACTGTAGAGTACGATGAGGATAATCAGAGGAATGATGTAGAGGAGTATGATGATCATGATGAAGAATGCGATTTGCCAGAAGGTGACTGCTTGGGTGAGGCACTGAGAGTAGACCGTGCCGTCCTGCCGGGTCGTGGAGTGGTGCTCAGCTATAGCCAGGATCGGACTGCAAGAGAAGAAAAAAGGAAGGATAGAATACATCTACAAAGCTATTTACATGTAAATGATGTGTGAATATCGATTATGGATATTCATTCAAGACTCATGACTCTAGTAATATGATCGATTTTCACACAGCATACTACGGGTATTGCAAAGTAAAAGTTAAACTACAAATTGAAATTAGACAGAAATGGGAAATTAACAGAAAATACCAACTGCACAGTGATAATGATCTAATATTGACATTCTAGAGTTGTAAATAGTAGATGAAAACATTTATGCACAAATTATTTATCGAATTCAGTTTGAGATATTATCTTTTTGTTGTAACGTTGTGATAATGTGTTTTGTAAATTGAGTATGATACGTAAGAGCTTCTTAGAAACATAATGTAATTATTATTGTGAAATAACTTTAGTCTCAAGCGTAATTGATTAATCTCCTCGCGAGATAGTACTCTTAATTTGTCCGTGTGATCGTAAAATTATTAGCCCGTGAAATAAAAGACCCTACGGATATCAAGCTTAAGATATATATTTCCGTGAAGTATTCCATCAGACATCATTGTGGTTTTTATTACATACTAATTTTTGTTTACATACTAATTGTGAGTTTGTTAACTCTGATTTTTAGGCAACATCTTGTAAGTTAGTATAAACTTTAATAAAATATTTAGGACAGTGACAAAGCTTATTAGATTCCTGATGTGCGATTTTATCTATATTTTTCATACCATGACAAGCAAAAGCTTATGGCTCGCATAACGGTAAGCCCTCACCGTAGCCTGGACGCTGACAATGCCAGGGCTATAACTAGGGCATTTTCACCTACATTGATGAGAAGACTCACTATGCTAGCAACATCGTTTTTTTTTTTATAAATGTTGATTGTAATGCACTTAGCAATCGCATTTTAATCTACAACTTGTACAGTTCACAGCTATACCACGTCTACTTAAGTCAGCTAAACAAAAGATAAACTTTTTCAATTAACAATGCCTTTGCTTGATCTCAACAATTTTCCAGGCAGTCTTGTAATAATGTCAAATGGAAATCATAAATCTGAGTCGTCATAACTCGACACAATTTGTTGTTTTGTTTAAGCGGAGAAGTTTCATGTGTTCGAATACAATATAAAAACTTTTGAAAATCATAGCTTTGTAAGAATTTAGTAGATTAGACTTCAACTGTCTTTGCAGCAAACAATATATAGCGTCATTTTGGTGGATATGATTTATGTCGAAGCTATAATCTAATCATTCGAGGTGATCTATATCGTGATATAAAACTAATGATATTGGATTTTATTTATAACATAACTAGCTGACACTGCAAACGTTTTGCCACATAAAATATTTGTATTTTATTTTTGTACAAAAATTATAAGCAACTTTTGGGGTGGACCACCCACATCACTTAGACATAAAGAATTGTTAACGTCCTATTCTCAGACCTACCGAATATACACAAAAAAAACGTAAAAGTCGGTCAAGCCATTTCGGAGGAGTTTTGTTACAAAGACAAAAATTTTACATATTACAAGAAGATGTATTGATGTAACGACTCCTACATAGTTGACAATTAAGATATAGTATGGTAAAGGACAAAATAATTTTTTATACCACTAAGGTGACACACGAGCATACGTCCCACCTAATGGTAAGCAATCACCGTAGCCTATAGCCGCTAGCAATACCAGGGATATCACTAACGAGTTGCCATCCCTGTTGTTGATGAGGACTCACTGTGCTGGCAGCATTATTACTAGCGTATACCCGTGGAGCACTAGCAATCTTACTTACCGCAGAAACACAACACTACATCAAGTAGTGTTATTTCACTGCGGCCTTCTGTAAGGTGGAGGTACAGTCTCCAGTCGGGCGGCTCCAATATTAATGGGAAAACCCACGGGAGATCCCAATTCAAAATCAAACATATAAAAAAATTTGGTAAATACAGATATTACGAAAGAAAATTCAAATGGTCGTAACTTCGTATAGGTCGCTGACCTGTTATATTATATTTCGCATGAATGTTCAACATGCGTATACACCCATACAAATATTATAAATACAAAAGTGTCTCTGTTTGTTTGTTTGTATGCTACCGTTTCACGACTACACGGCTGAACGGATCGTATTGAAAATCGGCAATGAGATAGGCTATACCCTGGGGAAGGACATAGGCTTTTGTCTTTAAACAAATGCAGTCGAAGTCACGGGTAAGCTTGTGTATAAATAAAGGGGCGTCCTCTATAAGGATATGTTGGAAAGTAGTGCCTACTACGGTCAAAATAGGTTATATGTGTAATCAAAATGTGTTTGTCAGCGGTTTCTCTATACCCACCCACTACGAGGTCACTTAATGAGGCATGGATATTCCATATAAGCTTTTATTGCCGTGGGAATCGACGATAGGATTGCCAATGTTCTTCGAATGGAATCTATTAGAACATTTGGCAACATCTATACTGGATTACGTATTATTAGAAAATTCTAATGCAGTCTGCTGCAATGACGAGACCGCTGGTCTAGTGGTTAGTACACCTGACTGCTACGCTAGAGGTCGCGGGTTCGATTCCCGCCGGGGCAAACATTTATGTGACAAATATGTTTATCTTGCGTCTGGGCGTTTGATATGTATTATAAGTATGTATTTACGAAAAAAAAGTATATAAGTATTATATCGGCTACTGGTTCCCACACAACAAGCTTTGCTTAGTTTGGGGCCAGTTGGCGCTGTGTGATAATGTCCAAGCATTATTATTATTATAAGCATTATAGTCAGCAGTGGCGGGAAAAGAGCTTGTATCTGTGGCATTTAATAGCACTAGAGCTGTTACATCACCCACTGTCCACCGAAGATAATTTGGTGCCGGCGTGACAGATGGTGAGTCCGTCGCCGTCTTAGGGACTACATACGTCCTTGAATTCCTTCTCTTTAACACAAAAATAGTTATTTATTATCTACTAGCTTTTACACATGACTTCGCCCGCTTGGTTGTAGATAAAGATAGCCTACGTCTTTCCCCAGGTTATAATCTATCACATTGCCAAATTTCATTACGATCCGTTCAGTCGTGAAATGGTAGCAAAAAAACAAACAACAGAGTTACTTTCGCATTTATAAATATGGATTTACATTTTGTTTGGGACCATTTGTGAAGCAGATAAAAAGCGTGGTCTCCATTCCATTTCAGGGAATTACCACAGAATACTAATATTGTTTGTAATCTAAAGAACTCTTACCAAATAATTCGTTTTCGAATACACATCCCGAATGATGGCAAGCGGTTACCGAAGCCTATTCACCCTTTTTTTATATACCAATAAGGTGGCAAACAAGCATTTGGCTGCCTGATGGTAAGCAGTTACCGTAGCCTTTGGACGCTTGCAACACCAGAGTTATCACTTTGCCAACCCTATTGTTGTTGAGAAATAATCATTATTCGTAATAATTGACTTAGTATAAAGATGGAATCATATGGATGCTATCGGCTTCATCTTAAATTAGAAAAGGATATTGAGCTCTAAAAACACTAACACAACGTCAAATTTGGGTATACTAAATCACACAATGGTGCCAATGCTGTTTTACAAAATAATAATAAATAACTAAACTACTTGATAGTTTTAAAGGGTTGCCGACCGTGCAAAATTATATTTACGTCCTTCATAATAAACCCCATGCTTTATTCTTTGTTTTATTCTGCTATAATGACATTGAAGCCGTGATTTGAGAATGACATTTAGAGTTTTTTATTATATAACTTATTATTATTATTCCCTTTATTTATTTAACATCTTAGTTTTTTTTTTTTTTACAGTTATTAGTATTTTAACTATGGCAAAAATAAATCTAATTTCAGTTAAACGTTCGACTTCTAGGCAACGTAAACGACTATTCTAAGTATTTTTCTCGACACACTAAGAGAATGTGAAAATGGTACTAGCTGTAGCAACTGCACTAGTACATTCAACTAGCAGTATGCCAAACTATATAAATATTTAAAACTACCAAATATTTTTTTTATAAATGTATAAATTCGTCAGTCATTATTAAGATGTCTAAAGGATATCCATCCATGTTTCATAGAGATTTGGTCCAAATCTGAAAGAGCCGGCCAATATATTTCTTTTGTATATTCTGTCAGAGCTTGTCCGCCTGACCATTTATTACTATGGCACCAAAGTTTGACATTTAATTTGTTTTGGTTATTTTGATTCCCATTTTCAACAAAAATGTATGATAATTTATATCTTCAAACTCTAATAAAATTCACGACTACGGTCCTACAACTTTGGTGCCATAGTAATAAATGTTCAGACGGGCAAGTTCTAACTGAATATAATTAATAAATGCGTTGACCGGAACTTTCACATTTGGAACAAAATGTATGATGTCCTTTGATAACTTTTATTGTCTCTTTACGTAAATTGACACTAAATCTAAGATTGAGCGTATCATCTTTTTTATACCGCTAAGTTGGCACATTAGCGCACGGCCCATCTGATGGTAAGCAGTCACCGTAGCCTTTAGCCGCTAGCAATACCAATTACCAGGGGTATTACTAACGAGTTGCCAACCATGTTGTTGATGAGAAATAATCATCTGTTCATAATAATTGACTTAGTACAAAGATGGAATCATGGACGAATCCAAAAAGGGATATTGAGCTCTAAAAAGTCTAATTTGGGTTTATTAAATCACACAGTGTCGGACTTTCCTATCACGCTTGAGACTACTGTTATAATATGTTTCTTTTCTCTCTCATAACGTTTTAAAATAATGTTCATAACTTCGCAGTTGAACCACTGAGTTCTCTACTCTGTGTGTCTAGAGTTCGATGGAAAGGATACAGTTAAAATTAATAGTGCGACACAAAAAGCTTTCTACTGTGTGAACCATTAAATATAACTAAACACATACAAGCGACACAGTACATTCATGGCTGTTTTACACGCACACATGTAGATATACGTATGTGTGTACGGAAATATTGAAATAAAACTTCTTTTTATGCGGAATGAAATATATTTTGATTTGAATTTTAAATAGCTTCGGTTCGATTTTTAAATTTCGATTTTTTTATTGCGTAGCGTTACATAACTCAAAAGACAATTCATCGCGAACTCAAATATTAAGAAGAAATTTAGCACTGGCACATTAGACATTTTTAGGAAATGGAATAAATGTCCCAAAATTAATTAAAATGTTTGTTTTGTTTCAGCTTTTCTGTCAGAGTTGTAGTTGTAACAGATTTCCACCAATTCTGAACTGAATTGGCAAATATTAAAAAAATACAACAGTTTATCTCTTAACAGGTAAGAATGTCAATAAAACCTATATTCAAATATTTTTTGTCTATTTGAGAATCGAACCGAGAAAAAAAGCAATATTGGTTTTAAAAAAAAATTAAGCGAAAAAACTGTAGAGTACTATCAAATAGTTTTATTTCAACACAGAACAATGCCACAACACACAATAGAGTAATGAAAAGCGAAATTTTACGAACCTTGTTTCTCAAAGGGTTTATGCGGTTTTCAAGCACTCTTAGTTTCTCGCCAGTTTTATTAGTTTGCCGAGGAATAAAATGTGAGAAGACGGTTTTTGCATAAGTAAGAGCAAGCTTACAGAATCCCGTATTGATGTAGTTTGACCTAGAATATTGTATCAGACATAAAAATTCGAAGTGCGTTTCTTAGGGTCCCGTACCCGAAAGGTGACCAACGGAACCCTATTATTAAGATGTCGCTGTCCGTCCCTCCGTCTGTAAGTCAGCGGCCTGTATCTCGTGATCCATAATAGGAAGACAGTTGAAATTACAACAATATTAAGACAGTTGAAACAAATAATAAAAAAGAAACATAATTAAAATAGGAGGCTCCCCTACTCGAAACATGCTTTTGTGAATTTTTTGCTCTATTTTAATAATGGTAAGAAGTGGATGCTTGAAATGCTCACAGAGTGTGAATTCTTGGTTTTAAAAAAAAAGAGCGAATTTACTATTACAAACTTATTATTTGCGGTTGGAGAAAAAGGCGTGTCTATGGATCGAACCCCAAAATTTTTAGTACGCAACTCTCGGTGTGCGAGTTCAACTCGCACTTGTCCAATTTTTTCCCTACTGCAATAGGTGGAAAGCAAGCGTACGGCCCGCTTGATGGTAAACGGTCACCGTAGCCTATGGACGCTTGCAACACCAGGGGTATCATTCGCGCGTTGCCGATCCTTTTCAATGTTCTTGATTTGGTTACCAAGGCATTAAAATAATATATCTATTTCAGTATTTAACTTTGCCACAAAGACAATATTAAAAGTACAATGCAGTATAAAAGCCTTATATTTTATTAGGATACGAAACATTTTAATTATTTTAGTCTTATTGCCTAATTTGCCCTTAACTTAAGAAAACATGGTCATATATTTATGTATAGACATGAGCGTAGTTAAAATTCTATTCACCGTAACTTTTTTCTCCAATTAAACTTTTATTTCAAAGTTGGTAAGGTCTAAATTAGTAGAAACCTAATGTGGTTTTCACCTGAAGAGTTCACGTAATTGAATTAAACTGTCATGAAACTTCAATTAAGGGTTAACGAAAAGTTTTCAAATAAAATGTCCAAATGGTTCGGATTCAACAAAGCTTTCGGTTTATATTATATAGAGATTACGTTGTATGATCCCTTAACGATGTTATTTTGCATAGATAAAATAACTTTGAAATTAGTTAATATGATTATTTAAAAAACAAAGCACCGAAATATCTCAATTTCTCACTATCCAAAGTTTTTTAACTATAGAGATAACTATAAGCGTATTAAATACTTGCTTCTGCCCTCGACTACTTTGAGCTTAGAATCTCAGAGACACCTATTTTTTTCCGTGATAAAAAGTATCCTATGTGTTAATCCAGGTTATAAATTATCTGTGTTCCAAATTTCATCCCAATCCGTTGAGTAGTTTTTGCGTGAAAGAGTAACAAACATCCAAACCATCCATACTCACAAACTTTCGCATTTATATTAGTAGGATTCTATCTACCAATGTCGTTAAAAGGAAAATAAAAAAATAAAACCAACAGAGTAACTATCAATGACGTCACGGAAAGTGGAACAATGAGAGCTGAGTATTGACGTATGACATATTTTAAAAATAGAATGAAACTAAATTTAAATTTTAAATCTCAGAGCGCAAACTGCAATCGAACGAACGCGAACTATTTCGCGCTCTTACAATCACAATGCAATATGGCGCGTCGTTCCATGGATATATTAGAGCGCCATCTATTATTTAAACTGCGGAACCAATATCTTAGACAGCCGCGTGTGCGACTTCAATAAACTGGGAGTATTAAAAATTCCGACTGCATTTTGCTTTTCCCACTGGACATATTCCTTTAGCAGTCTCTAAATGGTTTTACTGCAAGGAGTCCGTCGTATGCACGTCGTATGCCATTGGCTTTCTTATGAGAATGAGACCTCTTCTCTATGGTATCATTACTTTTTAGGGTTACTTACCCGAAGAGTAGCTAATGGAACCCTATTACTAAGTGTTCACTGTCCGTCCGTCTGTCTGTTAGCGGGCTGTACTTCATGATCCGTAATAGGTAGTTAGTTCATCACAGAATATGTATTTCTGTTGCCGCTAAACAACAAAAAAATAATTTTGGGCTCAGAGCTCAGCTCCCATTAAGTTATAAAATGAAATTTCCCTAAAAAAGAGCGAATTTACTATTTACAAACTGATTATTTGCGGTTGCAATAGCCGTGTCTAAGGATCGAATGGCATAGTTAAGTCTGTCATTTAACCATTTTTTTATTACGGAACCCTCGATGTGCGAATCCAACTCGCACTTGGCCGATTTTTTTTAATATGGCGGCAAACTAGCCCAATTTGGTGGCAAACGGCTTACCCAAACGGCCGTTTATTTATAAAATTGCTAAATGGCGAGTTTTACGTTGTCCACTCGAATCGAAAATCGAGTCTACTTTAGTCAGAAATCGTCAACCGTTTTTAAACTGATAAAACTGGTTCGCAATAAAATGCAAAGCTTCTTGCAAGTAATGTCCGGAGGGAAGGTTTACAGCCTCTGACCTTAATAACGCTTGGATTTGGTCCAGGGGTGTAAAACTTGGTGTATTTACCATATTCTATGGATTTATGCACGTTCGTTCAACCTCTAAAGGGTGTTTAGGACGATATGTTGAAAATATGGCACATAAGTACCTGCCTACAACAACTACTGTATGTATGTATGTCAGTGTAAATTTGGCACATAAATATTTCCAAATTTAAGATCCCGTATCCCGTGGGATACACTATGATCCGTATTTAATTCGATCATTACGTTTGAAGTTATTTGTTAGATTTTACTTGCTTTTACCCTAATTTGCAATAGTCTCGTAAATTATTTTATAGTTGTATGTAGTATATTATCTACTCTGTGGTTTTAGTGAGGTAAATGCATTTAGTGACTGATTTATAGGACCATTGAAAATAATAATATGACTTTTGGGTATAAGTAATTTTTCATTTCGGTCAATAGGTGCTGCTCCTGCTACTGCTCTGGATAGGATCTGCTACTGCCGTGGATTGTCTCCAGAAACTCCAATAAGCATTAGAATGCAAAACAGTATGCATTTAAATGCAAAGTGTATTGAGAAACTCGATAATTCTCTTACACTGGACACTGGCAAAAATGGTCCTTGAAGAAGATTGATTGCCATAGTTCGAAGAAAAAGAAGAATAAGATAAGTATAATCCCACTCAAGCAAAATGTCTTACTAATAGTGCCTTTTAAATATACCAAAATAATGGTGCCAATTCTGTTGTTCAAAATGACTAAACAAATTTGACAGGTCTAAAAATATTCCCATCCTTATTTAACTCCGCACATGAGAAAGGGATAGCAAGACTTTTACACCCGTCAAAAAGTGCACGAGACAGGCGTCAATACGTGAGAAATGGCGACGGCTTGTGAAGCGAACCACCACCCACACTGATGACCACGACCATGTCAAGAGTGCAAACAACTGAGAGGAAGTAATTATGAACAACAGAATCGACACCAATATCAGTTAATGAGTTTAACATGCATGGCTGTTACAAATGATCCGCCATCATTACTTTCTACAAATCCATCATGAGTATGTTTAACTATCACTCCTACTGGCTGTGACTATCACTCTTACTAATAGGAACCCACTAGTTGACCAAATGCAGCCTGAGGGTTCGAAATAATTACTACTAATTTCGTAAACTCTGTCGTATTGAAATTACTGTTAGGTCGCGTTAGTGATATCCCTGATATTTCTAAAGGCTTCGGGCATCAGGTGGTCCGTCTGCTTTTGTGCCACCTGTGGTAGCAAATAACTATCAGATTCTATTAGAGGCTACGGTAACCACTTACCAACAGGTGGGCAGTATTCCTGTTACGTAGGTAATTGAGATGTAATTTTTTTTTAAAGAGTAATCATTGCTGAGTTTCTAACCGGATTCTTCTCAAAAACGAACTTTCGAATCCGGTGGTATGTTCTGTCGATATGAAAGAGTTTTGTTAAGTCTTGTCAAATAAAGATGATTATGAATATAAATTTTGAGCTACTTTTTTGATATATATACAAAAAAAGCAATTGGCTTTGTATAGATTAGCAATGTAAGTAAAGATAATGACAATTTAAACCACAGAATATACAATGGCGATGTACCCACCCTACATATTTAGTTACCTCGTAAACAAACAGTTTAATCGTTAAACTAGACTTAAACTGGTATTTCTTGATTCCTAACAACGTTCCGTTTAACAGCCAATAAAGCTGCTACGATTGCTCAGACTATTGTTAAACTCATTTATTACCTTTTTGCTAATCGGTTAAAGTTAAAATTATTTTCCGTACCATGTTGTCTTCGTGAAGGATATATGATTCGAATTCAGGTATTTGGGTATGTACAATTGTACATAAGAACAAGATTTATTTATTACTAATAATAAAATGATTACCCCTGGTTTTATTAGCGTCCATAGGCAGCGGTAACTGCTTACGTTCGACAAGACCGCTGGTCTAGTGGTTAGTATACCTGACTGCTGCGCTAGAGGTCGCGGGTTCGATTCCCGCCGGAGCAAACATTTATGTGACAAATATGTTTGCCTTGCATCTGTGTGTTTGCTATGTATTACAAATAAAAAGTATATAAGTATTATATCAGCTGCTGGTTCCCATAGTACAAGCTTTGCTTAGTTTGGGGCCAGATGGAGCTGTGTGATAATGTCCAAGCATTATTATTATTATTACTATCGGGTTGACGGTATGCTTATTTGCCACATTAGTGAGACTAAAAAAATATCTATACTCATTAAAAGTGACAAACATATTCACCTTTCTGAAAGTTTTCCAAGGGTAGGCATTTTACCACGACAAAAGAAGGCCAGATTACTCTGAGGAAACTCATCGAAATCGTTACAGTAGAAACAGACAGACACTTCTAATTTTATTTGTTTCTATATATAAATTCGCTTTGTATTACTTTAGAATTTCTAATTAAGAATCTGTCTCACTGTCCCCTTTGTCATGATGCAAGCGTGTAATGGTTTCTCTCTTATCGTTTTTCTACATACATAGTGCTCTTGGGAACAGTGGATCACGTGACTTAAATGTCAGATTAATGTCCTAGCGCCGCGTGGAGGGTTTAGTTTTCTAAGGAAATGTAGTTTAAAGTTTATTTTCTCCTTACTTTGTTTGCAGTGATAAGGATATATTAAAAACTAGCGTCTGCCCGTCCACGTTGAGCTTAGAATCTCAGAGGAACCTAAAATTGTTCCAGGTTAAAAAAAACCGAGGATAAAAAGTAGCCTATGTATTAATCCAGGTTATAAATTATCTGTGTTCCAAATTTCATCCAAATCCGTTGAGTAGTTTTTGCGTGAAAGAGTAACAAACATCCATCTATCAATCCATCCATACTCACAACCATTCGTATTTATAATATTAGTAGGACTAGCATTTGCCCGCGGCTTCGCACGCATTGTTGCACTATTTTTGACTTTTTTATATATTTAACTTCAAAAATGACGGATTTTCATACATCCGTCTTCCCGTATTTCTAAAAATTCTTCCTTAGTGGATACCTACGTAATTAAAGGTGTCTCCTATCAAAATTTCAAGCCTCTTAACCCAGCCGTTTAGTCTGTGCGTTGATATGTCAGTCAGTTTCTTCTTGTATACATACATATAAAAGTTTATTTTCTCCTTATTTTTCAATCCACGATAGCACGCCTACCTTTTCACAGTTAAGTTTGTGAATGCGCTAATCATAGCCCTAGTATTGCAAGGGAATGTCAGCTATGGTGAGCGCTTATCAACAATCCGTGGTGACCTTGTGGTTGAAGCAACAGCCTGACATCTGATAGCCCAGGTTCAAACCACGGCCTGTACCAATGAGTTTTTCTAAGCTTAAATACAGTGATTAATCTACCCATAGGCTAAAAAAAATAAGTTATGGAATCATTGTCATACGGTCCTTAAAACGTCTAATTTTTTTTTAGTAATCAGTGCCGGTAGCAGGAACATTGTCGACAACGTTTTCGTATCGCCTTCGACTATTTTTGTATAGGAAAATGAACAGCGCTGCGGCGGTGAAAAGTGGAACTAAAAATTAGTATGACAATTTTGACATTTCGTGAGTTACGTTTTCGAATACGTTGTCGACAATGTTCCTGCTACCGGCACAGACGTCTTTGAGGTGATTAAAACTCCGTCGAAGATTTCGTTCACATCTATAGATACATACATACAGCTGCAGTTAATAAAATCTTGTTAAAATATGGTGAATTTCGGGCCCTGTATTTACTAAACAGACACAAATACAAATTTTTCCAACGTGTCCAAAGAGAGAGAGAGAGACCACAGCAGTATGCAACGATATAATTCGAGACAACGAAAAGCTGGTTGAAACGTTCAACACCTGAATTTCAGTGCATGTAAATGAGTCCTGAAACTTTCAAACACTGCAATAACGATGATAATATTCTCCGAGCACTTATACTGAACGCAAAGGGTAAAGACTGCTAAAATTTACAAATGTATTCCTTAACTACACAGTAATGTTGCTCTTTCACACAAGACTTATGCTGTTCTTTCGAATTCACGACCACATCTTCACCCACGTTGTAATAAACTTGTTCGAAGAGAGAAACTTGAGAAGGTTCGAACGAAAATGTAAGTCTTTCTGTGTTTGAAATTGAAATCTACATGAGGATTCATTTAGCTCAGGGCTGTTTTACAACTACGTGTCGAGACGAGCAAATCGTTCGCCTGATGGTAAGCGTCACGTCCACGCAACAAATGCAGTTCCACCACGCGGGACTTTAATATTGAAGCTCCTGCTTCAATAGTAAAGTCCTGCATGGCAGCACTGCGCTGGTCACCTCGACACCTTACTTCAGAAGTGTTCTTTGACCAGTAATGTCGCTAGTTGGTGCCCTTCAAACCGGAGCACAGTAGTGCATGACGGCAGAATACAGTGGCGGAACTAGGTAAACAAATTCCGTAGGGCAAAAAATTAACTAGGGCCTAAACTAAACTATTTGAAATCGTTTGCTCCATATTCGTCATGTTCGGAATTAGACGTACTCCAGATTTGGAATAATGCAGATTCATCGTTTATACTTGAGAGTCCGAGGGGCCCCGAGGCTCTCCCCCGTCTAGCCCTCCGGTAGCTACGCCGCTGGTAGAATATCTAGCACTATAGAAACCTACTACCAAGCCTGAGGGGTACTATAACATATTCTGTGCTCCGGGTTAGTATGTGTCCAAATTAAGCGCTAGACCCACCACCTGTCCCGTTGGGATTTAAAGAACCTTCGAGTAGAAGTGGGTGTTGGTTAATGACAAACTTCAGTACCGTTTTAAGGAAATCTCGTGAACGCGTACACTTTGTTTATTTGTATTGTAAATTAGAACCTAATTAGGCTATCGATATATGTTATTTTCCCTTGACCCGACCTTCATGAATTTGGAAAGAACGTCAGTGAATGCAGAGTTTGTTAAATAGTAAACAACCGTCAGTTACGAGTATATAATATTGACGAGAGAAGTAAAAAACATTTGTAGTTTATAAATGGAATTTTATTTCCCGCAAAAGCAACATCCATCTAGCTACAATACAACTTACCTAGTGAAGAGCGCAGCGAAGAACCAGACCAGGGCGCAGATGAGGGTAGCTCTGGTCTTAGTGCAGACGTAACCAGCTCTAAGTGGCTCGCAGATGGCGTAGTATCGCTCGAAGCTGATCGCCAGGATTGTGAGCACCGACGCATGTGTCACAGTTAGCTCCACAAAAGGAACTGCCAGGCCTGGGAACAGAGGAATAGGTTAAATAAGAAATTTCTGAAAACCAATTTATGGCATTACTTAATTTAATGAAAGCGTTTTCAGGCTGAAACAAGACCCAAGTTCAGTTTGATCTCAGTTTACCTGACCATTACTTGAGAATATAGCCTCTGCTTCAAGTCTATTATTAAGTGATCTGGACACGAGTTTAGTTCTAGAATGAATCTCCATACAATTTTAGTTTTTAACTTTAGATTCGTCTTTTAATAATACCGGCCTTATTCAACGAAAGGTGGCTAGCAACTGTACTGCGGTTTGATTATAACTTATAATTTATAAATCATCTTCTATAGACGCTTGTAATTCTATGGATATTACTAGCACAGATTAGATAATACGGTAACTAGTGTAAGCTTAGTTATTGTTCTGTGTATTATGGGCTTAAAAAACATAAAACAGTCCTAATTCAAATTTAAATCATTTTTTTTTTACTGTGGCCAGTGTCTTATTTCATAATACATGGATGTTCTGACAATGTGAATTTTATAAAAAAACTATACCATTGTGTCTTTCATAATTGTTATAGATTCAAGCACCGCGGTTATTTAGATAGTACCTATTCATTAATTTATTTATCTTATTATTTGTAAAATAGAGTGAAGATATCCAGTCACGTAAGACGAACTCGCTAGTTCATAAATCCACAACAACAATAGCAAGAATCTAATATAAAAAGTAAATAAAATGGGGTACCTATAAATATTGCACAGCGTACCTACTGGTTCCATTGTGAATCGAGACTAGTGACGAGAAAGCGAGAGGTGAAGAGAAACTGTTTTAATATCGACTATCGTCATTTTTTTTATACAACTAAGGTGGCAAACAAGCAAACGGCCAACCTGTTGGTAAGCGGTCACCGTAGACTATGGACTCTTGCAACACCAGGGGTATCAATCGTGCGCTGCAGATCCTTTAAAAAATCTCTTCACACCCTTCTTGATGAACCCTATGCTATATCACTACATAGTATAAAACAAAGTCGCTTCCCGCTGTCTGTCTGTCCCTATGATCAGGGGCGTACATTCCATAAAGGCAATAGTCATTGCCTACTTCCAAATAATCCAAATACAGATCATTAATTTACCTAGTAAATAAACAATATAAAAAAAATCGTGCCCAATTCGTAAAAAAAATAATAATAAGTCGAAGTACTAACTAACGCCATCTACAATTTCTACTATGTATGACTAAATATTTAAAACTATGCAACGGATTTTGTTACGTTATTAATAGATAAAGTTATTCAAGAGGAAGTTTTTATGTCTTGTAGCTATTTAACTTATATGGTTAACGCTGGCCGTGCGAAGCCTGGCGCTTTGCTAGTTTTTATAACGGCCGTAGAACACTATTCCAAGAAGATAGATTCACATACTAAATATATGATTCGGCGACGATTCACATAATTTGCAATATGTTTAGCATTCGACCGTAAATCGAAAAAAAAAACGACTTGTTCCATGGCATTTATTGATTAATGTTGATAAAGCAAAAAAAGCAAGAGTGGTGTGTAAGTCGAGTGAGATGGCGTTCTAAACTCTCTGCCTACCCGTAAGGGACTCGGCGTGATGCGGTGTGATATGCAATAAAATGTATCGATGTTTTCATAAAGATACCAGCCCAACACTAGCAGCTGCCAACGATATTGTTCTTACGTGCAAACCTTAAAACATCACAGCATAGGTAGAACGCGATTGTGTTTACTTATTTGAATTGAAACTGCAAGGGTTGCCATAAATCCGAATTACTTTTATATTTCCATCTCTCGCTGCTTATGTAATTGGCCGCTTGTTAATAAATCTAAAGAGCTTTTTATATGCACCTTAGAATAATGACTAAGATCGCTTTAGCTTGTATTGTTGGGAAATGAACACTCACAAAAAAAAAGTCATCTTTATTTGACTAGACTACAAATAAGCTCTATATGGTCCCCAACCTTGTGTTCAATTTATACTAACCACTAGACCAATAGTCTCAACCCCAACGTATTTGGGACCGATGACAATACAATAATTTCTGCCAGTATCTTCGGAACCTTGCCTAAAGGGACTGCTTTTAATAATATATTTTAATAATTTTATTATATTTTTTAAGGTTTTTAGTTTTAGGTTTAGTTTTTAATTGAAATAAATTGAAGTTATTATTACTAATAAAAAAAACATATAATTTCTTAAGATTGTACTAACGTTCTCCATGATCAACAGGATTAATATTTTTTGTGTATTTTTTCTTCTTTTTTCTAACTTCTATGAGTTAATTCGCGTCACGACAATAATTTCATCTAGTTCTTTAAGCATTACTAAACAGTATTAAAAGTTAGTTTAATATTGGAACCGATTCTGTTTTACAAAATCACTAAACTAATTTGACAGGACTAAAAAGTCTTGATATCCCTTTCTCATGTGCGGGGTTAAATAAGGAGGGCAATACATTAAGTCCTGACAAATTAGTTTAGTTTCATGATTTCGTACAACATATAATTAGCAGCTTACAAAACGCCACCATTAGAATGCAATGCAAGATGAAAGCGAAAAGAGCTTAGTAATTACAAAAAAATATATGTTTAGGTGTTATACGTGCTACAAGATTTCCACGGACCTAATATTAGGTCAGTGAAGACTTTATTAAATGTAAGGTTGAGTATGACACCATACTGGGTCCCGGGAGCGGAGGCAGTCAGCAGCAGGTCTTGTTGTGCGTGGTGGTAATCAAAACTTTGGTAGAAGTATACGTAGTCTCCGTCGCGGAGACATATACCATAGCGACGGAAACTCTCTGCAGCGCGCGCTATAATAGGCATATTTACATAAAGCGCCATCTATTGTTTAAAAACCTAAAACACTAATGTCCGTTAAACAGGTTGTGTGGGAGTCGAAGAGAGAAGACGACCTTTCCTTTTCATTGAAATTAATGTAAGCACTGCTGACTTGACATTTTAAATGAATCCAACGCTTATGTGCAGTCGGATGACATTCATCTTTTCGACGATAACATCGGCAGGTTTAGAAAAATTATAGCTAGGGATAACGATAAATTTAATTTAAAAAAAACATATATTGTATTTTTTTTGTAGAGATATGATTTTTATTTGGAATTAAATTAAAGAAGTAGGATAAGATATAAATATATTGTATTGTTATTATATTGTCATATTATATAATATATTATGAAAAAAAAAATATTATGTAAAATTTTCTCTTTAAATAATGTATTATTATTTGAATACTAGCTAGCTATATTGTATTTGTAAGCAGCCTGTGCCTATAATTACGATGGCATTAACCAATGCCATGTAACATTTTCGAATTTTATTTTATTGAATTGTTATAATGGGCATTGTGTTGGTGTTCAATAAATAAATAAAATTATAATAATATTAAGAAAACATATCATTATTTTGTATGCTTGTAGTAACATTAAGCTGTTACTGACTAGCAAAATATCTTAAGTATATTATTTAGAAGTTCATTTTCGTAAACAAAATGCTTAAAATGTTGTGCCGACACTTCGCTTGTGAAATAGTAATGAGACTTAAGTATTTCTATACAACAATCTAAGGGTACTGTACTAAAATACGTAGACACAGCCCTATGATGAAGTAAATTATGAGGTCTATATAGAACAGTTATTTTATGCAGCTTTCTTTTTATTGAAATAAACCATTCTCTCTCTACGAAAAATTATAATGAGGTATCGTAATAATTTTAGAGAAATACAGAATGGAAAATAAATCATTTAAATCGGCTGAGCAACACTGAAAGCTATATACATAGAAATAAACCTCCTTTTTGTAGTTGGTTACTGGTAAGAAGTTGGTTGTTGGTAAGAATAGTTTCTGAGCAACCCCTCAAGTGTGTGAAGCAATAAATTCGGCCCGCATCCCGCGCCTAATGCTCAATAATAGTTTCCACATTATCTATGACTAAACAGCTTTTACCTCTAACGCAGATTTATGACCCCACAGATAAAAATACCTTCTAGGGTTCTGTGAAAAAAAAACAAGTTAATTTCTTCCATGCGAACAGAAGACAGTTTAAGGCGGTTTCGCAATCATAGGCATATTATTATTATGTGGTTCTGTAGTAAAACTCCCAAAAACTCTTTTATTTTCTTATCTACTTTCATACCTTCGATACTCAATAGTACAAACACTTATATCAAAGTTAGAACAAAAGTAATTACGTAAAATAAAAGTAATTACGTAAAAAACTTTTTTTTTGCTATTGCCGTAACCTATTGACGCTTGCAACACCAAGGGAACTGCTACACTGCCGGCTGTAAACATTTTCACACCCTTATGGTACAGAACCGTGAAGCCACAAGGCTATTTGCACTTGAACTGTATTTTGCCATTGTGACGTCAAAGGCCAGTCCCTAATTAATGGCCGTAAAGAGAGCCGTAAAGTTAATAAGTTCAAGGTTAAGAATTTCGATCAATTTTAGCAGAAATCAGAATCTATCAATCAATTGCTACTTTGTAAGGAAATCGCCGTTCAATTACTGGAAGGCTTTCGTTGTGTTAAGGAAGAATAAACCTTAATCGATGGAATCAGGCTTGGTTTTATACTATAAGGTCATTAGTTCGATTCCCAGGTCGATATAAGTTTGTTATTTTGTTCGTTCGATTTATAGCCGTAGTGGAATGTACCCGAAATGGACTTTGGGACCAAAATTGTTTTGAGTGGGTGTTGATTTGTATTTAAGAGCTAGGCTAGATATATTATGAATAATCATAATATCACCGTCTGTACTTGTTATAGATATGGCGTGGGTACAGTCGAATAGACAATTTATTCTCAAACTTGGTGAGTTTCAAAGTTAATGGGCTGGTTTTATCGAATTTTTGGGTTTTCAGATAACAAAAGTCTTATTGAGGTCATACTCAAAGTATTAGTTATCGTTCCGACGTACATTTATGTGACAAATATGTTTGTCGTGCGTCTGGGTGTTTGGTATGTATTATAAGTATGTATTTACAAAAAAAAAGTATATAAGTATTGTATCAGCTGCTGGTTCCCA
The DNA here is from genome assembly GCA_951449985.1 of Falcaria lacertinaria. Lineage (NCBI taxonomy): Eukaryota > Metazoa > Arthropoda > Insecta > Lepidoptera > Drepanidae > Falcaria > Falcaria lacertinaria. Next base: position 5,956,851 of record OX602130.1, on the reverse strand, counting down.
TAGTACAAGCTTTGCTTAGTTTGGAGCCAGATGGAGCTGTGTGATAATGTCCAAACATTATTATTATTATTATTATTATACTGTTAACAATATATTTTTTAGATTATTTCAATTAATAAGACCCAGAACTAAACGTCTTAAGATACTCGCATTACATAGCTGCAAAGGAAAATAAATAATTTAGCTCTTGAAGTTAGGTCTAAGCTTAAAAGCCTACAGTAATGGAAGCAGATTCATATAATTTCAACCGGGACTGTTGGCGGGTCGGCTTACTGTTAAAGCTGGGGCCGCAGTGTCCGCGATTTCTAATCCGTCTAAAATCTACATGTGACCTAAAATATTATTTATATTCTCTCTCTTTTCTCGTCTGGGGTTTCCTAATAAGTATATCCTATACTATGTATATGCTTCAATCGTGGTCACTCTTGAGTTTTTTTATATTTACGAAGGTTGGCAGCAAACAAGCATATTGGCCCTTAAAGAAGACTGGTCACCGAAGACTATATTATATAGTTATCGAGTCTTGCAATACCAAAAGAGGTGTCACTAGATTGTTGCTAAACTTAGTGTTGAAAGGACTCCCTATGCTGGCAGGTTTTTTTTTGTGTGCAATCTATCTACGAAGACTTCAATAAATAAAGCGGTTTGTAATTTCCTTTTTCCTTGCTTGTGTGAAAATTCTAAATAAAACTTTAAAATATGAGTGGAAAGGTTTGTTACAGCCTGTATAAATACTGAACCGCAAAAAACTGTCTGATATATTAGGTCCTTACATATGAAATTGGCGTTTTGTATGGGAGGAACAAAAAGTCGAATATTTTTTAATATAATATATTTAATTAATCAAAGTATGAACCATTATTTTCTATGCACTTTTGCCATCTCATAGGTAGTTCATTGATCCCTTTACTAAAAAAACCAGTCGGACGGGAATCAATAAAATCTTTGAAGGCGATTTGGACTGCCCCATCGGAGTTGAATTTTTTCCCTTGCAAGAAGTTATCCAAATTTCGAAAAAAATGGTAATCTGTTGGAGCAAGGTCCGGGGAGTACGGAGGATGTCTTAGACTTTCCAATTGAAGCTCTTCTAATTTAGTAGCCGTCTGTAGCGCAGTGTGTGGTCTAGCGTTGTCGTGAAGCAGCAGTGGCGTGGAGCGATTGACCAGCCTAGGTTGTTTAGCCGCTAGCTTTTCCATCATGGTTTGCAATTCCTGACAATAGACATCAGCCGTAAAAGTCTGGCCAGATTTGAAAAAACTGTAATGAACAATACCGGCACTAGTCCACCAAACGCTTACAAGTAACTTTTTTGGGGTTAATTTTCGCTTGGGGCAGGATTTGGCTGGCTGGCCAGGATCTAACCATTGCGCTGAGCGCTTCCGATTATCGTAAAGAACCCATTTTTCATCACAGGTAATGATTCGGCTTAAAATACCTTCATTATTGTGCCGGTTTAGTAATGTAACGCAGCAGTCGACGCGCGTTTGCCGGTTTGTTTCAGTCAATTCGTGAGGTACCCACCTTTCAAGCTTTTTAATCTTCCCAATTTGCTTCAAGTGAATTAAAACAGTTTTATCACTAACATTGCAGCCTGCAGCTAACTCGGACGTGGTTTGCGATGGATCCGCTTCCACAATAGCCTTCAACTCTTCATTATCAACTTGAGTCTCAGGCCGTCCACGGGGCTTGTTCTGCAGGTCGAAATTTCCAGAACGAAAACGTTGGAACCAAAAACGAACTGTGTTTTCTTTTGCAACACGACCGCCATACACATCATTCACCCTTCGAGTTGTTTCCGCAGCACTAGTGCCACGGCGGAACTCGTACTCGTAAATAATGCGATATTTAAGGTTTTCCATTTTGTAAAATGAGTGACGCAAACAGAAAAAAACAGAAGAAAAAAAACAAATGAATGACGATCATCGAAGCACAAATACATGAGTCTATAGCTGTACAAATTTGAATTTGGAATTCCTTACCAAAGAGGAGAAATTCGTGATTAAAGTGGCCAGTACGAAAAACGCCAATTTCATATGTAAGGACCTAATATTTATATAATATTTTGTTGATTCCTCTAAGAAGCCTTTATACCAAATCGCGGGTTGCCATATCAGGCTGACAATTTTCATTTTTCCGAAGGAAACAGAAAGCGAGTAAGAGATACTGTGATGAGGTCAGGTAGGCTGTCCCGTTCATGTTAAGTGTGTGCAGTGAGACAGAGAACGTGTACCATATTTTAATTTGATAACAGTTACCGCTCTAACTGAGACCGTACCAAACAAGTGACCATTCGTGCCACATGTTGGCTTTGTGTAAAACGACCTACACAAACAAGCTACCTTTTCATACTTCATCGCTCCTATAACAATGGCAATTAAGTTGAATTTCTCAATATCACTAGCAGATTCTGAGACAACAATACACTCCAAATTAAGCATAATTAACTCAGTGGTGAGGCTTCAAACTCATTTTATAAATTAGTTTTAGTTTTCAACTTTTGATATAAATTCTGTTTTCAAACAGCTGATTATAACTTTTAGATTCAACTACGTACGTATGGAATGTTGAAATTCAATTTAAAATCGTTTGATTCCTTCAAAGGTTTGACCAGATTTTTATATATTTGAGTATTTAATTACTTAATTGAACACGATAGCGTATGACGAAAAGATGCTCTATACTGTATCATATACGAATACGGAACCCTGAAAAAAAGCCATTGAACCGTTTTGCTGTATATTTCGTAACATAAATAACATAAAAATAAATTGGCACCAATTATCTTGTTTATCTAACGACTAAAACTAAACTAATTTGTTCCTAGAAATTCAATATATTCATCGTTTTGACAGGACTTAATTTAATTTGACAGCACTAAAACTTAATTTGACAGCTAATGTTATAAATTCCAGATTATTAGCTAGAATTATGTTAAATAAAATTTAGGCTAGTGTGTCACAAGAAAATTGGCATCATTATGTGCCTATTTTTTATATCACTAAGATGACAAACATACGGGCCGATGGTAAGCGGTTACCGTAGCCATAGCTTACGAAGTCTGGGGTGTCAGCAAAAATCTCTTCAGAACATTCTTGAAGAACCCCATTGTGGACTACTTTGGAAAGTTATTTGCTTCTAATGTGGTGCCATAGTTTCTCACAGAAAGCTGGAGTAGTCATAAATATAAAATTCAAGTAATTTTACGCAAGGGAATTGCAATTATCTACGTCAGTCAGAGATGTAATGTTTTAGGCACGATTATGTTATTTGTAAGTCGTGATGCTTAGAGTAAGTACGTTTTGGGCTAGGTAATTGGCTAGAAGGAGAGATAAGATAAAGTATTTTTATTACGTTTTATATAATATTTCATTCAGAGCTTTTACAAACAGACACAATGTACTGTTTGTTTGATTGGGGGTAATCTCTAGTGTTTATGAAACGATTAAAAAAATATACAATATCCCTGAATAACTAAGGCATATTTTATAACTTTTCTATAAGTACGCGGACGAAATTTGCTAGAAAAATCAAGTAACAAATATATAACTCACTTACCACCAAAATTAGGATTATTATTGCAAATCCCATCAACGAAATATCGAAACATAAACCAAATAATGTGTGTATACAAAGCTCGAATATTATACGAACAATGCTCAGTCGAAATTAAAACGTTCTTGGAAACCGTGGGCTGGCATTTAACGACACTATTATGACGTCATTACGTCGAATTCAACTACAAAAGTGGCAGGTGCCGTCGATTACGTTAAGGTGGTGAGCTAGATTGTTAAATGAAGAAGGAAGTGAGTAATTAGGTACGTAACGGTTTATCTATACATAAAACAGAAGAACCTAAAAAGCAGAATCACGAGGGTGGCACACAAGCATACGGTCCACCTGATGGTAAGCAGTCACCGTAGCCTATAGCCGCTAGCAATACCAGGGATATCACTAACGAGTTGCCAACCATGTTGACACACCACAGAAACAAAATTGTGGCTCCTAGGTTTAGACTTACAAAAGTAAACAAATCATTTATGGGAAACTGCGTCCGCTTTTACAATAAAATCCCACAATCTATTACCGAATTGAATTACGATAAGTTTAAGACTCATGTCAAAAGAGTTTTGATAAATAAAGCCTATTATAAAATTAATGATTATGTAAATGATAAAAATGCTTGGAATATATAGACTCACTCTGCACAAGTGGCTCCCCGCTCCTGGTAATTGTAATAGTTGGAATATGTATTTCATGAAAGCAGTGACAAAACCAACTTGGTAGCTTTCATTTTGATATTTGTAATTTCATACCAATGTCTAGAAGAATTTTGTTACAAGTTGTTATATAATGATTGTTAAATGCAAAAAAAGACAGAGCACTGAGTTTCTTGCCGGTTCTTCTCAGGTGGCTTTTTTTCCGAACCGGTGGTAATTTAGACCTTCATAAGAGCCTTATTAGGGCCTAAATAGAATAAATGATTTTTGATTTTGATTTTGATTGGTTGTTGATGAGGACTCACTTTGCTAGCAGCATTACTACTAGCTCAGCGTATCCTCGTGGAGCAATGGCGACCTTACTTACCACAGAAACACAACACTAAATCAAGTATTATTTCACTGCGGTCTTATGTAAGATGGAGGCTCCAATTTAAATGGGGAAACCCACGGAAAATCCCAATCACACTACCTCTCTGTTTAAAAGCTCATGATGTGATTAATTACTGTACTTAACCTTAGAAAAACTCATTGATACAGGCCGGGGTTTGAACCTGGGACCATCAGATGACTGGCCGTTACTTCAACCACAAGGCCACCACGGCTTTTTAAGAATTTATACATTCCGAGTTATATAAGTAAGACAGTACAGCACAATCACAGGACGCACATATAGAAAAGTAAAAAGTACCTACATACATAATATTAAAATAATGATGGGGTTTTGTATGCTTGTTCGCTTAATTAAAGGTATGAAAAAACAAAGTTAAAGTAAAAGAGGTGTGCATGTCAAGAGTGTAATGGCGCTATTATACTCCACACTCTTTGTCTACACCGAACGGTAGCTGTAAGTAAACTGTTTACAAATGAAGAGTAATGCTCGGAAACATTGTAACTTTGGAAATAACTTCCCTCAACTATTATTAGGTGGAAAGAGCTCTGTTATGTATGTTTATTAAACACATTCTAGACACGAAACTTTATCTTCGTTTCAGTTAGAATAATCATACTACTCTAAAGTTGTACCGATACGTATCCTGAATTATGTTTCAGTATTTTAGGGGCGGGAACGCGCGAGTGATAACCCTGGTGTTGCAAGCGTCAATAGGCTACGGTGACCGCTTACCATCAGGTGGGCCGTATGCTTGTTTGCCACCTTAGAGGTATAAAAAAAAATAGTTTCGAGGTGTACAATAAAGATTTTAGAAATTATCCGTCTATCCATCTAAAGAATTACATTTATACTTTAATTTATTCGGAGTGTTTACGCCAATGCGTAATATAATCTTTAATTATTTGGCTGCGGGACGACTCGCGCCGGCTTACTAAGTTTTTTAAATTTTTGTCTTGTCAAAGAAACAAGAGGAGACATATTAGGTCCTTACATATGAAATTGGCGTTTTGTATGGGAGGAACAAAAAGTCGAATATTTTTTAATATAATATATTTAATTAATCAAAGTATGAACCATTATTTTCTATGCACTTTTGCCATCTCATAGGTAGTTCATTGATCCCTTTACTAAAAAAACCAGTCGGACGGGAATCAATAAAATCTTTGAAGGCGATTTGGACTGCCCCATCGGAGTTGAATTTTTTCCCTTGCAAGAAGTTATCCAAATTTCGAAAAAAATGGTAATCTGTTGGAGCAAGGTCCGGGGAGTACGGAGGATGTCTTAGACTTTCCAATTGAAGCTCTTCTAATTTAGTAGCCGTCTGTAGCGCAGTGTGTGGTCTAGCGTTGTCGTGAAGCAGCAGTGGCGTATAGCGATTGACCAGCCTAGGTTGTTTAGCCGCTAGCTTTTCCATCATGGTTTGCAATTTCTGACAATAGACATCAGCCGTAATAGTCTGGCCAGATTTGAAAAAACTGTAATGAACAATACCGGCACTAGTCCACCAAACGCTTACAAGTAACTTTTTTGGGGTTAATTTTCGCTTGGGGCAGGATTTGGCTGGCTGGCCAGGATCTAACCATTGCGCTGAGCGCTTCCGATTATCGTAAAGAACCCATTTTTCATCACAGGTAATGATTCGGTTTAAAATACCTTCATTATTGTGCCGGTTTAGTAATGTAACGCAGCAGTCGACGCGCGTTTGCCGGTTTGTTTCAGTCAATTCGTGAGGTACCCACCTTTCAAGCTTTTTAATCTTCCCAATTTGCTTCAAGTGAATTAAAACAGTTTTATCACTAACATTGCAGCCTGCAGCTAACTCGGACGTTGTTTGCGATGGATCCGCTTCCACAATAGCCTTCAACTCTTCATTATCAACTTGAGTCTCAGGCCGTCCACGGGGCTTGTTCTGCAGGTCGAAATTTCCAGAACGAAAACGTTGGAACCAAAAACGAACTGTGTTTTCTTTTGCAACACGACCGCCATACACATCATTCACCCTTCGAGTTGTTTCCGCAGCACTAGTGCCACGGCGGAACTCGTACTCGTAAATAATGCGATATTTAAGGTTTTCCATTTTGTAAAATGAGTGACGCAAACAGAAAAAAACAGAAGAAAAAAAACAAATGAATGACGATCATCGAAGCACAAATACATGAGTCTATAGCTGTACAAATTTGAATTTGGAATTCCTTACCAAAGAGGAGAAATTCGTGATTAAAGTGGCCAGTACGAAAAACGCCAATTTCATATGTAAGGACCTAATATATTTTTTTCTCCTTCTTTGCCTTATTATTATGTAATTCCAGGCATTCCAGGCATACGTGACAAAACCGACATCGCAACGTCACATACATATATCACTAGCTTGTCATAGTGACTAATGAACAAACCCGCATTCGTTCGAAATTCAATTTCAGTGTTTGAATTAATTAAATTTATTTTTAATTAAATTTTTTTTTTTCACCACATACTTTATCTTAACTATAATTTAAATAGGTTCATTTTGTTTTTGTATTTTTGGGTGAGTCACTGAGACGATTTAACTTAATCAGTACCGAAAACTATATTATCCCTGAGTACCATAGGCTAAATATAAATAACCTAATGTATACGCAGGCGAAGTCGTGGACAAAACGTAGTGAGTAATTATATAGGTGTCCTTTTATTCCAATTTTATTTTAAAATGATTTAATTTTTTTAAGAATTAGATATTTATAAAGTTTCTAGACCAAATAAATAACATATTTTAGGTTATGTCGAATATAAAGTCTAGTATGCGCTAATATGCGCAGTATGCGCAGACATCGTCATATACTAAGAGAGTATTAGTTAAACTGAGCTCAAGCGGTCATATTGCTAATACTTCTAGGGCTGCCATACATGACTCCTTAAATATTGTAGGGACCACATCGAGTTCATAATTCAAAAGTTATTCGTTTTTCTAAATATATTTTTTATTTACTTATTAATAAAAAGGGAGCTAAAAAGTTTTTCATTTGAAACCCAAATCATAACGGCGGCAAAAAATTATAAGTCTCCATTTTGCGACGATCACCGTATTGGATAAAAAATGGCGGCGGTAGGTTAACGTGCATTGTCACTAAAACCAAACGAGTATGCCAAATTTCTAGTCTGTTGGCCAGTAGAAGTGGCTCTTTAACTTACGAGATGTGATTACAAACACCGGGACAAGTGAAACTAATATTTGGTTTTGATCGTACTGGTGTTTTAAAAGAAATAGACAAGAAAAAATATTTGAATAAATCTTGATCAGGTTGGCAGCCCTAATCCCGAACTTATGAACATGTTGCATGGACATGTCTGCCGGTTCCGTAGCCACATATTAAATTTCAGGACAAAGATATTATGAGAGAGAGCGGAGAGCGAGCATTCTTCTTGTTATGACCTTGTTGCAGATTTGTAAGCCAACGCTCAACATGCGTTAAAACGCTGTTTTTTGATAAACTGTTATTGTTATGTGTCTTGTCTGGGTGTTGTTATTTATATACTACCTTTTATCCATGGATTCGTCCGCGTGGTTCTAGATAAAGATAGCCTATATCCTTCCCAAGGTTATAATTGATCTCATTGTCAATCTATGTGTCTATTTCATTAAGTTTAGTCGTAAACAGGTAGTAAATAAACAAACAGAGTTCCTTTCGCTTTCGCGAAAATGAGACAGCTCAACTTCAAGGAAAGGATATGACATTTTAATGTTGATCAGGCAGCGCTAAAAAGCCACATTCGCTCTTTTTGTAATCTCATGCCGAAGTGTGCTTTAACGACATTTTAATGGTTCACAATTTAGGGTCGAGTATTGTAAGTGGCTCATTAATCTAATACGTATTCGACAATTACACTAAACTAGATAATAAAGTTGTTATCAAAGGAATTAATTTAGTTAAAGTATGCTCATCGCCAGCAAACCTACATTAAAATTCCCTGTAGGAATCGAAAGGATACACCACAAATACACTTTTTTTTTACACCACTAAGGTGGCACACAAGCATACGGCCCACCTGATTGTAAGCAGTCACCGTAGCCTATAGCCGCTAGCAATACCAGGGGTATCACAGTGAGTCCTCATCAACAACATGGTTAGCACCTCGTTATGCCAACCATGTTGTTGATGAGGACTCACTGTGCTAGGAGCAATACTATTAACCCAGCGTATCCTCGTGGAGCACTGACAACCTTACTTACCGCAGAAACAAAACACTACATCAAGTAGTGTTATTTCACTGCGGTCCCCTGTAAGGTGGAGGTACAGTCCCCAGTCGGGCGGCTCCAATTTAAATGGGATAACCCACGGGAAATCCCAAATCGCCCTACCTCTCTTGAAACTGAATTTATAAAATAGATACCTACACCTTATCTAATATCTCTCTTATAATAACAGCGCTGGTTGTCCGTCACAAGACTATCAACACATGCTGAGTTGGGACCGTTTCATAGCGACACTACGTTCTTCTTCAGCAGTTGTCTTGTTTACTTATATCTGTGTTGTGTTGTTACGAATAAAGGTTTCTTCATTCTTTCTTTCCGATATATAAAATTCTCGTGCCACTCTGTTCTTCTGCAAACTCCTCCGAGATTGCTTGACCGATTCTTATGAAAAGTGCATATTTGGTAGGTCTGAGAATCGGTCGTAAACTATTTTTAGCTTTTGACAGAACGAAGTCCGTCCGGGCTAGTAAGTATATTCTTCTTCTGTGTGAGATTCGAACCAATTTAGTTTACCTAATAGAAATATAGCCCTGTCACGTGATTTCGTTAGATATCAAAAAAGCAAACTAGTTTTAGCATTAGGATGAGATCAACAGAAAAAACATTAAAAAATTTCATTGTTATCTTGGTCGGATATTATGGAACTTATAATACCTAATAATCTGTAACTTAATACCTTTTTACCTCTACTTCTCAGCGTATCGTCGTGGAGCACCTAATTCACCGCAGAATCACAACACTACGTCAAAGCTGTGTTATTTGACTGCAGTCTTTTGTTAGCCGGGCGGCCTCCATTTTAATGGTAAAACCCACGGTAGATCCCATTTCCCCCTACCTCTCAGTCTCATCATCACCTTGTTCAAGGAGTTCAATCTATTCTGGTATACTCACATAGTTCCTTGCCAAGCACCCATGTCTCAGGCTTGGAGTTGACTTCCACGAGCACCGTGGGCGTACACACCAGCAGCACCATCAAGTCAGCTATGCTCAAGTTCACCAAGAATATGTTAGTCGAGTTCCTCATGTCTTTAGTCTTCAGTATCACTATAGGCACCATCACGTTCCCTATCACACCCAAGCACATAATCGCTATGCAAAACGACATAGATGTCGCTTTTATGTAATAAGGCACCTCCGCGTATTCCGTAAAGTTATTCGATCCCTCGAATGACGATAGATTAGTCTTTTCAAAGTTCGAATATAGATTCTTGTCGACGCCATTTTGTGTTGCATTCTTGATGATGCCCACGTTTAGTGTGTACGTCACATTTGTCTGTGTGTAATTAACTGTTGAAATCATGTGACTTGGTTCGCGTTCACATTATTATCACTTCGTTTGCCAGCGCGTGTGGTGAGGTTAAGGCATCGTGCTGTGAGTTATCTGGAACAAAAAAAGTATTTAAGTAAGTGGGACTATCGATAAAACTATAGATACTATAGATCAGTGTTTCTTAAACTTTTTGGTGTGGGCGGAAGGTAAAAAAATATTTGAGAAAACTAGAAACACAAATTTGGCCAGTCGCCCCCAAAATTCTTTATCTAATTATTTTATAGAAAAATGTAGGGAAATAAAAATAAATTATTTTTTATTTCGCATTTTGTCGAATATAAGTTTATATTCCGTTATAATTTCCACCGTCCACTTATTTTTATTTAGCGCTACAGAAAGCCTCAGCTCGCACTGGGGGGGCTGTACCGCCCACTTTGAGAACCTATGCTAAAAATAGTATCGAAAGAATTAAATGTGGTAATACTATTGATGACTATCAATACTATCGAAGTATCAAACCTCAAAAGTCACTGCAGTATCGATACTATCGATACTTTTACTATTTTTCAATGGACTACAATCACCCATGGAGTGGTAGCACTAATCGAAAGACATCCTTCAGACGCGCTGACACGAAAACTGTTGGGCACATTAATCTAAACTCTATACACACTAGGTTCTAGGTATAAATTTCCTTATCGCAAAGCTACATGGGTAATGAGTGTAGTATGTTTTCGAGCATATAAAACTGGTCGTGTGTGAATTTCCTCAGGCGAACGTCTTGCTCATAGCGTCTACTAGTTACAGTACAAAAAAGCAATGTTTAACCTCAAAGATTCCATTTAAGCAATGTACACGAATAGTAATTAAGTCCTACATAATATTTATGTGAGCTCCCACTTTCAAAGCAATAGAAATTCAATTAATTTCATTGCTTACGGAACTATTTTATTTACTTTCCAAACTAGGCCTATTACATCGCAAGGGGCGAGGCACCAGTTGTAACATTATACAAATGTTCAAACAACAATTCCTTGTTTAGTAATAAAACAAGGCAAAGATAAGAAAGTTCATACAATTATTTTGATAAACAAAGCCTAAAAGGTCTAAATTATCTCTTACTTCCTTACAATAAGGTTAAATTACTAAAAATATGTATATATTACTATAAATATTTTTCACCAAATATAATTTGGTGCCAACGTGACAGATGGTGAGTCCGTCGCCGTCTCATAGGCACTACATACGTCCTTGAATTTCTTCTCAGGCGTATGCTGGTTTCCTCACGATGTTTTCCATTACCCTTGATTACTATCGATGGAATAAACTGGAGAATAGCCTCAGATCTTTTCTTCTTTTTCGTTTTAACACGTTTTATAGTTAATGCTAAATATTCTCATTCGCTGTTACTATGCAATGATGTTTTAAGCAGTCTATACGAGTGAGTATCATTGGACCAATATCACATCTTTATGTAAAGTATCTAAGAAAGAAGGGAACCGATTTTAAAAATTGTATCCTTAACTATCCTAAGTAACGTAGGCTATCCTAATATGTGTTTTTATCCCGAGAAAATTGTAGGCTCCTCTGAGATTCTAAGCTCAACGCGGACGTAGTCGCGGGCAGAAGCTAGTACACTATATATTAATACTACGTAGTCGTGGTAAAAATCCCGAGTTATCCTTTATCTTTATCTGCGTGAAATATATAATCTTCCCTAGTGATTAAAAGTGCTTATCCTTAGATTATCCCGGACTGAATTCTTTATAAAAATAGGGGTCCGTTTCCGAAATAATATACATAAATATAAACTAAATTTATATTTATGAGGATTACTCAGCGCCCTCGAAAATAGGAAAACATGTTTACTTAATACCAAAGACTAATCTAGGTACGTACAGAAAAAGCCGTATATTTTGAGTTAACGCCCTTTAGAACGAACCTAAATGGTCCTTAATAACCGCGGGTGCTATAAAGCAAATTATTTTCAAAATTGGAAGCATTAAGTTATAAATTCATCTTCCTTACACCAACTTTGGGTGTGAAGTACTGTAAGTAGGGTTAGCAGTGCCGGTAGCAGGAACATTGTCGATAACGTATTCGAAAACGTAACTCGCGAAATGTCAAAATTGTCATACTAATTGTTAGTTCCACTTTTCACCGCCGCAGCGCTGTTCATTTAACAATACAAAAATAGTCGAAGGCGATACTTAAACGTTGTCGACAATGTTCATGCTACCGGCACTAAACAGTAGCTCGAGCAAGAAATGTATTATATGTTTTTATCAATACATATAAAAATTCTGTTAAATATTCAAATGTCTACCTATTACGGATCACGAGATACAGCCCGCTGACAGACGGACGGACGGACGGACAGCGAAGTCTTAGTAATAGGGTTCTGTTGGTTACCCTTCGGGTACGGAACAATTTTTTTTTAATTATATCTGCGATGATTAAAGACTTCAAAATTCGACAAAAAATCACCGTCAAATTATCGTGCATTGATCCCAAGTATGACACAAACTGCAAATCTCGCATTACCCTAGCGGCAGACGTCGCGGAATAGAAATAATACAATAAATAAATAATAATATAATAAGAAATAAATAATGACAATGCAGGAATACACACGCAGACCGGTGTTAAATTGGCTATTTGTCATCAAAACTGTTTTATAGTCCCAGTCTAGACGGAGGCAATGGGGCGCCCACACAAACCTTACTTACGACGTTCTTAGAACAGGGCTTGTTAAAAGAGTTGTGGATTCGAGAAAGCCGTAAACTTAAGTGAAATATTTCTAAATTCAAATTATCTATATTTGATTAAATTTTTTGTAGGAAAGAATGCAAATCTATCCCTGGATCCGATTTTTTTAACATAAATTTAAGTTAATGGATTACACTAATCAAATATGATTTTAGAAAGAGGTATGACATTAACATAATAACTGTACATAAAAAAACGAAGTTTTTTTTTATTATTTACTACATGCTCGCGACAGGTGACTTATGTACTGAAAGGTTTATAATTATAAATATACTGTTATGAGGGGGCATTTATTACAAAAATATATCTTTAAAACAAAATATGTGTTGAAACTAGAGCATGGCTTAGCCGGATTAGCTGTCAACTCATAAAACCATCTTGAAGCAACAAAATGTGCTCAAAACTATAACATTGGGATTTCTTTCCTACTATTTATGCATTATTTTCTTTTATAACACGTTTCGTAAGCCAATAAAATTGATATCTTCTTAGTTTAAAAAATCCTGAGAATTTGAGTAAAGAATTTCAATAAGGTATTAATAGATATTAGTGGATTTTGGAGAAGCAAAAGATGTGTAAGTCAAAATGAGTGCTCTATACTCTCCGTGAAAGGCCTGAGCGCGGCCATAAATAACAATATACCTAATATGTACGTATGTATGAACGCTGTAAAAAAAAATATTGGTTTATCTATGTTCATTCATCCTTTATAATTAACCTAATCAAATTCCCCTATAATTACACATCATATCTTCACGCCTTCCCACAAGGGTCCCCGAAGAGCCAGGCAAAGGTAATTTGGCCGAAGATAATTTGGTACCAACGTGACAGATGATGAAGTCCGTCGCCGTCTCTTAGACACTACATAGATCCTTGAATTTCTTCTCAGACGTATGCAGGTTTCCTTACGAAGTTTTCCTTTACTGTAAAACTCCCATAAAAAAACTGCTTTGAACCAGCGATTGGAATTAGTATTAATTGTAAACTTGTATATATGGCAAGCAATTTCATATAGCAATATCAACAGCTGCCACAGTAACTCATCCCCTACACAACTCAATTACGATGCGCTGTCGTTAATTGAATGATGCGACAATCAGGTCATAGCCGGGGCAGAGGCATGTGGCAGAAAAAGATATTATTTATAAGTTGTTTAGGATTAACGATATATAATTATGCAGTTGAAATAGGCAGTGACGAGACCGCTGGTTGAGTGGATGCTAGTATACCTGACGCTAGGGGTCGCGGGTTCGATTCCCGCCGGGACATACATGTTTGTCTAGCGTCTGAATGTTAGGTACGTATTAAAAGTACGTATTTACAAAAGAAAAATATAAGTAACAGTTGCTGGTTTCCATAGTACAAGCTTTGCTTAGTTTAAGGCCAGTAGCGCGAGCATGAATAATTTGCGACAACGTTTTCGTATCGCCTTCAACTATTTTTGTATTGAAAAGTGAACAGCGCTGCGGCGGTGAAAAGTGGAACTAAATATTAGTATGTCAATTTTGACATTTCGTGAGTTACGTTTTCAAATACGTAGTAGAATTTTTTTCCTGCTACCAACACTGGCGCAGGCACTAGGCGCAGTTCAAAGTAATTTTCGAAGGGGGCACTACCTTTCACCTTTTCTTAACCGTTTAAGATAAATCAAAATTGCTGTAATTTTTCGTCCAGCCCCGTCTCCCCGCACCTGCGTAGTTCAATATCACCCTATTAGTTGCTCGGGCAGCGACAGTCCATATTGCGCAAAATGCGTGTGACAGATTTACGATGCTCGGGAATTTGCGGTACATCGCTGGGTCATCATTAGGTCAGCTTGGCACGTGTTTCGGCCTACATGCATTGTATATGTAGCTATGTCGTAGGGCAGTATGTGCTACATGTATGTAGTTGCATATCTTTACTTATATTATAAAGAGAAAATATATGTATTTTGTAACGAACATACCAATTTATATATGTACTAATATATATTAGGTCCTTACATATGAAATTGTCGTTTTGTATGGGAGGAACAAAAAGTCGAATATTTTTTAATATAATATATTTAATTAATCAAAGTATGAACCATTATTTTCTATGCACTTTTGCCATCTCATAGGTAGTTCATTGATCCCTTTACTAAAAAAACCAGTCGGACGGGAATCAATAAAATCTTTGAAGGCGATTTGGACTGCCCCATCGGAGTTGAATTTTTTCCCTTGCAAGAAGTTATCCAAATTTCGAAAAAAATGGTAATCTGTTGGAGCAAGGTCCGGGGAGTACGGAGGATGTCTTAGACTTTCCAATTGAAGCTCTTCTAATTTAGTAGCCGTCTGTAGCGCAGTGTGTGGTCTAGCGTTGTCGTGAAGCAGCAGTGGCGTGGAGCGATTGACCAGCCTAGGTTGTTTAGCCGCTAGCTTTTCCATCATGGTTTGCAATTCCTGACAATAGACATCAGCCGTAATAGTCTGGCCAGATTTGAAAAAACTGTAATGAACAATACCGGCACTAGTCCACCAAACGCTTACAAGTAACTTTTTTGGGGTTAATTTTCGCTTGGGGCAGGATTTGGCTGGCTGGCCAGGATCTAACCATTGCGCTGAGCGCTTCCGATTATCGTAAAGAACCCATTTTTCATCACAGGTAATGATTCGGTTTAAAATACCTTCATTATTGTGCCGGTTTAGTAATGTAACGCAGCAGTCGACGCGCGTTTGCCGGTTTGTTTCAGTCAATTCGTGAGGTACCCACCTTTCAAGCTTTTTAATCTTCCCAATTTGCTTCAAGTGAATTAAAACAGTTTTATCACTAACATTGCAGCCTGCAGCTAACTCGGACGTGGTTTGCGATGGATCCGCTTCCACAATAGCCTTCAACTCTTCATTATCAACTTGAGTCTCAGGCCGTCCACGGGGCTTGTTCTGCAGGTCGAAATTTCCAGAACGAAAACGTTGGAACCAAAAACGAACTGTGTTTTCTTTTGCAACACGACCGCCATACACATCATTCACCCTTCGAGTTGTTTCCGCAGCACTAGTGCCACGGCGGAACTCGTACTCGTAAATAATGCGATATTTAAGGTTTTCCATTTTGTAAAATGAGTGACGCAAACAGAAAAAAACAGAAGAAAAAAAACAAATGAATGACGATCATCGAAGCACAAATACATGAGTCTATAGCTGTACAAATTTGAATTTGGAATTCCTTACCAAAGAGGAGAAATTCGTGATTAAAGTGGCCAGTACGAAAAACGCCAATTTCATATGTAAGGACCTAATATTATAAATTGAAAATATATGTGAAAAGATTGAAACAAAGAAAAAGTTTTCCTTATATAATTATTATTTTATTTTTATTTATATTATTTTAATATCATAAGGCACAGACAAGTCACACGATAACCTATGTATCTTATTACATTTTCCAACGAAGGTATAAGGCTACGTACTCCGCTACGAGACGTAGGCGACGTAGTGGCTGGTCTACGCGACGTAGCGCTACAGCATTGATAACAGTGCTGCAGTGGTTTGTATTCAATTACTAGCTTTTATCCGCAGCTTCGCCCGTGTGGGTCTAGATAAATATAGCCTTGGCCCTTCCCCAGGTTATAAAATATCTCATTGTTAAATTTCAACATGGCCATAGCAAGGAGGTAACATAGAATTATGCCCTTAAAATAAAAGCAAATTACTCTCCAAGAGCCCGTAGATATAATAGTTTTCACACAAAACATGTTGTAACAAATCGCAATGGTAAACAGCACGTTTGTCGGATGACAAAACACCCCGACTGCTTCCGAAGCAACTTTTGCACGATCTGTGAAAACTTGCCGCGTCTCACAATTTATATGTCAGCCTATAAATAGTGAAAGGACGCTGAATGTACATCGTAAACACATGAAAATACATCAAAACGTCGATAAATCGTAGTCTCAGAATAAAAAAACAGGATACATGGAACTTCGCGAACAACGTAGTGATGCCGGCTAAAACTACGCCTCGAAGTGTACATATACAATTACATGCACACACCTGCAATGAAGGCAATGTAACTACGCTTTGCCTATGCACTACATGTTTAAAACCCGGTGTCAACTAATACTACTACTATTACTACTACTACTATAAAAAGTGGAACTAAAAATTAGTATGACAATTTTGACATTTCGCGAGTTACGTTTTCGAATACGTTGTCAACAATGTTCCTGCTACCGGCACTGGAGGTCGTAATATAACCGCTGATGAGGTAAATATATATACGGTACAATTTATTACTATGTTGTCTTGTGTGCTATAAAATAATAGCATTTCTATAAGCGTACATTTGTCACGTAAAACTTTAACTAGAAAGTACAAGTACAAACGTTTTTTTATTCGGTTTTAGAAAAGCAATACTTCTATTTTCAAATTTCCAACGTCGACCACAGTCGAGTATTTCAGAGTTTGCAGCCGTAAGCGAAGCGAAGTCATTATTCTAAGGTTTACATAAGCTATCAATGGCTGTCTCATATAGGTGCCGTATTCAATATATCTGCTGGAAGGGCTAAAGCCATAGAGACAATGGTGACAACTTTCAACTTATTTAATTACCCAACATTGTAACTTAGAACTGTCAAAATCAAATTGAGTTCTGTCAAAAGGATTAATATAATTAAGCCTCAATGAAGACCACAATAAGATAGATAGGTAGGCGATTTTCTTTAGTTTAATCTAATGTAAAAGAGAATTGGCAACAAGCAACTATGTTCAGGTTTTAGATGGGTGACCGTCCATACCGCCTCCGTGCCTCAATGAGGACGTTAAGCCTTCGTGGATCCCGATTAAAAAATAACTACATCAATGAAAGTTTTATGTATAATTCGACTTGTTGCGAAGACAGGGTGGGTTGCCAGTCATATTTATAACCTCTATGTTACGATTGATCGACCGATTCAAGCGCAAGCGAACTATGCCAAGTATTTTAAATAGATTTTTGAAGCATTTTTCGTACAATTTAATGTTCACACTTGACGTAAACAAATTCACTTATTGTACAACAAACTTTAAGCAGTTGATTAAAACTAGAGTCGTGCAATTTCTTGCATAACCGTGGCGATTCCATTAACGCTTAATTAAGGTGGAAATGTAATTTACGTTGTTTTAAACTATCCACCTTTGTGGTCTGTAGGATATTTTAATTAAACAGATACTTCAGTTTACTCTAGACATAAGTTAACGCCACTTGAAAGAAAGTTTTTTTTTAGAAGCGTTCAAACGGTGTTTCCATATTTCTTGGTAGAGTTACAATACCAAATAAATTTATATACGTCTATGATATCTTCCAACAATGTTAGTAGTAGTGTCGGTGCAATATGCTGTAACTTCCCATTTCTCTCTTCCACATGGTCCATCTGATCATGTGAAAAGAAAACACTAAGAGTCCGTGTTTCGTAATCACACACAATTTTTTGTATTAAATTGTTGTTTTAATTATATGTAGTAATTGATATCATAGAGAAGAAGTGAAAATTAAATAAGTAATCTACTGACAGTTTATAAAGAGGACATATTTGTACTTTTGTATTGAATAGGCTCCGAAACTACTAGATAGATTTCAAAAATTATTTCACCGTTGTAAAGCTACATTATTACTGAGTAGCATAGGCTCTATATTATACTATCTGCCCACCCCGGCTTTGCACGGGTAGATAAAATATTTGATAAATGTCTACCCGTGCGAAGCTGGGGCGGGCCGCATTATGTAAAACTAACATAAGAATAAAAAGTAATCATCAACAAAATGTACCTATCTAATGCGTGAATACTTTGTCGGCGTTTCTCCTCCAAACTGTCATAGAAACACTAAGTAGCTTATCGAATTTAATACTCATACTCGTATTCAAATATGAAAATAAGGCATTTTCAATCATAATTTTCTCATTTCAGATTTACTTTTGCGTAATTAAAACCGTACCGAAGGGACTCCAGTAATTATTTACAGCCCTGCATGTATGTAATAATTTTCGCGAGGAGTACTGTAGGGGACCAAGTACGAACCTAGCTATATTTTGTGCTTCCCTGAAACAAGGAATTTCATTCTGTGTGAATGACTGGAAGGTATATCTTATATAAGTTTCAAATAGTTTGATCCGGAGGTCGCTATTTCATTGTATAACCATTCTAACACAAAACAATTATGATTTCCAATACCTACGAATCAAATTAGCAGACTACCAAAATCTGTCAGAATGAGCCATAATTATGCAAGTTTTTTTTTTACGACAATATAATAATCTGTCTCAGAACCTTTGCGGGTCGGAGAAACCACAGTCAGTTCTTTGCGTCAACCATCCGATAGTCGCGTCAATTTCACAACCAACATGAAAAAAAACTTAACCAATCATTTGTCCATGCCTATAATAATAATAACAATATAGCTATGTTGAAAAATAAACAAATCGGCTAGCTCTGTATTGAGCGAGAAGTCACTATTCAGATTTCATCTGTGCTCAAAAACGTCTAAATCTTCGGCTGAATCATAATTACTAACACATAATCAAAATCAAAAATAATTTATTCAGATTAGGCTGAGGGATATTCCTTATATGAAGGTCACCTTTACCAAGAGTACGAAAAAAACTTTAGTTCTACAAGGACTACACGGTTATTTCTTTACCGGAGCAATGAGTTTAGTAGAACTAGAACCCAGTAGTTCCCTCTAGTCCTCTAAAGGGATATAAAGAGGTAGTTATCGGGGAAATAAATTGTTTCCATTTGCAGATCTCAATTTGAACTTTTCCGAATAATATATTAAAGGCAAGACCTTTGAGATAAATGTAAGGTCAATTTATGCGTTATTTATTGCAGGGTTAAGCGTAATGGTTTAAGGTACATTGGGTATAATGGATTTTATTATTATTGGAAACCATATATAACTAGAGGTTACACTATTTTCAGTGCCGGTAGCAGGAACATTGTCGACAACGTATTCGAAAACGTAACTCGCGAAATGTCAAAATTTACATACTAATTTTTAGTTCCACTTTCCACCGCCGCGGCGCTGTTCATTTTTCAATACAAAAATAGTCGAAGGATATACGAAAACGTTATCGAAAAAGTTCCTGCTACCGGCACTGCTCCGAAAAGGAGGTTCTATCGTTGGTCCGTAGGTATTGCATAATTTTATCGAACATTCTTAATTAAAAAATATTTATTTTGACTTATAGTAAATGTTTACATCTATTCTAAACTAATCCAGCGGAATTTCATAAAGTATATTGAATTAGGTTCCCCTTGATAGACTACAGACACTCAGTATTACCTCAGAGTAGATAGTATACTAAACCCTCTTGGACATATAATGAGTGCATGAATTGTCACAATAAAACACTATGTTTAGAATTATTCTACGGCGTGACAAAGGCTACGTACTTTAATTTGGATATTTAGGACTACTGAGTAATAAAAAGTGAAACAGCTGAATTCATTTGCATGAAATTTGCAATGTAGGTAGCTTATAGCTATATAGCATATATACGCTGCATTAACATATAGGGTACTTTCTTCTAGTTTATTTTGTTTGGAAAAAAACAACATTAATACCTCGCGTACGAAGTCACGGATACTATAGTCGCTAGTCATTGCATATATTTTTGCATAAATATATTAGGTCCTTACATATGAAATTGGCGTTTTTCGTACTGGCCACTTTAATCACGAATTTCTCCTCTTTGGTAAGGAATTCCAAATTCAAATTTGTACAGCTATAGACTCATGTATTTGTGCTTCGATGATCGTCATTCATTTGTTTTTTTTCTTCTGTTTTTTTCTGTTTGCGTCACTCATTTTACAAAATGGAAAACCTTAAATATCGCATTATTTACGAGTACGAGTTCCGCCGTGGCACTAGTGCTGCGGAAACAACTCGAAGGGTGAATGATGTGTATGGCGGTCGTGTTGCAAAAGAAAACACAGTTCGTTTTTGGTTCCAACGTTTTCGTTCTGGAAATTTCGACCTGCAGAACAAGCCCCGTGGACGGCCTGAGACTCAAGTTGATAATGAAGAGTTGAAGGCTATTGTGGAAGCGGATCCATCGCAAACCACGTCCGAGTTAGCTGCAGGCTGCAATGTTAGTGATAAAACTGTTTTAATTCACTTGAAGCAAATTGGGAAGATTAAAAAGCTTGAAAGGTGGGTACCTCACGAATTGACTGAAACAAACCGGCAAACGCGCGTCGACTGCTGCGTTACATTACTAAACCGGCACAATAATGAAGGTATTTTAAACCGAATCATTACCTGTGATGAAAAATGGGTTCTTTACGATAATCGGAAGCGCTCAGCGCAATGGTTAGATCCTGGCCAGCCAGCCAAATCCTGCCCCAAGCGAAAATTAACCCCAAAAAAGTTACTTGTAAGCGTTTGGTGGACTAGTGCCGGTATTGTTCATTACAGTTTTTTCAAATCTGGCCAGACTATTACGGCTGATGTCTATTGTCAGGAATTGCAAACCATGATGGAAAAGCTAGCGGCTAAACAACCTAGGCTGGTCAATCGCTCCACGCCACTGCTGCTTCACGACAACGCTAGACCACACACTGCGCTACAGACGGCTACTAAATTAGAAGAGCTTCAATTGGAAAGTCTAAGACATCCTCCGTACTCCCCGGACCTTGCTCCAACAGATTACCATTTTTTTCGAAATTTGGATAACTTCTTGCAAGGGAAAAAATTCAACTCCGATGGGGCAGTCCAAATCGCCTTCAAAGATTTTATTGATTCCCGTCCGACTGGTTTTTTTAGTAAAGGGATCAATGAACTACCTATGAGATGGCAAAAGTGCATAGAAAATAATGGTTCATACTTTGATTAATTAAATATATTATATTAAAAAATATTCGACTTTTTGTTCCTCCCATACAAAACGCCAATTTCATATGTAAGGACCTAATATAAGCCACGCCAAGTCCCTCACGGGGTATAGAGCGCCATTTCACTCTTGACTTGCACTCTTTTGCTTCTTTTGTAAATGTACAATAGCATTGTTTTAACTGTAGAGGTATTTAAGGAAGATATCATATTACTTACAGCGAAATCAAGGTAAAATATATGACTTTGAAGTCAGAAAAGGGAATGTGTGGGAGTAAAGGTTTTCTGTCTAGCTAGTTATGTTATAATAAGGAGTCCTCTAGCGAAGTCAAGGTACTGAAATGGTTACGCCTTGCAGTCTTGTATAAAGGGTTCTACTTTTATAAAATAACTAGTTTTTCCCGCGACTTCATTCACTTAATGGCTAACATAGAGAAGGTAACAAAACTATTCAACACACAAATTTTATTTGAGGGCTGCTTAGAACCAGCTTATGATTATGGTATGACACTGTTAAATTCGTATTACACTTTAGTGGTATGAAAAAAACAGCGTCCATAGGCTACGGTAATCGCAGGCAGACCGTATGCTTGTTTGCACCACAGTATAAAAAAATATTCG
This sequence comes from Falcaria lacertinaria, assembly GCA_951449985.1. Taxonomy (NCBI): domain Eukaryota; kingdom Metazoa; phylum Arthropoda; class Insecta; order Lepidoptera; family Drepanidae; genus Falcaria; species Falcaria lacertinaria. The sequence continues at coordinate 5,934,520 of OX602130.1, read as the reverse complement.
TTTCTTCCACCTTTTTTGGGTTCGCTAAAGTTGTCGAAAGAGATCGCTTTCAAAACACGTACCTATATGTATTTAGTTAGGATGATGACTTCAATATTTCCCATGACATTAGAATTTACATATTACAGAAACTGGCATGTAACAAAAATATATGAGAGGAATGATATATATAATAATCTCGAAAAATAAATAAACACATATCACGTTTGTTTATTGAATTTATGAAAAACAACACAGGTATGAGTTACGAACGCGCATAAATAACTGATAAAGCTGGAGACAAACAAAATGAGCCTTAGAAATTGGATTGTGACGGACAATCTTGTGACGTTTTCTTAGTAAATTGTCAACATTGGTATAACAATACGTATTGAAATCTCTTCAAAAAATTTGTTTTGGAATGTGCTTTGATACTGGCGTTATCCGTTTGGATTAGGAACGAAGTATAGAAAAATGTTACGTAAGATGAAAAGTATTCTTTATTTGACACTGTTGAAGCGCATGGAGGTTATACGCAGGCATGCGCTTGGCCGCTTATAATTTTAGTTTTTATTCTTTTTAATGTTCTATGTTTAAATCTTTTCTTCTGTAAATTAATCAAATTTGTTATGAACAGACCAGGTTTTTCATTCTAAAGATTTTTTTTTATTTAAGAAGACCCCGTTTTCTCCAGACACTTCTATGTTTCGACACCAAGTCTGGCTGTGTTTTTAGTCAAATTAATTCAGCTCTTATTACGCGCTTGAGCTACAAAGAAATTAAAAAAAAATGCAAACGATGGCATTTATTTTATTGATTATAGGCATACATGATTTCATTATAATACTAAACACATAATTAAATAATATTATTACAGGTTTGGGATATTACACCTTAAATCAGTGTGAGTAGGTATATTATTTACTGACCTGGCTGTAGAAATATATATAGGCATCGATGACAAATGCTGTCGGCACTTAATTATCGACCTAATGCTCTTTAATTTAAATGTCACGTAAACGTTTCTTGACGTAATCATGATGGCGTCTTCTTGTCAATTAATATACATGTAGTTTTTAATATATTTTACTTAACATGAAAGTACGTAAGTCCATCAATTTGATATATTACATCCTATATAACTTCTTATAGGTAACATATCTTCAAGTTTTTTAGGATCAATTTATCAAGGTTCAGTCTGACAAAATTGTTAGACTTGTTTTCCCAAGAGAGTGGTTCAATTTCTAATGTAAGTGCGATAAATATTCCAAATATCTCGCATATTTTTTTGCTCAAAACAAGGGAAGTTTCAGGACCCCATGCTTTCGTGCGTGAAGAGATTTTTGCTGGGTCGACAATACACATTACACAGTACACCGTATGTTTCATTACCAAATTGGTAGTAAAAAAACTGCATTAAAAGTTATTCAAACCACGTGTAGGATCTAACATCTAACCCACAGGCACCAATCTGTGTAAACCCGACCTCAAGATAAACATGGCAGGATGAAATAAATATTTATTGCGAATGGCAAGCTGAAATACAAAGCAGAAGCAGGATTCCGTTTTAAAAATGAACACGCTATTGATGGATTCGGGATTCGATCTAAATTTAATTTACTAGCGTTCTTTGATGTGTCACGGATTTTAAATATCGCGTCTGTATTCGTTACCGTTTTTTGTCACTGCAACGAGTAAACAGTACCCACTGTTCTATTAAGGATTCAGCTGCTGGCTTACTTTATAGAAACCGTGCTAAAATTGCAGCATAATAGCACTGTTTGTACTATTTATGCTAATGACATTGGACATGTGTTAGAAAGGGACGAATTTATATACTTGTGCATTCATTTTTTTTAACATGTTTGTCTACCTGATGACAGTCAATGCTGTCGCTGTCAATTATGACGAGCATTAGCTAGCGATGTAAGAATGTCGACTTCAATATCTACAAATAAGTTGATAAGATTTCTCGCATCACGCAATTGCTTTCGCACGCTGATTTTTAAAGAATAGCACAGCAGAATACATTTAGGTTAAAATCGTCCCTAATAGTTTGTGCATTACCGTTATCCATATACCTATATTATAAAATTATATTTTCTTCTGTTTGAAGATTACCATAAAATTGCATGGATAGTTTCTGTCAACTTGTGGAAACAAAAGAATAAAAAAAAAACTTCTGGAAATTTCCAGAAAATAAAAATGCTTAAAGTAATACAAAAAAATGATTATTTTGTAATTGACCCATTTAATATTACACATCAGAGTATATTATGAAAAAGTAACTTGGTGTGCAAGTTCCAGTGTCCGCGAGTGTACAGCACACGACACACTAACGCACTTAGTGCTGAGTGTTAACAAGCGTTTAATGTGGACGTTTCTTTCTTTATCGTATTATTTACTAGATAAAGTTATACAAACATAGTAAGGGAAACAAAGAGATTCGTTTATATATATAATAACAAGCTGAGCCGGCTAACGTTGTTTTGCCAAATTTGAAAAATAGTTTATTATATTGCCGGCATATTCGAATGTACACAAAAAAATCATAAAAATCGTTCAAGCCGTTTCGGAGGAGTTTTTTACACTGTGAATTTATACTTTTGGCTTGAGAATGTTGCAAAACAAATTTGTGTATTCTGTAAAGCGAAAGGAACTAAATTCAATGCAGTCATTCCCAGTCTATTTATAACGGAACAAATATATAAATTATTATTAGAGAAAACGATAATTTCACTACTTTTTAAGATGTATAACAATAAAAAAAAACAAATACTTCAAAAATACGCTTTTAAAATGTTATTATCAGGGTGAACAGCTTTGTTTTAAGCTGAATGTTACGCCAAAAAATATACGAAAAAGATACCTATAAACATACATACGAGCTCCTACTCTTCTGGTGTCATTTAAAAATTGGAATATTTTTAACATATTACCTACAATAAAAACCCAAATTATGACTACAAATCTACTCAAAAGCCACCAGCAAGTTAATACAGTACATATTATTTATCGATTATAACAAACAATATGAGAGTTGATAAAATAAACATCATCCCAATTCTATTTTGATCCTTACTGGCCTAGATCACACAGACTCGACTCCCGTTAGGGTAACCAGATATCTAGCCTTAGCTGGATTTTGGTTTCAGTCAAATCTTTCCCGGTAGCATGAACATTTTCGACAACGTATTCGAAAACGTAACTCGCGAAATGTCAAAATTGGCATACTAATTTTTAGTTCAACTTTTCACAGCCGCAGCGCTGTTAATTTTCCAATACAAAGATAGTCGAAGGTGAGACGAAAACGTTGTCGCAAATTATTCATGCTAGCCCTACTGTACTAAAATAAGAAAAAGGGTTTTTCATTATTTTTCTGTAGTATGGAGTAACCTCTGAAACTACTGAACCGATTTAAAAAAATACCAATGGCAAGCTGCATTATTCCCGAGTAACATAAGCTGTGTTTTGTCTTAAAAGGCTATGCTGTATCTTATGATCGTAAAGCACGTGGTGTGACTAATCACTGCACTTACGTTTTAATAAAAACTCATTGGTACAGACTGGTCGCATTCGAACATGCATCGCTAGAATAGCAGGCAAGGCTTCACACCACAAGTCTACTACAGCTATGTATCATAACATAGTATAAAACAGTCGCACCCGTCGTCTGTTTTTAATGGATGGATGGATTTTAATGCGGTTTTCACTAATAGACGAAATGCACCCGTGCGAAGAGGGGTCGCTAAAATAATAAATATGTTAAAAACTTTCCCAAATCGTGGAGTCCCTAACAAGATGTCGAACAACGTTTAGCGGCCGCCGACAGAATGAGTAATGCTTTGTCAGTTCCGACACTCGCGCAAATTGGGCTTTTTAGGATACCGCGTGTGCAGAAGTGCCCTGTTGTTTTATTAACCAGTGAACCGTGGATGCGCGATTTCTCTTTATACTGTATCTTGTAGCTTCGGTCAAGCGGTCACCGAGCGCCCAAACAGGGTGTAAGAAAATGTGAAGTTTCTGTATCTCTAGAAAAAATGGTGTATAATTTTGCCAGCCAGATGTTTTATTTAAAAAAATACCTATAGATAGTTTATTGAATAATATTTTTTTGTATTTTCTTTTGTGGGCGGCTAAAAGCAAAAGATTAGTTTTCCCGATTTGCTCTCTTTTAACTTCAAATTATGCAAATAGTTTTAGGCGAAAGATTTGTTCGTGAAGAGAAATTGACACAGAATTTATTTGAAAAATCCATAGGAAAGTATTTGAATAAAAGAAGACAAAAACGTATTCGTGAAAAGTAACTAAATTAATGTGTCATCCCCAGTCAAGTGGATGACAGACAGACTAATGACTTCGTTCGCTCTGTAAGACATTCGGAAGTAAACTGCGAAACAAATAATAATACATATAATTTAAAAACACTTGGTTTCTATTGAAAGAATGAGAGTAAAATGCTTTATTACGTAAGGGATTTTTAATTTCGGACATATGGTAGTTTAGACCTTCATAAGTGCCTTAATAGGGCCTGAACTGAATAAATGATTGAGGAGTTTTTGGCGGGAATCAGGCGGAGCGGTTGAGATTTTTTCCAGTGTGTCGTAATTTGTGTTATAGTGATCTTTAATGTGTATTTTTGGTGTCGATATGTGCAGTAAAGTTTCATTTAGTGACTGATTTATAGGAGCATTGGAAATAATGCCATAATACGACTTTTGGGTTAAGTGATTTATCATTTTGGTCAATAGGTTACCTCTAATCTAAAGGCGTGTTACGATCTGCTACTGCCGTGGGTTGTCTCCAGAAACTCCATTGGGCGTTAGAATGCATGACACTAGGCATTTTAATGCGGCAAACACGAGAAATTTTGCAACATGAAAATTCTCTAACACTCGACACTGGCAAAAATAGTCCCTGAAGGGATTGATTGCCATACTTAGGAAGAAGAAGAAAAAGAATAAATGATTTTTGATTTTGAATTTGACATAGACTGTTTTCGGAAGTTCTACAACTGCATACCAAATTCAAACTAACAACACTTCTAAATTCAGATTACCACCTTTTCTGAGTTTACTAACATCCTTTCCAAATTCATTCACTCACTCATGGGCGGGGTTGATAAGGATAGCAATATTTTTAGACCTGCCAAATTAGTTAAGTTTAGTAATTTTGAACAACAGAATTGGCACCATTATCTAGGTAACGGAGACTACAGCGCGTGCTAACAATTTACTATTTACATAGCAGCGCCCTCTTTTGATGGAATAGGAAAACATTAATGTCCATTAAGCAATATCTGTGTCCCAACTTCCATGAAACAATTTCCGCGATTCTATCTGTTCCCAAATTGTCTAGACTATGAATAAACATACATTATGAAATTATTATTTAATCGATTCGTGTACTCCGCCGATCTAGGTACAGTCTGTCACTAAATTAGTTTATTATAATGTTATGCTATTTATTAAAAGCGTGAAATTTTACTCACAAATAGAACTGGAGTAAAATTTGTGTACTTTTGATCTCACAAAGCAACATTTTATCACTTTTCACTCGTTCTGTGACACTATAGATTGTCAGACATATCAATAAATATTAAGTATAGAATGTTATTTATCATTTACAAGACTCATACGACAGGTACGTCGTATGAGTCTTGTACGTCGTATAAGTATATACTGTGAGAACAGTACCTAAAATATGATGTCTGACATTATAACAACACTTCCGATTTTTTGTCGCTAGGAACCTTTTCATGAAAACACTCCCAGGAAATCGAGACGAAAGATATTATAAATCAATCATGTTCGGACATATCACATAGTAACATGGCAACGCGCGAGTGATACTCCGGTGTTGTAAGCGTCCATAGGCTACGGCAACCGTATGCCATCAGGCGAGCCGTTTGCTTATTTGCCACCTCAGTGCTATAGAAAACGGAGTTTCTGCAAACCAATCAAAGCATTACTTTTACTTGGTAATAATAAAAAAAACACTTGGAATTACAAAGTAAACAATAAAAAAAAAACTTTATCAGATGGTGCTCCCATATATCCATATTTCCTACTCTTTCAAGCTGTTTTATCATCCAGACAAATATATCAAAGTATTTCCTGCGATCGTTATCACGAGTGTGCGCGACTGTACGCGCGGCGGCTTGGCTTTGATCCAGCTTTGATGTCGCCGAAACACTCGGGTGACGTACATAATTCAAAGCCTAGTAGAGGGTTTTCATGGAATCTTTTTATTGTTTTTATCACTTTTTGCATGGTTCTTTCTACAATTTATTTTAAGTTCATTGTTCGTCTGAAATGCTTTGGGGAAACTACTCAAAATGGCGATAATTATAGTCACTAGTATATTATATACTATGTTTATGCCTATAAGAACACTCCATGACTTGTCTGTCTCTACATCAAACTACGAACATAAAACGGGTTGTTCCAAGACATCCCATCCCATATGTTCTCGAAAAAATTACTTTCATTAATAATGCTTTCATACATTAGTTTCGCGACCTCCACGACAATTTAAATTAAAGTATCAAATATTATTTTTCTTTTCAACGTCTATACACAGTTTCTTAGTAAGGTCAGGAAGAAAAGATTTTCATGATATAAAATGCCTGTCTCTCTTGCAGTGAGAAAAAAAGACAAACCATTTTAAGTTTATTTTCGCATCACTAATGTCAAACTGTAGGGTACGTGACATTTGATATCTCCATCGGGTTGCCGAGAATTAGGGGGAGCGGTTAAGATTTTTTCTGGGTTCTCGAATATTTTGTTATAGTGATCATCAATGTGTCTTTTCGGTGCATTATGTGCAGTAAAGTTACATTTAGTGGCTGATTTATAGGACATTGGAAATAATGTTTTTGGGTTAATTACTCTGTCATGTCATGCATTCTAATGCTTGAGTTTCTGGAGACAATCCACGGCAGTAGCTGATCGTATCATGCCTTTAGATCAGAGGTAAAATATTGACCAAAATAAAAGACATATATATCATTATTATTATTACATAGCATTATATCCAATGTTCTTATAAATCAGTTACTAATTGGAACTACAGCCCATAAAGACACCAAAAATACACATTAAAGATCACTATAACACAATTTACGAGACACTGGAAAAAGTCTCAACCGCTCCGCCTGATTCCCGCCAAATACTCTCAAAGGTGATACTTTATTGAATCGCAAAGCTGGTTTTTGAACAATGACTATTTTGTTTTGATGGAGCATTGTAGAAGTTTATATCAATGAACCAGATTATTATCGCCCTCGGTTTTTCACCAAACACTGCTGGGGCCGGCACCAGATCTAAGCCGATAAGAGTGACTACTGACTACCACAATATTACACGAAACAAATGTCAACAGCATAAATATCTACTAGCTTCATAACATATTATTAAAAACACAGTGAATCTGTCTGTGAAATTTGAATCAGTAAATAAATACTACGGTTAAGTAAAAATAAGTATTTTATTATAATAAAACGAGTGCGCCTTACAGTAATCGCTTATGATGTGCAACATCTGACATCTGACGGCCAAGTCTACCTCTGCGCCATAGATAAAGAATGTACGAAAAAAAACCTAGGTCTGTGCACTGCGCGCACTCATTGGTCAAATCAAATCGTGCGCTTCCCCAACTTCCTATAACACACAGTGACGGCCTTAGGGGTTGGGGAGCAGGGAGAATTGGTATGATTTCATTAATTATTTTAGTCCCAGAAAATCATTTCATAGCAACCCTTATGATATGAGTATCAAATGAAAGGGCGAAATGAGCTCGATGAGCGAAACACATTTTTTTATTAACAACAAATAAAGCGAAAAATGTCAAATGACAAAATTCTGTGACCTCCGAATAGGAGACTTTACTCTTCGGGGCATGATATTAAAACTACATACATACAAAGTCGCGGGTATAGATCTAGTCCAACACTACCTAGCATACATTTGTAACTGCACCCAACATTGACGTCAGCTAATAAAAAGCTACCAACTACTCAACCGTGACTTCAAAACATTCATCTAAATGGAGCTTCAAACCGTAAAAGCTCTTTATCGAACTGTACTATCGCCAAATTGCTTAGTACATGGATTATGCATTACATTATGTACTTTCTGAAACGTAAATAAGTGATCATGTTTGTGATAGATTCGTAATTTTCCTTAGAAAAAATTGGTACTGAGTGAAGTGATGTTAAATTTATTTATGGCATATCTCAAGTCAATTAAAAAAGCTAGATGTCATTTTCGTTCACAAAATTCCATCTAGCTTTTTTCGTCACTTTCTTAAGTGTCAGCTTTGAAACATATTATAGTGCGTCAGCAAGACGTATTGTCATTGTAAATGTGTCACGGCGTAGTTCAAACCGGCGTCACTTCGTTATTCGCAAAATTTCATCAACTTTTTAATTTGTGCCGGTGGCAAGAACATTGTCGACAACGTTTTCGTATCGCCTTCGACTATTTTTATATTGGAAAATGAACAGCGCTGCGGCGATGAAAAGTGGAACTAAAAATTAGTATGACAATTTGACATTTCGCGAGTTTCGTTTTCGAATACGTTGTCGACAATGTTCCTGCTACCAACACTGATGATGAGCATATTAAGAATCATCGTACAAGATTTATGGAAATGGTTTCGCCGAATACGTGAAGCAAATACTTTGTACCACTTTTAACAAATATTACGCGGAGGAGTCTAAAATTTGGCACAGTTTATATGGAGAATGAGTAGAGAAAGCTAATATGACTATAATAAGTATTAGAAATGCATTTAATTGGTAAACATAACACACACACACAAGTTTAAACATTTCCAATTGTGATCGAATTTAGATCACAAGGCGATGCTCATAATGTAAATTCCAGCTATTGCATTGTCTTTATCAAAGTTGTCAATAATAAACATAATGTTAATGAATAGATATAAATAAAGTGTCGCGATATCTCCAAGCTACATATTATGTTATCGATCCCAATCCATTTATCTCGTGGTACATTAGCAATGTGTAGTGAAGTGGCCATACAGATATAAAGCTGGCACGGTACACTCTGGTACACAAATTCTTATTTTTATGCTATAAAGGTGACAAAATCAAGATCAAAATAAAAACAAAAATCATTTATTTAGTTAGCCCTAATAAGGCCCTTATAACAATCAAGTGTACGACTGGCCTGATGGTAAGCGGTCATATATCATATATATATAGCATATCAGCGCCGGCGTCTGCAACACCAGCAGTATTACCTGCGTATGTTAACCTCATGTTGAGTGAATAATTTTGCGAGGGTTCAAAATTTCTACTTACTACCCGCACAACGTATCCTTTTGGAGCTTCATATCAGAGTATTTGGCTGAGATATTAGGTGATGTACTGTAAAAAGACTACTACAAGACTATTTGGTAGACCGCTGGTCTAGTGGTCAGTGTACCTACTGCTGGCAGCTACGCTGAATAAAAGCACATGCAGAAATCATTTTGTTTATGAAAAATCGGCTTTATTGTCAGCCAGTACGAAGTCGCGGGTACAGCTAGTGTTTAATAAATGTTTAATTCTGAATTCTATATTGGATCTAGTTCATTGTCTCGATGTAAAAATAATGGTCAATCGAATGTCCAACCCAATTAACTAAATAGCTCCATTAATAGCGGTGAACATTTGACGTCACATACATATTGCTCGGTCTTAAACTATCCTGGTAAATAATGGAGTCTGTAAGCTTCATAGGCAGCGCTCAGAGCTCCTTACTTTCCATTGTGGTCGCATAATATTAATTACACTTGGGAATAAACAAAGCCACTTTCAACTGTCAAGCGAACTTGCTCATTATTTTCTTAGCAATTAGTATCAATTACGTTTGTGTGTAAAAATATTGTTTAATGCGATAGGGTCCTTTACTTTAACATTGAGCTTACTGCGATTACTAGATTAGTTGGCGAAATATATAAAATTACTAGCGGCCCGCCCCGGCTTCGCACGGGTAGACTTTTATATCAAATATTTTGTCTACCCGTGCAAAGCCGGAGCGGGAAGCTAGTATAATATATAGCCTATGTTACTCAGTGATGATGTAGCTTTCTAACGGTGAAAGAATTTTTGAAATGGGTCTAAAAAATTAAAAAAAAAATTTAGGGGTGGACTACCCCTAACATTTAGGGGGATTAAAAATAGATGTTGGCTGATTCTCATAGATACTGGATAAGCACAAAAAATTTCATCAAAATCGGTCAAGCCGTTTCGGAGGAGTATGGCAACGAAAACTGTGACACGAGAATTTTATATATTAGATTTGATAGTGTTTTTTTATCCGAAAATGTTATTAAGTATGTACACCTTATGTTTTGTTGTTTATTTTATTATATCAATATTTGTTCGTATAAAAAATTGATTTTATTTAATAAAATAATAGATAGTACTCACAAAATGCAAAAAGTAACAGGCATATATTATTATTTCAAGATTACATATGATGGGAAGGTGAGAGATGGAAAGAGAAAATGAGAACCTGCTTATATTGCAAAATATGAAAATATTTTTAATAAGGTGCTTTAAATGTTTATCCGCCTATCACTTGTGTGTGTAAGTATACATCAAATAACTCTATAACTATATACCGTAAATCAAGTACGTCATTCGTCCATCGCTTGTAAACATTCTAGCTACAAACAAGCACAAATATAAATGTTATTGGCCATAGACAAGGCATATAAATAGGATGTTAATGGTCTGTGAATCATAGACATCTAGACAATGGATGAAAGATTGCTATTGGGATTAATGGTGGCTTTACGTGTATACATATTTATTAGGGTACCCCATTGTTAGTATAACATCCGACAGTTAACTTATATTGGCCGAAACCATGAAGTATTTATAGCTATGCGATAAAATTCATGAATGAATTATTCGTAAGTGATTCCTTATGTCGGACTATAGTGACAACTTTTTGACAGCTTTCAAATTCAAATATCTGTTCTGATTTCAAATGCTTAATTTTGTTGCTGGTTTGTGGTATAAGATTCACTGCAGCTTGAGATAAAAACATAAAAGTAATTGTGTTTGAAAATAAACGAATATCATAACCAATTGGGTATCATGTTAGTTAGTTAGCACATTTATTACGTTATACTTACTAGACTTAAAAAAATATAAAATAACAATTTAAAAAGGATAGTATGAATTATTAGTCTTATTGATTTATTAACGACCCTAATTAATCTGCGTACTGGCAACTCAAAAACTGTTGCTAAATTTGACAGATATATAAGTCAGTATTGAAATGACAACGTCCATTAATCAACTCAACTTGACATGTAATTTGACAGATAGGTGTTACAGAAACTGAGTGTAAGTAACTAATTACCTTTGAGATAGTCACAGTAGAGTGACATGTCTCTATGAACTGACTATCAAGACTGAGCAGTCTTGTTCATTCATTTCAACTCAATCAAACATTCATTTAAGGACAATTTTAAGACGATTTATACTCATATAAATCGTCTTAAAATTGTCCTTTATTGATATCGTTATGACGTCATTCTGACAGAATTTTGTTATATATGTATTTTTATACCACTAAAGTGGCAAACAGCACACGACCCGCCGGATTGTAAGCGGGTACCATAGCCTATGGACGCTCACTATGATCAAATACGTGCTGTTAACCCTAAACGTTGTGTTATATACCAGTGTTTTTCAATGACATATGTCAAACCTAGACAGTTTATGTAGAAGATATTTTTAATAAAAACTGACCCTTATCTTGAAATTTATATACTAAATATACTAGTCTTCTCAAAGCTAAAGATTATCTCGGATAGACAGCACACTTGAATATAATCGTTAATAGTTTGTGGATCATATAACTTTATTGCGTCTTGGACAGCCCTAAAAGATTAAATAGCCTATCCTTACATTAACACTGTGTGTGGTTGTCTGTCCTATTGTATTGGTAAGTACAGTATAGGTTCTTCAAGTGCAACGAGACGTCATTTTTCCATACAAAAATAGTAGAGTAGCTAAGGCACCTTTTTTCAAACTTGATTATGTTTCAAACGTTTCAAACAAATTATACGTAACTTTTTTACACAGCGAAGATATCGCAATACTGTGATAAAGCTGTATCTGTCATTTTACAAGTAGTTTCTTAGCTGTCTCAGCTATTTAGTTACCTTTACCAATGGAAATATGATAATATCCTTTCCCATCGTGGAAAATCCAATATTTATTTCTACCGCTCATGTCAGGCTTGCACTTACAGCAGAAGCACTTCAGCTTAGTGCACTGGTTCTTTACATTTCAGGATCAGATTACGGGATGGGACTCGAGAAGGCAAGAGTTATTGACGTGTACTCAAATATATAGGTGTACTGTACAAAGAAACATATATAGCCTTAGCAAGAACAACTGTCGACTACGTATTCGTATCGCTTTCGAAGATTCTTGTATGGGAAAATGAATAGCGATGAACTGGCAAAAAGTTGAACTAAAAATTCGTATGCCCAAATCTCCCATCATTTAAACAATATCGGTTCAAAAGCTTACGTGAGGAATATCTATCATTGTCCTCTATAGTCAAACTAGAGCTAATATGAAGAGGTATTGATGTAAAGCGTTTTAATGTAAGGAGTTTTCTCCCGCGCACGATCAAATTGTGGAATGAACTCCCCGCCGAGGTTTGCCCAAACGAGTACAGCATGGGGTTCTTCAAGAAGGGTGTGAAGAGATTTTTGAAGGGTCGGCAACGCGCGAGCGGTACCCCTAGTGTGGCAAGCGTCCATAGGCTACGGTGACCGCTTACCATCAGGTGGGCCGTATGCTTGTTTGCCACCTTAGTGGTATATAAAAAAAATGCGTTGACGTAGGAAAGTGTTGCCCTAGAGTACCTTGTTATCTTAAACTATGGATAGCAGTAATTTGCGTCCATGTACAGAGTGTAGTGTAGCGGGCAACACCAGCTCCCGTATACTGTATTTATTTATTTGTAAGGTTCACTAACGGTAGCCACAATAGTAGTAATATAATAACATAGTTTTTCATTAAACAGTTAAAGGAATGCACAACATGAGTTGAAAATTTATACAGTATACATGGTGGGAGAAATCATAACCAATTACGTATGAAAAATAAAATAAAAATACTATAAATATAAAAAGTATGAAAATTTCAATTGTATTTTAATTATTATGACGTCATTTTCAGTAGTTTACTGTTCAGTTTAGACTACTGGTTACATTTATTTTTTATTCAACCCGATAGATGGAGCTGGTATAATTTTAAACCGCGCTATGGTTTCGTTATCAGCGTGGAATAGGATTGTCTTACGCTTTGGTCAATGTGCCTAAATTATCTTCGCAACATTGAGCGGAAACGCTCATTGTTGAGTTTTTTGGAATGCTCTGCACGCTTTATTGTGCTGCTGAGCTTTAAAATAGTAATTAAAACGCAAACAAAACAAATTAAAATAACAAACTTGAAAATTTGTTTTGTTGATTATTTGTGGATATTTCACCTTACCTTAGTTAGGCACCTTGTATAATTGACTGCGGCAACTTAATAGAAGGACCTACATTACAAATTACGTCATATATTATTAATAATTGTTACAAAATTCATCAGCCTGTGAATTATTGATAAAATATTCACACATAATTATGCAAAATTATTCACTCCTATGTGAATATTATGACGGCTTCCGTTGTTATCATGAAACGCATACAATATGTACTGCAGTTTAGTACCTTGCAAGGAAACCTGTTTCGCGGGAACCATGAGGATTATGGACTCAATAACTCGTGATAAGGGTGCCATAACTGGGGGTTTGATAACATTTAGGTCTTTCCGAAAAGAATTAGTTTGGTGATGGATTTAAATGTCAATTTTACTTGATTACTTGAAAATAATTACGTTATGTATATATATTATGTTATTTTAACAGAAGTAAGGCCAAAGGGTATACTGGTGGGTTTTCTATTCCATTAGAGGCGCTCGACTGGGGACTGTACCTTCACCTACGATAGCTTTGGTGTTGTGTTATTGGCGTGAGTTGCTCAAATCCCAATTCGCACTACCTCTCTTTTTTAGCCCATGGTGGGATTACACTGTACTTAAGCTTAGAAATACTCATTAGTACAGGCCGGGATTTGAAGCTGGGCCCATCAGATGACAGGCCGTTGCTTCAACCACAAGGCCACCACGGCTTAAGTACATTCAAGTCAAGTTATGACCGGATAGTGAGTGAGCAGAACTTGTATGTACTAGGATACCCTTTATTGTGACAAAATTCAGTAGAATTGATTCGACTTTCTCACCGAAAATGTTACAGGTTTTTTTTAAACTTTCCATTAAGCTATCAAACTGGAACGAAAAGGAAGAGAAGTGTCAGTGACTTGGAAAACCAACAAATGGAGCGACTTAAATGAAGTCTTTTAAAGTTGACAGTTGTTAGTGACAGTTCGGAATTCTCGTTCGTTAAATTGAAGTAAAAATACCCTGTTAGGATATACTGAAAAACTATTACTTTATATTCGATCGTCATCTTATTTAACAAGATTTTTAAAGACGACGGTCGAAGTACTAATATTTGTGTACTAGTATGGATCCCCAAGAATCGTTAAGAGAATTGTTAAAGAAAATTAATATTCTCACGTTACCGATTCTTTACATCTTTGAGAACTTATTGTTTATAAAAAAGAACATTAGAAGTTTTCAGTTAAATTCAGACAACCATAATATTCAAACAATTAATAGAAACAAAATTGTGGCTCTTAGGTTTAGACTAACAAAAGTAAATAAATAACTTATGGCAAACGGCGTCCGTTATTACAATAAAAACCCACAATCTATTACCAAATTGAATTATGTTAAGTTTAAGACTCATGTCAAAAGAGTTTTGATAAATAAAGCCTGTTATAAAATTAATGATTATGTAAATGATAAAAATGCTTGGAATATATAGACTCACTCTGCACAAGTGGCTCCCCGCTCCTGGTAATTGTAATAGTTTAAGTGATAAAACCAACTTGGTAGCTTTCATTTTGATATTTGTAATTTTATACCAATGTCTAGAAGAATTTTGTTACAAAGTGTTATATCATGATTGTTACATGAAAAAAAAGACAGAGCACTGAGTTTCTTGCCGGTTCTTCTCAGGTGGCTTTTTTTTCCGAAACGGTGGTAATTTAGACCTTCATAAGTTAGTATAGTATTAGGGCCTAAGCTGAATAAATGATTTTTGATTTTGATTTATATTTTTTATTTTGATTTAAATTTTTTTTCATGTCAATTTTCATGTCTTTTTCTTAACCGATTAAAGACTACACTCATCATACACGTCTCGTGACATCACAAGCTTTTTTCACCAGATTACTACGTATTAAAAAAACTGCCAAATTGCACTTTTGCACACCACAAAAATGCGACAGTTTGTGTGTGTGTTAGTACCCTCTTCACGCCTCAACGGCTGAATGAATTTGTATGAAAATTGGAATGGAGCTTAAAAGCTAAATTAACATATAGGATACTTTTTATCGCAGAAAACTGTGTGGTTCCCGAGGGATTGAAAAAAAAAACAAATATTTAATCAATCAATTCAAATACTCTTAAAAGATATTGCTAAAGCAATCTCTTCTAAACAACTCTACACGCGGCAAATGATTCTATTCAAATAGAACTGATATTTATAGTCTGAGATCCGACCATACATCGACCTTCACCGAGCTGATAATAGAATGAAACTTATTGTATGATACATTTCGTATATTAGAAAGTATATTAAAAATGGGTTGCCCGAAAAAACCCTGGACCGAAAATTTTAAATTTTTTTTCAATAAAAAAAAAAAAAAATACTGTTACAACATCAAGATAGTATTCCTAGTATATTTATAAATATAATTTTTACATAAAACATTTTAACAAATTTACTTTAATAAATCATTTTTATAAGTTACTGATGCATAAATTATGCATCGACATACCTGTATATACCTGGCAGCCCAGTAGTTCGTAAATGACAACCCTACGTCTGCACATTCTATATGTTTTATTCTTTAAGTCTAGTATACAATTTTCTTATTATCTTGATGTTGTAACAGTTAATTTTTGTTTTTTTATTGAAAAAAATATTTAAATATTCGGTCCAGGGTTTTTTCGGGCAACCCATTTTTAATATACTTTCTAATATACTAAATCTATCATACAATAAGTTTCATTCTATTATCAGCTCGGTGAAGGTCGATGTATGGTCGGATCTCAGACTATTAAGACAGCATCAAGGTGTTCATAGTGACTTAGAATAAGCTTAAAATACAACTGCAGGATGCCAAGCGGAAATCTTTGGTTAAATTGCCGTCGGGCATGTGTTGATGTGTGTTTTGACAAGAAGTTTAATAAGAAAAGCTATTAAGCTATCACTTTATATGCTCCGAGCAGTGGCCTGAGGTCTGCAAGCGTTGGGAGTGAGAAAGTTTAGGTTTTTGTCAAAAAACAAATAAATACGTGGTCCTTCAAGCGTTATACCATAGCCTATATATATTTGTATTCATTGAGACCTGCAATAACCCCAAGAACGATATGTTTGCTGTAAGTTGGTAAGGAGTTGAGAGTGCAGCTCTCCAAACGGATGGTCAAATTTTCTTTAGGTATAGCTAAGAACACTCTTTCTCAAGTTTCAAACAAAAAAACCGGCCAAGTGCGAGTCGGACTTGCGCACCGAGGGTTCCGTACACACTTGTAAGTAAGGTTAAAAGTAGGCGAACTTCAGATGAGGTCATTATTCGTCGGTGATTCTCAACAGCGCGATTCAGAAATATTTTTTAATAAATTCACATATTTTACAGGACAACAAAGTGATCCTATAAGGGTTCCTTTTTACCTTTTAGGTACGGAACCCTAAAAACTAAATCAAAATCAGTTCATCCGTTTAGGAGCTACGATGCCACATGCAGATACACAGATACACACTACAAACTTATAACACACGTCGTTTATACGTCGGGGTTTAAAAACAAACGTAACGATACTCGTGAAATTAATTGGAGAATTTAAACTCAGACAATGGTGCCAATTCTTTTGTACGACATTGCTCATGTGCGGGTTAAATAAAGGTAGCAATATTTTTAGGCCTGTCAACTTAATTTTGTGATTTTTTACAACAGAATAGACACTAAGTTCTAACTTTAGATATTATTTCACGATTATATATTTAAAACCGTTCATAAATTCCAAAAGTATTGTAATGTTCAGAATGACATTAAAAAAGTTTATCAGAATATTGCGTACAATTAGTTAGCGAACTAACGTTATAAATTTAGGATTAAGTTTAAAATAAAAGCGATTAATGAAAACTTTTTATCGCGGTGCCCGTACTGCTATGTTTTTCAACACAAAAATCCAAATAAATCACAAACATTGTTCCGCTAATTAAATAATTAAAACTTTCGCCGTTAAAACAAGGCACCTTAAATGTTGGGAATTGGCTAATTTGCAAAAAATACTTTGCCAACTTCAAGATTTCCGGCGATAAGAAGAAAAAGCTTACAAACTGGACAGGAAGCAGATAAGAAATCAAAATGGCGGCTTTTTTATTTTTGCTTATGACATCCGGCTTCCTCTTAAAATAAAATAATGGCGTTGATGTATTAAAGAAATTTAAGGAATAAGGCTTCAAAGAGGGGACCTTACTTCAAAACTTTTTTCTCGTGATTCTTGATCGAAAGAACTTCCATTTACTTTTTGGTACAAAAGAAAATAATTTTGAATTTCAAAATTAGATATGTGAACTGTCTTCTGATTCCTTAGTCAGTCTCTTTTTATCCAAAACTATTATTATAAGATTTTTAATTGGCTTCAGAAATCAGCATATTATGTAAAATCGAGGGCAATCCAGTGCCGGTAGCAGGAACATTCGTATATTCGTAATCGTATATTCGACAACGTATTCGAAAACGTAACTCGCGAAATGTCAAAATTGTCATACTAATTTTTAGTTCCACTTTTCACCGCCGCAGCGCTGTTAATTTTCCAATACAAAAATAGTAGAAGGTGATACGAAAACGTTGCCTGCTGGGCATCAGAATTCATGACACTAGGCATTTTAAATGCATCAAACATGAAATATTTGAGAGACTTGAAAATTCACTAAAACGACACCGGCAAAAATTGTCCCTAAAGAGGATTGATTGCCATATTTAGGAAGAAGAAGAAGAAGATCGTTTCAATCGTGTGGGCAACACTATCCAGTCCTTACAAACAAGCCATATCATCAAGTCCCTTTCGGGGTAGGCAGAGAGTAAAGAATGCCATTTCCACTCTTGATTTGCATCTCTCTTGCTTCTTCAACATTCAACAATCTCTTCATATTGATACTTTCTGATTTAGAGTAATAGTTACGCAGTATATTATCCACTCAGTAGGTACCTGTAACCATGGTTACTTTCCAAAATCGTTAACACTATGTAAAATTACCATTTTGAAGCCGTGGTGGCCTTGTGGTTGAAGCAACAGGCCTGTCATCTGATGGGCCCAGGTTCGAATCCCAGCCTGTACCAATGAGTTTTTCTAAGTTTAAGTACAGTGATTAATCACACCATGAGCGTTTAAAAAGAGAGGTAGGGCGATTTGGGATATCCCGTGGGTTATCCCATTTAAATTGGAGCCGCCCGACTGGGGACTGTACCTCCGCCTTACAGAAGACCGCAGTGAAATAACACTACTTGATGTAGTTTTGTGTTTCTGCGGTAAGTAAGGTTGCCAGTGCACCACGAGGATACGCTGAGCTAGTAGTATTGCTGCTAGCATAGTGAGTCCTCATCAACAGCATGGTTGGCACCCCGTTAGTGATACCCCTGGTATTGCTAGCGGCTATAGGCTACGGTGACTGCTTACCATCAGGTGGGCCGTATGCTTGTGAGCCACCTTAGTGGTATAAAAAAAATTTAACTAAATACCATGTGACAATGTAAAAGTTTCTTTTCTTCTCATACATTTCCTCTGCGTTAACGATTGTAGATAGTAAACATGGCTACGCCTGCTGAGGTATTATCCTTCAATATTATATTTTGGTACGCGGAAATATTCATATTTCTATTACGGCGCGGAGTTAGTGAACTTCCCAACTTGAAGGTGAAGGTGTTATAAACACGAAATTTTGATTAAGTAAGTTAATTTACAGCTTCAGTAGCTAGGCTGGCAATACACGAATGCTTCAGGGAACACCATACTTCTATATCTAGATTTTTTGTGGTTATTCGTACGTATTAGGGTCGGCAACGCGCGCTTGATACCCGTGGTGTTTAATAGACTACGGTGACCACTTACCATCAGGTGGGCCGTATGCTTGTTTGCCACCTTAGTGGTATAAAAAAACCGCACCTACTTAACTCATTATAATATAAAAACCCCCCACCACGCCCGTCTGTCTCACTGAAGTACTCTGCAGTCTGTACGCAATAAACTCAAAACTATTGTTTTTGCGGTCGCCTGGCTTTGGAAGTCTTTGACTGGCGCGTTTTTGGACCGGAAATAACATTGGTAATTATTATTAAATTCATGTCAATTAAAGTATATTTATGTACCCAAGCCTATGAGTGTAATGCCTTTCTTGTAATTTTTTTACATAAATATCGCGTACTAAATAGTAAGAAAACTTTCAGGCGGCACAACAACTACTGAAATCTTATCTCCTAGGTTTACAGGGACGCTAATCGAGTTAGTTTAGTCAGCTGGGGGGTAATTAAATGTGATTGCTCTTCCGAACGACTGCGCTCCTAGTTGTTAAACAGGATAAGCTGGGGACCCTATACATACAGGGCGTATCTATACATATAAGAGCTTTTTGTGCTGCAGCCCAGGGCCCCGTTGATACAAAGGGCCTCCAGCCCCTAATTAAAACAAAAATATTGTGGTTTAAAAAAACCTACTACAAGGCTTTTTTTGTCGCAGATTAAACAAAAGTCGTCACTTCTAGCGACATAATCGCAAAATTGGCAACATAGTTCCCCGGTTTCCTGTAGTAATTTCCGTCCCTTTTCACGAAATTAAAGCGAAAGCGTTACAAATCAAAGTATTGGTAAGAATTCACTGTCTTTACAGCCCACCTGGGCTGTACGCTTGTGTGCTAAGTGGTATAAAAAAGTCAATAAAGTGGCAAACAAGCATACTGCCCGCCTGATGGTAAGTGGTTAGCGTAGTCTTAAGACACCAGGGTTATCACATGCACGTTATCGCTCTACCACACTTACAGCTTGCTTATATTCAACAAGATTTATAACTATAGGTACTACCGGCCCCGGCTTCGTACGGCTAGCGTTAGCCATATAAGTTGATATCTAAAAAGCACAATGAATTATACACAAACCTTCCTCTTGACTCACTCTATCTATTAAAAAATACCGCATTAAAATCCGTTGAGAAGTTCTAAGCATACATAGGGACAGACAGACAGCTGGAAGCGACTTAGTTGTAGTATGTAGTGACTCAAAGACTTATAATTGAGTTTACGTAGAAATATTGCACCCTATATCGTCGCGGTATCAGCCATTCTATGAACTTTTTACACGTCTCAATCGCAAAGGTCAACCGAATAGCAAATACATTTTCGGCGCGTAACTTTCAAAGTACATAGTTGTCAAAGTACTAACATTTATTGTTTCTGTAGCGACTGGTTGATAATACATAAA
This sequence comes from Falcaria lacertinaria, assembly GCA_951449985.1. Classification (NCBI taxonomy): domain Eukaryota; kingdom Metazoa; phylum Arthropoda; class Insecta; order Lepidoptera; family Drepanidae; genus Falcaria; species Falcaria lacertinaria. Next base: position 5,913,844 of record OX602130.1, on the reverse strand, counting down.
CAACAGGCGAACTCAATTTATTTGTGTTGACAACAAACGTTCATATCTTAAGTGAAGTGTTGTCGGACTTACGAATCATATTAAGTATTCGAAGCCTCTTGTGACGACAGACGCTGAAACATATCTTGCTCAGATAAAGAGCAATGTTTTTTATTAATTTTACGTTTCTGGATAAAAGGCATTTTGGGAAAACTGAATAGGTACTAATTTAAATCTCAGAGAAGCTGAAACAATATTATCTAGCTTAGATATGGGGCAATGTTTTTTTTTTAATTTTACGTTTCCGGTTAAAAGGTCTTTGAGAAAACTGAATACTCAATTCAATTTAAAAGCAATTTTTCCAAATTAAATTCGTAATAAATTATTTTTACAAAAAAATACTTTCATGTCTTCAGAACTACCACCGGATTCGTTTTTGTTGATAAGCATCTGGCATGAAACTGAGCAATTATATTAAAAAAAACATACAACCTCATCATTTTATAAAGTCAGTTAAAAAGATACGTACCTATTCATTTCAATTACAATACTTTTTTAGACGAGCAACCCGAATTGTGAGGCATTCCCAATTCGTCTGTATATCGGAGCTATTCAGAATATCGCCGACGCTACAACCGTATTGTTACGGACTTCTAGTTCTAACACGAATTATGTAAATAAATTCTCCTTGTTAAGATTTATTACTTCCTTGGACTCCCTTTACGTTCCTTTACGAACCTTGTTTATTCTCAAGAAGCTCCATCGCCGCGCCTTGACCAATTTTTGACAATTCATGTCGCGAACCCTTTATTTAAAATTCAGTCTGTTTCATAATTCAAGGCTCTGTGATCATTAGATTTAGATCGTGATCTTCAGTCATTCTCGACTCATTAAAAAGGAAGAAAGAAATGCTATATTTAACTAAAGGATACTTGGGAAATAGAACTTTTTTTTTTTTATTGGTAGTCTCAATTTTTTGTTGTTATTATTTATTGTCTATAACCTGTTCTAAATTCAAACCAAACCAGGAGAAGCTTGATATGTGCCGGTAGCAGGTCCATTGTCGAAAACGTAACTCGCGAAATGTCAAAATTGTCATACAAATTTTTAGTTCCCCTTTTCACCGCCGCAGCGCTGTTCATTTTTCAATACAAAAATAGCCGAAGGCGATAACGCTGTCGCGATTTATTCATGCTCGCGCTACTGTAACCTTATATTTTTCTATCCTTAGTTTGTTTTTTTTTCTAATCTACCTACCTAATTCCTTTTGTTATATAACTTCTCTAAGGTTTCCATCTACCGCAACAACATAGTTATTTGGCCGTTATGCAAATTTGCAAATTTCGCGAGCCCTGCTTTAGTACCCGCCATGTTTTCCATGTTTACGCTCGGATTAAGTTAAAACTTAAGTCCACTGGCTAATTATGTACCTACGCTTAAACTTTACTCGCTAACTTATACTTAACAAGTACTGTTTACAAGAAATCGCCTAAATCCAAATAATTTTAAGATAAGCTAGTTTCAGCGACTGTCAGATATTATGGCTACAGATTTTCTAGTGAAATTATAGTTTTTGCTTTAAAAAAAGAGATATGACGTCGTTAATAATGTCTTACATTCTCTAGAAATTTCCACTAATATTACAAAGATAAAAGATTTGTTATTTTGTTTGTAATGAATCCGTACTAATATTAAAAATGTAAAAGTAACTCTGTTTATTTGTTTGTTTGTTGTCTGTTTATTTGAGAAGATAGCACCTTCTCAAAACTAAACGGATCGTAATAAAATTTGACAACGAGATAGATTATATGATACTTTTGTCTATAAACAAATGCAGATGTAGTCGCGGGTAACAGCTAATAAAACCATACACTACTGGAACGATTTTAATATTCTTTCACCAACAGAATGTTGAATCACTGAGTAACATAGGCAATATTTTACATTACTACGCAGGCGATGTCTCATAGTAAACCAATAGTAATACCACAGAATACTATCAGGGTCTACTTGCTAACAAAACTCTAGGTATAAAAGACGGATCCCTTAGACGATTATCATGCTCAATTGAAAGGATTTATGGCTGTACAGCGCAAGGCGACAACGGATGTAGTGAGACCATTCTTTATACAATCTCTACGGATTTTTCTCTAAGAATACTTACTACTATTATACTAACTTGTCAACTATTATATACACAATTCATTTAGTTTTTCAATTCTCAAATAACACTAATATTATAAAGGGGAAAGGTTCGTATTTTTGTAGGTTTGTATTGAATGGGCTCTGAAACTACTGGACCGATTTCAAAAATTCTTTCACCTTTAGAAAGCTACATTATCACTGAGTAATATAGACTATATATTATACTAGCTGCCCACCCCGGCTCCGCACGGGCGGACAATATATTTGATAAATGTCTATGCTCCGTAACTAATGTCTTCCCGTGCAAAGCCGGGGCGGGCCGCTAGTTCTCAAACAAATTGTAATTAACGACTATAAAAAACAAAAACATCTAAATATGACCAAAACGCCACAAAATTAATAATGATAATCGGAATCTGGGTTTCCACGATACAGGCTTGCCTAGTGTGAAAGCCACAGTATAATCTACACACTATATTTAAGTGTCTCAGCGTACTACGTTTGTAATTACATAATAATTTATTGTATTTACTGGTTACAGGAAGAACGCTTGGCATCGGAATGACCAACGGAATTTAAATAAAACCTTTTTTGCCTTCTGCTCCTTAAGTAGCACACTCAAATGACTGGCAGGTTTAAATGGAATACTGAAATAATACAAAGGTAAACTGTCAAACATTTAATAATAAAAGCTTTATGTTCAGAATACGATTTTATTTAACAAGGTAACTCATAGATAGTATTACCTCAGAGCTTTGATTATATACTTGTCTATAATCCCAACGCAAAAACGACGGGTGTTATAAGTTTGTAGTATGTATCTGTGCGCTGTCTGTGGCATCGTAGCTCCGTCGTACATCGTATAAATTAGATTTTATTACTAAATTCAACCAAATAATTATTACATTGCTGAGATCATGAGATTCCATTTTCGAATTACAAATCACTCCCAAAACGAAGATAACGGTATTTTTATGAGCAAAAATCCTTATTTACGTACACCAATCATAAGCAGGGAAGTAAAAGGCCACAACTCCATCGAGCCCACTAAAGTCTATGTTATTATGCTACTTGTGCCAAATTTGGCAAGTTTCTGGGTCATCTCTCAAGTTTATACAGATCTTCTTATTTGGAGATTTCTATTTCACAAGTTTCGGTCATTTGATTAGGCAGGAGTCAATAGACGATGGTTGAGAAACATAGAAGGATTTCTTTCGAAAATAACTCACTTACAACTTCATTAGCTAGCTATCGAAGATCAACAGTAATGCTATCTCTCTCACTATTATTTCCAACCTTCTCTTGTGTCAACAGTATACTACTCGTCGGTAGCATAGCGTATAAACATTTTCTGTTTCAAACAAACTTACGTACCGTCATCACGCCTTCAAACAAGGGTTTCCGAAGGGGTAGGCAGGGGTGTTACAACAGCCACTTTCCACCGAAGATAATTGGGTGCCAACGTGTCAGATGGTGACTCCATCGCCGTCTCTTAGACACTACACTTACACATACGGTCCTTGATGGTATACATAATTTGTGGATACTCACTGTACTGCTTGGATATGGTATCTTTACTGCCAGCACAGCCTATTCTCGGAGAGCTCTAGAAACCTTACTAAATCAGAGTAATGTTAATTGGCTACAACCTTCTGTAAGGCCACCATATTATTGTCCCTTTTTAATATTACTTGTCTATGTGTTAATATTATTTTTAGTGTTATCAATTGTTTTTATATATTATTTTGAGCAATAGGTATCCATGTTAAGTTAGTATTTGAAATGTAAACTTTATGTAATTCTTTTGGTTTTTAAAAGAGTAATTGCTGAGTTTCTTGCCGGATTCTTCTCAGCAAAACCGACCTTCCGAATCCGGTGGTAGATTCTGACGATTTGAAAGTGCTTGCCTGTTAAGTCTATTCAAATAAAGATCTTTTTGAATTTGAATAATGTAAAATCCCATTAAGACTTACTCTCTTAAAAACCTCAATAACTCCAAATCATCCACATTCATACATATTTCCATACCCGTCAGACATCTGTAGGTGAATTAAAAAGGTCCATTCTTCCACACATTAATTTGAACCTTTATTTCTCCTTTGACAAATAAAATGGAAATAACAATTAATAATTCTGCTATAACAATGCTAAGGCGACCCCATCTAAAGGCTTATTTTGTTTTAATTGTATTGTAGGGTCTTAAGGAGTTCAGTTTCATCTCATTTAGGTGTAGCTAACTGGGCTGTTTAATGTAACGGTACGACCTTTTTAGTTAAGAGGCTGTAGAACTTGTAGGTTCTCGAATGACAATCAACACAAATATGAAAAAAGCAAGCTGTCAAATCACATGTCAAGTGCGTATTGACGTAGGTTCATTGAATGTCAGTTTGATCGACGTTTGTCATAAAGAGAATTGGCTAGGAAGGAGCAGTCGTTGGGTTTTTTGTTCAGTTTCCTCGGTGCAGTAAAAGTAGACTATTATAGAGCAGTTTATATGAAGATTAAAATAAATTCTGAATTATGGGTTTTGGATAAATTGTTTGGTTGTTTTAACACACAATGTAACAAATTTTCTAATTTCTTGGTGAGAAATAAATATTCTTTAACCGCCCAAAACTATTGGTCGGAGTGGTCGACCATAGACTTTTTTTTTCCATGGAAGTGACTATAATAACATGACTTAATTCATTAATCTATATCTATATCTATACTATCTATACTTCTATACTAATATTTTAAAGAGGAAAGATTTGTATTTTTGTGGGTGGAATAGGCTCCGAAACTACTGGACCGATTTCAAAAATTCTTCCACCGTTGGAAAGCTACATTATCACTGAGTATCAAAGGCTATTTATTATACTAGCTGCCTGCTCCGGCTTCGCTCGGGTAAACAAAATATCTGATAACGTCTTGACGTCTACCCGTGCGGGCCGCTAGTTACTCAATATTATGGTTTTCAAAAAGTATCATTGGATTCGATCTTAATCGAGAAACCGTGATAATAAAATTATGATCTAGTTCCAATGTAATCAAAACGTACTCGAATGTAATCAGCGTAAAGATAAAACTTTTCAATAAGAAAATAAAGTCAAAAAGTTTTTTAATTAAAATCTCTCGACGCGTTCTGTTTACATAACCTTTTTAATACAAACTGACATTTATTTAATTCTAATATTAAAGGCGCAGGTGAATAACTTTTCAAAAACTTTTATAATAAGTTTTGAAATTAATTTAGGCATTTTTTTAAATTATAAAGCATTCCAAGGATTCATTCTAGGCGTCATAATGGGTCTCCATACACATACACCCAGTACTAGTACCAGCGTTAGGCCCACTGACGCTCCGGGAAAGAATATTACGATAAGGAAATTATTAACGAGTATAATATTTTTGCTGATCCAATGTGAACTTATCAAAAAATTGGTTAATTGGAGACATTTTTTGTTCTAGGTGAAAATCTGTGTACCAGTTATTTGGCCATCACTTTAAGTTTATTATTCTTGTTAGCTGTAGCTTGCGACTACGACGACGATCAATGTGTGCGTCCGTATACGTAAAGTGCTGTCAGACAAGTGACTTGGCGATTAGCTGAACCAAAAGATAGGATAAGTAACATAAAGTATTTTACGAAATGAGAAAATATCCTACACGCGGTAAGGGACAAAAAATAGTATATCTGTGTCATGTACATTAGTAGCGTATATAGCCTTCTCTTTGTGTGTGAGGAGAGCAGATGTAATTGCCTCCATTAGTTACTAATAAAATTTCCATAACGGGTCCTTTATATGAATAAAACACTAAAAATATAAAAAAAATCCTAGCGTCTTTTTCTCTCACACAAACCCTACACGCAATAGATCATTTGCTCCGCGGTGCGGTCGTAACGTAAAGAATAGTTGGTTCCCCCACATTATCTAATGCTACTGCAATCTGTGAACAGACTTGGAACTGTTGCGTGTCACCCATGTAGTAAGAAGATTGATCATCGCAAATTAAATTAAGCGCAGAAGATATTTATTTCAATTGACACTGGTATGACCTACATACAAGTGATGGCGAACGATAGAACGCCTTGGCGATTGCTATACCGAGAAACAGCCAAGCTCTTAAAATTATGGTGATGCTATACCATGTTGTAACGTGAACAAAATCGGCCGAAGTACTCTAAAATTTCTACTGTGTACCTATTACGGATCATGGGATACAGCCCGCTGACAGATGGACGGACGGACGGCAGGGAAGTCTTAGTAATAGGGTTCCGTTGGTTACCCTTCGGGTACGGAACTCTAGAAAGACGGAGCACTGAGTTTCTTGCCAGTCCTACTCAGGTTAATTTTTCTGAACCGCTCTTAACTAAAAGTTCATAAGGGCTTAAACTAAATAAATTATTTTTGATTTCGCTATAACTCTCCTTTTTTTCTTCGCAGTTGAGTAATAACTAATACAATTGCCAGATAACACATTACACTTCTAAAGCTTGAAATACAACGATTTTAAGCTTACATAAACACCGCGCATCACGTAGATACCACTGATAAATTATTAATAAACAAGATTTATCATTATGTTTGTTTTTATGGCCATCTGTAACGTACGATATGATTAACCTGTCCCATATTATGTATTAGGATCTGTCTGCCACAATTTGTGAAGGAAACTTTATTTATACCACTAAGATGGCAAATAACCATAGCCCGCCTGATGGTAAACGGTTACCGTAGCCTATGGACGCTTGCAACACCAGGGGTATCACTTGCGCGATACTGACCCTGCGGAAATCTCCTCACACCCTTGAAGAACCCCATGCTGTACTCCTTTGGGAAAACCTCGGCAGGAAGTTCATTCCACTGGGTGGAAGCTCCTTTGGAACCGCGCAGTGCGAGACCAATTCGGTTCCAATGTGTGGGTACAAATGAAATAACTTGAAAGAAGGTACACTATAAATGTGTTTATTAATTGTCGTGTTAAAATAAATGCGCGTTTATCATTCCACGTTGCGTAACTAAATGATTCATTCAATTTATTTACGTGTATTTTAATTTATAACGTAAATAAATGTAGGAACATAAAAATTTCGTAGCCGATGACATATTTATTAAGTTTTGTCAAATTTATTAGAGTTTCATGGTTATTAATTATCTGTGGCTTGTTCTTTTTATGCTCAGAATTTCAGATTAGCTTTGTTAATGTCGTGGACTGTTGAAAATCGCTTCTAATTATATAAATTTAATATTTCCGAATTATAGGTACTTTGCTTTCACCGAAAGGCTATTTGTTATACATTGTGTTTGCTACGTTACTTATTAAATTAAAGAAAAAAACTAAATTCATTCCTTGAATGTGTAAAGTAATTTTTATTTATATTCTAAGAAATGATTTTATTTAAATGGAACTTTTAAAATAAAATTAACCGAAATCATCCTAAGAAAATTCTTAGAAATTTTGCTAAAAGCGATTTTAATATTATTTTTAAATTTATGTAGATGTTGGTTTATTAAATAAAAACTGAAACGCAGAATAACTGCGTGCAGCGTGCTTAAATATTTTCTCTTTGAAAAAAAATATCGCTAGAAATATTGAGTAGATGTAGGTAGATAGATGGGTACAACACAAATGTTCTTTTTGGTAAAATTCATTTGAAAAGTTTTAGCCTGCAGTTTCATAGTTGTGAAATTGAAAACTATTGCAGTTTTAGATTTTTTTAAGATTTTTTTTTTATAATAAATAAAAAAATTGTACGATCCTGGAAAAAGAGTTATGTCAACTACTAAAGGGATCTATTGCATTGCCACCCCACTTAGAAAAATACCTACCTTTTTTTAGGAAACCCGTAGTAATTCCTTCAAACAAAACTTCCTGCCTATATATTAGTAATTTCTCTGACAGCTGAAATTTTATTTTTAAAGAAAATAAAAAATGCTAAATACTTACAGTCTTTCGCGATTCAGGCTCAGCACATAAAAAAACACATTAAAACATCAACGAATTATTTTCATAAACACTTTCTGCACGCTCGTAAAATTAGTCTCTCTCAGTTAGTCTCACTCTTACTTCGCGCGAAGTAAACCGCGTGAAACTTTGAGAAATTTGGTAAGGACCTCACGAACGACCGTACACGGCGCCGATTGCGCTACTACTGAAGTACTGACAGACTGACTCTGGAGTCTAGAATGCCCTTTGTGAAAATTTTCACACTTTTCATTTGAGGCACGCATCTGCGAGGGCGGGAAAGCCGCGTTCGAACTATGAATGTTCGACTCAATGACGTATGCGATGACGTTTGCTTTATAAAAAGATAGAAAGCTTTTGAAAATGGAACACGCTCTCGTGAGAGACGGGATTCGTGAACAGCATGTTCACGTCAAACACTGTCAAATGTACACAGTTGTCATGAGTCGTCTTAGCATACGTTCTTTTTTCGAATATTTGGATGAATGTAGCTAACCTTTTTTTTCTGTAACTACCTCACGACCTACTATGGAAGTAATAACTACTTCGTTGTGGTTGCCTGCACACGTTCTAGGAGCGCCCGGGGACCCATTATTATAAAATATTCTAATAATTCTGGCTGTGTCTCTTAACATTATCTCCATAAAAAAGGCGGCTATGTAATCAAAGAAACACGGTTACAAGCTGACCATCCTTTTTATTCCAGCAAAAATTACCAACGTTTCAAAAAAAAATTGCTAGACATGAAATGGCGCAAAATAAATTCTCTGTTTATTTTTGTATTTTCGAGTCAGAGTTGTCAGAATTGTCTATAAATATATATAAAAACTTAAGTCTCTCAGCCAGTACAAATATTGGTCATATGTCTACAATCTCAATTCAGCAAGCATTACTTACAAGAAATTATTACAGACTCAATTAATATAAATCAATCATTGGCGTGTGTTCCTTCCACGATGTCAACAATGAACGCAGTTTTTCCTTATAGCCAACTAGCTTTTGCCCGCAGCTTCGTGCGCGTGGTTTTAGGGAGAATATCATATGTCCAGGACACATATTTTGTGCGTTTGTTGTTGAACCACTGGTTCCTTGGGGCCGGATACTCTTCAATTTTGTAAAGAGGGCTCACGTCGCCTGTATGAGGCCTCACGTCGCCTGTATGAGGCCTCAGGTGACAGGCGTGCAAAAAGAGAGGTAGGGCGATTTGGGATTCCCGTGGGTTTTCCCATTTCAAATTGGAGTCGCCCGTCTATGGACTGTTCCTCCACCTTACAGAAGACCGCAGTGAAATAACGCTCCTTGATGTAATGTTGTGTTTCTGCGGTAAGTATGGTTGCCAGTGTTCTACGAGGATACGCTGGGCTAGTAGTATTGCTGCTAGCACAGTGAGTCCTCATCAACAACGTGGTTGGCACCCCGTTAGTGATACCCCTGGTATTGCTAGCGGCTATAGGCTACGGTGACTGCTTACCATCAGGTGGGCCGTATGCTTGTGTGCCACATTAGTGATATATATAAAAAAAGGCGTGCTGGAACATATCTCGCTCAGAGAATCAGCATTACTACCAGCGTGTTATTTTTGTTTTAAAGGCGACTTATGCTACGACTTTTAGAGGGGATGTTTATTATTTTATTATGAATTATTAAATTGGCTATTTATGAAATAGAATTCGAATTCTTTAGTAAAAAAATCTATCATAATTGAAAAGGCCAATCCACAGGGCTAAGCTGTAAATTATCCTCTCGCATGCCCTGTGGCTGGCTGGTTGGTTTTGTGAACGGCATGGCTATAAAATCGGAGATGGCCATTCAACAGCTAGATCGTAAACCGGCGATACATTCACAAAAACATAACTCCAATATAGAACTTAAAACATAAATGTAATAAAACAAAAAACTGTTTGTCTATTTTTAATCCTACTAATACTATAAATGTTGAAGTTTGTAAGAATGGACGTATGGATGAATTTTAGTTGCTCAATCGCTCAAAAACTGCTCATTGGATTTTTATGAAATTTGGCACACGTATATTTTATAGCCTGGCTACTTTTTACCCGGGAAAATGTTATCCGAAAAATAGTTCCTCTGGGATTCCAAGCTCAACGTGGACGAAGTCACGGGCTAGTACTAATAAAACATTTTCAATAGAGCGCTTTTTATGTATGTGTTATATTTTCTTTTTATTATTCTCTACACTAATTTAATCATTTCGTCAACATGTCTGTCTTTTCTACCGAGCTAATCTCGAAAATAGAAAATAGGAGGGTTGCAAGTTGCAACGTGCTTGGAATACTCCTTGTGATGCAAGTCCACGGTAGCCGCTTATCATCTTGTGGGCCATATAAAAAAAAATTGAAACTACAATTGTACGTACAGTAATTTGAATAACAATAATTATCGACATTAATATACGACCTAGGCGATTAAACAAGATATATATTTTTTTAAATAATTAATTGTACGTGAGGGTTTGTCCAAATTGCATGCGTGCCTGAGGAATCAAGTAACGCCTTGCCATAGTTTTTTTATTTTATTTATTTGTTTGGATCGCCAACAGATGAAACACTACACTCCACGACATATATAATAAACAAGAATAATCTTAAGTAAGTGTTCATCTTATTACAGGTAACCACAGCTACAGTATCAGCTACATAAACAAACATTATGATTATAAAGGACATTTAAAAAAAAAAGTTTAGATGCTAGGAGCTTCCAAATAATAACCAACAACAATTTTAAAATAACAATATCGCAAGAGTACAGAGGAAGCATAAACCTGCTAGGTCGGTAGCAATAAACATCACAAAAATTAGCGGAACTGCGATGTGGCCAGAATAGAACGGACGTAAATCAAATTTTAACGCCACACCGTGATACATTTTGCGATATAAAAATGCTCTATAGCCACAACTAAGCGGGACACCACAGATTGTTGGTTTGGCAATTTCGATGATAACTCTTTCTTTAAAAAGCGTGTGAACTTTTTTCTCATGGTCGGCAACGCGCAAGTTATACCCCTGGTGTTGCTAGCCGCTATAGGCTACGGTGACCGCTTACCATCAGGTGGGCTGTACGCTAGTGTGCCACCTGTAATTATATTCTTTTTCTTATTATTGTATATTATATTATAGTACTATTTATATCATAGTATATTTAAATTTGTATTTTATTACCTATCTTTCTTCTCCCTTCCTCCTTATCCTGTACCCTAATATTGTCTGGAAAGATCGCTTTAGCCACAAGACCGCCTGTTGTCTACACTATTCTGTATCTGCCTACTTCTGTTAGCTGTAATTTTTCTTTGTGGTGTGCAATAAAGCGTATTTGTAAAAACTGCGTACGAATCCGCAGGGCACACCTAGTTTATCATAAAACCATTTACAAGCCAGTTAAAGCTAAGCATTTGGTATAACAATTAGCGTGTAACAAGTCTGTTCTCAATGCAATCTAGATCAATTCTGTAGTGAAGTGATGATCACTGATAAAATAAATTAATTAACGAATTCTTTGGCTCCATACCAACCGCTCTCGTAAAAACATACTCATTTTAACAATGAATTGAATTTAGAGCGGCTTAGAGATAGAATGAAAACAATGAAAGAAGATAAAAAGTGTGTTATCATGACTTACTTCGTTAAATAGTTTTGTAATTAGCATTTTTCCGAGCTTTTATTTAGTTTCACTTGGCCGTGTCTGGTGTGTGTAATCAAATATTACAAGATAAAGTATATCATAAATTTTGCACCAAATCTAAATGTGCCGGCCAACGCAATTTTTTTGTATATTCTGTTATAACTTTCCTGTTTCTGTAGGACCGTGGTCGTTGATTTATTTGAGTAAAAAATCTGAATATTTATACATTTTCAAACGACTTCAAAAAAGGAGGAGGCTTTCAATTCGACTATGTTTTTGTATATTTGTTACCTGATTACTCCGCCAATTGTTAATCGATTTTGAAGATATTTTTTTTGTTTGGTTATCAAATAAAAATAACAAAAATATGTCATCAAATATGTCAGTAAACAAACTTACGTATTTTGCTTCCCTGTCACTTTTCAGTGGTGTTTCCGTCACTGGAGTAGTCCCAAAGAACTGATGATGAAGCCGGAAGGATTCCTGTGGCTTTAGTTGTGTTTACGGTCACCAATAGACTGATGTTGTAGCCGGACGGTAAGTGGCGGATTTCCGTTTTAAACAATGTAACCGAGCCGCATTTGGGCTTCGTGGAATTGTCATGACCATGCATTCTGGCTATAAGTGCCGTATATTCATATAAGTGGTGTATTATGTGCGGCCTTGATTGATAGAAGATAGATTTCATAGTCTCGTAAACGAAAATTACTACTCAGTTTAAAAAATCTCGGTTGAAGAGCCACTCGTGATTAGAAATCTGTAGTCTGTACACATAAATAACATTTAAGTGTCTGTTAGTAATGACATTTTTTTTTTTATTAAATGCATATGAAAGTAAACACATTACTGATATTTTTTTTTCTGTTTTGAAAAAATATCAGTAGAGCATGTTCTGGGTAATCTCCAAAACGGCTGAACCGATTTGAACGGGACTTCAACTAGCAGATAGCAAATTTTAGTCGACGTAACTTTTACGCTACTTTTATTGTTGAAAAATTGGAATCCAAAATAACCAAATACAAATTAAATATCCTTGCCCAGCTCTGGTCCTTCTCTTTCTTATTTAGAAAGAAATAAAGAAAAATCTATACTTATTAATATTAGTATAATTTATTATTATAATTATAATATAATAAATATTATTATTATAATTTATTATTAGTATAATTTTAATAATAGTATTAATATTAAGTTCTTTATAATTAACTAGCGGCCCGCCCCGGCTTCGCACGGGTAGACATTTATATCAAATATTTTGTCTACCCGTGCAAAGCCGGGGCGGGCAGCTAGCCTATGTTAATCAGTGATAATGTAGCTTTCTAACGGTGAAAGAATTTTTGAAATCGGTCCAGTCGTTTCGGAGCCTATAGATATTTATCAAATATTTTGTATACCCGAGCGAAGCCGGGGCGGGAAGCTAGTATAATATATAGGCTATGTTACTCAGTGATAATGTAGCTTTCTAACGGAGAAAGAATTTTTTAAATCGGTCTAGTAGTTTCGGAGCCTATAGATATTTATCAAATATTTTGTCTACCCGAGCGAAGCCGGGGCGGGAAGCTAGTATAATATATAGGCTATGTTACTCAGTGATAATGTAGCTTTCTAACGGTGAAAGAATTTTTTAAATCGGTCCAGTAGTTTCGGAGCCTATTCAATACATACAATAAATACAAATCTTTCCTCCTTATAATATTATTAGTATATTAGTATAGAAGAGGAATGATTTGCACTTTTGTGTGTATGTTTGTATTGAATAGGCTCCGTAACTACTGGACCGATTTCAAAAATTCTTTCTCCGTTTAAAAGCTACATTATCACTGAGTAACATAGCCTATATATTATACTAGCTGCCCGCCCCGGCTTCGCACGGGTAGACTAAATATTTGGTAAATGTCTACCCGTGCGAAGCCGGGGTGGGCCATAAGTATTATTTAAAAAGATATTTACATATCATAATTTATAAATGAAACGTTTCTAGTATATTATCAGCAAAGGAGAACTGGAGGGAACATTCCTACGTGTTTGTAGCCCCGAAAATGCTTTATCTAGTATCATAAAATATCTTAATATAATAAATAATCCTTTGGTGGAAATTCTATGAATTTAATCATAGTAAAATGTGGATTGGTAAGATATTTCAAAGGTGTCTTGGAATTTTATTTAAGTGGGGGAATTTCTTCTTCTTCTTCTTCCTAAGTATGGCAATCAATCCCTTCAGGGACTATTTTTGCCAGTGTCGAGTGTTAGAGAATTTTCATGTTGCAAAATTTCTCGTGTTTGCCGCATTAAAATGCCTAGTGTCATGCATTCTAACGCCCAATGGAGTTTCTGGAGACAACCCACGGCAGTAGCAGATCGTAACACGCCTTTAGATTAGAGGTAACCTATTGACCAAAATGATAAATCACTTAACCCAAAAGTCGTATTATGGCATTATTTCCAATGCTCCTATAAATCAGTCACTAAATGAAACTACTGCACATATCGACACCAAAAATACACATTAAAGATCACTATAACACAATTTACGACACACTGGAAAAAATCTCAACCGCTCCGCCTGATTCCCGCCAAAAACTCCGTGGGGGAATTTATTTGAATACGTTGATCGTATTTTTTTATACCACTAAGGTGGCACACGTTTACTTACTTACCTTACTTACCGCAGAAACACAACACTACATCAAAGTAGTGTTATTTCACTGCGGTCTTCTGTAAGGTGGAGGTACAGTCCCCGCCTAAGCCACTAAAGTACAGTCAAAAACCCACGGAACATCCCATTTCTATTAATTGAACAAGACTCGTGTGTCTAGGTTCCTTTCAACATAATATTACGGTGTTCGTAGGTCCACACACCAGTAAGCTTACTTGGCTGTGGTTTAGACCTCGACCTAATTAACAGAGGTTAAAGGTTGAATATTCAATGATTCATACACTTACTCATAAGTTTGATACCACAGCTATCAGTTTTCAGGAAATGGTCTCTGTAAATTCCCACGTGTTATGTGATGATAGGGAATAATGTTTTATACAAACACGTCTACAAACAAATAAATAAATGCTGGTTGATTCACAAACAAAAAATAAAAAAAACTAATACCTATACACAGAATAAACAATAAAAAAATCGTTCCTAATTTAAAATCGCATTCCGTGAAAAGTGCCGAGTGAATACTTTCGGTGAACGGTCTTAATTTTTTTTACGCGGGTAAATATATTATTTTTATTTTTTCGAACGCAATATTACTTATTCTAATTACATCTCCTATAACATTGGTGCATGTCATGTGCCTCAACTGAAGATAGTATACCTTCTTTGTTGTAGTTTTCAAGAGACACATGATTATGGAAAATATATCGGACTTTAAAAAAGAATACAGAACTGAAATATTTTTTTATTGCACGCGCAATAGTTAACGAGGAAATTAAATAACTCACTTGTTGACAACTTAATACACAGATAGACAGAGTACGCGTGATTTTGTCAAAGTTATGGGCTATTTTGTTAGCTCAGTGGCAGTAATGGAGACACATTGTTTTCGGTAATAATTAATTATAGTAATTTATGATTGGAATCAAGTTTTTTTTAACAAATACATTTTATAAATCCAACTGTGCCCAAGCGCATTGCAATCCTCATTTGATAAATTGACGTCTATGCCGTCAGCCACATTTTTTTTCTCCAGGAACCTTCTTGGACGCGTGCACATCAACTCACCAAAGTTTCATCATAATCAAACATTGAAGACGATGTAAAAACAAACAGGTTTTTTTAATAAAAAATAATTTAATAGAGGGAACATATTTTTGCGGGGTCAGCATACCTGGTGATACCCACTGTTTTTGCAAGCATTATTGGCTTGGTTAACCGCTTACCATCAAATGGGCCGTAAACTTACCACTTTAGTGGTGTAAGAAATTACGATCACAATGATACATTTTATTAGAAAAAATATCCAATTTGAATCTGATTTAGGATATCAAAATCCATACTAATATTATTAAAGCGAAAGAAGCTCTGTTTGTTTGTTTGCTACCTTTTCAGAACTAAACGGCTGAACGGATCGTAAAAAATATTCCTTGTACATTACCCGGTTATGTACGAAGAATATTTTTTCCTCGTACATTGCCGGTAATGTAACTTGGTAATGTACGAGAAACAAGCGAATAAAATTTGACATGCGGTCGATTATGTCCTGGGGAAGGACATAGGCCATCTTTTGTCTTTAAGCAATGCAGACGCAGTCGCGGGTAACAAGTACACTATAGAAAGCAAAGAATTGAAAATAATAATAATAATAATGCTTGGACATTATCACACAGCTCCATCTGGCCCCAAACTAAGCAATGCTTGTACTATGGGAACCAGTAGCTGATATAATACTTACATACTTTTTTTTTTTGTAAATACATACCAAACACCCAAACGCAAGGTAAACATATTTGTCACATAAATGTTTGCCCTGGCGGGAATCGAACCCGCGACCTCTAGCGTAGCAGTCAGGTATACTAACCACTAGACCAGCGGTCTCGTCGTCGAAAATGTAACAAAATTGTAAGAATCCTAAACATATTCCTTCTATCACTCAGTTTCAGCCTTAATTACTTCTCGCAATTGTTCATGTTCAGTTCACTGAATCTCAAAACTATGTGAATTCTCTTAAATTTTCCTGGTCCACTCACTCCTTTATTAATAATCGTTGTTCTAATACACTGAATTGTCGCAAGGTCGTTTGTGCGTCGTGTTTGTAATATTTATAAGGAAAGACTGGTGATACTACTCGTCAAGTTGTACGGGATATTTTTAAACCTTTACGTACGAATAACGAATATTTATCCTCGGAATTTCTGTGATTTTTGACGCTGTTTCTCTGAATTTATTTTGAAATTATTCTGAATTTATTTATTCTCTGAATTGATTATAAAATGTGTTAAAGAACAGTATGCTGAGTATTTTTTTTCTATTATTATTATTATATTTATTTAAGCTTTATATTATAAAATCCGATCTAATCTGAATAGTGTCCTGTTTTAGCTATGAATTTATATGTCAAATACACAGACATTTAGTTTAGCACGAAATTAAAGATTTTCCATTTTTTTAAAGAACTTTCTGCTTACAATAACAAACACAAAAAAGAATAGAGAAATCGGTCCTACTTTTCATGCGCGACGCCGTGATCGGGGGAAATAGGGAATTCTTAAACATAAATATTATTATTGCTTACTAACGGTCAAACATCGGCTATTTAGTCAGTCAAAAAAAAAGACAGAGCACTGAGTTTCTTGCCGGTTCTTCTCAGGTGGCTTTTTTTCCGAACCGGTGATAATTTAGACCTTCATAAGTGCCTTATTAGGGCCTAAACTGAATAAATGATTTTGATTTTGAGTCACGTATTAGAATGCAATATGCATATTTTTCCGGAACATCACTGCAGTAAGTAGTAATGCTTCACCGAGCTAATAAATCTAAAATGCTGTTTGTCTAGTCTGCTGGCTTGGAGCCCAGTGCCGCCTATTCTCAGCCAGACTGCAGCTGATGCCGTCATGTTATCTAGCTCAAATTGGTCACGAGCTACTATTAGATTATACTAGGAAGCTGCCTTTTATACTAAGGTGGCACACGAGCATACGGCCAACCTGATGGGAAGCAGTCACCGTAGCCTAAAGCCGCTAGCAATACCAGGGGTATCACTAACGCGTTGCCAACCATGTTGTTGATGAGGACTCACTGTCCTAGCAGCATTACTACTAGCGCTGCGTATCCTCGAGGAGCACTGGCGACCTTACAACAGAAACACAACAGTACATCAAAGTAAGTAGTGTTATTTCACTGCGGTCTTCTGTAAGGTGGAGGTATGAAATCCACGGGAAATCCCAATTCGCCCTACCTCTCTTTTTTCAAGCTCATTGTGTAATTAATCACTGTACTTAAGCATAGAAAAACAAATAGGTATAAGCCGGGGCTTGAACCTGGGCCCATCAGATGAGAGGCCGCTGTTTATCTATTTCCATCTCTATTTACCTACATCATAATTATACAAACGACCTATTTATTACGCACAGACAGAATCACAGACGCTTTCCCCATTAATATTATTTATAACGCACTAACGACAGTTATATTTCTTTTATTATGATGTTAAATAGTTGTTAAGTTAGTTGATGGACAAACAGAAACTCCTATTTGTTGTATTAATGTTAGCTATTCCTTTGTGTTCGTTTAGAGTTATAATATCAACAGATTTCTTGTAGGAAAACTTTAGTTGGTTCCTGTGATTTCGTTCGCGTTTTTTTTTTAATTCGTTGTCACCGAGACTGGCATCACGCAGTGGACACGCGTTATCACTACATAGTATAAAAATAAGACGCTTCCCGCTGTCTGTCTGTCCCTATGTATGCTTAGATCTTTAAAACTACGCAACGGATTTTGATGCGGTTTTTTTAATAGATAGAGTGATTCAAGAGGACGTTTTTTATGTATAATTCGTTGTGTTATATAGGTATTTATTCTATGGATACCGGATGGAAGTCGGGGCGGGTCACTAGTGTAACATAAAGTAACGAATCGTTTATGTTTCTAATATTAATTATTTTCCATTATCTACACTAATATTATAATGATGAGGAAAGATTTATTGTTAAATAGGCTCCGAAACAACTAAATCAATTTGAAACATTATTCTACCAATAGAAGCCGACATTATCCCTGATGAACATAGGCTACTTTTTACCGCGGGAAAACGCTTCATTCCTACGGGAAAACTGGTAATAGTAAACTATATTGCGGGGAAAAAGCTAGTTCTTAATAACCTTTATGTATGACTAGTATATTAGGATATTGAATCCCAATAATACATGTATTAAATTAATGTATGACTAGTATATTAGGATATTGAATCCCAATAATACATGTATTAAATTAATGTATGACTAGTATATTAGGATATTGAATCCCAATAATACATGTATTAAATTAATGTATGACTAGTATATAAGGATATTGAATCCCAATAATACATGTATTAAATTAATGTATGACTAGTATATAAGGATATTGAATCCCAATAATACATGTATTAAATTAATGTATGACTAGTATATTAGGATATTGAATCCCAATAATACATGTATTAAATTAATGTATGACTAGTATATTAGGATATTGAATCCCAATAATACATGTATTAAATTAATGTATGACTAGTATATAAGGATATTGAATCCCAATAATACATGTATTAAATTAATGTATGACTAGTATATTAGGATATTGAATCCCAATAATACATGTATTAAATTAATGTATGACTAGTATATTAGGATATTGAATCCCAATAATACATGTATTAAAGTACACAAACATTATGGATATAATCGGACACGGGAAACTAGTTATCATAATCATATTATCACGCCGTACCGTTTTAGCAGTGCCTCCACTGAAATTTCTTACTTATATTTGAGAATTTATTTATTTACGCATTAACAAACTGCATTCACATATCATACTTGAGTATACTTAAGTAGGTAGTAACAAATTAAAAAGTTAGAAAAGGTGGGTCCAAACAAGAGAGCATTAATAACAACAGTCAGTTATCGAGTGGCCGTAAGTATAACTAGATAGAACCTTACTTCCCGTGTTAGCTAAAAACTGAGTTACGGCAAAGTAATGATTCTAGTCATTATACATTCGGGTCAATATCGCGTGCGACCATACTCTAAGATGTACAAACAATAAAATCATAGTAAACGTTGTGAAAACATATTTGATGCCGTATATCAGACTGCAAGCCACGCCTTCGACGCCTGTATGTTTATTATAATAAGTGCCATTAAAATATGGTAAAGCCGGCAATATCTTGAGTCTTGATCATCTATGGACTAAAGCTATTGGAATTTTTACCTTTGAATAATTCCTCCATGTCCAATGACGTACATAGTACTGACCTAGAGTACTAATGGTACAAGTCAACAATACTCAAAGCCGTGACGTAAGAAATACAATCGAAAACATGTTGTTTATGGGTGTGCAGTGCCCTCTTTCCGTCCGCCATGTTTTGTTTACCCTCTCATCGTTGCCCAGCCCCTGAACAAGTGTTACCATGCTTGAAAATGTTTGTAGGTATCATAAATTTGGTGTAGTCGTCTTTTATTTTTTTATAACACTAAGATGGCCATCGAGCATACGGCCCACCTGATCGTAAGCAGTCACCGTAGCCTATACCCGCTAGCAATACCAGGGATATCACTAACGAGTTGCCATCCCTGTTGTTGATGACGACTCACTGTGCTAGCAGCATTACTATCCAGCGTATCCCCGTGGAGCACTGGCAACCATACTTACCGCAGAAACAAAGCTTCATCAAATTAGTGTTATTTGACTGCGGTCTTCTGTAAGGCGAAGGTACAGTCCCCAGTCGGGCGGCTCCGATGTTAGTGAGAAAACCCACGGGAGATCCCAATTCACCCTTCCTCTCATAAAATGACTTGAGTGATTTCCTTTTAAAAGTCGCCACAGATAAGGTCACGGGTAGTAGCTTGTACCCAAATCAAATCACTGAAACCTATTTGTATACTTTACATAGCAAAGCCCGCCAAAGGAATTTGTTGACAAACTTGCAAATAGAATATCCGTTCTTGGCATATCTTGTAGAAACCCCAAATCCGAAGTTAGTACACTGTATTCCAACCATTGTAGTCTGGAACTTGATTTGTCGAGTCTATTATTCAACTAACCTACATATATCTATACTTTTTTTTCTTTTTATTTTTTATGTATGGAACAATACAATATTTGATAAACTTAAATTAAAAACTTAACTTAAATGTACAAAACTTTCCCGTCACAGGGAAGTGTGCCAAGAAGGCTGGCGGCATTGCCACGATGTATTGCAGTGCTCAACCTTTGGGGTAGATATTCGCCAACCCTCTTGTCACGGGCTTGTCATACTAATATTACAAAGGAAAAGATTGATTGTTCAGTGTTGTGTAAACTCAAAAATTACTTTACCTTTTTTTAAAATTCTATCACCAACGGAATGCTATATTGTTTCTGAGTAACTTAAGCTATTATAGTGCTACGCAGGCAAAAAGCGAGTGTATTAATAGAGATAACGATTTTTTTCTGACCGATAGTGGATTAAATAAACGGCCTTACATTTTAAAATAAGGAAACAATTTCAGCACGTTCTAATTTAGTAAGAAAATTCAAAAATGGCGGATCGCAATATTCCACGTAAAGGAAGTATCATTCGCGGGTTGCCGACCCCGCAGAAATCTCTTCACCGTTCTCGAAGAACCCCATGCTGTACTCCTTTGAGAAACCACGGCGGGGAGCTCATTCCACAATTTGATCGTGCGTGGGAGGAAGCTCCTTTGATTGATGACGATTTTACTAATATATTAAAACCGCACTCATAAAGTTTCAACATTATATAATGTCACATCTATAGCTGACAAGAATGCACTAACTATTCTCAGAATATAAATGAGAAAACAAGAGGAAGCAATCCGTTATTAATACACTTTTAAAATGCCAAAATACCAATCTCAGAAAAAGCTAGGATCGCAATCACTTACACACTCTTCGCTTGAAGAGAAAATCCAATGTCATATTATTCCTAAAATTTCATTTGTTCACGTCATTTTGTCTACGAATATCTAACATGCATCGACCATTGCTGCTCGACACTCGACATAGAGAGAAGCTAGGATATTAGCACGTCAATGTACGTTGTGGTATTTTTTGCCTCGTCCGAAGCTGGGAAGAATAGTGACAGATGTGTCATAACAAACGACACGCTTTAATATATTGGATCTACCACAACGAGCCGACGAGCGGGAGTATTCCGTGCCGGTAGCAAGAACATTTTTCGAATACGTAATTCGCGTAATGTCAAAATTTTTAAACAAATTTTTAGTTCCACTTTTCACCGCCGCAGCGCTGTTAATTTTTCAATACAAAATAGTCGAAGGCGATACGAAAACTCTGTCGCAATTTATTCAAGCTCGCGCTACTGGTGGAGTTGTTTTAACCCCCGATGGAAAAAGGGATGTTAAAAGTTTAACGTGAGTATAGTAAGTAGCTCCTAAACGGATGAACCGTTTTTGAATTAGTTTTTTTTTGTCAAACGTGACTATCGAGAGTGCTCAAAGCCTTTTTACAGGCCTTTGAGTCGGGGCTTTTAGATATGCGGTAATAGCGAGAACGTTTATCTCTGTAGTCTTAGGAAGAACAAATTGCTCACGTATTCGTATCGCTTTTCACATTTATTTGTTAGGCAAAATGAACAGCGCTGCGGCGGCGAAATGTGGAACTAAAAATTCTTATGTTAGAAAGTTATGATGTCGACACGAAAGATTTTCCTGCTACCAATACTGAAGAGTTTTTTTTCTTTAAAGGGTAAGCGTGGGAATTAATTTTTCAAATAAAGTCGCGAATGAAAATGGGCATACAACTAGTACATATAACAGAATAAGGCGGTGATATAAAAAGGGCATCAAGTAGGAATAGCAATGTCGTTCACCCCAACGTTAGCCGGGTCACTACGGAGATCATTTTGGCTTTCATTTTGACATGAAACAAGTTGCTCTTAATCCGAAACATTAGTTAAGTAGTCTATTTCAATCTGGAAGACGCTTAAAAAAGTGGATTAAGCCGTCATAAATAGTGGTTAAATGTGTATCAGTTATCATATTTGTTCGGATTATCTTATATTTATTGGATTTTTTTTTATACCAATAAGGTGACACACAAGCATACGGCCCACCTGATGGTAAGCAGTCACCGTAGCCTATAGCCGCTAGCAATACCAGGGGTATCACTACGGGGTGCCAACCATGTTGCTGATGAGGACTTACTGTGCTAGCAGCAATACTACTAGCCCAGCGTATCCGTGTATCGTGGAGCACTGGCAACCTTACTTACCGCAGAAACACAACACTACATCAAGTAGTGTTATTTCACTGCGGTCTTCTGTAAGGCGGAGGTACAGTCCCCAGTCGGGCGGCTCCAATTTAAATGGGATAACCCACGGGAAATCCCTAATCGACCTACCTCTCTTTTTGAAATCTTTGAATATCTAGTTTGTTTAACAAAATTCTCCTAGACCTAAGTAGGTATTTACAAATATCAAAATGAAAGCTACCAAGTTGGTTTTGTGGGTTTTATAGTCTTTGGTTTTGTGACTGCTGTCATGAAATAAGTATTTTTAAACTATTACAATTACCAGGAGCGGGAAGCCAATTGTGCAAAGTGAATCTTTATGCCAAGCATTATTATCATATACATAATCATTAATTTTATAATAGGCTTTTTTTATCAAAACTATTTTGGCATGAGTCTTAAACTTATCATAATTCAACATATATTATCTAAATGGCTTTGATCAAATATTAACAAACTAAAATCAATATGGCAGCGTATGAAACTTTCTTTACGACCCTTGCGAGCCGCAAACAGTGGAAACCATGATATGATCCCGTCGGGTAGATCAATATTGAGCTCCGGCCTACCTCAATATTGGTTTTCATCCACTTCCTACATATTGCATGAACATTACGTGTCTTGAATGGAAGAGTTATTTATTACTAGCCCTTACGTGGCTTCACTCGTGTGGTATTTCTTTTATACCACTTAGGTAGGACATTAAAATTTCGTAGCCGATGACATATTTATTCAGTTTTGTCAAATTTATTAGAGTTTCATGGTTATTAATTGTCTGTGGCTTGTTCTTTTTATGCTCAGAATTTCAGATTAGCTTTGTTAATGTCGTGAACTGTTGAAAATCGCTTCTAATTATTTAAATTTAATATTTGTTTTTTTCAAACGCCCGTATTATAGGTTTTTTTTTATATACCACTAAGGTGGCACAAGCATGGCCCACCTGATGGTAAGCAATCACCGTAGCCTATAGCTGCTATCAATACCAGGGGTATCACTAACGAGTTGCCAACCATGTTGTTGATGAGGACTCACTGTGCTAGCATTAATACCAATACGGCGTATCGTCGGTTCTATATATATTTATTTTTTTATATAAAAGAACTAAGTCCTTTTCTGTGTCCCTGACAACATGTGTACAAATTTTAGAATGGTCGCAACGCAATTGAAACGCTTGTATGAAACCCACTGCTCATACATTTTCTATACCGGGGGCCTATATATCAATAGATTCTTAAGGAGTAAACTCCAACAACTTTTTTAAATACAAGAATAACCGTTGTTTTACATATCAAAATGAATAACTTACTAGGCTGCACGAGCGCGACATTGCATCGCAATTTTTTATAGGTACTGGCTGATTTTTATTAATTATAATGATTTTAATCGAAAAAAAATTGGAGCTTCTTACTATAACCGGACGATAAATAAAATATAGGCACATTCCAGAGTCATAGTAAAAAACAGCTCAGTTTCTATAATGACGTCATATGTCGGAAGCCCGCCGGAATCGAACCCAGGCGTGTCTGGCAGACGGCCACCAATAGCCGTGCCAACTTGTCTTTCAACATTTTGGACAATATAGAGAGATATAGACATTAATTCAGCCGTACATTATAATTGAGAGGAAATTTGGCGAAACATTATAATGAGTTTCAACAGCAAATATCCAATAGAATTCAAATTCGGAATAGTTCCAATTTTGAATATTGATTGTAATAAAGTTTTTTATTTTTTATTAGTGATGTGTCAAAAGCTGCTTGTCGTTGTAGTTTGACAGTCTACGAGTTTGACATTCGATAATCAAAAAGAAATATGAATTTGCACATTCCGATTCAGATTTTTAAAAATCGAATACTCAGTTATTGTAATGTGAGTCATCTTGGCTTTATACACACATTATGGTCGGCACCTAATAGCTTTACACAAACCTTTGCACCCATTTACCATTTTTATTTTACATTTATGTCAAGCAGTACATGACAAACATTATGTGTTCCATACTGTATGTAGCTTATCAAATTACTGGCCACATGAGAATGAAGAGCTAATGTCTGAATTTGAACACTGCATGGTAAGTGCAGGCTTTTAAAAACGGAACAATCAAATTCTTACAAACCACTTGGAGCTTGGAGCGTAGCGTATTATATTATCTGTGCCTCTCGGTGATAGAATATCATGCACTGCTGTGGTACTCACGAAAACCAGCAAAGTGGTCGGCACGTACATCTAAAAATAAAAATGTTGTGATGAATGGATGATATTAACCAGATAGCCATTTCTTCGTAACAGTTTGTTTCGACCATCAATTAAAAGATAATTTATTGCAAATATTTATAGAGAGCATATAACATCGATTTACATAGTTTGGTTTATGGATGTCATGTCATATGGTCATATGTTTTTGATCTTTTGGGATCGTGTGTGAGTTTTGTAACGTCTGTTGTCATATGCACTATATCTTCAGGCGTTCCCACAAGGGTCCCCGAAGAGGTAGGCACGTGTCACAACGCCCACTTTCCACCGAAGATAATTTGGTGCCAACGTGACAGATGGTGAGTCCGTCGCCTCTCTTAGGCATTACATACGTCTTTGAATATCTTCTCAGACGTATGCAGGTTTCCTCACGATGTTTTCCTTCACCGTAAAGTTCGTGGTGTGACTAATCACTGCACTGTTAGAAGAACTCATTGGTACAGACCAGTATGATACGAACTTGCGGCGCTAGGATACCAAGCAACGCTTCATACCACAACACTTATACTTAGCAAACAGACTTCAATTTTATTTATTTGTATACATCAAAAACGTTGCGTTAAATATTCAAATAATACAGTGTCGGCAACGCGCAAGTGATACCTCTGGTGTTGCAAGCGTCCATAGGCTACGGTGACCACTTACCATCAGGCGGCCGAATGCTTGTTTACCACCTTAGTGGTATAAAAAAAACACGAGATCAAGTAATCCAAGTAATGTACTATTGAAGTAACACACAGCTAATATCGCTATAATTTCCCCGCTTGACACGGAGCTTTTAGTCGTCTGTCATCTAGTTGATGAATGGCATCTGATCTCCGGGTCTTGACCCCGGACCTTGTCGTGTACTGACGAATATACTATATAAGCTATACTATAGGCTCAGAGTAGATAATATACTTGCTATAGGGTCGGCAACGCGCGAAAGATGACGCTTGCTGATAGGCTACGGTGACCGCTGGCGCTCTATACTCTCTGCCTGCTCTCTCTATGCAAGCATTGACAGCAAAATTGATAGATGACACAATCAAAATCGCGGATCATTCACTACAATAATCGTAATGACATAGTCCTCTATTATAAAGCCCTGAGAGCTAAAGAGCTGAGTCCTTATTCTGAGATATAGCCACTGGTGACGATTCAGTGGTACAAAATCACTAAAGTAAACAAATTTGACAGGACTAAAGAGTCTTACTATCCCCTTCTCATGTGCGGGATTAAATAAGGATGGCAATACTTGTAAATTGCCAAAGTCCTGGTAAGTTATTTTATTTAAATGTTTTCGTAAAACAGAATTAGCATCACTGTGCTTGCAGTGTGCACGATCCTACAACAAAGTTTCGAATGAACAGCGCCGAAGTTTATTCAGAATGAATCAGATTAGATCGAATGTCCCTAGCGGGAGCTTTAATGTCATAATCAGGTTATTTTTATTCCATTTTCATGTCAAAGATTTTCAGGTCAGCTTCATACATAGATACCTGCTTACCTGCTTACCGACAGGTTTTGTTTTATACCACTAAGGTGGCACACAAGCATACGGTCCACCTGATGGTAAGCACACCGTAGCCCATTGATAACACACTTACATAAGACACCGTAGCCTATAGCCGCTAACAATACCTACTTGCCAAACTTTACAAAACTTGTGCCAGCCCTGTTGTTGATGAGGACTCTGTGCTAGCCCAGCGTATCCTCGTGGAGCACTAGCAACCTCCTTGTAATTTATGACGATCCGTCCAGCCGTTGTCCTGAAATGGTAGCAAACAGACAAACAGAGTTACTTACGCATTTATAATCTAATATATACAATTCTCGTGTCACAGTTTTCGTTGCCATACTCCTCCGAAACGGCTTGACCGATTTTGATGTATTTTTTTGTGCTTATCCGGTATCTATGAGAATCCTTAAGAATGAATCCTGAAGAAATATTTTTCATCCCCCTAAATGTTAGGGGTAGTCCACCCCTAAATTTTTTTTTCATTTTTTAGACCGATTTCAAAAATTCTTTTACCGTTAGAAAGCTACATTATCACTGAGTAACATAGGCTATATATTATACTAGCTTCCCGCCCCGACTTTGCACGGGTAGACAAAATATTTGATATAAAAGTCTACCCGTGCGAAGCCGGGGCGGGCCGCTAGTATTAGTATAGATTTCTCAGTTACAAAACATCTTAAATCTTCCCTCGCTACCAATAATTCATAGTTATATGTACCTACCTTACAAATGAGCATGTGTGATGTGTGAATGACCTCCCAAAAGGCCCATAAAATATATAACACAATCATTTACACAAAATTATTTAGTATCAAATGGAGATCAAAGAGTTGGCCACTAAGTTTAAATCATCGAAATAGCTGTTAATAATTTTGAAACATGCATTCATATTTTGTTGAGTGATATATCATTAATTTAATATGTTAAACAGTCACCTAAATCTTTTACTTAGTGACAATCATGTCATAAACGTAATTTTCGTTTACATGAAGCTTAAATAATAAAAAATATATAACACTAAAGTGGCAAACGAGCACACGGCCCACCTGATGGTAAGCGGTCACCGTAGTCTATGGACGATTGCAACACCAGTTGCCGATCCTAAAATAGTATGTAAAATATCATCAACTTTTGTAATCAGTTAAAAAACATATAGGCCTATAGGTAAGTATGTGTTATTTAGTAACAGATTTGTTTAAAATCAATTTATCAAGTTCAGAGGCCTTAGCAAGAACAACTGTCGAGTACGTATTCAAAAACGTAACTCTCAAATGTAAAAATTTACATACAAAATGTTAATTCCACTTTTGCCGTCGCGGCGCTGTTTTTTCCATACAAAAACAGTCGAAAGCGATACGTCATCGAAATTTTATTTTGCTTAGGCTACGTTAATTTAGTGCTTGAATTTTTCACTAAACATTTCATGAAACTGCAGTAGGTATTTGATATTTGTGTAAACTAGACAGCTCTAATCATTCTTAAGCTACGTTCTTAAGAAATTAAAGTGCTCAGTTCTAACGCACGGAGCTTACTGCTGAAAACATATCGCTTCTGAGTTTACATTTGTATACCTACATTTATGTCACTGTTCTCTAAATTTCCATACCAGGGTCAGTATATTATCTACTCAGAGCCGGGGGGCTATGTATATAAAATTCGATTCTTAAGGAGTAAAATCAAAGGACAAACAGACAAGCGGTAAAAACTAAACGGTACTTTAAAAAAAAGCTTACTTAAAATCTCTACCATTTTAGATCTCTTACGCTATGCACCTCATTCCTCTTTTTATATTCCAGCTGAAATCTGTGGGATATATTTAATAATTTGTTGGTAAGCCGCCATAAATCACTCCGCGGTGCTAACTAGTGTGATAAATGGGCGGCATTCCAGCTTCCACTGTTCCCGCCACGCACTCGGTTATGACTTTACTTTTTGAGAAAGTTGACAAATGCATTTTAACCGACGAATGTTACCTACGTTTCATTGAATACTTGGGTCATATTTTTAACTGTGTGCGACTTCGTACGCGTGGAATGATTTTTTTCATGGGTTTATTTTTTTGCGCGATATCCTCATTATTTTTTCAAACTAATAGTAACCTAAGTGCCGCCTTATAGCATCAGTTATCTGCCAGTGAAAGTCCTGTTCAAATCGGTCCAGCCGTTCGGTTATTGCACGAATTTCAAGGGTTTATTTATTAACCCTAATTGTTTATCCTATATACATTTTTTTTTCTTGATTTTTACTTCTTCTTGTGTTACAGCTTATTACCTCGCGGTTATAGTGCTGTGAAGCACGCACGCAAGTACCTTAATCTAAACGTAGAGGTTTATTTTTTATTTTCATAGCCAACGCATACATAGTGCAGATTACAGAAATACATACCTTACTAAACATTATGCAATACATTTTAAATATAGAAATGGTTTTTTTTATACCATATCAGTAATTCGTAACTTAAACCTGGCAGGCAATACATTATGAAAAAAAAACTAAGTTATACATATGTCAAGGTTGTTTATTCTTCATTTAAAATAAGCCATTCTTTCTGAATGTAACATGTTATAAGAAGGTTATAAGTTAGAGAAAATACCAATTTGTGCGTCACCCACGCGAGGAGCAGAGATCCTTCTGCGTAGGGTTGTGTGTAGGCGAACATCATGTTCACATATAAAATTAATCTAACTTTATGTTTGAAACCCCTATTTGTTAGAAAACAAGTGTTACAAACAGGTTTCAAAGTAATGCTTAGGACGAAACAAATATAATATCAAATTAATTTAAACCTTGTCCCGTTTAAATAACGATTATCAAGTTAATTACGGTCCAAAACCACGTCACACAAAGACTGCAAAAACGGCTTGGTAATACAAAATGTAGACTCGATGTATGTTTGAAGCGCAACACATTTGTACTCGTAATAAAGTATGGAACAACATTTCGAAGAATCAAAAGAGGTTGGCTGTCAGGAGTGAAATAGCGGGCTGTACTCTCTGCCTACCTGAAGGATTGAAACTGAAATGAAACTGGTTTCGCACTTCTCATTCCAAGAGACGTTCTTCTAACCTAAACATGCGAATTGATTTCACGCTAAACTCTGAAACCTTAACGGATGTTGTTTGACGACACTTCACTAATAGAAAGAACATTACAGTGAATAATATAAGATACTTTTTATCCCACAAAAATAACAGGTTCCTACGCAATTAAAAAAAGACGGGAACAAAAAAGACTCGTAGTCAAAATGTAAATAACTTAAAATAAAATAAAATACGAGTGAATCGTTTCCATTTTTATAATATGGTCCCTAATAACTGTCAGTTTGGAATTAACTAATTATAAATACGAGTGTTTACATTCCTAAAGAAATATATAGTTATTTTGACAGCCATTTCTATTACTAGTTCAAAACATGACAGCCAGTAGTCAATAGAGGATGTTTTAACTAAGCCAGCAACGTAAGATGATAAAAATAAAATGCTATCATCCATTTTCTATTTAGTTTGTAAAGTAGTGTAGTAGTGTAGTTTAGCAAAATTTAATGATACATATTAAATTTTGCAGGATTATGTAGATTTGAGTCCATCCATCTTTTCTTAGGTCTACCTCGACCCCTGTACCCATCCACATTCATACATAAAACCTTTCTTACCACGTTATCTTCATTCATTCAGTCAATATATATTTTTTAAACACATGAAATAAATTTGTGTTCATGAGACAAATGTTAATCAGGCCCGAAATTAAATAAATATTTTCATTTCCATTAATTCCATGACTAACATCGAATTATCATTCAACTTGTCAAACTTTATTGACAAGTTAAATGATAGACGGTAATAATCTAAGGCTATTAGAAATCTATCTTCAGCTCAGTGACATTACAAAAAGTCATTTTGAAAATTCCGCCCTCGATTTGTAATAGGGAAAGATATTAAAGTGGGTTTAATAACATTCCGGCATGAACTCTAACGTCCTGCGTAAAGACGTTTTGACATCTACTAAGTAACTATGTTCGATTCTTAGGGCCAGTTTCACAAGATTAACCTCTCTACCGTAACCGTTTCAAAGCAGTTTTACCTACAGGTACATTGGTATTAAAGATGTCAATAATTGTTGATTATTTGTATCAGTTAGTCGTTAATTGATAAATAAAAATATCGATATATTTAATGGTTGAAAATATTAGTTAATGCAATAATAGCATGTGATTGACTCTGCACTGATCTCAGATTTTATTCCCGTAAGGAACTCTAAAATATAACTATAAATAGATGCGCCTGTGTTGTGTGGCATTTTCTATTTCTGTATTTTACGTCTCATATGTTTAAGTTAAGCTAAATAAAGTTGCGCTTTGAAAATTTAAATTCGAAACAGGAACGGTTGGAATGAACTGTTCGAAATTTGAATGCTATAAAATATTCCTTGATTAGGCATAGCTGAAATATAACACAGATTAATTAATTTGAGTCGAGATCAGACGTGGTGCCACCGGCCACGTTACAGGCCAGTGGTTTTAATTAATTTTCTTCTCGCAGGCCCTTTAGTTGAAGATTGCATTCTAATGGATGTGTCACTCGGCCGTCGCGAGGATTTTTAATTAGTTTTATTCATAGATTTGCGGTTATGTAATAGGTTTTTTAGTTTAGTTTGACTTTTCTTTTTTGGATTCCGTGACATCAATTCAAAAAATCATAATCAGAAGGGAAAGTAATTAGTAAAGGAAAAACTAAGGTGATAGTAATATGCAACCTAAATCACAGAATAACTAGATAGTTATACGTCTATGTATGATCGTATATGGTCTTACTTTGTGTCTTAACACAAATAATAACCCCAAACTCTTTCGGGTATCACTTACGTTACTGCATCCTTAAATTGTAATCAGGATAAAATATTTCGTCACACAATACACAAAATGAAACAGTAACACAACTGCTCCAAATGCCATGTCAAGCATGTTATCCTTGACTTGTGACGGAAAGCGACAATGCATTTTTCTGTCTGTTTGTTTCCTGTTCACGACTAGGCGATGAATCTTCTTGAACTACTTAAACTAGAAATGTTACATTTTTCCTCCCTCAAGAACGAGTCAACAATAATGTAGATAGAAAGTGAAACGACTATTATCAACTAATTGTTTGCTCCTGTCGTGCAGTAAAACACGTGTATACCTAGACATAATACTCGTACGTGTCATTTTGATAAGTAATTCTAGATAATTTTCCTTGCATAGTGTTTTTGACTACCAAGGATAAGTTACATCAAGCAAGTTAAGGATAAGATAGCCGTCACGTCGTATAGGGAGGTCAAAGAAGTAGCACTGGACAGGCAGAAGTGGAGGGAAATACATCGGCTACACCGACAAGAGTAAAACTCTTAAATAGAAGAAGAAGTGTTTTTGATTTAACACGGTACATAACGAATAAGTGATTTGATATCTTATGTCTAGTAATATATTCAAGCTAACATTAATAGTTATCTGTTCGTTGTAACTGTATGTGTCGCGGGCAGAATATCTAGTGACGCGGTACCAAGCTGATATCTTGCAATAGGACGCCTAAATACTTAATAATTGGTAGATTATTACAAATAACAAATAAATATATTTTCTTTTCTGTTTTTTTTCTAAGCCCAGAAATTCGCATTCCATTGCCATACTACCTTTCTACATGAGTTACTGTTTTAACATGTATTGTGTCAACGTCAATGTTCAAGGTTGAAAAACATTCGTAAGCAATACATTCAAAGGGTGCCACCGTTGGGAGTTGACAGATCATGGGTCAGCTAATGAACCGATATCGTACAACTTGCTCCGTCAGGGCCCAGTTCAACTGGCGAATTGGGGTTGCCTTATCCAATTTGCAGATTGATTTTGATTGTAAGCTAGGCTAGGTTTAATATGTTCTGACTCTTTTCAACGATTTCGTGTAGCAATTTGATATTAACCTAATGGCCGAATACTGAAACGCCTGTCAAATGTGACGCCA
This sequence comes from Falcaria lacertinaria, assembly GCA_951449985.1. Lineage (NCBI taxonomy): Eukaryota > Metazoa > Arthropoda > Insecta > Lepidoptera > Drepanidae > Falcaria > Falcaria lacertinaria. The sequence continues at coordinate 5,881,440 of OX602130.1, read as the reverse complement.
GATTAATTTTCAGTGTCCTCCGATTTTACATACGATATTGAATTTTGACGGCGCTTCAAACAGTTACGTAAATAGCTTACAATTAGTGTTTCTTGGAACGAAGTTACGTACCGCGGTTTGCGGTAGGGCTTGACTTGAGAAATTGTCACGTAACGAAGAAACGTTATGCCCCTCCATGCGACTATCTCTCTTTCGCGCAGCCGGTGATGTTATCTATTACTAGTAACGCATACAAATTTTGTTAAAACTTATTTATTTTGTAAGTCCTTCATGCTCTCCGACCACAACTTTTTATAAATCGGATTTAAGTCTGAACTGAAAAAAAATCCCTAAACATAAGCTACACTACACTTTCCCTGAGTAACAACAGGGAATATTTTTATCTTAAAGATCCGTGTAATCTTATAGATGTTTTTTTTTCAACACAGACTTGGTTGTTCATATATTGCTGAAGACATTAAGTATATCCTACTAATAATATAAATGTGAAAGTTTGTAAGGATGGATGTTTGTTGCTCAATCACGTAACAACGGATCAACGGATTTCTATGAATAATTGTCACACGTATAGTTTATAATGTAGCGACCTCACCGCTACATAAACCAATGTTAGAAATCTACTAACTAACAGGAAAACATTCAACGGATGACAAACTATATACGTCACAATCCTACCACGCGCTAGCGATTTTTCTACGCAATTCAACATTTATACAAGTTTCCGACTAGAACAGTCGGAGCCGCGGTTCCCCAGGCACAACACCCGCCTGGCTGGAAGATCTTCCCTTTGCGGTGGCTGAGCATGATCACCTCGCTCGCCCCACAATAACATGGATTAACATATAGGATTTTATCCCGGGAAATTGTTATATTCCTTCGGGATTCTAAGCTTAACGCGGACGAAATCGCGGGGTGAAGCTAGTATACAATATACCTATATCAAATTCAGTTTCCAAACTAGGTTCGAAATTCAAACACTCTGTGGGCAACTTTACTTATATATACATATTTATTCAGATATATTTAAATTCATAGATAAACAAATTAATATCATATACATATTAAATATATATACACAAATACAAAATATACACATAATAAATATTGATCACTAACATAAATAAATATTAAATGACTTGACGGACTAACTTGACCATTGTATAATGGAAACACACCACCGGTCGCATTAGTCGATACCAGTTTGTGATGTGCCGGAGGGTAGTCCTATTACGACGTCCACGCAGAGTGCATACTATTATTTTTGTCTCCAAAACTAGATTTCGTATAGCTACGTTTCTTATCTAGTGCTTAAGTCTGTGCTTGTGATCTGCCTAAATTTATAGTGACTGTGTTTTAGTTTATATCTCTTCCTAACTTGTGCTATGAACTATTTCTTCCTACCTACCTATGCTTTGTTCTGCATTCTTCACTATTCCTTCAACTAACTGTTTCTACTGTACACTTGTTCTTCTGTGCCTGTGCTTACCGCTACTGTAGTGCTATACTATTATTACTCCTTCTGTGTAAGTAAATAAATTACTTAAATATCTTGGGTGAATTGAGTACTGATTTTACCGAATAAGACGCCACTCGTACACACATCCCCTCTTAACTCGAAGTAGCAACTGTAATCTAGACCGCTAGTTTAAAAAGATATGTAGGGTAATTTGGGATTTCCCGTGGGTTATCCCATTTAAATTGGAGCCGCCCGACTGGGGACTGTACCTCCGCCTTACAGAAGACCGCACTGAAATAACACTACTTAATGTAGTGTTGTGTTTCTGCGGTAAGTAAGGTTGCCAGTGCTCCACGAGGATACGCTGGGCTAGTAGTATTGCTGCTAGCACAGTGATTCCTCATCAGCAACATGGTTGGCACCCCGTAGTGATACCCCTGGTATTGATAGCGGCTATGAGCTACGGTGACTGCTTACCATCAGGTGGGCCGTATGCTTGCGCCACCTTAGTGGTATAAAAAAAATTTGGTGTGGCACTCGGAGACTGCCGCGGTAAAGCTATTGCATAGCATTTTTTATCAACTTATGCAATTATAATTATTTATTTATTTTATTAATGCAATATTTTTTTATATACCTATATACTTTGTCACAAACAGCTGATTACGGTAGTTTTCCAATACAACCAATGCCACCTAAAGGCGGGTTGCTGAACTAAAGAGACAAGCGTGATATTTCAAAAAGTCATTAAAAGTTCTGGTATTTATCGATAGATGGAACTAAAAAGTATCACCGCTGTGCCGGTCGGAGTGGGCGTTGTTAGGTTTTTTTCGTTACGGAATTTCTGGATTCGGTCCCCACGCTCAAGGCCCGCGATAAAAGCTATGCAATAGTTTAAAAAAAAAGACCGCGAATAAAATCACCAAACTTAATTTATCATCAAAACTGTCATAATAGATCGGTATTCAATTAGTAAAAGCTCAGAATAGATAATATACTACGTACAAATAAAAGTAAGTAGTATTTCATCCCAGTTCTTTCGCCGCCTCTCTATTTGTCCTTTTCATATTGCCTGTTATTGTACGAATCTTAGGATAGAACCTCATTATACAAAGTTTGAGGTTAAAGGTTATCTAAAGGTTAAAGGTTATCTAGTGTTATTTGAAATCGTGATGAATTACAAAGCTAAATATCAAAGAGAGGTAAGGTGATTTGGGATTCCCCGTTGGTTTTCCCAAATAAATTGGAGCCCCCCGACTGGCCCGACTGTACTTCCGCCTTACGGAAGACCGCAGTGAAATAACACTACTTGATGTAGTGTTGTTTCTGCGGTAAGTATCCTTTGCAGTGCTCCTCGAGGATACGCTGGGCTAGCAGTAATGCTGCTAGCACAGTGAGTCCTCATCAACATGGTTGGCAACCCGTTAGTGATACCCCTGGTATTGCTAGCGGCTATAGGCTACGGTGACTGCTTACCATCAGGTGGGCCGTATGCTAAATATAAAGTTACTTTATTTACTCAGTCTTCTTCTTATTCCTCGTACAGACGGACGACGGACGGATGGACAGCGGAGTCTTAGCAATACGGTTCCGGTGGGTACCCTTCTGGTACAGAACCCTAAAAACAGTAATGCTATGTGATTTTTACACACTTCTTAATCTTAATGCGTTTTACGTTATGTGTGACGACAAAAGAGCGCAATACAGTGATAATGGAACTCCATTATGGTGAAGTAATTTCTAAATAAGCTAAGCTTTGAAACGCATTACAAAAGTGTCCGTCCCGCAAATGGGTTCCATATAACCACATCGTCACTTTTGAAACTTTTACCTCATTAGATTTATTATGTTTTTGAGCGCTTCTGGCATTCTTCACACAGCTGTGATTACGTGTGTAATTTTTAGGCTCATGAGTTTTTTTACACCACTAAGGTGGCACACAAGCATACGGCCCATCTGATGGTAAGCAGTCACCGTAGCCTATAGCCGCTAGCCATACCAGGGATATCACTTACGCGTCTCCTTACTACTAGCGCAGCGTATCCTCGTGAAGCACTGGCAACGTTACTCACCGCGGAATCACAACACTACATTAAAGTAAAGTTAATTAATCAGTGTACTTGAGCTTAAAATACTCATTGGTACACGCCGGGATTTAAACCTGGGTGCATCAATGGCAGGCCGATGCTTCAACCACAAGGCATACGGCCAACCTGATGGTAATCGGTCACCGTAGCCTATGGACGATTGCAACACCAGGGGTATCACTCGCGGTTGCCGACCCTAAAATGTCCTTCAATTAAGAAACAGCCTGGAATATTCTAGATACAGACACAGCATGTGGCTTTAACGGAAATTATATCAAGATCGTGATACTTGAACAAAATAGGGAGGTATCTCATTTCCTGCCTCCTTGGTCCTTCTCAGTCCAATCTTTGTCCGATGATAGTTTATGGAGGGTACAACCGCTTTGTCGGATTATATTTTCAATATTTGTTCCTTGCAAAGAAAAGATTCAATCAAAGTCTTTCTTCTTAGAGCTTTTGGGGAGATCTTTTTTGTAGAATATTTTCAGTATCGTAGAGATTTGATGCTAAGACTTCAATATCTATACCAGGGCTGTCCAAACAACGGCCCGTTGTTTTAATGCGGCCCGCGACACATGTTGTAATCAGAAAATAGTTTTGGACATTTTATTTTTATTCTTGTTACATACCATTCGCATGATATGTCCTTTACACACCTACCTAATCAATATTTCAGTACACTGTAATACAATAGTACATAGCAAAATTATGACATAACTAGCGGCCCACCCCGGCTTCGCACGGGTAGACATTTATATCAAATATTTTGTCTACCCGTGCAAAGCCGGGGCGGGCAGCTAGCCTATGTTAATCAGTGATAGTGTAGCTTTCTAACGGTGAAAGAATTTTTGAAATCGGTCCAGTAGGTTCGGAGTCTATAGACATTTATCAAATATTTTGTCTACCCGAGCGAAGCCGGGGCGGGAAGCTAGTATAATATATAGCCTATGTTACTCAATGATGATGTAGCTTTCTAACGGTGAAAGAATTTTTGAAATCGGTCTAGTAGTTTCGGAGCCTATTCAATACAAACATACACACAAATCTTTCCTCTTATAATATTAGTATAGATAATAACATGCTTACAGAAACCAGATTGAAAATTTCACTCTGACATCAAAATCTGATTCCAGGAAATCCCATCGGAATCGGGGTGGGATCTGTCAAGACCTCAAAGAAAAGTCTGAGAATGCGGTTTACCTAATAGAATTTGTTAGCAGAGAGAAACCTGTGCCATTCTCGGCATTATCATGTCAAGGGTTGTAGCTTGACTGAAATATGGCAATTTACAAATTGAATTGCATTATGTAATGGCTAGGTCGCTGACCTCACAAATACATATTACGAGGCCGCTGGCTTAGGAGACGAGTCACAGGACCGGTCAAGTGTATTGCGCGGGTTCGATTCCCGCCGGGGCAAACATTTATGTGACAAACATTTTTGCCTAGCGTCTAGGTGTTTGGTATGTATTTACAAAAAAAAAAAGTATAAGTATTGTATCAGCTACTTCTGCTAGTTCTCATAGTACAAGCTTTGCTTCTTTTGGGGTTCGATGGCGCTGGGTTTGTGATACAACTTGTAATTCATAGCCATTCATTAGCTTGATGAGCATGTTAATAGCGAAGTCATCAATAAAAAAGGTACATGGAACTATGCGAACAACAACGTGACGCCAAAACTACGCCTTGCAGTGTACATATACACAATTACACGCACACACACACAAGGAATACAATGAAACTACGCCTTGACACGCACTACATGTTTAAAAAACCGGTGACACTTAGTTGTCCGTAAAGTTGCATCTACCATTTTTATTAGATCTGAGATATATACAAAAAAAATCGGTGAAGCCATTTCGGAGTATTGTTACAAACACTATGACACGAGAATTTTATATATTAGAAGATAATAATAACTTATATTAAAGCTATTTGGTTTAGATATAGCGAGACTTTCAAATGTCCCTTCAACTCTAGTAGGTAATACCAGTGAAGCTTGGTAATCGCGGCCATTAATAGTGGGACAACGTACGGACGGACAGTATTAATTTAATGCCACCGCTAATTGACGACGATTCATTATTACTTACTGTTGTGTTTACGACCCGCTTGTACAAGGAGTTACAAAGCAGTCATTTTACAGATTATTGAGAACATTCAGATTTCGATCTCAAATAAAATCAACGACTATGGTCCTACAACTTTGATGCCATAGTAGTAAATGTTCAGACGGGGAAGTTCTAACAGAATATACAAAAATATTTCATTGACTTTTAGATTTGGTCAATTTTTTTTTTATACTACTAGGATGGCAAACAAGCTTACGACCCACCTGATGGTAAGCGATCACCGTAGCCTATGGACGCTTGCAACACCAGGGTATAACTCGCGCGTTGACAAAAATGGACGATGTCCTTTAGTAGAATGCCTACCGCGCCTGCATATTACCGCATCCAATAATTTTCCCTTCGTATGTCCTCGTAGGGTCAGTATAGTAGATTAATTGCGGCTCCTGACCCAATTGCTGCCAGATATAGGTGAGTATGAGGTAAGGTGGGTCTATACGGGTAGTGACGTTACTGTCCCACCAAAACTAACTAAATTAAAATAAGGTCTTCTATCATCCTCTATTACAGTCAAAAATGCAAGCGCATATCATCTCTGCGTACCCCGGAAGTAACTTGGCGTTATAATTAAATATTTACTAATGAAATATGTCTTTAATACCACTGCATACCAGCTCACGGCCCGCCTAATGGTAAGCCGTTACCGCAGGCCATGTACGCTTGCAACACCAGGGGTCGCGCTTTGCCAACCCTTGAAATTAATTATAGATTTTTTTTCCAGTTTTATAATTCTATCAATTGAAAAAGGCGACTCGATCGCCTACCGCCTCATAATATGGACAAGTAGTTTAGTACATTATCTTTTAAATTTAATTTTAATTTATTTGCTGTATTTCCATAAAAAGTGTGTACAAGTTTTATTGAAACGCACCAGAACCGGCCGTTCCATACAATTCAAACTGTACTCGCCGAATTTTTATCGTCACCACTATGATGTAACCACCTCTTTATTAAGAGCAGTGTTTTATAGACTAGGATTACTTTTTTATGCTTAATTAAAAGTGGATAAGATTAAGAACATCTATTTTCCTATTTTTTTGTAGGGTTGGCAATGGCCACGCAAGTACACTTGGTGCAAGCGTCCAGACACGGAAATCGCTAAGCGCTTACCCGTGAGGACTTAGCGTGATCATATGTATCATGTATGTGAGACTAGATTCCAATATCCAATCCATAAATATGATCTATGCTTACGTATAGCCTCGGATTAAAGAAAAAGTTAGATGGACCTTGCAAACACCGAAGTTAAGTCGCTTTTAAAACATGTAGTGCGTGGGCAAAGCGTAGTTTGTTTGTGTGCGTGTCATTGTGTATATGTACCTTTTTCATCACCTACCTTTTTTATTAGATCAAGCTTACAGCACACAGCCTTATAAATGTGTGTGACATCCATACATCCCAAAGCATAATTTATAACAATACAGTTTTTTCATCATTAAAAGCCGAAACGTGTCCCCAAAGATGGCTTCAACATTACCAACGTATGCGATGTGTGCTTTATGTTTGGCCAACACGAGACCAACATTCACAAATGTTTTATTGCCTAAAATTCCGATTCCGAACTATCGTCACCAAGTATTTTCGATCCCTCTAAACTAAATACGAAGGAAATGTATGAGAATCAAACACTTAGCCACGTGACAACGTACAGTTTGTAATTCCCATACATTACGATCGTTTCCTAAAGCGTTAACGATTGTAGATAGTAAGCATGGCTAAGCCTGCTGATGCCATGCGGAGACAAGAATCAATTATGCAGATAGGATATAACCATTAACAGTAAATTTCTTTGAAATTTAAATGACACGCGCTCGCACAGCTGAGTGGCATGTTGTTTTTAAGCCCCTATGGTGGCAAACGCGAACAAGCATACTCGTATGGCCCACCTGATGGTATGCGATCAGCCATTATTGTTATAAATTATGGACGACCCTAAAATCCCAAACCCCGGCCTGTAACAATGAGTTCATCTAAGCTTAAGTCCAGTGATTAATCACACCATGAACTTGAAAATGAAAAGAGAGCTAGGGTGAATTGGTTTCTCCCGTGCGTTTACCCATTAAAATTGGAGCTGCCCAGCTGAAGACTACACCTCCACTTTACAGAAGACTGCAGTCAAATAGCACAACTCTGATGTAGTGTTGTGTTTTTGCAATAAGTAAGGTTGCCAGTGCTCCACGATGATACGCTGTGCTAATAGTACTGCTAGTAATACTGCTAGCACAGTGAGTCCCCGTCAACAACAGGGTTGGCAACTCGTTACTGATACCCCGGTATTGCTAGCGGCTATAGGCTACGGTGACTGCTTGCCATCAGGTGGGCCGTATGCTAGTGTGCCACCAAAGTCAAAAACGCCACGTATCGCAGTCGAGCGACTTCAGTCGCTGTTTTCCAGAGTTCACTTACCTTACTTTGCCAATAATTGTTCCAACATTGGTTGCCATTGGCCAACATGTACAGTATATACAAAACAGCATCATTTGTTACAATGACAAGCTATTACACGCATGTCGCGGCAATCCATCACGGAGACACGCCGAGTAATTACTGCTAATGTATGACGCCATTTTGTCGATTGAAAAGGAAATTAAAATGGCGGAAGATAGTCGTGTTTCTTGGCTACCATATATGAAGAATAATTGGTTGGCACACAATGTGGCTATACTATGCTGTCTTACTACTTTACAGAATGTAGGGAAAGTACCTTGAATATTAAATGGAACATTTTACTGAAAGAAGACATTATTTGAATTTAAAAAAACAATTTTAAATGCATTCATAGATATTTAAATAATTACTTAGTTGATCCGGGAATCGAACCCGTTACACGAGAAAAATAATCACCTGTTGCTTTATGATACCGATCGAAAGGCTTCATCATAAGGATTATTTCTTGCTTAATAACATAGTGTCAGAAATAAAAGGAAGACCATGAATTTTAACATCTATAATACAGAATGATTCAATTTATCAAATGCTCAAACTGAGTCCCTTCCTGTTGAATACAAAGTCGCACTCTTTTGATTATTACGCTCCCTGTCGAGTTTTAGTACATATTGCTTCATTGCTAAAAAACGTAGTATATTATCTACTCTAAGCTAATAACAAGAGACTTAGATATCAGTGCCGGTAGCATGAACTTTTTCGACAACGTATTCGAAAACGTAAGACGAAATGACAAAAATTGACATACTAATTTTTAGTTCCACTTTTCACCGCCGCGGCGCTGTTATTTGTTCAATACAAAAATAGTCGAAGGCGATACGAAAACGTTGTCGCAAATTATTCATGCTAGCCCTACTAATGGACTCTAATTTATTTTTGTATACATGTATAGATATTACACGTGACAGTATTACAACCTCTTCGAGCGCTACTATGAGTTTACACATGCATATTGCCAGTCCTGGAACGAACAGCGCTAGAATGTATGGTAGGTAAGTTAAATAAAAGTGATCACTTAAATGGTCTCCGAAGAAGCTGCCCTTGGCATCATGAGGTGTGTTTGACCTCGAGAGAACAAACAAACCTCATTCCAAATATATGGGAATAAAATGTTAATGAGTCCCGTAGTCCGGGAGCAAGACAAATTGCCAGGAAGCGGATTACACCCGCCCCTCTGCCGGCCTCGGCCGATTAGTTCACTAACTCGACAAACACGGAGTTTGTCGATAAAAAAAGATTTATTAGTCTATTCTTAGGGATGAGAAATTAATTTTACCATCTGGTCTAGATTATAAAGCCTAACCCAGGAACGCAAAACTTTCTCATGAAATAAATTCAGCATTTAACATTTATACCAGTTTTTTATGCTTTTGACAGCTGTAAAGATTGCCACAGATATAAAAATTAAATTTGACAACAAGGCAGGCAGTGAAGACTGTAAAAAAAACAAGATCTCTGATTTTAGGCCACTCCTTCTACGCCGTTGAACGATATTAAAACTTAAAAGCATCCGAAACACATGTGCTTTGGACCATTAATGTGTTAACCTTATTTTGGACAGTGTTACCCTCTTTATGATAATTATGCGGGCGTAAATTCATCATGGCGACTTTGTTTACTACCCTCCAAATCTGGAGCACAGGACATTATGCATTTACGCCTCTTTTATATCATAACTTAGTAGTGTTTTCACAGTTCAGAACACAGCAAGGGCGATATTTAGAAAAAGGGGTTTTCGTGTTATTTATTTTATGTAAGTGTTCTTTAATGATAATAAATTACTGTTTGGTTAATAGTAATTGTGATTGTTCTTGGATGGTGTCGAAATTGTAGCTCAATAAATTTTAAAGACAAAAATTTATCATTACAAATTGTACTTAGAATGTTGCCATAATTACATTATATAAAAGAAAATCCTTGACATTACATTTAATTCATCATTCATCAAAAATGAGCTTGAAATTGTAAAACATATAAAGTTGTCCTAGCCTTACTTACCTTTAAGTCCGATGATAATAATTTATATGATAGAGAAATAGTGAAGGCAAGCGAGAGGTGGGACCACAGGACGCTGACCCTTGCAGCAGGACCGTTGTGTCTACTCACCAAAAAAAAGAAAGTGACCCACTAGCTGCTTCTCAGCTCGAAATCTCATGGTGCCGAGACGAACAAGTCTATCACCGGATGGTGAGCGCCATGCAACAGATGCAGTTCCACCCAGGAGCTTTAATAGTAAAGTCCCGCGTGGCAGCACTGCGCTCGTCACCTCGACACCTTACTTCAGAACTCATCTTTGCCCAGTAATGTTAGCTACAGTGCCCTTCAAACCGAAACACGGCAATGCATAGACACTAGTGCTTAACTCTACGAGACCCATCACATAGAGAATCTGTCCTGTCTATAGCCATGTTTTACTATCTATATCGTTAACGCTATAAAAAACGAAGGAAATGTAAGGGAATTAAATACTTGAACACGTGACATAACGTAAAAAAACCATACATCTATATCTCTATATGTAAAAATGAATCGCTATTTCCCTTGGTTACGACTCACGGCATCGAACGTAAAAAAAAATTGTTAGGCCGATTACACTAATTCTTTTTTTTGTGTTGATTACTGTCAGTAGAAGGTTCTTATGAAAATAAAATTTGAAAAAGGAATCGGTATATTTTTAATATCGGGATAAACTAAAGGACCTTTGTTCTATGGTTTATTTGTCATATGAATTCATAGCTAAGACAGGACAACATCTGTCGGGACAGCTAGTAGATAATAAGCATGGCTAGGCCTGATGGATGGTATGCAAGGCGATGGTGCTATAGGTACGTACACTTTACAATAGGCGAACAACATGGCCGACCCGTCAACAGCTCTGAGTTAAGTAATATAAACAAACCCGACATTAAATAAACACGAAGTATTGTCCCAACACACGATATCGCTTTCCGACTAATGGCAACCCTGGGACCACAACATTTGCTCAAAATTATTGTAACCGATACTTTTGCTAACAAAACGTCGGGGATTGATTCTTTGTATTGAATTGTGGCTATGGTACTATGGTACAGCTAACAACAAATATAATAAATACATAGGGTTCTTTAAAAGGGTGTGGTTTCTGCAAGGGCAGCAACGCAAGAGTTCCTTAAAGCAAAACGTCTTGCTTAGGATTGCTACTTCGAATTAAGGCCCTGATACAACTTACAAAATAATTTTGACAAATACCTGGTAATTTTACAACAAATAACCCCAAAAGTTTAAATTTTAATACCACATAAATGACACGTAAATACCTATATATGGGACAATAATAATGAAATCTAAAATTAAAGGAAAAAAAACTAACCTAATATAAAAAAAAACACTTGTCCCAAATTGTTGTCACGCGGGACGGTGCCAAGAAAGCTGGCAGCATTGCCCCGCTGTATGGCAATGCTGGTCCTTTGCGCAAAATATGTTCCAGCCTTCTTGTCAGTCTTATTTAAGTATCATGATCATGCAAAATCTCATTGTTTCGCCGTAAATCCAGTAAACATAAAGTTAGCAAACAAACAATAGACAATTTTCTTTTTTTTTTCATGTAGATGTCTAATCCATCTTGGTATATGTGTGTGGTAATGAGATTGTCTCACCAGGACGCCGCAGTGTGGCCTCCCGCGGAGTGCATTAGGACGCTCTCAGTGTACGCAACGGTTGGTTACCCTATATTTCGATCCTTATTTATAAAGAAAATAAATTGGATTGTTTTGTACTGTTTTCGTGACGTCATTGCTGGAAGCCTTTTGTTGGGCTAGCAACGAATATATACCTTAACTAATTTACCTAAATACCTACCCACATAATCATGTCGTCAAGTCACCCACGGGGTGCAGAGTATATATCAGAGATGAAACGGATAGTGGTTTGGCCGGATACCGGATACCGAATATTCGGCAAGCTACGAGGCCGGACCGCCGGATATCCGGCTACCAAATATTCGGTCCTTAATAGTACAGAAGTTGCGATCAAGAAAAACAAAATCCGATTGCTAACAAAATTGACTTTTTCTTAAATAATCTAGAATCGATCGCAATCACGACCCATTTGGTGGTCAGTTAAACCACTAACCAGCAAATGAGAAAAAACAATACCAGCTTTTTACTAAATGCATATGAAAGTAAACACGATACTAATGACAGAAAAATAAATATTGTCTGTCTGTTTGTTTCGAATAATCTCCGAAAAGGCTGGACCGGTTTGAACGGGGTTTTCACTGGCACATAGCTGATTTTACTGAGCGTAAATAATCTAAGTTATTTTAAAAAATGATTAGCGTTCCGCGCATCAAATAAAAAACCCATAAAATTTTACACAAAATCCGAACGGCTGCCCCAATTTCTACAGGACTGCCACTGGTAGATAGTAGAATTTTAGGGCGTAAATTAGGCTACATTTATTTTGTAAAAATAATAAGGGGTCCGCGCAAAAAACTTATATATATATAACCCATGAAATTGATTTTCAATTATTATTACAAATAAAACGGCGACCCACTAAACTACAAACAATATATTTCATCGCGTTGGAGGCGGGGCGTAATGTATATGGAACACTCTGTACGCGCAATACTCCATCAAGGCCAAGCCCAGTGGGTACATAATTCCCTTTCCCATCTGTGGGCTTGCGAAGTAGGCGAAAACTCCCGCCCCGGCCGTATACCAGCCCCACTCTCGATTATTCTGCATCGAGTAGTGAGCCAACGAAACAATATTGGCTGCGATTATCAAATTGCCCAACTGCACGTTGTCTTGTCCAGCCAAGGCTAGAGTGAACGGAATCAGCCCCGACATAAGATGGATTACGCTAAGTGTGTTGTCGCTCCGATATAAATCCGCCATCAGGCACGGTAAGGCAAGGTACCGGGAGGCCTTGTGGCTGATCGCGTAGGCTGCTGCGAAATCGTTATTGAATCGTCCACCTGGAACAGTTTAACGTTCTCACTCAATATTTACTCAAGAATTATAATTAGGAGCTAATTTCCATCTCTCCGTCTAACGTCTCTCCTCTCGCTTTCGTGGGACGAGAAAAGGATCGGAAAACATTACAGGAAAACAGTGTTGCCAATTTAGCAAATTTGTCGCTAGAAGTGACGATTTTTGTTTTAAATCTTCGCGACAAAAATAGAGGTACTTTTATGAGATGTTACACAGTACACTTTATAATATATGCTACTTCTGTACTGTTTATTCGTTTTGGAGCCTGGGCACCTTACAGATGATTGTCGTCAAACAACACTACTCTGATGTGGCTTTGTTTGTGCGGTAAGTAGGGTTTCCGAAACTTATAGACAACACGCAATGCTGGCAAGAAAATGCTGCTAGCACAGAGAGTCCTCCCCAACAATATGGTTGGCTTTGTATTGATAATTGTCGTCTTGCAAGCGTTTATAGGTGAGTGCTTCCATCAGCTGGGACTGCGTTGTATTTTTTTTTCCCTTTCAAAATTTGTCTATACTTTCTGCCTACCCCGCAGAGGATTATATTTCTCGTCAGTGGCTACGTATGAAGAGTGTGATGTAAAATCGAAATTAGTGTAGTAATGTCTAGTTAGAACTAAAGCAGTGTTCTATACTCTATGCCCACCCCGAAAGTGACCCGCATAAGAAAAATAAGAATATCAAATTACTCTGAAAGTGGAGTATCCCGAGAAGTCCGTGTATGAAGAAGTTGGCATGCATTCCTGGGTGTGTGAAACTTTTCCCTTGCATGCGACTAATACCTCGGCCGGCAACGCAACACAGCACAATGTGCGCAATCGACGCATTAAGGTTGTCTTCATCGCTACCCATTACACTATAAACTACAATAAATATCACAAAATCATTGTAAAATTATCAATGTGTAAAGTGACGTAGGAATCATAACAATTTTTGACAACAGTTTTTTTTGTTTAAAGTTGACAGCATTTTTTTTGTTACAAACCAATCTTTCCAGTAACTCTAACTCCACAGTCTCCACAGTTCACAGTACAGTCAGACATTGCAACCAGTTTTGTTTCGTCAGAGAGATCTTGTCGGAAGGACCGGTATCCAAAAACATAAGAATCATCCATTAAAAATCTGCGGATTGCGATAGATAGATAATTCTTTGTCTATGGTTCTAAACAGCACACGTTCTGCCATTTTGCTGTATTTGAGTTTTATTGCGTTCGTTTTTTTACAAAATATCAACGCGAAGCACAGTGAAAAGTGTAATTCAACGCCGTAATTTAATAGCAAAGTAGCAAATAACAGTACCAAAATGGCAGCCAGTGATGCAGGGGCGGATGAATCATTATATCCGATCGCTGTACTGATTGACGAATTGAAAAATGAAGATGTTCAGCTGCGTTTGAACTCGATAAAGAAGCTTTCGACCATCGCCCTTGCTTTAGGCGTTGAAAGAACGAGATCGGAGTTGATCCCCTTCCTAACGGAAACCATCTACGATGAAGATGAGGTACTTCTGGCTCTAGCAGAGCAACTCGGTAAGTACTGCGGTTTCTAAGGAAAATACAATAAAATTAAAATCGATATCACGTCCTGACTATTGTGATTACGGGAAGTATTTTATTCCTATTAGCTATATATCTATATTAACTAACTATTCAGCAACAATCAATTATGTTTTCTATTTAAATTTGTCTAGATTTTCACCCTAAAATTTGCCAAACCTTTGTTCCAAAAAAATTACACTTGTAAATGCTAATGTTGTATCTATGAAGTCACTGAGTATAAGGCTATATTTTTAAATATTTGTAGAAGATGGCTTGTTAGACTAATATCTACGACCATAAAACTTATGAATAGTATGCTTAATACACACTTAGTACACTGGCTACAAAATATTATGAAGATGGCTTATATCTACATAAAATAAAATATGCTGACTATTCCAGGAAACTTCATCACACTTGTCGGTGGTGGTGAATTTGCCCACTGTCTCCTGCCTCCATTGGAGTCCCTCGCTACTGTTGAAGAAACTGTAGTCCGTGACAAAGCAGTGGCTTCGCTTCGAGCTGTTGCTGCCCACCACACACCCCAGGCCTTAGAGCAGCACTTTGTGCCACTAGTTCAGCGGCTGGCAGGTGGTGACTGGTTCACATCAAGAGCTTCAGCATGTGGACTGTTCAGGTGAATAAAATTTGTATCTTCTTTGAACCCTGACCCAAAACAAGGGGATATCTAAGTTTGAATTGTGTATCTGTGTCTGTCTATGGCATAGTAGGTAAAATAATAAGTACCTAAATGGATGAATCAATCATGATTTAGTTTTTTTATTTCAAAGTTGACTTATTCAAGAGTGTCTTAGTTATGATTGAAATTTTTAATTTAGGTTATAACAAACACACTTAACTTCACACCATGTTTCTCATGGGGTAGGTATCGAGTATCAATATACATATTTATTTTTTGTTATTAATTCATTTATCTAGTGTGGGATACACCCGTGTGTCTGCACCAGTGAAGGCAGAGCTGCGACAGCATTTCCGCTCGCTCTGCCAGGACGACACGCCCATGGTGCGTCGCGCCGCCGCGTACAAGCTGGGAGAGTTCGCGCGCGTCGTCGAAGTGGAATATGTCAAGAGTGACTTGATCCCAATGTTCGTCAACTTAGCTCAGGTTAGTAGAAGCATTATAGGGCACAACAGTATTTCTCATTCAAAATAAGAGTTGTCTAAATGGACTAAGTACCTGTACTTATGTGTTCTGTTTTGTGTGCCTACTAAATTAATATTAACACTAATCTGATTGATGTTGTTCGAGAAGGACTAAAGAAAGCTTGTATGTTTATGTATTGTTACATGCATTAGAAATATATTATTTTAATAAAAACAGACATTATACATGCTACCACTTACACTATCATGCATTTGATACTAGTCATACTGTATGTTGTCTAACACAAGATTTATATTTCGAATTGTGGTGGAGGTTCGATCTATAGACGACCACTATTTATTAAAATTGTCCAATTGCGTCACCCCTTGGTGTAGCAAGAACATCTTTCAACTGCATATTAGAAAACGTTACTCACAAAATGTCAAAATTTTCATTTGGATTTTTTGTGCAACTTTTTGAAAGCGATACGAATACATAGTCGAAATCTGTCTAGTCCCACCTAGAGCTACGGCCTTGTGGTGTCAACGTTAGTGATTGTGTGTTCCGTGTGCAGGATGAGCAAGACTCTGTGCGTCTGCTGGCGGCGGAGGCGTGCGCGGCCGTGGCGGCGCTGCTGCCGCCCGAGGACATGGAGCAGCTCGTGATGCCCACCGTGCGCGCGCGCGCCGGAGACACCTCGTGGCGCGTGCGCTACATGGTGGCCGACAAGTACGTCACGCCCCGCCACTACCGCTTTACCACTACCTGCGCACTTTTTTATTGGAGTGCTAGGAGCATTACTACTAGCCCAGCGTATCCTCGTGGAGCACTGGCAACCTTACTTACTGCAGAAACTCGACACTACATCAAGTAGTGTTATTTCACTGCAGTTTTCTGTAAGGTGGAGGTTCAGCCCCCAGTGGGGCGGCTCCAATTTAAATGGGAAAACCCACACGAAATCCCAAATCGCCCTACCTCTCTTAACTCACACTATGCGCCTTGTGTGTATGCCTCCTGAATGCATGGGAATTACGAATATTGCCAGTGTAACAGGGCCGTTGAATGCTTGCCTGCGAGTTGCACATACTAACTTCGGTCCCCCATACTTCACAATCTAAATTGTTTATTCAAATAATTGGCTTTTATGTTAACAATCCATTACTTATGTCATGCTAAGTTGGCTGTTGGTTTTCTAATAAACAAAAATAAAACAAAATAAGGCACTTGTGAATAGATATTCAAAGCACCAGTTTGGAAGAAAATGCCATCTGAGATGAACCACTGTTCGCTCAAGCCTGATAGTGACATTTTGCAGATGATCGGAAAACGTTATTGTCTACACTCACGTACTTGTAGTGCTCTGAAATGAACATACAAATTGCTACCTACCTGCTACCAAATTATATATAATTAGTTTAATTAGCTTGCTTATTGTTCAAACAAATGAGGTGCGCATTAGTTTAGTAGCCATGGCCTTCGATATAAAGGTGTGATGTTGTGTAGATTTGTGGAGCTACAGCAGGCGGTCGGCCCTGAGCTGGCGCGCTCGGACCTGGCGCAGATCTTCCAGGCTTTGCTGAAGGATACTGAGGCTGAAGTTCGCGCCGCAGCCGCTGGGAAGGTAAACATACTGACAACCTAACCTCACAAGTTTAAAATGTCTGAGACTTTAGTACACCAGCCGCCTAATCAGTTATTTATAAAATAATTTTAAAAAACATTAATTCTCAGGTATTATTAACCCATAGTGTTAGTGAACAAATTTTATTATTGAAATAGGGTTAGCAATTATGTGGATAATATAAAACGATTGAAAGAATGTAAAAATACACACTTGATGCATGAGTGCGAGTTGATACGAAAATGCAGAGCAATTTTTTTATAGCATTTCTATACATCCATCTCGCCAAGTCCCTTTCAATGTAGGCAGAAAGTATGGAGACACCATAATTTAACTTTTGACTTGAGAACCTCGTTGTTTCTGTAGTAATTAAGGAATAATAATTTATCACTACACTACAATAAAAACACATGCGGCTGTTTTATTTTATAAAGTAAATAACATACTTATGAAGTCTTTAAAGTTAATATCGAACTGTCGTATGTTGTGGCGGGAGCGAGAACGAAAGCGCTAGAAAAGAGGGAGACAGAAATATCTGTTCCATTACCGCGTTTATTTTACATAAATCATTGTCTTCATACAATTCCCGGTACAAAAAATACTTAGAACATTTTTCGTCGTTCCATTTCTAGATCAAATTAACAAAGTGCTAGAAGGTTACTAAAGGAATATAATGGGTACTCAGTACACATGTGTATGACGAACTTGATGGAAGTAGAATTAGCAGAAGAGGGCTGCAAATCAAGAGTGTGCCTTGCTATACCATCACCTAATATTATTAAACTCTATGTAAGAATTATTTACATTTATAATCCAGGATAATGTTGTAAATGAAGTTTTTGGACAGTATGGATGTACTGTGTGAAAGATTACATGACTATATATGAAATTGAATGCAGAGATGATGCCTGGCTTATAAGAATAGATGTGTTCTCCATCATTTAGTTTTTTTAACGCTATATTTTTTTCTGGCAGGTAAAAGATTTTTGCATGAACTTGGACAAAGCCCACCAGGAGCACATCATCATGACGATGATCTTACCCCAGATTAAGGACTTGGTGTGCGACGCGAACCAACACGTCAAGTCGGCTTTGGCGTCCGTCATTATGGGCCTGAGCCCCATCGTGGGTAGACAGAACACCATCGAACATCTGCTGCCACTGTTCCTCACGCAACTGAAAGACGAGTGCCCCGAAGTGAGACTCAATATTATATCTAACCTCGAATGCGTGAATGAGGTCATCGGTATACAGCAGTTGGTACAGTCTCTGCTCCCAGCTATAGTGGAACTTGCAGAAGATACCAAGTGGAGGGTTCGTCTAGCCATCATTGAACACATGCCTCTCTTAGCCGGACAACTTGGCCAGGAATTCTTTGATGAAAAACTCACAGGACTGTGCATGTCTTGGCTTATCGATCACGTCTACGCCATACGTGAAGCTGCCACATTGAACCTCAAGAAGCTGGTAGAGCAGTACGGCTCCACGTGGGCAGAGACCAATGTCATCCCCAAAGTACTCGCCATGTCCCGAGAACAGAACTACTTGCACCGTATGACTTACCTCTTCTGTATCAACGTGCTCTCCGAAGTGTGCGGCAAGGACATTACCACCAGAGTTCTCTTGCCCACTGTCTTGTCTATGGCCGATGACAATGTTGCCAACGTACGGTTCAATGTTGCCAAGACTCTCCAGAAGATGGCGCCGTTCTTAGATGCGGCAGTGATCCAACCTCAAGTGAAGCCGGTCCTGGAGAAACTGAACGTGGACCCCGATGTTGATGTCAAATACTTCGCTTCGGAAGCTATTGCTGGAATAGCCGGCTAGTTAGTCACAATAGTACACCACCTACCGTCTAAATAAAATTTTCAAATGCCAATGATAAAATATTATGAAATCCTGATAAGAAATTGCCATGAATGAAGAGTTTATCACAAATTCCAACTGTTTCATAAAGTTTTGTCCATTGACATTTTAAGTGTAGTTTTTATGTTTTTGCATTATTGTCTAAATTGCTCTAATGAGTACTTATATCTGATCTACGTAATTAACAAAAAGTATTTATTCGAAAAGTATGCATTGTTATAATATGTAACACAGCCCGCGATGAGTATTGAATAATACACACCTCATTCCAACTTGAAGTATGGTTGCATTTCTCAAAATGTACATAGCATTATTGAAATTGTAAGTGAAATAAAATATTAAAAGCATTTATTTTTTGTTTTTTTGTTCAACATTCTATCATTATAGCTCCGTATAGTTTCTGGTACATGCATCTGAATTTTT
Source organism: Falcaria lacertinaria (assembly GCA_951449985.1). Classification (NCBI taxonomy): domain Eukaryota; kingdom Metazoa; phylum Arthropoda; class Insecta; order Lepidoptera; family Drepanidae; genus Falcaria; species Falcaria lacertinaria. The sequence continues at coordinate 5,861,793 of OX602130.1, read as the reverse complement.
TAAACCAAACTTATCGTGATAACCCACCGTTTTTTATGAGCTCCTGGCATTTATTACCAACATTATCTATATCTATACTAATATTATAAAGAGGAAAGATTTGTATTTTTGTGTGTGTATGTTTGTATTGAATAGACTCCGAAACTACTGGACCGATTTCAAAAAATCTCACCGTTAGAATGCCACATTATCACTGAGTGACATAGGCTATATATTATATTTATACGCGGGGAAACAGCTAGTTGAACGTGAATGTTAGGGAACTGAATTTTATTTTTCTGAAGTACCTACGTTACTTATGAAAAATCTAAATCGATGCTCAATCTACGGGTCGACCGCAGCTGACGGAAGTAGGTCAGCATTAGTACAACTCCTTTGGCTATTAATTGGCCAGTGAATAGGGAAGTAATTAAAACAAAATGTTAAACTTTCTATATTTTTATTTCCATTGAAAACAACAGTACCCTAATTCACTTTAGTCACTGAATTACAGACATCTAGCTTTGGAGTGAACAAGAAAACTCAATTTGGAATGTAACTGTCGTTACTGGACTATTGCTTCGTTTATTTACATAAATATTTGCCACCCACATATTGGTCTACGTCTTGTTCAAGCGATATATCACATAGTAACATCATTGATTTACAACAAATTTCGATTACATATAATTTGAACACATCTCAACTGTTTTGTGCACAAATAATAATAAAATATAATTAATAAACGTGATTACAAGCACCAGACAAAATAAAAATGGCATCTATTAAAAAATAACACTATTGAACGTTTTATATGTACATGAGACGGCAACATCGTACTTTTATAAATAGCAACACTGTCCGTTACGTTTGAATATTTGCAACGAGTTTATAATTTTGTAACGTGATCAATACATGTAATACACATCATTAACTATTAACAACTTATCATTAAATAATATTTTTATCTTACAAGATATCATGGTGCCCCGTTGTACCATCAACATGTAATTTCATTTGATTATGTATTATTATTATCTCAATTACATAACCATAGATATTCCCGCCGAAAATGACATAAATACTGTCAAAATCTTCACGCTGCTAATCATTTATCTTTGGCCGCGTTAATAGGTCTTTTTATCCTGCAGTAAAATAAACGTTATGTCTATTTTCGACGGCATAACGCATAAATAAGTGATATCAATAGGTATGTACGAAGTGTTGTGATGGCGCGGGGGCCTGGGGGCCTGGGGGCTTAGTGGCGGGAGTCCCTCGGGTAGAACTCTGCGAGGATGGAGGCCGGGATACGCTTCAACATCTCCTTGGGGAAGATACGCAGCAGCTGCCAGCCGATGTCCAGGGATTCGAACACTGTACGGTTCTCGTAGTTACCCTGCAGAATGGAGTTTTGATATTGAATTATTGAGTGCAAGCTAGAGCAGAGTAATTCACAATCCCTATCGAAATATTAATTAATACCCTTTACAATTATATGTACATGTTTTTTATTTCATATTTGATACTAGCTTTTTCCGCGAGGTCGCCTGCGAGCATTATGACATAAATAAAATGGTCCTTCAAGCTGAAACCCGACTATAGAAAAATCACTTTGTTTTTGTCAATATACATACGGAAGAAGACGATTAGCTATAATCGGTCTCACTCAGTTTTCATTTCATGAGATTTACGAAACTTTCCCCTATGATATTTAAAAAAAAAACTACAAACCTTATGCAGACAACAACAAACACAACCAAAAAAATGTTCATATCGGTGCAGTTTAGGAAGTGCGTACATACATTTGGCGACACATTTATTTGTATAGATAAGTCCCAACTAAAAGAACACTAGTCGTAATATATTCATTGATTAAAATTTGATTGTGATTATGTGTGTGTGTGTGTTTGTATACCTGCGAGATGAAGTTCTTCTCGAACTTGGTGAGGAACTCGAGGTAGAGCAAGTCGTCGGGGGTGAGCGCCTCCTCTCCCACCACGGCCTTCATCGCCTGCACGTCCTTGCCGATGGCGTAGCACGCGTACTGACACACACATCATATTATTATATTATATTCATTCCAACTCAAAAACATCATTATTCGTCAGAATCTACCACCGGATTTGAAGTCGTTTTTGCTGAGAACAATCCGGCAAGAAACAGTAATTTCTCTTCAAAACATAATTTACATCTCAATTATATAAATATGTACAGAAATGCTAATGTTGAAACATTTTTTTTATTCCACTAATAAACACAAGCATACGACCCACCTGATGGTAAGCAGTCACCGTAGCCTATAGCCGCTAGCAATACCAGGGGCATCACTAACGAGTTGCCAAACATGTCGTTTATGAAGACCCAGTGTACTAGCAGCATTACTACTAGCGCAGCGTATCCTCGTGGAGCACTGGCTACCTTACTTACCGCAGAAACACAACACTACATCAAAGTAGTGTTATTTCACTGTGGTCTTATGTAAAGTGGAGGTACAGTCCCCAGCCGGGCGGCTCCAATTTTAATGGGAAAACCCACGGGAGAATCCAATTCGCCCTACCTATTATTTGTCGGTCTCAAGTACAAAGTGAGCGTCTCACCAGTTGGTTGGACACATCGGAGTGGTCCTTGCGGGTCATGCCCTCGCCGATGGCGGACTTCATCAGACGCGAGAGGGAAGGCAGCACGTTCACCGGCGGGTAGATCTGCCTGTTGTGCAGCTGACGGTCCACGTAGATCTGTGGTGTGCAGGGCTCACAATCATGATCATTATTAACTAATACGTCTATGACAAATGTACTGTTGTATCGTTGAAGTGAAGACTAATATAGGCAAAGCTATAGTGTTATTGTTGAACTGAACACACCAAACAAGGTACCAATAAGATTTATAATTTAACGTATTTAATCTGAAATACACATTTAAAACTTTCACCAAGGATGACGGTTAAAACATAGCCAAAATCCTCTCACGTGACCACTGACCTACTAATACATGGATTTCGAGTCTGCGCGCAAAAGTGCCCAAAACAAATAACTTGGAAAACACGCGATGATATTCGAATCGCGCGTCTGTCTCCGTTTGGATGACTGTTAAACGCCAACAATGCCGTCCTGTATGGTGAAATCTTGTAAAAACTACCCAAAGAAAGTGAAACAAGCCTATAATGTATCATATTTACTGTAAGTAGATTTTTTTAATGATATTATTATGTGTAATAGTAATTTTGCGCTCTGGAACATCGTATTTTATTTAAAATTTAATGAATTGTAAAAATAATCACCATTGAAACCAAATCAATCTGTCCTTTTCTTAAACGCTACGTGCGCAATACATAGAAAGAGTGCAGTATACGTCAGCCCATATTTTCTTGCATGCAAAATTAAGCCGTGGGGTAATGAGATAAAATTGATACTTGAGTTTTTTAGCTTTGTACAATAATAAACATGTATCCAAGTACATATAGGTGAACTTCGGACACTTTTGCTTTGAATTTTGTACTCGACCCGACGTCCATGTATCAGTAAGTCAGTGCACGTGACTAATATGTGAGGGTGTAGTTAACACAGACCTGTCCCTCAGTGATGTACCCGGTCAAATCGGGGATGGGATGGGTGATGTCGTCGTTGGGCATGGTGAGGATGGGGATCTGCGTGATGGAGCCGTTGCGGCCCTCCACGCGGCCGGCGCGCTCGTAGATCGTCGCCAAATCCGTGTACATGTATCCTGCACACAATCACTTATATTACCATCAGTCCACGCGTTAGGGTCACTGACACCCCGTGTTAAATAGATTTAACAGTGGCATTTGGTGAGTGGAGCTCATCTTTTTTTTTTTATTTATAGCGTTCAAGTGGCGGAAGTCATAAATCGTCATATTCGTTTGCTTCGAAAGTACTGCGCCAATTTAATTTTTTTTTTAATTTAGGCATATGAGAAATAGATGTTGTCCGATTATCCCTACCCAGTATGCACACAAAATTTCATAAGAATCGGTCAAGCCGTTTCGGAGGAGTTTAACTACAAACACCGCGACACGTTTTTTTTAAAATATATTATATACCTGGGAAACCACGTCGGCCGGGCACCTCCTCACGAGCAGCGGACACCTCACGCAGAGCCTCAGCGTACGAGGACATGTCCGTCAAGATTACCAGCACGTGTTTCTGTTACAACAAATGTTCATTCACAACTGCATCAAGATTTACCAGACTGATAATGGAATAATAATAATAATAATTTACCAGACTGATAATGGAATAATAATAATAATAATTTACCAGACTGATAATGGAATAATAATAATAATAATTTACCAGACTGATAATGGAATTCTCAAAACATTACTACAGTCTGTAAGACTAAAATGCTACAAAGAAAATACTTCAGAAAATAAATATAAATTGAAGATACATATAAAGGCAAATCCTATTAAATATTACCGATTGTATAAAAGGGCTTTACCAAAAATTATCACTGAGCATAAAATTGAAAATTTTCCCAACTTTTACACATACAAGCCAAAATACACACGAATTTTATTAATATTAGCTACTTCTTCATAATATATTGAAATAGCTTTATTTCTTCGTGTTAATCGAATACATAGTCGAAAGCGGTGCTTGCAACCAATACAAATTATCAGTGACTTTCTTTTCTGCATTCTTGCTAACCCTTTCTCATGTGCGGGGTTAAATAAGGATAGCAATATTTTTAGACCTGTCAAATTAGTTATGTTTAGTAATTTTGAACAACAGAATTATCACCAGTGACGTCACAAGCTACATACCTCACACTGGTAAGCCAAGAACTCGGCCGCTGTGAGCGCGAGCCGGGGGGTGATGATCCTCTCGATGGTGGGGTCGTTGGCCAGGTTCAAGAACAGGCACACGTTCTCCATGGAGCCGTTCTCTTCAAAGTCCTGCTTGAAGAACCGGGCGGTCTCCATGTTCACACCCATAGCCGCGAACACGATGGCGAAGTTGTCTTCGTGGTCGTCCAACACTGACTTGCCGGGGACCTGGTTACAATTAGCTTACAATATTACACGTCAAAATATTTATAACACAAAACTGATTAAACTACTTAAAAAATAAACCGGCCAAGTGCGAGTCGGACTCGCGCATCGAAGGTTCCGTACACAGTTGTAGGTAAGGTTAAAAGTAGGCGAACTTCAAATAAGGTCATTTATTCGTCGGTGACTCTCAACAGCGCGATTTAGGAATATAGATTAGAAAATTCGCATTTAAAAAAAAAACTACATTTTTCCGGTTTTCAGATTTATTCCTTTACTTGTGCTGCTTCTCGCCAAATTTCATGATTCTAGGTTAACGGGAAGTACACTATAGGTGTTAGTTCCCTTGTGAAATCGCAAAATATGCGAAAAATTACTACATTGCTACGCTATTGTAATATTGCTATGCGGGCGCAAGTCGCGGGAAAAAAGCTAGTAGTGATATAGAAATGCAGTAAATACCTTGACTAGACCAGCTTGCCTACAAATCTGGGCGGCAATCTCGTTGTGGGGCAGACCAGCGGCCGAGAAGATGGGGATCTTCTGACCACGGGCGATGGAGTTCATCACGTCAATAGCCGAAATACCTGCCAATTCATTTATAAATTAATACTTCATAAAGAAAAAAATAATTTATTTAGCTACATACAAATCATCACGCAAAGACCCTCACGGGGTAGGCAGAAAATAGAGTGCCATTTCTAAAATTGGCTACAATATTCTAAGTAAAGAACTGCATACACTTGGTGCGAGTGTGAATTAGGGTTGTAACAGAAGTGTTCTTAGCGGAAGCAGAGGCAGAAGTTCGGAGGCATTTGGAGGTTCCGTCACAACCCTAGTGTGAATACCGAAATTTTAATAATGTCACTTCATCCACTCATTAAATGTTTTTTTTAAATATTAGTCTAGACCTACCAGTCTGGATCATCTCCTCGGGGTAGATACGGGACCAGGGGTTGATGGGCTGGCCCTGGATGTCCAAGAAGTCCTCGGCCAGGATCGGGGGTCCCTTGTCGATGGGCTTTCCGGACCCGTTGAACACACGACCTGTACGGAACAATTACAAATTATTTTCTTATACCACAGAACATGTATGTACATAGCAGAACTTTTGTTGAAATCAGTGTGCTTATTTTGTTTGACAGTTGCGAACATTCTGTGGTTATTTTAGAAAAAAAAAGCTTGGAATTTTGGAATTGTATTCATACCAAAATCTAGAAAATACAACTGGACAAATATTTTTCTAAGATATTTTAATTTATTATTGTAACATGAGTCTTACCCAACATGTCTTCTGACACGGGCGTTCTCAGAATGTCACCGGTGAACTCGCAGAGCGTGTTCTTGGCGTCAATTCCTGACGTGCCTTCGAACACCTGGACGACGGCCTTGGAGCCGCTGACCTCCAGAACCTGGGGGCACAGGGGACTTACTGAACATCCTTATACATTTAAAAAGTTTAATATCACAAGACAGAGGCCATAATGTGTAACTAATCTTTAAATCTAAGCAACAATATTAATCCTTATACATTTTGAAAGTAAGCCCCATTGCTCTACAAAAGCGCAAAGACCATATCTAAATCAAGGATGTGCATTATTATAGGCAAAAAGTCATCATTGCCTACCACCAAGAAAATCAAATAATACACTTTATAAGGCAGACTAATACACTAAAATGCGTATTTTATTGAGCTACTTACGATTTTATATTAATTCGTTTGGCGGCCTACTTAAAGCAAAATCCAATGCAAGCCCCTGATCTAAATATACCCCTGTCACACCCACAATTAAAATCTTCAAACACCTAATTTGTATGTAAAATCCATCAAGTCAGCTGTTCAGGTTTAGGTTTCAGTGCCGGTAGCAGGAACATTGTCGACAACGTTTTCGTATTGCCTTCGACCATTTTTGTATTGGAAAATGAACAGCGCTGCGGCGGTGAAAAGAAAAAAAGAACATTTCGCGAGTTACGTTTTCGAATACGTTGTCGACAATGTTCCTGCTACCGGCACTGTATATGCCAGTGACATATGAACATACATTCATGCATACACCCAAAACAGTCCTCCTTCAGTGCTAGTTGGGTGAAACAGCCATCTATTTGTAAAGTGGCAAGTGTATATCAAACACTACTACACTCATAGAATTTACATTTAAAAGAAGTCATGCTGATAAATTTTTTACTAATGATATAATGAGCTGAATATAGTGCTATATAAAAAAAATAGTTGTATATGTGTATTGTTTAAAAGAAAATAAAAAAATGAATAGATTTTTATCAAAACATACCTGACCAGAGCGTAGGGTGCCATCGGCAAGTTTAAGCTGGACAATCTCAGAGAACTTGGGGAACTTGACCTCATCGAGGATGACCAGAGGACCATTCACACCGGACACTGTCTTATAAGCTGCAGACAAAAATATGTGATACATTAATTTATTGTTCTTTCTTTTTATACTATGAATGTGGAGGCAAGTTTGTGCTCTTTTTAATGCTAAACAGTTCCTGTATCCTATAGAATCATAGATGATAGCTTTATCACCTTGAATTTGTCCGCATAGCAATATATTATTCTGTGACAATATAGTATTCAGTTGTGAAAGAAATCATTACAAACAAAAACACAAATATTTTCTTTTTATAATATTTGTAGATTCCCATACAAGGGGAGCCCTTATACCAGAAAAGGGTTCTTGACTTGAAAAATTCAATCAAATAAGACTTCAGGCATTGATGTTGTGTAGGGTATTTTTTTTTCCATTTGACTGCTTCATGATAACCAAATTAAAAATGTTTGTCAATTACTTTATTTTTATTTATTTGATCAATTGCACCGTAACAAATCAATAATTTCTCCAATGTATTCTTCTCTCAGATGAGAACACTAAAAATGCAATTTTATTCAGATTATGTACAAAATTACTAAACAGAACTATTGGACAGGACTAAAAATATTGCCATCCTTACTAAACCCCACACATGAGAAAGGGATACCAAGAGTTTTAGTCCTGTAAAATTTGTTTAGTTTAATGATTTTATACTACAGAATTGACACCAATGTCTTAGGAAAACCTTAAAAATAGAAGACTATTGTTAGTATATCTTTTACAATTTTATATTTTTAAAATAGTTCTACCTGAATCATGACTGTGTTCTTAACAATTTAAATTCCATTCACACATTTTCTACAAAATTCATGATGTATCCAAATTTTATAAAAAAAAAACTATAGATGATTTAAATGATTGCAAGTAAGGAATACCAGAATGGAATTCTATTCTTATCATAATTTATCTGAAACAGAGTATTGAAATCTGAACAATCATATGTTTTTTTATCAATATCTACAGATCATGTGAACAAATAAATTTTATTGTCAGTAGACACTGATTGAACCAAAAATATATAATGGTAGTAGTGTTAGTATAATACTACTAGTCAATGTAGATTACTTCAAGACTATCCCTTTCAGCCCTCTTATGTAAGAAAAGGATGGGATATATTTTGTAACTGGCAGTCTGGGCCAATTTTTCTTGACATTAAATAATAAATTAAATCTATGATCCTTTTGTTGTGGGCCGTTTATGGTCTTGTTATAAGAAAAGTAAAATTATGTAAAAACAATAGTGATTGCTAAGTGAAATAAATCATTTTTTTTCTTCTAGTTTGGGTTATTACATCAACTTAAATTTGTATTTATAATGACTGAAATACCATACAAATGGATGAACAAAATGTTTGTATTAAATGAATGTACTTCATATATCTGAGTAGTGATGTAATATGTATGGATTTTATATAAATTTTCATCATATAGGTAGCTCCTAATTCAGAAGATGATAAAAAGAGGTATGCAGAAACGTTTTTGTCGTTAACTGCTTCCTAGGTACCTATGTGTAGACAGAAAGCAACGGTCTCGTGATCACGACTTACACGTAATTGAGATTTTTACCATATTTTAGTGTAAAATATACTAAATCTAAGCTCTCAGACTGATTGAGCTATGCAAATAAATCTCCTGATTCGTCACAAGGCGAATATCTCCTGACTAAAGATAACATTCTCAAGGATGCAAAATCCAATTAGACTATTTTATATACCGTTTATCTCAAAAATCCAACCGAGTGAATTACGAATAACGTGAAGTTATAACAAAAAGAGATCTTGTATAAAATTTTACAGCAAAATCGATAATTTCATTGACATTAATGACGTTTTGATTAGAACTGAATCAAAGTGGAGAAAACTAGGTTTACTTACTCAGACGAGGCTGGCTTATAAAGTCCCTGGAAACGGCCAAGATATGTTCCTTGCTCGCTTGGGCAGAGGTAAGGGTCTTTGCCATTTTGAAGTTTTTCACTTTTTGGCACTCCGCTCAATTAAACACCTAACTGCGCTGCCTCCTCGCCCGAAAACTGACGAATGGATGTATTGTCTATGCAACTTCACGTGCCGTCACGTGACCCATCACAAGGCAAAAGTTGCTTTATGGTTGATAAATCTCCTTAAAAAAGGCAGAAATTTTATTAACTACAAAATATTATTTATATTTAATTCGTGCATTACATAATATATAATATGGAAATAATATTTAACGGTTAAATATTTTCTACTGTACAAATAAAACATTAAAAAATATTTAAAATATTGCGACATTAATTGTATTGTTGCTATTTTTAATTATTTATTTAATTTAGTAAACATCATACAATTGGGCCTTGGCATTTGTAGCATTCTGTTACAGATAGCGCCTTGTGTACCTGCAAACGATTTTGGGTCATGCATCGTTGTCGTTAGTCTAGGTCATTGTTTCAAATAAATCAAGATTTAAAAATAACTCAACTATTCTCGGGCTCACAGGAGTTGACGGTAACGGATTACTTTTCGTTAAGCACAAACATTAAAATGTACTAAAATTTACCTGGATAAAATTTACTAATTAAATAGCCCAGTTTCTGGGATTATAAATTTTACTGGTAACATTCAATCTGGAACACGTACCCATAGATATTAAACTAGTAGTATCTGAGAATAAGGACTTCGCTTCGCTTACGCTAGCGAAGTCCTTATTCTAAGACTAGTATGTAAAGAGAATGTATATACTCTTTGTCTAAGGTATATACTGCTCATACACTATGGATTAATTTTTGCCATGTTCAGAGCTCTCATAGATTAATTTTAACTTGTCTTCGTTTGTAATAAGTCAAGTCATCCTTATTTTATTTCATTTATTTTTTATATTTTATTTGTTCACTATTCTTACCTGAGAGTGTTCCGTAATATATTATCTACTCTGAGATGTTGATGCTGGAGAACATAAATAAGGGAACAGTGAAAGTAAAAAACTGGGCTTAGCAATGAGATGGCAATAGCGAAAGTTTCGCTATCGATAGTTGTCCTTGAAAATTAGTCGATAGCGCGAATAGTCCTCTCGAAAATATCAAAATGCTGCAATACTATTGATATTGAAAATAAGGCGATACTATTAACCTTTGTCGATACTCTCGATAGTATCGCGTCAAAATTGTCGATACTATCGATATTATCTACGACGCGGTTCCTACTATCGATAGTTGTACTTTATTAACTATAACTATCGACGTGGTTTCGATACTATCGCCTGGGCATAATATGACACCTGGTCGGTAACACAGGGACAATCTAGTAAGTTATTTTATGAATGAACTGCGTATGTAAAATATTGATAATGAAGTGATAGATGAACCATGTAATGACCGGCTATATTGCATCTTATGAGCAAGCAATAATATCGTAATATGTTCAACAATCGATGGGGCAACAATATCGATGTATTGATACTATCGATAGTGTATCAATACTATTCTTCTTCTTCCTAAATATGGCAATCAATCCTCTTTGGGGACTATTTTTGCTGGTGTCGAGTATAGAGAATTTTCAAGTTTCTCAAATATTTCGTATTTGATACATTAAAATGCCTAGTGTCATGCATTCTAATGCCCATTGGAGTTTCTGGAAACAATCCACGGAAACATCTAAAGGTAACCTAATGACCAAAATGATAAATTACTTAACTTAAAATACATATTATGGCATTAGTTCCAATGTTCCTTTAAATCAGCTACTAAATGAAACTTTACTGCAGTAAAGCAGTAAAGCAGTGTCATTATGTGCACATAATGACACCAAAAATACACATTAAGATCACTATAACACAATTTACGAGACACTGGAAAAAATCTCAATCGCTCCTCCTGATTCCCGCCATAAACTCCATCAATTCTATTGAAGTATTGATCTTTTAGCAATAGTATTACTTATTTTTATCAATCGTCGATAGTTTCAATCTAAGGACTATCGATACACTATCGCTATTGCAACAACATCGGTAGTTGTTGTGTCAACTTCTGTCATGTCAGTGTTTTGACATATCGTCTGACTCGCTTTGTTTGTTTGACTTTTTTGCTTGACTGCTTGCTTGTCCGTGCTCTGCGTCTGCTCGCTACTTCGCTAGCTCGCTACCCCGCTAGCTGGTTAGTCGTGCGCGTTTACCGACCGAAATATACTTTATTACGTATCATTTAGATGATAGCTTGGGTGTTGGTCGGTGGGTTTACAGACTACCTTAATAGTCGCAAATAAATTCCCTCGTTGTTTTAAATATTTACCAGAAATCTAATACACAATCGCCAGAATGTCGGTAATGGGTAAAATTATTCCCCATTCGGGTCGTAATTTCGGGAGATTCAGTGCCGCGTTGTACACTAATAGTAGCAAATCGAATAGGAATTATTTCACATATACTCAAGAATTATCTCAGCCCCTCGACCGGAAGCCGGAGTACTTGAACGCAAAACAAGCGTTTGAAAAATGCTTAAAATCTGGTAAGTAAAATATATGTGATAATTATTATTCATTTGCATTACATTATATACAAATGCTGACCGGTTGTTGCTAAGGATAATGCTTGCGTATTGAAGGTCTAATCTAACAATTTATAAGCTGACATAGATAGCTAGTAGCTGCAATAACATTTTACATCTTTTTTACTAGTTAGGGTACCAATACAAAGTAAAAATACAAAAAACCGGCTAAGTGCGAGTCGGACTCGCGCAACAAGCGTTCCGTACACACTTGTAGGTAAGGTTAAAAGTAGACGATCTTCAAATGAGGTCATTATTCGTTGGTGACTCTAAACAGTGCGATTCAGGAATATTTATTCTGTAAATTTTCAATAAAAAAAATACTAGTTATTTACGGATTTCAATTTTTTTTCTTTATTGTACTGTAAGACACTGCTTCTTGCCAAATTTCATGATTCTAGGTCAACGGGAAGTACCCTATAGGTTTTGATTCCCTTGTGAAATCACAAAATATGTGAAAATTTGCAACATAAACATTCATATCCTTAGGTTTGATTATTTTACAGCCGAAAGAGACCATAGACCCGGTTATTTTATATTAATTTCAATTGGAGAACTCCACGAATTCTTGAGATTAATAATTTTGACAGTCAGACAGACAGACAACATAAGGGGTAATTTATTCCTTTTAAGGTACACAACCCTTATGAACAGTTTAGGCAGTTTAGGCCCTATTGAGGCATTTTTACATAGCATTTCTACTTTACCACCAGTTTGGAAATAAAAGCCACTGGAGAAGATCCATAGTATGGTAGCTATATCTTTTTTAGGCTTTGTAAAGTTATGGATACAAGGGCAGATCCAGCTATAAAGCTGGGGTCATATATGAGGTCTATTCAGGACACACTCCAATTTCGTTTACAATAAAATAAATGTAATTACAAAGAAATTTTATTTTATTCTTACAGGTACATACATCTAAATAATTTATATGAAATACAAATTTTCTGTTCTCTTTGTCTTCTATCGAAACATGTGATGACTTCCTGGGTAGAATGGGTAGGACTCCCTGGATCTATCTTTGTATGGTTATCGATGGTGAAAGATCAAACTGGCCGCAAATGATTGACCTATTATCTAGTACCTTAATATATGCAGAGGGAGCGGTTAACTAGTCAATTGCTGGAATACAAAGTTCAATATAATAGTACCTATCCTATGTATATTTAAGTAACCTTAGAAATAGCAGTTACCTATTAATTTATTCCTACACCTGTAGACACATAAAAAATAGGTCACCTGACATATTTTTTGTGTCTAGTCTTTTAGTTTATTCTGTTTTACGGAGGTTTGTTTTTCCAAATGTGTAAATCTATGACTAATTGTATAAGTGTTAATCTGTAACAGATTCTATACCATTACTAATAAAGAAATTGTTTGGTATAATGCTGTGTGCATTGTAGGAATATAAACTTTTTTCTAAGGAAAAAAAAATATGCATACAATAATTATATTACACGGATTGGTTTAGTGGTTAGAGAACCTGACTGCTATGCCGAATGTTGCAGGATCGATTCCCAATGAGGCAAACATTTATGTAATGAACATTTGTGTTTAGGTAACTTTGGGACCAGCTAGAGCTGTGTGGTAATGTGCGACCTTATTAAACCTCACATACACACAGACACACACACACACACAGAGGCGACGGTGACTGCTTACCATCAGGTGGGCCGTACGTTTGTGTGCCACGTTAGTGGTTTAAAACAAAGCTAGCTTGCCTCGGTAAGTTGGTCGACAGTTGGCAATCCTACTCAACAAAAACATAATGATTTACCTACTTTAACTTAGTTATACAAACAAACCACATAGCATATGTTTTATTTATATTGCATTTAGTGGATTTTTATGTAAGGATCATGGACACAACAAACTTAAACGATTTAAATAAATACATGTCATTTTGTTACCAAATAAGTGTCGGAGACCCACTTTTATATTTAGCAGGCTTATCCCTCGGTTACAAAACGAGATTGCAAGTCTCTTGGCATGCCGCCCAATTTCACGCTAACCTGCCTATAAATATAGGTACATATATTGTATTCTTACGAATTCATACATTAAACATTAAATATTTGTGACTTTATTTGTGCGTGTGTTCTGTTATTTTAAAGATCGTGGTGTGATTAGTCACTGTACCTGTACAAGTCGGGGTTTCTACCCGGACCTTTAATATCAAGCAGTTACTTCAGCCACACGGTCACTAAGGCAATTCTGTTAACATAACAGGCTTAACTTTATGAATCTAAAACTATCCTGCTAGTATATTATCAAAGACTGCTGGTGATCATGTTATCTTGGCTCAGTATTTCGCTATAAGGCGTCGTCCTAATTGGCCACGATCGTACGATGACAAGATGCTTCTTGTCGTGCGATGAGTTCAAACAAACAGATTTCATCAGAGTGACATTCGGACGACTCGTCCGAATGTCCTATAATGATCAAACGCATCGTACAGGTCGCGGCACGAAACTCTAGCGCTGAGCGAAACGTGGAGGGGATAGCTGCGCATGGGTACCATCGCGCACGCAATACAAATTAGTAATTTAATTGCTTAGTTAAAAACAGCAAAATAATGTTTTAATGTAAAGTCAAATAGTAAGTCTAGCGGTGAACAAAATGTGGAACTTAACTGCGTATGGGTACTGTCACGCACGCAAATATTACTTCATGTTACCTACAATATAATTTTTAACAAGTTTATGGGGAGTAGAAAAATAAATACACTATCGGATTTGTAAATTTTTATATTAAATACCAAATAATAAAAAAAATTATATTAAGTCCGAATTACATAAGAACCTACTGAAGTTTCTTCTCAGGATAGAAGAAACCTGCGAGTTCGGCAGGGTGTGGACATCAGACACCGCATTCTCCTTTCCGATATCTAGTCCGAATCAGACAATGGTCTTACACCTTCAATAGTATCCCAACAGGGCCTTTTGCTTACTGAGGGCCCCGGCTCAGGGCTGCTTCGGTCGTCGGCACTAACAGCGTCATCGTCATCAGACTCACCAAGGCTATCCTCTGAACTGTCACCATCAACGCGAATGATGAATTCTTCTGTAACCAAATCCACGACATGGTCACTCTTGACATATTGCTCTTCTATGTCCTTTACCTTTTGGCATAACTTTCCCCAATCCCAAGCACCCATCAGCAAAACTTTTTCTTGAATTAGTTCTATACATTTAGCAACACTCCACTTCACATTTTTACTGCCTACATATTGCTTTATGTCAGACCATGCCATTTCGATTGGATTTAGATCTGGGTGGTATGGTGGCAGTCTTAGCACTTGATGTCCTTGCTCTGCTAGTATCCTGTCAATTGAAAATGTTTTAAATCTATCTTTGTTAGCCCGTATTAAATTGTATAGTTGAGGTTTTAGTAGAGTTTCCTCATATTGTATGCCCTTTTCAGTAAGCCAACCCTGCATGTCAGCTTTTTTGGAATTAGAAGTGGGTGCAAGGTCCCATTGTTTATTATGGTATGATGCGTTGTCGACTACCACGACAGAATTAGGCGGTAAGTTCGGCAATAACTGTGTCCTCAGCCATTTTTCGTAGTTGTCGTAGTTCATATTGTCGTGGTAGTCGCCTGATTTCGCACCAGCTTTAAAAGTTAACAGTGCGTTCGGTATGAACCCAGCCTCTGATCCTGCGTGGACAATGACCACCCGCTGTCCTTTGGAGATAGGTTTTTTGAGACCTTTTGTAGTACCATCGGTCCAGGCTTTTGGAGCAGAGTGCGATGAATCTACGTAAGATTCATCTGTATATACGATGGGCCTTCCCTCTTGGCGATATTGTTTTATTTTGCGTAAGTATTCGATACGTAGTAAACGTATATTTGAACTTTCAATCAGTACTTTTCGATTGTTTTCAGTATTTTTCCACCGAAACCCTAAACTCTTAATTATTCGTCGAAGACTTCGTTCTGAGCCTTTGAAATTTATATCTTCCTCTAGCTTCTTTCTCAACTTTCCGACGGTGGGAAGTTCATTATTTGTCCTATGAAAGTTATGTATGCACCTCTTTATTAATCCTTGATCAAAGTTATCAATATCTGTGACCGGTTTTGATCTGGAGCGTTTTTTGCCTGGTGTTCTAAATACTGATAATAAGTCGGAATTATTGGCTTCAGTGGAGATTTTCCTTACCGTTGCTATGGACGTCTTTGTAGATTCAGCTGTCCTT
Source organism: Falcaria lacertinaria (assembly GCA_951449985.1). Taxonomy (NCBI): domain Eukaryota; kingdom Metazoa; phylum Arthropoda; class Insecta; order Lepidoptera; family Drepanidae; genus Falcaria; species Falcaria lacertinaria. The sequence goes on along the minus strand of OX602130.1, from coordinate 5,845,699 downwards.
TTCTGAATTTTCTGTAAGTCACTAATTATACTATTTAATTTTATATTTCCCGCCTGAATAACTTCTGCAGTTTGTTTTATTTCACTTATATCTACAGTGCTGCGGTCAGAATCGAGTAAAATACTCGCAGCTTCGCCAATTTCACTTTGAATTTGTTTCAGGGAATTAATGAAATCATTCGATTCCCTTTTCAGAAAACAATGCACGTCAAACACCATTTTCCGTGCCTGTCTTTTCAAAACAGTATTCCTTCTCGGCCTCGGCATTTTCACTGTTTAAAAACTGTTCAAACTTAATCAAACAGTGAATAAACTAACAAACACAACAAACAAATCAACAAAACAAACTTAACAAAAAACAACAACAAAAATTAACGATGACAACAAAACAATTCAGAACGCGACTGTACACTGGAAGTGCGCGGAGCGTCGTATCGGCACGGGGGACGGAGTACGACTGGAGAGCCAATCGGCGCAACGCACGCTCGCCCTTCACCCCTGTACCCCGCCAAGACACCTTATTTTTTACTTCTGCGCAATAACGGTCAGCGCTAGAGTTTCGTGCCGCGACCTATACGATCGTTATTAAGCATTTCATGTGCTCGCACGATTACTTGCGGGGTTCATATTTACCTCGCAAGTATTTTTTTTAAGTAAATCTGTATGTTTGAACTCATCGCACGACGAGAACGCATCGTGTCATCGTACGATCGTGGCCATTTAGGACGACGCCTCAATGTTTCACTGATCCATTCAGTATAGTAGGTACTCTAACTGTCTACTGCTACTGTATGTAGGTACGAGTTTGACGTCAAAGTTCAATAATCATTTGACGCAATGTTTTGATAATAAGTGGGAGTGTACTTCATAAATAACAATGTGATAAACATTTTATGCTGTAATTGTAGCAAAAACATTGTAGATTATCTTTTTTACAAAACAAGAAAATATTATTATAATTTAATGTTATTGTAGATAGCTATATATTCTTTAGGGAACACACAATCCACGTCGTGTAAAAAAAAATATTGTCCTTAAAAAAACCTACTGAATAATCTCGCTCTAAAAAGTATAAACAAGCAAATATTCTATGTGCAATCGTTATTTAAAAATTTATCGTCAATTAAATAAAAATGTGTTTAGTATTAATTCATAGTGATGTTCAAATGATTCAAATGGTATGCCACCTACCGTAACAAAACTACATTCTAACTGTAGTAAGCGATCATAATATTTTGGGCAAAGTGGCATACGTATGACCACCGCTATCTTTTGAACATCACTGTGAGTGAAGAAGGCAGGAAATTTTCAGCATCCGCTTCAAAAGCAGAAAACGACGGAAAAAAAAACAAAATTGTCAAACCTTCGGATATCCTTCACTGAGCTGTGACATGTCCCTAAGTAGTCTTGCTTTCCGTCCGATAAAGAACACTTGAAATATCTTCACGCAAACCATATCAGTGTATTCGAATTATATAATATGCGAGTTATCATTAACAGATAGATTGTTACAAATCCTTTCATACAACATATTTTAGCCTTATTTTACACGCCTTTATTTTTTTTAACTTGCAATGTTTGTTTGTCAAATCTCAAGCTGAATTACAATCTGTTCCTATGGAGTTGATGTTTTTAGGTTAAGGACCCCGCAAGCTAATCTTAAACAAAAAACTCTCTCGACATAACATAACTCCTTGTAGCACATCTTCTAATTCGTCACGTGTTCAGAAGATAAACTGACACGCATTTCTTTGAAACATAAACTGAATTAGCTACGACATGACACATTTATACAAAATATCAAAGAAGGGAGGCGTGGTAGATGCTAGGCCAAGGGATAAGTTACCAGCCCTTAAAAATTACAAGAACGTCAAAGAGATGGCGGACGATAGAACTATTTGGCGATCGACCAACCGACAAGAGACTAGCCCTTAAAATTATGATGAATCTTGAACAAAAATAGGGATGTCCCAAGCGGCGAGGGACTCACCATATGTCATGTTGTCACCAAATTATCTTCGATGGAAAGTGGGTGTTGTAACGCCTCTGCCCACCTCTTCGGGGACCTTTGTGGAAGAGAGTGAAGATATATTAATATTATTATAACAAAGAAAGTATATTTATTTTGAATCTTGTATTTTTTCATCAACGATACTCACTTAGTTATATGATTACGGTAATCTATAATATAAAAATGAATCGCTGAATGTGTTGTTAAGCGCAAATCTCGAGAGCAGCTGAACCGATTTCGCCAATTCTTTTTTTAGAATATTCGTTGAAGTACGAGGATTGTTCTTACGGAGAGAAAAAAAAATTGCCTTTATCAGTCTAAAAACGGGTAGACAAGATATTTGATAAATGTCTACCCGTGCGAAGCCGGGGCGGGCCGGTATAGTATGTAATGTAATAACTATAGGGGTCATTATAACTTCTCACTGTTTGTGTAAACGTGATAAAGATGTGACATCACAGCCCATTGCCGCTGATATACGTACCTACCTACTACAGCATAATTATCTACATTATATGTTTATTTGGTCAAGAATAATATTGACTATGTAAGATAACTGTTATAGCAAAAAGAAAAGCCGTAAGTGACTAGTTTGGTTTGTGTTTTGAGCTATCAAGGACCTTGTGACTCAGATTCTCACGAATGTGAGTTACGTAAAGCATTATTCCAGTGTTTTTCAACCTTTTTCATGACACGGTATGTGTATTTTAGTATGAAGAAATATCTCGCGACCCCCTACCCTTTGCTTTTTTTCAATGTATTTTATTTTGAGACAAATATTCAATCCAACAAACTTATTATTTTCATAACTAGAGTTCGGATAAATACTCAATTAAGTAGGTACGTAAAACCCTTTTTTTTTCATACAAATTGTTATGTCCGTTTAGTTAACATTTATATTTTCAAACTGTATTGTTTGTTTTTCTGCAGTAGCGTTCCCAACCTTTTGCAACCCCTATAGAAGCTTCGCGCCCCCCCAGGGGTCGCGACCCACAGGTTGAAAAACACTGCATTATTCTATTCTACGTTAGGCCGGCCTTACGGCTTACACGGCCAGAATTCCTTTCTGAATCAAGAAACTGAATTCAAGAAAGCCTTTAACCCCTGCCGTTCAGGCTGTGCGTTGATATGTCAGTCAGTTTCTTCTTTTATACATATATGTATATAATATAATAATCTTGTATACAAGATTGTGTTTTATTGTTAGTAATTGTATCGTTTCTCTCAGGTCAGACGGTGTTCGCGCAAGGGGCGGCGGCCACCCCTGTGCCGCTCCTCCACGCCATGACAGCTGTGGGCAAGGCCGGCTCCCTGAAGAACATAAAAGTAGTGCACATGCACACTGAAATGGATGCGCCATACGTTGCGCCCGAGTGCAAGGATATTTTCAGGTGAATACCCCCTTTTAGGATCGTTTACGTAGTAACAATGTTTTGATCACAACATTCGGACGCTTGTAAAAGTACATGCAATTATGAAATGACACTAGTGATTTCGTCGTGACTTCCCCGTATTTTTTTATACCAATAATGTGGCATACAAGCGTACGGCCACCTGATGGTAAGCAGTCTAGCCTATAGCCGCTAGCAATTCCAAGGATATCATTAACGAGCTTACATCCCAGTTGATGAGGACTCACTGTGCTAGGAGCATTACTAGCCCAGCGTTTCCTCGTGGAGCACTGGCAACCTTACTTACCGCAGAAACAACACTTAATTAAAGTAGTGTTATTCACTGCGGTGTTCTGTAAGGTGGAGGTACAGTCCCCAGTCGGGCGGCTCCAATATTAATGGGCAAACCCACGGGAGATCTCTCTTAAAATAGCAATAGGTTGGTCAAAAATCAGGTTTCGCTTGGATTTGCCTATAGTGATCTGTTTTTCCTCTAAATCGCGAATTAAACATATACTGATAACAATAAAAAGGTGTAGGTATTATACGCGATATTAAGTATTAACTAGTCAGTTAAATACGAAAAAAAATATCCTACGAAGTTTCATATTCCATTTTATTGAACGTTTTTTATCGCAATCATAAATTAAGATAAACACATGAAAGCTATGTTGTATTGTTAGATAGTTCATGATAAGCATGATAAGTCACAGCACGTCAGTATTTGTTACATAGCGAGGTGACGGTAAGCGGTAACCGGTTACTTAGCTATGACTTTTATGTTGTTAAATTGTCTTAACAATCAAAGGCTGTAATTTGTCACCAGTCCCGGTAGCAGGAACATTGTCGACAACGTTTTCGAAAGCGTAACTCGCGAAATGTCAAAATTGTCACACTAAATTTTAGTTCCACTTTTCACCGCCGCAACGCTGTTCATTTTCCAATATAAAAATAGTCGAAGGCGATACGAAAACGTTGTCGACAATGTTCCTGCTACCAGCCTGTTCATCAATGTAATGGTGTGATCATTACCTAATGACATGTTGTTAATGATCGACAATATTATCGTTTAATCTGACAAGCGAGCGGCATGTTGATACAAATTAATTGTAGGTAATCATTTGTTATTAATGCAATAATTCTTTGTACGAATATTGTTATCAGCCTGGTGTCATTTTAACTAAATAATAATGCTTGGACATTATCACAATACGCCATCTGGTCCCAAACTAAGCAAAGCTTGTACTATGGGAACCAGCAGCTGATAGAATACTTATTTTTTTTTTTTGTAAAAACATAGTTATAATACATACCAAACACCCATACGCAAGGCAAACATGTTTGTCACATAAACGTTTGCCCCGGCGGGAATCGAACCCGCGACCTCTAGCTTAGCGACTGCTAAGCTAGAGGTCGCAGGTCTAGTGGTTAGTATACCTGACTAGGTATACTAACCACTAGACCAGCGGTCTCGTCGAGTCTCCCGAAATAATTTCTTTCTTATCGTCAGAATCTACCACTAGATTCGGTAGGTCGTTGTGGTTGAAAAGAATCCGGCATGAAATTAAGCCATACACTTCAATTACTTACGTGTCATGAATATATAAAAAAAACGATACTCACATACAGAGAAGGCGTGTTTTTTTATAACACTAAGGTGGCAGACACGCATACGGCCCACATGATGGTAAGCGATCACCGTAGTCTATGGACGCTTGCAACACCAGGGGTATCTCTCGTTCGTTGCCGACTCTTCAAAAATCGCTTCACACCCTTGAAGTACCCCATGCTGTACTCCTTTGGGAAAATTATGTGATGATAAAATGATCATTGTTCTCCTTCCAGGTCATGTTCCCTGTTCATGGCGGCGAATGTCCGCCAAGCTGTCGCCGAGGGGAGATCTGACGCCATCCCGATCTTCTTGCAGGATATACCGAAGCTGTTCCATAGGAAGATCATCCAACCTGACATTGCTGTTATCCAGGTAACTTTTTTATATACCACAGGTGGCAAACAAGCATACGGCCCACCGGATGTTAAGCAGTCACCGTAGCCTATGGCCGCTAGCAATACCAGGGGTATCACAAACAGGTTGCCAACCATGTTTATTGATGACGACTCACTGTGCTAGCAGCATAAATAGCATAAATAGCCCAGCGTATCCTCGTGGCGGCAGGAGGGCATCTAAATAAAGTATTCAAAAACTGGGACTGTACCTGCCATTACAGAAGACCGCAGTCATTAACACTACTTTGATTTAGTGTTGTGTTTCTGCGGTGAGTAATTTTACCAGTGCTCCACGAGGATACACTGCGCTACTACTAGCGCTAATTAGCTAGCAGCATTACTACTAATGCTGCTAGCACATTGAATCCTCATCAACAACAAGGTTGGCAACTCGTTAGTGATACCCTGGTATTGCTAAGGGCTATATGCTACGGTGACTGCTTATCATCAGGTGGGCCGTTTGAGAGTCACCGACGCATAATAACCTCATTTGAATTTCGCCTACTTTGAACCTTACAATTCAGAAGAAGAAGAGTATTCGGGACCCTCGGTGCGCGAGTCCGACTCGCACTTGGCCGGTTTTTGTTTTACATAATTATAATTAATTGTATTGTTATTTGCAGGTGTCTCCCCCGGATAACCACGGCTATTGTAGCCTGGGTACCTCCGTCGACTGCGTGCGCTCAGCTCTCGTCAACTCCAAGATCATTATTGGTCAGTATTTATCACTTACTAGCTTCTGCCCGCGACTACGTCCGCGTTGAGCTTAGAATCTTAGAGGAAACCAATATTTTCCCGTTTATGTTATTATTAAAATTTAAATTTCTTCTCAGCCGGTTTCCACAAATAATGCATTTAAAATTTTAATTAAGTTATAGAAAATCTCAATGGAACAGACCGGTGAGATTCCAACTTGCATCGCTAGAATAGCAGACAACGTTCTATACCACACAGCCACCACGACTTAAAATAATTATCACAATTTTTTAGCGCAAGTGAACGTCCACGTGCCTCGTACATTCGGCGACGCTATAATCCACATGTCGCATATCGATTACGCGGTGGAAGACAACACGCCCCTGCCGGAGCACGGGGGGAAGGGGGCCAGCCCCGAGGAGTCGAAGATAGGACAGCTCATTGGAGACAACCTGGTCGAAGATGGGGCTACCCTGCAGATGGGTGAGTCAGAACGTAACTAACTGATACCCCTGGTGTTGCAAGCGTCCATAGGCTACGGTGACCGCTTACCATCAGGTGGGCCGTATGCTTGTTTGCCACCTTAGTGGTATAAAAAAACTCTAAATATGTACAGTATATATGTATTGACTGTCACATAATATGTCAATGTCAAATGTAGACATATTTTATCTATGCTTTCAAACGAAAACTCTATATTCTTGATTAGTTAGTCTCTTTTTACCCGACTACGGCGAAGCAAAAAGGAGGGTTATGTGTTTGACCGGTATATATGTATGTATGTTCATCTGTTCCCTCGTAACTTCCAAATTACTCATCATAATTTGACAAATGAGGTATCGCTGGAAACGTCTCGGTCGTACGCTGGTTATAGGCTATGTGAAGTCACATAAAACTGAATGTGGCGCCCTCTAGAGGACATTAAGTAACGAACTAAAAATATATATATTTTTAATTATGCCGTGTTTGGTATCTAACGAAAGGGCTTTATTATTACATTTCAAATATATATTTTATTTAAAAAAATCTACAAGGCTAACAATGGCTGCCCATACGACGCCTTCGAAGTTAGACCTGTGCCTATTGTCCAGGCATTTCACAGTAAACTCGTGTACATCTAGCCAATATTGTCACCATCTAATTAATCAATCAGTAATAAAAATCGTTGATTCAAATTCTCAGTGCATTCTCATTCATCATTGACGAACGACATTGAGGGCACCATATAGCTTCACACGTTATATCTGATAGTCATAGTCATATGTATATTTAGAAAATATTTTTGCGACATAGTAAAGCGAAAACACACAATCAAAATGAAAACTTCAAAACGGTCCTTCATAGATTAGAATGAGTTTGAAAATTGTTCGCATTGTTTTATTTAAGTATTTTAAATACCAATTAGCAGTACCGGATTTAGGTTCACTGTCGCCCCGGGCGAAAATATTGTGGCGCCCACTTAAGGAAAACATTAATTATTTAGAATATATTAGTTGCTGAACCAATATGAACTTGTATTAAGACTTCGATCTTTCCTCCAGCGTTACCCGGAGCCAATGTATTGCGACGGTTTATGTTTGTGTGCAGGTATCGGCAGCATCCCGGACGCGGTGCTCTCGGCGCTGAAGAACCACAAAGACCTCGGCATCCACTCGGAGATGTTCAGCGTCGGGGTCATCGACCTCGTCAAGCGAGGCTGCGTCACCAACAACAAGTAAACAATCACCGAACAAAACATTATTTATGCACTCGCTTCCCACTAAATCTAATCCATAAGTTTCCGCTACTCATTTTAATTTGTATAGATTTTATTTATTTGAATTCTATTATTATACCACTAAGGTCATAGCAGTCACCGTAGCCTATAGCCGCTAGCAATACCAGGGGTATCACTAACGGGTTGCCAACCCTGTTGTTGATGAGGAGTCACTGTGCTTGCAGTATTACTACCAGCGCGGCGTATCATCGTGGAGCACTGGCAACCTTACTTACTGCAGAAACAACACTACATCAAAGTGTTATTTCACTGCGGTCTTCTTCACGTCAGCGTTTCTGTAAGGTGGAGGGACAGTCCCCAGTCAGGTGGCTCCAATCATAATGGGAAAACACACAGGGTATCCCAATTCGCCCAACCTCTCTTTTTAAGTTCCTGATGTGGTTTATCGCTGTACTTAAGCTTAGAAAAACTCATTGGTACAGGCCTGAGTTTTAACTTGGGCCTATCAGATGATAGGCCGTTGCTTCAACCAAAAGGCTTTTAAGTTTTAATGATTTTGTAGAAATGAAATTATCTTTATTTCTGATATACACAATGTCACATAATTCATAAAGGATCAACACGGGTTGATCCGTTGACATAGAAATTAAAACAAAATAAATCCCGGGTCCTGACTCAGCACTACAACAGAATTGGCACCATTTTATGTTACAGGAAGAAGACTCACCGAGGCCGCATCGTGGGCAGCTTCCTCGTGGGGAACAAGGAGCTCTACGACTTTGTTGACAACAATCCTTTCATTGGTAATATTCTATACTAGCTGTTACCCGCGACTTCGTCTGCATTAGTTTAAAGACAAAAGTAGTGTATGTCTCTCCCCAGGATAGAGGCCGTTCAAGTATTACGTAAGCAGATTTATTATAATTATTTACCCGCCCCTCCCCCTTGTCATCAGCAAAGCTCTTACCACAACCCTCCCGTGCTTACATAAACAATTCTGTTTTTTATTCATTATTTGTGGGAATCGCTGAATATGCGTTTCGTTTTCAAGCATAGACAATGTGTGGGTTGCCATATGTGTAAGAAAGTAAATAACTACTGCTGACGTAATCACCATCTAGAGCCCCCCACCCCCATGTCATCAAAAATAAGCAAAGTATAGACCCCCCGCCCCCCTGTAGTGCTAACGTAATACTTGAACGGCCCCATATAATCTATCTCCTTGTCAAATTTTATTACGATCCGTTCAGCCGTATAGACCTGAAAAGGTAGCCAACAAACAAACAAGGCTACTTTCGCATTTATAATTTTAATATGGCTAATCTGTACAATAATATATTAATAGTGAGTGTTAATAGAAAACTAGCTGTCCCAATGAGACGTTGTTGTTTATTAGCTATGAATTCATATCAAATACACTATAGGAAAAATTACCTTTACTTTATCCCGAAATAAAAAAAACAGTCTTGTTTCTTTTCATTGTATTGTATGTCACATCTATAATCTATATATATAAAAATCGAATGCTGTTCGTTAGTCTCGCTAAAACTCGAGAACGGCTGAACCGATTTGGCTAATTTTAGTCTTGAAATATTCGTGGAAGTCCAGGGAAGGTGTAAACGGTGAGAAAATATGGAAAAATTGCGAGTTTTTACACTAAAAACGACAAATTTATTTTCCCATACAAACTGTTCTTACCTGTCAAACATTTGATGAATGGTGATAAGAAGTTCACCGGGTCATCTATATTTAATAAATTTATACCCGTGCGAAGCCGGGGCGGGCCGCTAGTAATATAAAAATGAATAGAAAGTGTGTGTGAATAGCTGCAAGAGAGGTAGGGCACAACGGGTTTACCCGTTCTAAATTGGAGCTGCCCGTCTGGGGATCGTACCTCCACCTTACAGAAGACCGCGGCTAAATAACGCTACCGTCAAGGTAGTGTTGTGTTCCCAGCGGTGAGTAAGGTCACCAGTGCTCCGTGAGGAGGCGTTGTGTCGGCAGTAGGGGGACCAGTGATGTATTCCCGCCGCAGAGTTGCGTGGGCGTGGCGTGTTGGCGCGGCGGTTAGGGAGACCCGGTGAAACGGTTGTCCGCTGGCCGCCCGCGGGTTGTAGGGGTCCCGAACCCGGGGATTACTTAATCTCCGCCCTGGGAGGCTGACCCGCCGCCCGCGCATAATCCCTGTCGCAGACGGTCGTGCCGGAGGAGGAGACCGGGGTGGACCCGGCCGGCTGCGGCAGGGGGGGACCGGGGGCCCTTCCGACTGCCGTGCCAGCAAGCCACATCACCATCGCGACTCTCTGGCGGATCTGCATTGCGCTTTGTCCCTTCTGCTGCTGACACAACGACTCCTCTCAACCCTCTCCCACCCCCTTCCTAATATGGCCAGAAAGAATAAAAAGAAGTTTTCTCCAGCGGCCTCCCCGTCCACAATTTCTGTGGACTTTTGCAACATCAGGGGATTACACTCGAACGTCAATGCGGTCCAACACCTTCACCTTGAGACCAACAACCAACACCTTGAGACTGCACAGCCGACTCTTCTGTTTCTCACGGAGACACAGATATCCTCCCCCGACGACACATCGTATTTGCACTACCCCGGGTACAAGCTGGAGCACAGCTTTTTGCGCCGTGCCGGGGTGTGTATGTATGTCCGTGAGGATGTCTGCTGTCGCCGTCTCCACGGCCTTGAAGACAGGGACCTGTCGATTTTGTGGGCGCGCGTAGATTACGGTGGCCACACCCGAATTTACGTGTGCCTTTACAGGTCCCACAGCGGTGACTTGGACACAAATCGATTGTTCGAGCACCTGCAATCGACGACTGTTACAGTACTTGCGCAGTACCCCTCCGCGGAGTTAGTGATTCTTGGAGACTTCAACGCTCACCACGTTGAATGGCTTAGTTCTCGGTCCACTGACTCCGCGGGTAGGGCTGCTCATGACTTTGCCCTGGCCTATGGCTTCTCGCAACTGGTTCTTTCTCCCACGAGAATACCAGAAGAGTCATACGAGCTCCTTATTGGACCTTCTGCTGACTACGCGACCGGACGGCTATACAGTCACAATGGAGGCGCCACTCGGCTCCTCAGACCACTGCCTCGTCCGGTCGCTAGCGCCCTGCGCGCAGCCCGTGGCGGCTCAGCCACCCGGGTGGCGCCGCGTGTGGCACTACAAGTCAGCAGATTGGGATGGATTGCGTGAGTTCTACGCATCGTACCCGTGGAGGCAGCTCTGTTTCGCAACAGATGACCCCGACACCTGTGCGGCCGCCGTCGCTGAGGCGATACTGGCGGGTATGGAATGTTACATTCCCAACCCGCTGGTGGCTGCAGGGGTGAAGAGACGGCCGTGGTTTAATCGGCCCTGCAAAGAAGCTCGCCGAAAAAAGCAGACTTTGTACGAGGCTTGGACCACGGCCCGCGCTAATCGGGATCCTAACATCTCTGCTGCGAAACGACAACTGAATGCTGCCTCGAGGTCCAGTAAAGGAATTACTGCTAGGGCTAAATTCAATTTCGTCGGCAGAATTGGCGAGAGGCTGGCGAGCCTCCCTTCTGGGAGCCGCGCTTTCTGGTCTCTCGCTAAAGCTGCCGAAGGAAACTTCTGCCAGTCGTCCCTGCCACCACTACGGAAGCTGGACGGCAACTTGGCCCACAGTGCTAAAGAGAAGGCTGATCTACTTGGGTCTCTCTTTGCCTCGAACTCGACTTTGGATGACAGGGGTGCCATACCGCCTACCATTCCGCGGTGTGACAGCTCCATGCATGGGAGGTCCGGCAGGAGCTACTTTCTCTTGACATCCAGAGTGGGCCAGACGGCATACCGGCAGTGGTGCTGAAGCAGTGTGCTCCCGAATTGTGTCCTGTGCTGACGCGCCTTTTCGCGCTTTCCTACTCCAAAAGTGTAGTCCCGTCTTCGTGGAAGACTGCCCATGTGCACCCAGTGCCCAAAAAGGGTGACGGGTCAGACCCGACGAATTACAGGCCGATCGCTATTACCTCCCTTCTCTCCAAACTGATGGAGCGAGTGATCAATACACAACTTTTGAGGTACCTAGAGGTTCACGACTTGTTGAGCGACCGACAATATGGCTTCCGCCACATTCGCTCAACTGGTGACCTCTTAGTGTATCTCACACACTGTTGGTCACTCGCCATTGAGAGTCAAAGTGAGGCCTTGGCAGTGAGCCTAGATGTAGCGAAGCCGTTCGATCGGGTCTGGCACCGTGGTCTTCTCGCGAAGCTACCATCATACGGGCTTCCCGAGGGATTATGCAAATGGGTCGCCAGCTTTCTGTCCAGCAGATGCATAAGAGCTGTTATCGACGGTAGTTGCTCCGATAGCATGGACATAAATGCCGGCGTCCCGCAAGGCTCCGTGCTATCCCCGACACTGTTCCTGATGCATATCAATGATATGCTGTCTATCGACGGCATCCATTGCTATGCGGATGACAGTACCGGGGATGCTTATTACACGGGCCGTGCAAACATCCCTCATTCCGTGGTAGAGGAAAGCCGCGAGCGACTTCTGTCCGAAATCGAGAGTACACTTAGTAGTGTCTCCGAATGGGGTCGACTAAATCTAGTCCACTTCAACCCCACGAAGACACAAGTCTGCGCGTTCACCGCTAAAAAAACCCCATTTGCTGTAACTCCACAATTCCTCGACACATCCGTCAACATCTCGAAGAGCATTGGGATTCTTGGCGTCGATATTTCTAGCGACGTCCAGTTCCGAAGTCACTTGGAGGACAAGGTCAGGTTGGCATCCAAAAAGCTCGGTGTGCTCAATAGGGCGAAGCAGTACTTCACATCGGGGCACAGACTGCAACTATATAAGTCGCAAATCCGGCCCCATATGGAGTACTGCTGCCACCTGTGGGCGGGGGCACCTGCATGCCAGCTTGCTCCATTTGACTCGGTTCAGAGGCGCGCCATCAGAATTATCGACGACCCCAAGCTCACAAGCGGTCTAGAACCCCTAAGTCTGCGGAGAGACTTTGCCTCCCTGTGTGTGTTCTACCGCTTGTATAACGGACAGTGTTCAGAGGAATTGTTTGACATGATGCCTATGGCAACATTTTACCACCGCACCTCTCGCCATCGGCGGGAAATTCACCCCCACACTTTGGAACCGAAATGGTCTCGCACGGCGCGGTTCCAAAGGAGTTTTCTCCCGAGCACGATCAAATTGTGGAATGAACTCCCCGCCGAGGTTTTCCCAAAGAAGTACAGCATGGGGTTCTTCAAGAAGGGTGTGAAGAGATTTTTGAAGGGTCGGCAACGCGCGAGTAATATCCCTGGTGTTGCAAGCGTCCATAGGCTACGGTAACCGCTTACCATCAGGTGGGCCGTATGCTTGTTTGCCACCTTAGTGGTATAAAAAAAAAAAAAAATTGGTCAACCCAAATCTCGAGAGCAGCTGAACCGATCTTGCTAATTCAGTTTTTAGAATATTCCTTGAGATACAAGGATGGTTCTGACGGAGAGATATTTTTTTAATTCCTTAAAAAGTCTAAATATGGGTAGATAAAATATTTGATAAATGTTCCCACCCGTGCGAAGTAAAAGTAACAGTGGTAAAAGAAGAAGTGCATTGTATATTTATATATATATATATATTTATACCACTAATTTGCGCACAAGCATACGGCCCACCTGATGGTAAGCAGTCACCGTAGCCTATAGCCGCTAGCAATACCAGGGGTATCACTACGGGGTGCCAACCATGTTGTTGATGAGGATTCACTGTGCTAGCAGCAATACTACTAGCCCAGCGTATCCTCGTGGAGCACTGGAAACCTTACTTACCGCAGAAACACAACACTACATCAAGTAGTGTTATTTCACTGCGGTCTTCTGTAAGGCGGGCGGCTCCAATTTAAATGGGATAACCCACGGGAAATCCCAAATCGCCCTACCTCTCTTAAATATATAATGTTGTGTAATATATAGTTTGTGTACAGAAATGTTGGAGATAGACTACGTGAACAACACGCACATAGTGTCGCTGCAGCCGACCATGACGGCCATCAACTCCTGCATAGAGGTCGACCTCACCGGACAGGTCTGCGCAGACTCCATCGGTCAGTAATCACTATAACTGTCACATAATATGTCAATGTCAAATGTAGACTGTTTTATCTATGCTTTAAAACTATAACTCTATATTCTTGATTAGTTAGTCTCTTTTTAAGAAAATCTTTAAGGGCTAACAATGGCTGCCTATACGGCGCCTTCGAAGCAGGACCTGTGCCTGTTGTCCTGGCATTTCAAAGTAAACTAGCCAATAATGTCAGCATCTAATCTTTGATTATATCATCTAATTAATCAATCAGTGTACATAATATATCGATCAGTAATAAAAGTCGTTGATTCAAATTGCATTCTCATTCAACAATAACAAGAAAAATAAAAACCAGCCATGTGCGAGCCGGACTTGCGCACCGAGGGTTACGTACAAACTTGTAGATGACGAGAAGAAGTAATATTTTTGTGGGATTGTTACAGCAAATTAGCTTTTTTTTGGTTATTAAACTACATATTTACGGTTTTCAGATTTTTCCCCTTACTTTTGCTGTAAGACAGTGCTTCCTGTCAAATTGCATAATTCTAGGTCAACGGGAAGTACTCTGTAGGTTTTGATTCCCTTGTGAAATCACAAAATGCGAAAATTTCATATCTTTTCTTCCCATTGACTTACAGGTTTGATATTTTACAGCTGGAAGAAACCATAGACCCGGGTATTTGATATTAATTTCAATTTGATAACTACACGCGTTCTTGAGAAAAAAAACTTGACAGACAGACAGCTAATGTACCAAGGTTTCTTCTCGAAGTTTTCCTTCGCACTAAAGCTAGTTTTATTAAACAAAAACATAATTTATCATGTGTTTGTTTTATATCGTATGTAACCCGCATCTTGTATGTAAGAGGTGATTTTTTTTATACCACTAATGTAATACATAGACGTACGGCCCACCTGATGGAAAGCAATCACCGTAGCCTTATTGCCACTGCAATACCAGGAGTATCACTAACGCGTTGCCAACTCTGTTGTTGATGAGGAGTCACTGTTCTAGCAGCATTACTACTAGCGCAGCGTGTCCTCGTGGAGCACTGGCAACCTTACTTACCGCAGAAACACAACACTACATCAAAGTAGTGTTATATGACTGCGATCTTCTGTAATTTGGAGGTACAGACAGTCCCTAGCCGGTCGGCTCCAATTTAAATGGGATAACCCACGGGAGGTAAATTTTTCCCTACTTCATTTGAACATATTTTTTGCAGGTACCCGCATGTTCTCCGGTTTTGGAGGTCAAGTGGACTTCATTCGCGGCGCGGCTGAAGCGGTGGACGGACGCGGGAAGCCGGTCATCGCACTCGTCTCCACCACCAAGCGAGGGGAGAGCAAAATCGTGCCCACACTTAAAGTTGGTCGGTACACTTATCAAGTTTCTTAATATTAACTTGTTTTATTAACAAATACTAATTACATGCATTCTGACGCTAATTGAAGTTTCTGGAGACAATCCACGGCAGTGGCAGATCATAACGTGTTATACCCTTCTGACCTAAAGGCGTGCCTTTAGGTCAGAAGGGTCCGCAACGAGCGAGTGATACCCCTGGTGTTGCAAGCGTCCATAGGCCGCGGTAACCGCTTACCATCAGGCGGGCCGTATGCTTGTTTGCCACTTTAGTGGTATAAAAAAAAGTAAAATATTGACTCAAATGATAGATCACTTCAGCCAAAAGCCATATTATGGCATTATTTCCTATATATAAGTCAACAAATGAAACTTTTCTGCATATAATGACATAGAAAATACACACCATTCATCACTATAATACAATTTACGAGACTGGAAAAATCTCAACCGCTCTGCCTGTTTCCCGCCAAAAACCAACTACATATTCTTCTTTGATTTAATGGCTTCGAGCTTATAATTTAGCTATTCTGCCAATGACACGTGGTACTTGAAGATAAACGATAGACATTGGTCGGTGGAAAAAGGATTTTTTTACTATTCGAGCAGGGCAACAGTTAAATAAAATTAGTCCTTAATGTAGGTAGTTCTAAAATAATTGTGTAATTTTGGTTGGTGGTAAGCATACGGCCCATCTGATGGTAAGCAGTCACCGTAGCCTGTAGCTGCTAGCAATACCAGGGATATCACTAACGAGTTGCCAACCCTGTTGTTGATGAGGAGTCACTGAGCTAGTAGCATCCTCGTGAAGCACTGGCAACCTTACTCACCGCAGAACTTCTACACTACATCAAGTAGTGTTATTTGACTGCGGTCTTCTGTAAGGTGGAGGTACAGTCCCCAGTCGGGTGGCTCTAATATTAATGGGAACCCCAATACGCTCCACCTCTCTTTCAAATGTCTATACATAACACTGATTGATTTTTTGACGAAGGGACTATACTATGTTGTTCCAGGTGCCGGCGTCGTGACCACTCGAGCGCACGTCCACTACGTAGTGACAGAGCAAGGCATCGCCAACCTTTTCGGCAAGACGCTCCGCCAGCGAGCGTACGAACTGATCAAGATTGCCCACCCCGACCATCGCCAGGCACTCGAGAAAGCCGCCTTCGAACGACTCAAGTGCATGCCAGCGCCTTAAGAAAAACAACGAGCAATGTCAAATTACAAATTTCGAACAAAAGACGAGGTCAAATCCAAATAAAACCTTATTTGTTTTCAGCTGGAGCTACAATGTTGCCAGTTCTCTTGTACTATCATATATATCATAGTCCATTAAAACCTTAATATTCATCGTTTTTATAGGATTTTGACGCACTCAGTAAAAAAGTGTAACTAGCTTCTGACTTCGCGACTTCGTCCGCGTTGAAGTTAGAATCCCAGGGGAACCTAACACTTTCCCGGAATAAAAAGTGTGCTACCCTACCCTATATGCTAATCCAGGTTATAAACTATCTGTTTTCCAAATTTCATCTAAATCCGTTCAGTAGTTTTTGCGTGAAAGAGCAACAAACATCCATACTTACAAAATTTCGCATTTATAATATTAGTCGGATTTAGGCTTGTGTCTGACAAGAGAATTGGCACCACAGATAGTTTTGAAGCGTTTTCCTTTAGTAAGCCTTGATTGTATCATGTCTGTATAATAGTTTAATGTATATTTTATGTAGTTTTGCAGAATTTTAAGCTGTAGCTGTGACTTTGGCCTAAGATATATTGAATGAATTTATTAATTTAATTTGTAGCAAACGCTGAGGGAATACTATTTGTAAACATTTTTTACTTTTTAATTGTATTTATTTGGAATGTCCTCTGTTTTCCGGAAGCCCGTAATTTGAACTGATGCGGCTTTCTTATACCAACTATACCATAAGTATTCCGTTCGGTAGGTAATATGTTGAACCCAATTCCCTATTGGAATTTATCGGTTAGAATTTGTGTCTTTTAGAGGTAAATAAGTTTAAAAAGTAAGCAGTTAAAATCTAGTTGGCCAGCGTTTTAGGCGAGCGCTTAACATTTAGCCGTATGCTACATTGACATAGGTAGATATTTCTTTACGGTGTAAGCTTCATAAAATTCAGTAAATAAAAAAAATAAAAATAAAATAATGGAATATGGTTGTAATGTAATAATGGAATAATGGAATATGTTAAATATAATATATTAAGTTACATATGTATGCCTGATATGGTTATCTGTAGACGGTAAGAAAGGGCAACGACAGTTTCCCAAACAACCTATTTATAACAATATGACGTATGTAAACCCCAAAAAAATAACTATTACAACCTCTGCATTTTTTAATGAATTTAAAGATTTTACTCCTAAAAGCTACTGTTTGGTAGAAAATTGTATTCATAAGATTTTAAAAAAATAATTTCCGCGATGCATTTCGTAATTGATTTTGTCTTGTGTAGTATAAGTATTTAGATTCGTGCATTAGAATGCTATTTACAAGTACGCATTTATCTTTCGAAAGTCTCCATACAACCTTTATTATAAGACTAAATCATTATAAAATAACATTTTTTTTATCTAAAACAGATTTTATTTTATACCTATAAGTAACTCGAATTTACGTAAACAAATTTACTTTTTTATGTAGGTAAGTAGATTATGTAGTTTCGATGAGACGATCGATTTTATATTATTTATGTAACAGTGACACATGTATGCAATAAATTTATCTAATTATAAATAAATGTGTTTTACTAATATACCCTGCCTCAGGCATTTTACCAAGGCACAAATAAAAACTCCCGTCTTCGCGAGGTGTAACATTTATCGACACTAATTTCTTTGCAAAAGTTGAGAGTTATATCATTTTACGAAGTGTAAGCGTTCAGAATAAAATTATCGGTGAGGTACATCCTCTTACTCCATAAAGAGCGTATAAATCAGAGTACTTAAACCACCAAAAATCAAATCACATAATAATATTATCAGATCAGGGCTGCCAGCATCAACAAAACGACAGTGCAGTGTGCAGTGCGTGCTACACGTAGTATGTCCTATGTAAGTGTATTATCTATGGTATATTATCTACTCTGCGGTGCTGCTTAATCGAAATTTGCCTTGAAAGCATCTAGCTTGTACGGTTTGAAGGTAAACATTTGGTAGATTTTCTTTCAAAGTTTGTAGAGTTGGGGAAAACCTCAGAACAATAACGAATAAGCGAGCTTTAGTTATAATTTTGAGTGGAAAACAACAAAAGTATGTAGATCTACCTAAAGGTAAGTAGATGGACCTATTTTTAATACAAAATGTTGCAAAAATGTTTTCTACCAAGGTAGTCGAAAAAAGAAAAACACGACTTTTTACTGGCAACTTTGTCTATATGCAATGTAGGATACGCTTAGAAACATGGTTGGAATGATAACTTTTTCATATTATATTCTTTGTTGATTATTTCGTGTTGCGATATTTTTGAATAAATGTTTTGAAAAATAAAATAGTAAAAAAAGTTGCTATTTTTCTAAATATTAAAGTTAGGGAACTGTTATGGAAATCTGGGATTATTTTTATTTATATTTTAATTTTAAATAAAAGTTATAGCTCACGCACACGTGCATCACTTTTTGAACGCGTTGCGTCCTCCATTCAGTCACAGTTTCGTAAAATGTAGCCGAGAATTTTTATCATTGTTTTTATTCAAATAGTGCGTAATTTGTGCTTTCGAATTATATTTTACAATACCCTGGACTATTTGTAATAAAACGTAATCATGTCGACTTTTATGAGTTCACGTAGAGAAATACTGATCACTGGAAAATATAAGGTGTTGAAAAAAATTGGTGGCGGATCTTTCGGTGACATATATTTGGCGATCAACATTGCTAATGGAGAGGTAACTTATTGGAGCATATTTGTACCATGTCGTTGTTACTAATGGCCTACACGTAATTGCTGGCGCATTTACGAAGAGTGAGGGGTCTGTTGATAATTTTCTTTGATGTTTGGCATATTGGAGCTATTGTGATGTCGATATCACAGCCTTACTCTTCAGGGTCGTTAGAGATCGCATGACTAATGCCATAAGACTACCAAATAATAAAAAAATAATATTTTACAATTATCAACTAATAACGTAAAATTAATATGGCTTGAACGAAATGTTGAATGTAAGAAACAACCTTTTTCAAGGTCTCTTTTCAAAATGTTCCAACCAATGCACTACATTACTATAACCTATATAGAAATGTGTGACATTGAGTATCTAAATATAATTCTTGCCCTACGTTTTTTACTTGAATGGGTTCACACAGACAAGAAGACAACCCATTATCTGCAGAATACTACCTTCAGTACATTTAGTTACTCAAGAGTTTTGGAATCAGTATTACCACTACAACTATTCTATACTCTCTGCCTACCCTTCAAGGGACTTGGTGTGATGATATGTATGAAGTTAGTAATTAATTTGAACACAGCATAAATTATATGACTTGAAGCAATCACATCTAGTGATAAGGCTATAAATTATACAGATTTACAATGTATTGTATGTTCCCGAGTTATTGATTTAGGTGTACAATAAGGAGATCTATCCATCTATATAATCCATAATTCTCAATGATTTTTTGTGATTTTTGATAAAACTACACATTAGTATGTTTCAGTTTGTATAGCACAGGTATAAGGGGCACAAATGCAACCCTATGGTTACACTGCTACTTATAGAGCATTGACCAAAAATGAGTACAATAAGTTAACTCCTATACCATCCCTATATATTCCTAATATTAGGTACTGGGTGTAAATTAAAAATAATATATCTTTTTTAAATCTAAACACCTGTCCACAAGGGTCCTGAAGAGGTAGGCAGGTAGGAGGTAGATGTGTTACAGCACCCGCTTAATAAAAATATTCAAATCAAACCAATTTTACAAACTAGCATCATACTATTATTAAATCAACTTTAATTTTTTAAGCTGGGAACAATAATATTTACTGCTTCAAACAGGTATTCCTGTTATGCCCCACCTCTCATAATATTAGTGGTGTATTGATTTATTTTCACACTAAATGTATAACTGAAGAGAGTAATATAGATCACTTACTCTTGTTCACTAACACTTGATATCTAATTTATTTTGGATGAATAATTATGGGGTCACTTAGAGCGTTATACGGACTCACACCTATGGATTCATGTCAGCCAGTATTCAAAAAACTTGGTTTGTTGCCGCTACCAGCGCTTTATATTTATGAAATTTGTATGTTTGTATGGAGGCACAAACACCTATTTAAAACAAAAAATGATGACAATTCTCGACACCGGCGAGACCCTAGCAGGCTCGTTCTTACCAATGTTCCTGGACTGGCAAAATATAATAAAAACTGTATCGCGATGTGTGTATGTGTATATAATAAGCTACCGACCAACCTGAAACAGTTGGACTATACATTGTTTAGAATTAAATTATTTGAATGGCTGTCTAAGCATAACTTCTACAATATTGAAGATTTTTTTTCAACATAACTTAAATTAAACTTTGCATGCTATGTACTGCACGGCAAAACATGTACGTTCTTTTTAACATATGTAACACTTTTTATACATACCATGTTTTAAGCAAATAAAAATTATTATTATTATTGTACTATGTAGGTAACTGGTTCAAATCTCCTTCAGTCAGTTATGTTAATCAAAGCATGGTATTGTAATATGTTTTTGGTTGACATTGAATTATTAAATGTATGTATGTGACTGCCATTTTTTGATAAAAGTAAATTGTATCGCTTTATTTACCTTATCTACTTATTAGATAGAACATTTTACATTTTTTTTTTCATTGTCTGGCAATACTGTTTCCTGACATGGTAGAATCTGCCTATGACATGAGCTGGCAACACTGCCATTGTGACGTCACGTTAAATAGGCTGACGACATCCTTTTAGACTTCGCAATAAAATGATTTTCAGTGGTTTTTCTTAGTGTTTCTACGATTTACTGTGTTTTTGAACAGTTATAAACGCTAAAATTCATAAGTGTTGTGACGAAAATCCACTCGGTGCGATGGGTTATCAATAATTTTAGTGACAACGAGTGATGAAGGATAAAGAAAATGGCTACCTTCGAACGCATGTTGATAGCCAGGAAACATGTAATTATAGCTGAAAAATACAACGTTGTCCGAAAAATTGGCGGTGGAAGCTTTGGGGACATATTTTTAGCGATTAATATCAACGATGGAGAGGTAAATTTCTGTTGAAACATAGTATTTTTTGTCGTTATTTCTAACGTCGTCTTCTTGTGTCAAGACGATCGTGTATTTCGGGATTTTCGTTCTTGAAAATGGCGGTCTGGGCGTATTCTTGGGAGCATTTACTTTTACTAACAGTATTCTGTCAGTATTCAATATTATCATCCTATTTTTTAATCATCGAGTTGTGTATTTTACGTAATTAGCAGAGCATAAAGTCGTCATTGGTTTTGATCGAAACTAAACGATCCATTGTCATGTTGGTAACTTGTGGTTTTACTTATAAAATAATACTGAACAACAGTAATGTTGTTGTGCAATAGTTCAACAAAGGATTATGTGTGCGCCAATTGCAAAATTTCCAATGAGAGTAGTCATAAATGGCAGTTATGGCTATAGCTTTTCAAAATAATAATTATATGTATTTAGGTCAGATGATCTGTTTGTGTATTGTGAACCATCCTATCAAGCTATGTGAATTACTTATCAGACAAACAGGGCATGCCTGTCTCCATATAAACCTTTCCATGAATGAAAACATATATTTTCAAAGAGAAAGTAAACATTATTTTTGTTGATAATACAATCCATGATAATGTTCTCATCATAAATAATTGCTTCAACTGAAACAAATGGATAAAAAATAATTTTTAATTTACCTTGTAATTTTCATTATAAATATTAATTTTTCAACTTATGAGTTTCAAACAACTAGTAAGGTACAGAAGTTTCTGAAGGGTTGGCATCATGTGAGTGATACCCTTGGTGTTGCAAGAGTCTACAGGCTACAGTTACTGTTTACCATCAGGTGGGCTGTATGCATATTTACCACCTTACTGGTAAAAAAAGGCATACCTATTGATTCTTAATATTGCACCCAGGGCTTGTCTCACATTGCAAGTCTATTTACATATTACCAATGTAATGATGATGATTTATTTCACTCTCATTAGGCTCATTTATGGTCTTTGCTCTGGTAAGTCCCAGTCAGGGGTTCCTTAGTTAGGAAACCTTTAAGTGAAATGAAAATAGTTTTGATGAGTTTGAAACTAAGAGAAGAGATACAAGTCATGAGTAGTAGATTTTCCCTCTGTCTGTTTAAGGGACACAGCTCTCAAATCCAGCAGTAGGGTGGCACCATACTGAAAAGTGTTTGCCTTTTCATATGTAAATATCAATGTACCAAATTATATCGCTTAACATTAGCCAAGTAGATAAATAACTTATATGGTCTCCCACGCACAGTAAGCCCAACCTACACAACTGTTGCTAGTGGCATTGAAGTGTGAGAGAGGTACTCTTCTGTTGCTATGTAGGTAGGTATACAACATACATATACAAAACTAATCTCCTTAGCCTCCTAGCCTAGTAGGTAGTTAGTAGGTACTGTTGTATGCAATTTGGGTACCATTGTTTTTCACTGTTCTATGTTCTTATGTTTTTTATACCAATAAGTTGGCAAACAAGCATACAGCTTGCCTGATGATAATATGTTAACATAGCAGATGGATGCTTGTAATACCTGGGGTATCACATGCACGTTGCCGACCCAGCATAAATCCATTTAAACCCTTCTTGGAGTACAGAGTATTTCAAGATCATTGAGATTTAGGTATATAGGGATATTTAATTCTTCTATTCTTAACCTATGCCAATATAGTCTTTGTAAAATTACAATGGCTTATCACTGGATTATGTTTGTGAATAGATTATGTGGGTCAAGTTAAAAATAAGCACTGTACCTAATTTGTTATAAATATGATTAGGTTAAACTGAATCCAAATCACTTTATGATATGTCAACAGCTATCTCAAAATCAAAAATGCAAAATTAATAAATAAAATTTATTCAGATTAGGCCCTAATAAAGCACTCATGAAGGACTAAGTTACTACCTAAGCTAAGCCATTTTCTGAAAGAAACATGCTTTATCCATACTCGTTTGTTTGCTTGCTTGCTTGCTACCTTTTCATGACTAAATGGCTGACTGGGTCGTAATTAAATTCGGCAATGAGAAAGATTGTACCTGGGGAAGGACAGGCTCTTTTCTAGAACCACGCGAGTGAAGCCGCGGGTAAAAGCTAAGCCAGCTAGTATGTATATAGGTACTACAAGGGTAAAAGAATGAAAAGTAACAGTCAAATTGAACTGACAAGTGAATACCTACTCATGAACAATGATGTGGTTTGTTGCAGGAGGTAGCAGTGAAGGTAGAATCTATAAAGGCGCGACACCCACAGCTTCTCTATGAGAGCAGAGTGTATAAGATGCTCCAAGGGGGCATCGGCATACCACATATAAGGTGAGAATTTTGATCTTATTCTACTTTTACTATGCCCTTTTTTAATCTGGGCCCATCCAGAGTTTGATTTAAAATCTCTGTCCAATAATGGTGTGTCCAACCTATATTGACAGATAGATTTTGTCAGTGTGCTAAATTCTACAAAACTAATAATATTGTTTTGGATTGAATTTTCTATGAAATTGCATGGTCCCAAGTGTTAGGGGGACCATTTCGACGGGCTGGGTGAGTACAGCCAGATTTTCTGCCACAGTAATCTGATCTTCAAAAAATATCTAGCGCGGCTCATGTGAGGTATTTATTAGAATGGTAAAAGTTTCAATAAATAAATTGATTGATGATAATTTCTATCACACCACAATTATCATTGGACGCCATTGTGACATAATAAAGCAATTATTGATACCTATTTTCTGCATTGATAACGAACATGAGTGACGTGACTACGCTTATCATCCTTAACGTAAATTATCATAATTTGATTAATCAGAATATCACTGTTTCTCCCACCCTGCACAGAGTTGTCTTTGGTTTTCTCGATTAACCTCAACAATTTGATCATAGTATATATAAAGGTATAAATATCTTGTGATGTGTAACGTGGTAAGAAAGGTTTTATGTATGAATGTGGACGGGTACAGGGGTCGAGGCAGACCTAAGAAAAGATGGATGGATTGTGTGAAAGATGACATGGCCAGAAAGGATGTGAATACAGAGATGACGGCTGATAGAGAAGGATGGAAGAGAAATACATATTGCGCCGACCCCAAATAATATGGGATAAGGGCAGGAGAATGATGAAATATCTTTGCCAGCACAAGTGCTAACTCAGGGCCTTTTCAATGAACTCTTGGACGTTTTGCAGCAGGAACACAACACTTAAACCTGTGTTATTTGCTTGCAATCTTCTGTAAGGTGGACTGTTCCAGAACCTCGAACAGATGTGCCCGACTAGTATTTTTTTATTTACGTCGTGTCAATCGCACAACAGGTGGTCAGTTGTGCACACACACCCAAATTTATTGTGATGTTGACCCACGCCATACGTACTCCTACGTAGTCCTAAAACGTGTAGGTCCGTTACGTACGTCAGTATACAGTGTGTGTGACTGTGTGTGTGAATAGTTTTTGCACTTATGGTGCGATGTCCTTGAATATAATAAGGGGATCAGAAAGCTTACTTAAATAGACGTTTGACCTTAATGCGTCGTCAAATTTGATACAAGGCCCCGCGCAGATTTCAACGTCTTGTATTGTGACGAATAAGATATTGCGTGAAAATTTAACGCGTATTTTTGATTAAGTATTATTAACACAACAAGATAAACCACAGGTCAGATGGTAGTAGCCCAGTCTAAAAATCTGGTAACCAGGGTGTAAGGGTCGGCAATGCGCTTGTGATACCCCTAGTGTAGCAAGCGTCCATAGGCTGCGGTAACCGCTTACCATAAGGCGGGCCGTATGCTTGTTTGCCACCTTAGTGGTATAAAAAAAAACCAGCCACATCGGCTTAGACCTAGTATCTATTCTAGTAATATTGAGTTAGGGACAAGGAAAGAACAAGATTATCCGATGTTTTGGAGTGGTTCCTTCACGCTATTTTACAAACTTATTAACAGCAGATACCACTGCCACTGTAATAACAGAAAGAATCCTTTGTATAAATATGATATTCGCAACTTGTATGGAAAATTGATGTAATGTTATCTCGGATTGGCGTAAACTAACAAAAAACTTTCTATTATCAATGAACGTAGTACATAGATCTCAGTCGTTGACCTTTTTTCACGTCATAAACGAGCTGCAGACTAGATACTGTTTCAATATGAATAGATTGGCTGGTTGTATAAAAAGTACTCAATATTGTTTGTATACACGAAACTAGTTAGTGTGGTTGAGAAATTGAGAGGCATTGACGCAGTACAATCTCGGAAGCGGAGATTTTTTGCTCCTTTTCGTTTGATCAAAGCGTTATGTAGTCACGCGTCGCTGGGTGACCGTTTCTACCATGAAAATAGTCTTCATGCCACTACTGTTATCTGTAGTAAGTACATGATTTCGCTCGTCCATAAACCTACATATTAACCCCAGTCTATAATCCTAAATTTTCATAGCTCCATGTGGCATATGCTTGGCCGAGTTTCACGAATCGTTACGTATTTGACCTCCTTTGGCCTACAACTGTGCTTCAAACGCCTAAAACTTTGGCGTGCTTTGCTTACCGGCTCCATACCTTTCTAAGTCCTTGACATTAGTGTGTGCGTCACCGATGCGTCCGGGATGTGAAGCGCGGTGATACCTACCGAGCCTTTGGACTGTGTATAACTCGGGTTTCAAAGTACCGTTACCGTCTGGTTATGTTGCGCCATCGAAAACAAGTACGGACTGGTTCTTGGGACGTTGGTAAAACTAACACGCGAATTTAGCCGTGGCTACCCAGAACATTGTCTAGGCCTATTTCAAAGCAGTAAAGTAGGAGTCCTATAGGTGATTTCTTTGGTCCGATTTTGTTTAAAGTTTTCACTTCATCATACTTAAAGCAGATTCTCATTTATTTTCTTCGCAATCCAGGAAACAGATTATTCCGCATATGTCCTCATGTCCTTCCTTGCTATAGTGTGACGTAACAAGATTTAGGCGAGGGAAGGCCTAGAGAATTTTTACGTAATTGAGCGCCGAGACGAACAATTATTCGTCTAGTAGAGAAACCTATCTCGACCGTCTTTAATAATTGCGATACGACCGAACTTGCGTGCCGCTGTGATCTAATTATGTAATGTATCTCAGCATTGCATTACGTTGGTAACAACCAGAAGAAATATGTTATTTAGTCGCTTAGTCATTTCACTGGCTATAGACCACAGTGTCCTTCAAAGTGACAGGAATTTGCAATATCTGCATCAGTGCTATCTATACTAATGGTATATGTAGTGTATGTATGTAGTATGCCACTGTTAATTTCAAGACTATCAAGCTAAAAGTAGGTACTTGCGTGTAGATTTTTGTTAGAAATGCAACAGAAACAGAGTTTAGTTTTTTAACTTGTAGGAATTCACATATTGTACTTACAATGCCTCTATGGCTCATTAGCAGTATGCTTGGCTTGAGTTGAGACTTTGAGCTCTTGGAGTCCAAGGTTGGAATGAATTAATGGATTAACTATGTTTATATTTTTCATCAATACTTATACTGATATTATAAGAGAAAATATTAGTATTTTTGTTTGGAATTAAAAAACTCAAATCTACTGGACCAATTTTAAATATTGTTTCACCAACAGAATGCCTTGTTATCACTGGGTAACATCGGTTACATATTATATTGTTACGCGGGCGAAGTCGCGGGGAAACCTTGATGTATTTTAGGGTCGGCAACGCGCGAGTGATACCCCTGGTGTTGTATAGCGTCCATAGGCTGCGGTAACCGCTTACCATCAGTGGTATGAAAAAAAGTATGCTTTAGTTCCAGTTTTGAATATTCTCAGAGAAAGGTATTATTACCGCATGCCACGTGGCTACATTAAATTTATTCAGTGTCAAGTGGGTTTTGAATGGTCTCCCTACTCTTTCGGAAAGGAGTGAAGATAATGCATCATTTAAAACCATACAGTGACGCCTGAAAATGTTCTAGGTTATGTTATTTATTATCGTGTATAATTACACGATAAACGAGCCGAAATTTTATTGTTCACCTTATGATCCACTAAGTTTAGTTCTGTGTAAAGAGTGAGTGATTAATAGGTCCTGTTTGTTCCAGATGGTACGGCTACGAGAAGGACCACAACATCCTAGTGATGGACCTCCTGGGTCCATCATTGGAGGACCTGTTCAACTTCTGTTCCCGCCAGTTCACCATCAAGACTGTTCTCATGCTAGCAGGTCTGTATAAACGACCCGGCTAAAACTATTTGTCCGTATTAAGTATACGCCGTACCGCGACCAATTGCTTAGTTATTATTTTGTTATATATTTATTTTTTCTGCCGACATGAGACAATCAAGGTAATTCCATTTGTTTGATACGAATACGTGGCATGTTATATTCGTATCGTAAGTCCGCGTATACTGTGCGACTTGTGTCTTGTGCGTCCTTCCGCTTAGATACCTAGTTGTTTGGGACAAATATTCTTGATAACTCGTGCGGCTTAGGACTTAGGAGCATCTGCTTTTCCACTAAGGAATAATTATAATGCTATGTAAATGTTTTAGATCAAATGCTGGGCCGCGTGGAGTTCATCCACTGCAAGTGCTTCATCCACCGCGACATTAAGCCGGACAACTTCCTGATGGGCATCGGTCGGCACTGCAACAAGCTCTACATGATCGACTTTGGTCTCGCCAAGAAGTTCAGGGACCTGCGCACGCGCGCCCACATCTCCTATCGCGAGGACAAGAACCTCACTGGTTAGTATACTAATACTCGTACTTATATGCGGCGGAAGATGTGATACTTTTGCTTTCATAGACCTATGGAAGATTGCCGCCCACCTACTATCCCTTATCATTATAGACATTCACGTGTTGCGGGTGAATTCGGAGGCCGAAACTATTAAAAAAAAACCACACAAAGTTTTACCGCCCCAGGCCTGAGCCTACTCGGCCTATAGGTAAATTCGCCCCTGCTAATATGACAATGTTGGTCTCATCATTGACTAAAGGCGCCATATAATCAACTTAAAATATTATTGTGTTTGTTAGAATGTAGAATAGAAGAATATAAAAATGTGACAGCCCTAAATGAAATCTAGTTTAAAGCAGTCACAAAACCAATTTTGATAGCTGTTAGGATCGTATTTTTAGTCGTAATATGGAGAAATACATGCCTTGCTGAGTTTCTTGGCGGGTCGATATATGAACCTACTAGCGGCGGTAGACATTTATCAATAATTTTCTCTAACTAATGGACTATCCAACACAAAAAGATTTTTTCAATTCGAACCAGTATTTCCAGAGATTAGCGCGTTCAAATTCAAACAAACAAACTCTTCAGCTCTATAATGTTATAGTATAGATTGGATACTTCTAAATTATTGAGTGCCTTACTATACTGAATAAACAATTTCCATTTTCATTTACCGATGTTGTACACCCATCATTGCATATATTGCGTGTTATACATGACCTGTTTGTGTGCAGGCACCGCGCGGTACGCATCCATCAACGCACACCTCGGCATCGAACAGTCACGACGAGACGACATGGAGTCGCTCGGATATGTACTTATGTACTTCAACAGGTAAATACATAACAATCTTTTTATACCATTATGATGGCACACGAGCATACGGCCCTCCTGATGGTAGGCCGTATGCACGGTATGCCATTCACCGTAGCCTATAGCCGCCTTGCAATACCAGGGGTATCACTAACGCGTTGCCAACCCTGTTGT
Source organism: Falcaria lacertinaria (assembly GCA_951449985.1). Classification (NCBI taxonomy): domain Eukaryota; kingdom Metazoa; phylum Arthropoda; class Insecta; order Lepidoptera; family Drepanidae; genus Falcaria; species Falcaria lacertinaria. The sequence continues at coordinate 5,816,484 of OX602130.1, read as the reverse complement.
TGATGAGGAGTCACTGCGCCAGCATTACTACTAGTCCAGCGTATCCTCGTGAAGCACTGGCAACCTTACACTACTTCAAAGTAGTGTTATTTTACTGCGAGGTACAGTCCCCAGCCGGGCGTGTCCAATTTTAATGGGAAAAGCCAAGGGAGATCCCATTTCACCCTATCTCTATTTTTAAGCTCATGGTGTGAATAATCACTCTTAGAAAACTTATTGGTACAGGCTGGGGCTGGAACCTAGGCCCATCTGATGACAGGCTGTTACCTCAACCACAAGGCCACGATGACATTGATTAAACTTTTAAATTGCCACACAAACTCGCCTGCTCTTGAAATAGTTGTAAAGCTGTGTCACACATTTTATTCTACGACTGTTGATAATTTAACTTTAAACATAATGTAAACTGAATATGGTTATTGTTATTTAGTATGTATACTATGTAGGTATACTACTTAATTTGAATACACGTTTGGCGATACCAATTTGTTAGTAACTAAAACGCGGACGTGGACTTTGTGGGGAAACTCATAGTTTAAATCTAATCATAAGTGGCGTGACTCATGCGATGACTAACGATACGTTTCGGGTAACGAGGTCACATACTACACAGAGCTGAATACTTATTCAAGCCTTTTGACATGATTGATTCCTACCGACTACACATTAAAATGTATGTTTTTGTTATTCATTCGTGCGATAGGATTTTTGGAAATTTCTTGCTCATTCACATTCAGCGATTCATTTTTATATTATAGATGTAATGCAATAGTAACTCTATTTGTTTGCTTCTTTTTCACGACTAAACGGCTGAAGGGATCGTAATAAAATTTGGAAATGAGATAGATTATACATAGGCTATCTTTATCTAGAACCAAGCGGGCGAAACCGCGGGTAAAAGCTAGTACTTTATTGTATTATCTTGTTACAGGGGCTCTTTGCCGTGGCAAGGTCTTAAAGCCATCACTAAGAAGCAGAAATATGAACGGATTAGCGAGAAAAAGATGTCCACGCCCGTCGAGGTGCTCTGTAAGGTATGAAAATTTCAACGTCATTGACCTACACGCATGCATATGCACGCCTGTAACGAACTCATGGCGAGACTGAGGTGCAGAATGTCTTAGATGCCCTACTTTCTATCCTATGTATGTAACATCACAATGGTTAGTTGACAATACATACAGATGAATGGGTGTTCTTGAAATTTGTACTGACAAAAGTACAAAACCAAATGTATGTATATTTATTTCAGTTTATACAAATTTTATATCAATAAACTGAGTTACAAAATCATTATGTAAGACCCAAGTTCAAACTTTTATTATCAAATGCCAAGGCTCTAGGTAACTGGGTAGGACACTGTGCCATAGCAGTAAGTGAATAATTGTTTGTTTGTTTTGTTGACAGGGTTTCCCGGCCGAGTTTGCGATGTATTTAAATTACTGCCGCGGTCTCACCTTTGACGAGGCTCCTGATTACATGTATCTCAGACAGGTGAGTATTTTCTCCTATTTAACGTTTACACTCATTATTTAGCTTATTATTTCAAGAATTGTATGTCAACTTGTGGCCAGCCGTAGACAGTGGTAACATTTGATATGCGTTGCGAGGAGCCAGCTGTAAGCCTTGTTTTATAATGCATATTGCAGTTGTTCCGCATCCTGTTCCGCACGATGAACTACCAGTACGACTACACGTTCGACTGGACCATCCTGCGCCAGCGCAAGCAACACATGGAGGCCGGCGCCGCGCCCGCCGACCGCCGCTCGCCCTCCGTGCAGCGCCGCGCCGCGCAGCAGCCGCCCCAGCCGCCCCCCAACAACGAGGTACCCCCCGCCTGACCCCCCGCATGGCCCCCCACATGTACACATTATAATATTGAGTTATCTCGGCGCTAGCCATATGTTGGCGACAGTTTGTGTTCTTTTTAGTACATCTGCATAATAATTGTTGTTGCGCACAACTCTCGCTACTAGCGCGAGCGATTCGTTGTAAATAGAATTACGTCGAGTCCTTTTTGGGGTAGGCAGAGAAAATAGAGCAACAATTAACACTTGACTCACACTTATATTTCTCCTACATTATTAATCTCTTCATGCATGCTCATCTGTGCTTCCTTTTATTTTATCGTAAAAGTAGTACTTATCCTTTACCCTTCTGTTTCCAATTCCTATTCCTCCGTAGGTGAAGTCAGTGCATGCCACGAATGACTCTGCAGCCAACAAGCAACAGACCGTCAAGGGCCACCAATCCGTCAGTCAACTGAAGAAACGATTGACTGTCACTTAACCTAACCTAACCCTTGTTTGCCCTCGAAGGGTAAACCATATTGTAACTGGACATTGGACTCTATTAAAATTGTACGTGTATTTATTTATTTATAGTATTTATCGACGCTAGAGTAAAATCCATATCTAATTATATTTATTCCGGAAATGTCCGATATGGCCAGTTATAATCTTGGTTTACCATATGTCTAGAGAAATGCACATTGAATGTGCTCATTTTATGCCGAATAATGTCCTTTTAGAGTTTGAAGTTGTAACTTATTTAAAACTATTTTTTTTATATTGACAAGACTGTTCCAGAAAGGCTAGGAAGATCAATTAATGAATTATTAATAATTTTTAAAATAGGATGTCTATTTCGGAGAGGTTAGAATTGATTTATCATTAAATTTAATTTCTGGAACTAGTCTTTTGAGCATATTTTTTTAAATTAATTGTCTAATTTTTTATTGTTCCTAATTCGTTCACATTTGATGTAATGTATCATCATATATTAGTAGAATGACATCCAAGGTGTACTTTGTTTTCTGTGTACAAGTGAAATTCTCGTAGTAGAACTCTTGTTCTTAAATATAGATTAGGGCTTGACATTTCACAGCAATGTGAGAAATTGTCGCGTTACATTAACTACAGAGGCGTGATATTTGTGGTACAACTGTGATTGAATGTGAACGTATGTGTGCGTGTCTAGTTCCTGTAAATTTTTACTTTATAAGACTTAAGCATATTTTAACAGGATTATAACTCGAAAATATATGTATATCGTTTCGTTTGTGTCCAGTCCGCGTAGTCTAGAAAATTCGTGTTTTCTTTGCCGATTGTACAACGATATTATGACGACATAAATTAGAACTTTTGAAGAATATTATAATATGTATGAAAAAATTGTATAAATTACAAAATGAGGGTGTTAACACCAAAAATAATAATAATGTGGTGAGGTAAGCGGCGCTTTTCGACAGGCGATGGTGTGAATTTTGTATAAATTGAATTAAAACTTTCAAGTAATGTTACAGTCTTTATATATTATACTATTGTTATCACAAATATGGACATTATAACGCCAAATTCGGAAGTTAACGGTAATTCTTCATATATTTTTGTAGTCGTATTTTACTAATTTTCAAAATACATCGATTACGCTCATCCACATTAAAAGTAAATTTCAGTATAAAAACTCAAATACATATTCATGTGCGTTTGGTTCACGCAAAATGGTATCATGTTTAAAGGCCTAGTTTTTTAGGCTGCGTACTGCTTATTAGTTGTTAGTTCATATAGATATAAACATGTGAATCGTGCGTCGTTATCGTAAATCTCATTTGTAAACATCGCTTTAACAGGTTAATTTACGAGAAGCAAAATCGGTATACTGTGCAATTTTATTAGAGCTTAAATCTTACCGTTAAAACAATGATGTGTAGTTGAATACATCATTGTTTCGGTAGAATTGGTAGTGATACTGAATTAAGTAGTTTCGGATATTTATTACACAGTGCAACTTAATATGCGTAACCTTTTTGTCTCCTTATCTCATACTTGCTCATTACTTTTAGTGTTATAGTATAAATATTTAGTCGTATCTTTTGTTTATTACTTGATCTGTTTAGAAGTGTATTTTAATTGTTTTTTCTCTCTTTTGCAGTGAAACAGATTACGTCGTTCGACAACAGTGGGAGGTCCAGCTAAGAAGCGAGCGCGATAGCAATGTGTGTGTGTGTGCGTGTTGTCGAACGCGGCGGCCGCTCGGTCGACCGACACGGACTTTGGGTAACCGCTCACCACCGGCCGGGGACCGGCGGCCTTGTTTTGTAAGAAAATTGCATTAATTCCGACGTAGCAATGATGAATGATGAGAAAATTGCGGCTTTGTTCACCAATGTAAATGTCGTCCGATTAATTGCAATATTTTTTACAGAATACGGCCCCGGGGCACGTGCAAATGGTTATAAATTCGCCTTTAGCGTAAGGAGTATTAAGGTTTATTTTGTAAAGTACGCGGCTCTATCACTGGTCGGGACTGGGGACATGTAAAATAAATTCGCGTAGAAAATATTGTATGAAATACATTCTGGGGTCCAAAGATGGATCTACTTACGAAGATTCGGCAAGGAACCATATTATTCAATAACAAGACGTTTTGTAATTTATAATGTTAATTAAAATTCATTTGATGACGATCAAACTGCTTTGAGATGGTCTGTGACGCTCATTCTGTGTCAAAAATTAGTAAATTTAGACATATTCAAACTGACGTTAAATAAAATATCGAAAGGAGTGTTTCCTTGACCGATTGTCACATCAATATTAACTCTAAAAACTTCCCTCCAAATTGTATATGCTGGAAATAAATCTACGAACGATTACAAACTTATTTGCGGCCCAAAAACACGTCAGTCATAGATTACGAAACCAACGCGACGATACAACGTTGTTTTTGCTGCCGGCCCTCGCCCAGTGTCAGCAAGGTGTCGTTTAAGCGTAAATAAATTTGTAATTGTTCCCTTTGACTCAATCGCTTACCTGTTTAAATAAATGTCGATGTCAGCATAAAACTTCGGTTGAAAAAATTAATCAGGAAATAATTGATTTGGACATTGGTCAAGATGTTTGGCCATTCATTGGCAAAGTGTGGAAGCTGCAGAGAAGAGTTCGACATTAAAACCCCCAGTCCGTAAAAGCCCAGTATTTGAATCCTGCGCGCGATATTTGGTCCCTATACTGCCCATGCACTGTGTAGTTATGACAAAAGGGAAGCATTTGTATGCAGAAATGTATTGTAACAATTTAACTTCAGTTGTAGTTTAATTACTCTCAATATTTACTTAGTTTTGATGTTAGTTTTCTTAATTAGCTAGCGTTTACATTAAATTTATTGTTATGTATCGTCGTCGGTATTCCAAACGGTTCAATGTACATAGCAGAGAGAGATTGGTTCGCGGGACACCGCCGGCGGGCGACGATGTAACACGTCATTGGCTAGAAACAATTTACTGATAACTAATGTAACAAGGTTTCTGTAATAAAAAATAAAAAGTGTAAAAAAAAATATATGGAGAACATTTTGAATTAGTTAAGAGAATTGATGGCCGTCTGTTCGGGGCGCGGCGCGCTGCTTAGATAACTAGTTAAGTAATTTTTTTATGTTGGTTTGGCTTACACTTATAAATTGTAAATAGGAACGTATGCGCTCGCGGCGCGTCCCCAACAGACCTGATACGTATAGTATCTTATATTAATATTACTATATAATACAAGAATCATTGTAAATATGAGACAGTGTTCATTTTTACTGTTATTTTTCTAAGATCACCCTAATATTTTGAGTTTTGTGTGTGATGTGGGCCGTTTTGTGACACTCGTGCAAACTGTGCACCCCTGTAATACCATATAGGTGATATTTTTGTACGAACAAACAAACAGACACCGTTGCTTCCATAGTAGCTCTGAGACAGTGTCACGAAGCGTGATAATTGTGCGAGAATTCAATAAGTGGCAGTGTGCGAGAGAGACGGTATGCTTGCGCGAGAGGGAGAGAGTCAAGTGGAGACAAAATATATTTATGCAGCTTCATCAATCGACGACATACATATTCGCTATGGGATTTGACCCCTTTTTCTTTACTATGTGATATTATGGATCTCATACTTTGAAGTTCATTTCGACGCCCCTTTTTTATGTGAACATACACACAAGACGATTATTTTGTCTCCAGTTGAATGTGTATACTCAATGTACTGCACTTTTAACTATAAATTAATAAATAATATTAAATGAGCTATTTTGTTTGCTTTTGAATCCTCCTTTTTATAATGATGGGATACTGCCATATTCCGGTCTATAAACGATGCTAAGCATGTACCTACTATGTACGTACGATGCCAGAAAACTTTTTGAAATCGTGTTGGTAACTATTTATATAAACTAACAACAACAACTATAATTATAATGCAGAGGTACCTAATGTTTGCAACGGCGGGAATTCAACCCGCGACACACATTAAAATTTACAGCGCTCCGGCGGCGAAAAGTGGAACTAAATTTAGTATGACATTGGTGCCAATTCTGTTGTACACATACCTAACTAAACCTAAAATTAAGTTAAATTTAGGCTAATTTGTGACAACAGAATTTAGAAGCACCATTTTTTACCTTTCGCGATATAAGTTGTCGAATACGTGTGGAAAAGTGTCCCCAGCACTATAGAATGGATTGGTGGAACCTTAGAGTGGAACAGACGTGTAGGTTATGTATGGGAAAAATTAAAACAGACTACATTTTTACACGTTTATTCAACATTGTCATAATATAACTTACAGAAAGTAATAACAATAATTATTTTTCTCAATTTATTTCACCAGCCCGCGCACAGGCTGCGTATAGAACACCTAACACTAAGTGGTAACAGATAAGATAAAACATTGACAGCAGTCTGGTACATGCATAGATAGGGATAATGTACAGATACATAAATATATTGGTATACTATTCCATATGAGTATTCTTTTTAGAATTCTAAAGGACTAATATCATTAAAATTTCCTTAAAAAACTTAAATGGGTTTGTTTATACACACAAATTTATAACAACGACACACAACACTTTATTATTTGGAAAGATTAACAGATGAAATCTAATTTCACTACCTAAATGTTACCTACTTTAATTTGGTAAGGGTACAAATGACTAAGGTAGGCTACACTAACATACTTGAACGCCTGAAGCCGAAAGACCCGCGATGTCAAAAAAAAATTGTGTACTCCATATATTACATTACGTTACATTTGCCGAATAATTTATATTATAAAATAAACTAGCGACATGTCTCTGAAACAAGCTATAATTTCCTGGCTTTCCAGTGACCGTAAATGCGTTACAAATTCATAGTGTTTTTTTATTTGTTTTATGTGAATTCTTACAGTGTTTTTATGTTCAAGTATATAAGCCAAGACTAGAAAGAAAGACAAAGAAGATTACACATGGCCTCGGATACAAGCCCTTTAGATAAATATATTTTCATATACACATTAGGTATAGGTATGTATAGATATGATTAAAGCTTAGCTTAGCCAAGCAACATCTTACGATATCAATCCTACCTCTAGTAGAATGAATGGCTAGATAACCTAGTTTTGTGACGTATTGTTATCAACATTTATTTCCATTGATAAATTAGAATGAGTATAAAAGTTGACGACAGCTGCACGGTCAACCTCGGTTCACGATACATCTTTAGCTAATATATAATTTGATGCACATACCTACCTGTGTACATTTATGTCGGTTGGAATAAAAAAAATATGCGAATACCTAAATGACGAGCTGACCTTGTTATTGGCAAGAGTTATAATTTTCAATTTCATGCAAAACATTAACGTCTTATATCCTGTCATTAACTAATATTATTTATTACATTGTGCAATAAATCGCCACTCATCCCGCCCTTTTTTATTAAACAGCGAAAAGACTGTTATGTCCGAGTCTGTTTATAGTCCATCAGGCGCGCCTGATTTGGTGGAATTAACATTTTTTTTAATTTTCTTTAGACGTAATCAAAAAGCCTTGGCTTCCAAACCACCACAATTTATTTTTATTATTTTAGATACGTGAATTTTTAGGACATGAATAGATCATACACATTTCACACATTCAACCAAGTCCTTAAACTACTAGATTACATAATTGAGTATTGATTTAAATTGACAATAATAATTGATGCCACCATAGTACCTATTTGGTATTGTAAAATACTAGTAATGTATAAATATTTTCCAAATATTATTAAATTGCTACTACATTTTATGTGATAGTGTCACTGAGCTTTAGTACACAATAATTTAGTACATAATAATTTAATGATTAGTGTAGTAGAAGCATGGTTGGTTTTATTTGTCTCCCCAATAAAATATCTAGTTTTCAGAAAAAAATACATAAAATTTAGCATTTAATTTGGTGCACATTCAATTGATAGACGATTAATATATACGACATTTCTTTCAAAAAATATTCTACATTATTTTAACAACTTCAAAGATAGAATTTTTTATTTAAGTTGGTATGTTACGGCGGCGTACTAAGTAATACTAATATATCAATATTTTTAGAAAATATAATAAATTGTTCGTCATTCGCTTTTGTAATCTACATAAATATATCTACGGTCTAATAAGTATATAATAACATCAATATACCTATTTTTTATTCTAACGTCTACCTAGTTATATAATCATAACGGTTATAGTTAGATATAGTGTTAAATGTTATATAGCGTATGTAATATAAATGAACTTAAAAGAAAATATCTGCTAAAATCTAGATACTACACGTATCAGATTCTTATTACTATAACTATAGTTTAAGTATAACATTATTGTATTATGTATATGTATTATTATATTATGTTTATTATGGAAATCACACTATATAATTAATTTTATTTAACCCACAGTCCACACTATTGCACGATACTTAAGCTCCCAATATCGGGTCGGTATAATAAGCGTATAATAATATTTAAACGTACGATAATAGTATTCATATAGATTATATTCATATAGATAGATAGGCTGATTACAGAATTTTTATTATAAAAATTAAGGTAAGCGTGATCAGGAGAATAAGGTCGTATAGGAGTAGAATAATAATATAAGTTAGAACTTGCCATGCAATGAACATTCTAGAACAAAACTCTTATGAAAGAATTTGTATGACACTTGAAACATGTCTGACTGGTACTATGTGAAAGATGGCTAACAACTAACAGATTCAAACAAAGTGAATACACAGACGGATAGCTGATAGATATGCATGGAAGAGATAATCATACTGCGCTGCAAATAAATTACATTGGAATTGGGTTAAGGGATGTATAGGGCAGGAAGATGATGAATACTAGGTATGTTAGCACAAATTACAAGACGAATGTTCACCACATTGGCAGAGCTTTTATTATTGAGACACAAACAAGGGTCTATCAATAAAATATATAAAATTTACATTTTCTCTACATCCAATACCTCTACATACAATTTTATAAATTGAATACAACACCTAGCTTCCTTAACACAAGTCATGAGAGTGATACCATCATACCAAGGTGGATATCTTACGCTATTCATACAAAATGCAAATATATTAGAACTACAGTAGAACTCAGATTGGCTTAATCTAAGAGTTCTTTTATTTAACTAACACTCATAAGTTTATTGTATTGTGAGTAATTAATTATTAGGTTCTACATTTTCTGCGATGCTTAAGCTCCGATTGCAGGGCCGACTTATTACTACTGTGAAATTCCTATATATTTTTACTGATAATAATTACAAAGTATGAAAACTCCTTATAGGTATGTGGCATGAGTGAGTGCCGCTACATTAAAATTATTGGTAGCGTGCCAGCTTGTAAGAAACCAGTTTTTTTTTTATACCACTAAGGTGGCACACAAGCATGCGGCCCACGTGATGGTAAGCAGTCACTGTAGCCTATAGCCGCTAGCAATACAAGGGATATCACTTACGGGGTGCCAACCTTGTTGTTAATGAGGACTCACTGTGCTAGCAGCACATACCACTAGCCCAGCGTATCCTCGTGGAGCACTGGCAACCTTACTTACCGCAGAAACACAACACTACATCAAGTAGTGTTATTTCACTGCGGTCTTCTGTAAGGCGGAGGTACAGTCCTCAGTCGGGCGGCTCCAATTTAAATGGGATAACCCACGGGAAATCCCAAATCACCCTACCTCTCTAAAAATCAGGATGTGCGATTAGCATAAGAATACATTTTGAATTAATTTATTCACGCGACATAACATTTGGACACATACATTTGTACATACATACAATTGTACAAATGTACCGAGGAGCGGTAAAATGTGTGACTATTTTATTTGCGTATATATCGAAAAAAAAGTGTTAGGTACTGATAAAAAAAATGGAAGATGCACATATTCATAAGACAATTATTCACCACATTGGCTTGATTATTGTTCAGACACAAACAAAGGACCTATTAATTATGAACGTACAAGATGTGCATTTCCGTAAAGCACATAATTTTGTAATGCTAGGTGCATGGCTACATAATTTTATATACAGCTAATGTATTTGGTACCATTTCGTGGTTTGGCTAAAATACTAAGACTGATCTTAAACTAGCCCTAACACTAGGATCTAAACTATATTATCTTGTTTCATGTTAATTTAATAACGATTACAAACATTTTCCTAAATATGCCACCAATATAAGTAACGTGAACACAAAAACTATGATGCCGCGCCACGCTTACAATATAGTCACGGTTATATTGAAGTGAACATAAATTGGTATTGCACAGAACATGAAATGAAAACAGCATACAAAACTCAAATCTACTTACGTATTAAAATTAAATTAAATGAATATTATTCTTATTATTGTAATGACGTGAAAGCTCCTATTGTTTGGTCTATGTATTATTTAATATACGCATATTATATTTATATTACTATAGTAATTTGTGTCTCGGATAAACATAAAAACCTTCTTCATAACTTGCTCTGCCTGTTAGTGAAAACCGCATTAAAATCTGTTGCGTAATTTAAAATATCTAAGCGTACAGATGACGAGAAGCGAATATGTTTTATGGTATGTTACGATTAAATCTAGTATACAACGTGTAACACGAATGAAACACACTCAAAATTTATAGTAATTGTATTACGTGAACCGATTTTTTATTATATTGTGAATAAATATTTTTTTTTAATAATCACCGTAGTGTTGAATGGATAAATAACTATTTATTGAAAGATAAGAGAAACATTATTTAAAATGATTGAATTCGATTCAGTAGCCGATTTTAATAAACCTACTTTCAGGGTGTGCATTTTTTATGTTATATATAACACATATTATTATAACTAAAAGAAATACATTATTTATATATTAAAAATTTACAATATAAATTATTATGTTATAATTATATAATTTTTATATTTCTATCATTACTATAAACATGAAGTACCTATAAACTTTCAAGATTATTTTCGCTAAATTCTACACATTAAATTATATTGGCTGTAACGCCCAACAAACGGACTAGTTATATATTTTATTATTATTATTATATTATATACAACTAATTTAATTGGAACTATATCTCAGGCTCGACTTACGAACTACAATTACTACTAAATATCGGATTTAAAACCAACCTTAGCACTCGTTAATGCGTCTATGTGACTGTGATAACCCCATGAAATTGTGAATAAAATCTGAACGGTTAAATTTTCACTGGTTGATGCTAAAAGGTACAACATATGATACTTTTATTTTGGAAAAATAATTAGTCTTCCGCGCAACAAAAAAATTACCACTAAATTGTGAACAAAATCCGAGCGGTTGGATAGGCTTTAACGGAACTTTCACTGGCAGATAACTGATACTTTAAGGCGGCAATAGGTGACTTTTAGTTTAAAAATCTTATAAAAAATTCAACCCATGAAAAATAATTGAAAAAAAAAACGAAAAATAATATTCCACGCGTACGAAGTCGCAGGCACAACTAGTGTCGAATAAAAATCTACCTTTTTTTATTTAAAATATTTTATTGTAAGACGCAGTACTTAGGGCACAGATCGGTTTTAAACTCCGCGTTTTATTATCTAAACACATATTTATATTAACGAAAAACTATATTCTATATCTATATACACCGCAAAGTTTTTGCTGTGTTAAAGCTCCGATTGTCGGGTCGGTAATAAGCATAAAATACAATTATTTAATTTAAGGATTATAATAATATCTCACATTTACATGCAATTCTTTTTACATTAATTATATTTATGTTTTTTTTTACATTATTTTTAAGAGTAATAATTTTGCTACACATCATCATTCTCCTGCCCTTATACCATATTATTTGGGGTCGGCGCAATATGTATTTCTCTTTCATCTTTCACTATCAGCCGTCATCTCTGTATTCACTTCCTTTGTACATGTCATCGTGCACACAGACCATCTTTTCTTAGGTCTACGTCGACCCCTGTACCCATCCACATAATCAACATTTTATGTACAGCTAATTTTATTGGTAACTCGCATGTGATTCTTCTTTCTTAAACTAAAAGACCGGGGTTTCAAACCAATCTTAACACTGGTATATATCGAAATTTTTTTTTCATCTATTCATATCACCTAGGTAATTTAAATGTGTTTTTTTAATTGAGTAATCACTGAGTTGCCGGATTCTTTTCAGCCAGAATCGACCTTCCGAATGCGGTGGTAGATTCTGACGATTTACTTGTAAAGTCTAGTCAAATAAAGATGATTTTGAATTACAATTTTAATTTAAAACGCATCTTCATGATGACTTTGAACATCTCATTATAGATGAAGGGGAAGTATTTAAGGTTAAAAGCTGGTCGTATTGAGATACGCAGTGCTCAGATTGATTTAAAGCAACACACACAGTCCTAATTAAATGAATACTATTCTACTTTCCTTTCTACATATTATAAAATACATATTGGTGCCAATTCTGTTGTTCAAATTTGTTAAACTTAACTAAAAATATATCTATCCTTCTGTAACTCCGCACATGAGAAAGGCATAGCAAGACTTTTAGACCTGTCAAATTACTTAAGTTTAGTTTATTTTGAACATCAGAATCGACACCATTTTATTTCTAATATTTTAAGCTTCCATTATTACATTCACATATCGTCACGCCGAGTCTCTTCAGAGAATAAGCTGGTCATTTCAATATTGACTATTTATGACTGCTATTTAATCATTCATGTACATAATACTATTAAAATTATTAATATAACGAGTGTACCACATTATTTTACGATGCTTAAGCTCCGATTGTCGGGTCAATATTATAGGCGTATAATATATTGAATAATATTCAACGTATAAGTCTAATTGAAATAAAATATATGGCATGATAGCGCGACCAGAAAATTAAAATTCCATCGCCTTTTAAGAACATTTTACAACCAAACAGTTGTCGTCGGCACTATATCTATCCTTCTAGCCCAAGGTGTTTGCTTGATTTTTAGACAAAGCGACTGCAATCCTGCCATTGTTCAGGGAAAATCGGTTATCTGGGTACCAGTTGCCAGACTTCTTATTACAATTGGAAACCGAACACGGAGGGGCTCGCTATATGGGCGGTCAGCCATCCAATTACTGGCAATAAGAAAACAATAGGACGGGCCACAGATTATTCTTCTTCTTCTTCTTCCTAACTATGGCAATCAATCTGTCTCTCTCTTAAGAACAATTTTTGCCAATGTCGATTGTTAGAGAATTATGAAGTTTTTTTTTGTGTTTATTGTATGTATTAGAAGGCCAGTGTCAGTGCCACAGATACAAGATGAATGTTCGTTCCAGCTTAGGGTATTAATTTTATAGTCACGCCTTGATATAAGCTACATAGTCCTAAGATATACAGAATAAGACAAAACAACTATATTTTAGAGGTTCTTAATAGTATCGCCGCCGTAAAACATTGAGAAACAAGTGATTTTTATGCACCTATACCATTTGTTGCATAACACATATAGTTGGGTTTTGAGGATACATAACATTACCATTCATTATTTAATACAATCACATACACAAGTGTTTGAATTTATTGACAAACAGATAATTTTGTTACTCAGTAAACCTACTGAGTAACTATGAACCCATAGTTCAGGATTTTTAACAAGGACCGGAATGGTTTCAGCTAGCATTTTATGATTTAGTTAGTTTTATTTTAAGCTGTGATAATTGATGATGATGAAGATGATGATGTGAGTAATACATCTAACACGAGTAGTACATAAATACATTTTTTTAATAGGATTTTATAATAGACTGCTTACTTTCATTAATATATCAAGTTCGTAGTTAAAAATATATCAAACTAGCGGCCCGCCCGTGCGAATTTTTCCTGAATTTTCTTTGCTATAAACCTCACGGAGCCCGAGACCTTTCCAACGAATGCAAAACCGTGGAAATCGGTTCGTGCGTTCTGGAGTTATAGCGTCAGGAAGGAAAACCCGACTTATTTTTATATATCAAATCGGAATACTATCATGTAAATTCACCAACGCTTAAAATTATATTTATAAAACCAAGCGAAGGTGTCGAATCTGCTGTACAAAATCACTAAACTAATTTGACAGGACTGCAAGTGTTGCTATCCCTTTCTCATGTGCGGGGTTAAATAAGGATGGCAGTACTTTAAGTCCTGTCAAATTAGTTTAATGGTTTCGCACAATACAACATAATTAGCCCCGAAGAGTGAGTGAAGAGTGACCAGCTTCCCACACTGTGTGTACATTCTGTCTGTAATTAGATTAATAGGCTGGTCTTGTTAAAATGTATATGCCTTGTGAGAAGAAATAAATAAAGTTATTATTATTTGATAAAAATATAAGTGCTATTTCTAATTTTTATTGCACTACCTACCTACATACCTACATCAGTTTCCAAAATGTCAATGTTGTATTGATTGTCCATCTAACCATTTTATTGTTAAGTAATTCGTAATATTTCGATGTTTCAATTAGAATACTACACTAGGTTATAAACATGAAATTAATTTTAAAACGTGTTTAAAATGAATGGGGAAATTGTTTTAAGCAAAATTGTCCTTAGAAAGATAATGACTTCGCATGAACAATATACAACAATATATTAGGTCCTTACATATGAAATTGGCGTTTTTCGTACTGGCCACTTTAATCACGAATTTCTCCTCTTTGGTAAGGAATTCCAAATTCAAATTTGTACAGCTATAGACTCATGTATTTGTGCTTCGATGATCGTCATTCATTTGTTTTTTTTCTTCTGTTTTTTTCTGTTTGCGTCACTCATTTTACAAAATGGAAAACCTTAAATATCGCATTATTTACGAGTACGAGTTCCGCCGTGGCACTAGTGCTGCGGAAACAACTCGAAGGGTGAATGATGTGTATGGCGGTCGTGTTGCAAAAGAAAACACAGTTCGTTTTTGGTTCCAACGTTTTCGTTCTGGAAATTTCGACCTGCAGAACAAGCCCCGTGGACGGCCTGAGACTCAAGTTGATAATGAAGAGTTGAAGGCTATTGTGGAAGCGGATCCATCGCAAACCACGTCCGAGTTAGCTGCAGGCTGCAATGTTAGTGATAAAACTGTTTTAATTCACTTGAAGCAAATTGGGAAGATTAAAAAGCTTGAAAGGTGGGTACCTCACGAATTGACTGAAACAAACCGGCAAACGCGCGTCGACTGCTGCGTTACATTACTAAACCGGCACAATAATGAAGGTATTTTAAACCGAATCATTACCTGTGATGAAAAATGGGTTCTTTACGATAATCGGAAGCGCTCAGCGCAATGGTTAGATCCTGGCCAGCCAGCCAAATCCTGCCCCAAGCGAAAATTAACCCCAAAAAAGTTACTTGTAAGCGTTTGGTGGACTAGTGCCGGTATTGTTCATTACAGTTTTTTCAAATCTGGCCAGACTATTACGGCTGATGTCTATTGTCAGGAATTGCAAACCATGATGGAAAAGCTAGCGGCTAAACAACCTAGGCTGGTCAATCGCTCCACGCCACTGCTGCTTCACGACAACGCTAGACCACACACTGCGCTACAGACGGCTACTAAATTAGAAGAGCTTCAATTGGAAAGTCTAAGACATCCTCCGTACTCCCCGGACCTTGCTCCAACAGCTTACCATTTTTTTCGAAATTTGGATAACTTCTTGCAAGGGAAAAAATTCAACTCCGATGGGGCAGTCCAAATCGCCTTCAAAGATTTTATTGATTCCCGTCCGACTGGTTTTTTTAGTAAAGGGATCAATGAACTACCTATGAGATGGCAAAAGTGCATAGAAAATAATGGTTCATACTTTGATTAATTAAATATATTATATTAAAAAATATTCGACTTTTTGTTCCTCCCATACAAAACGCCAATTTCATATGTAAGGACCTAATATTTGTTTTTAAATTTACACGAAAGATATTCTCGAAATTATTATTTTAAAAGCCAAATTGCAACCAGCCAGTATACTATTTAATTATTCTAGTAATTTATTATGTATGTCGCCACTATCTTTAAATCTGTCTTAACATACCGCTTATAGTCGCTCAAAGCTTATACTAAAACAGAAAATTCACTAAAACTAAGGAAATATTCATAAGATATCATAGTAATTGGTACATAGTGTATCATACCCGCCGTAAAACCGAGTGAAGTGAAAACAGTTATTAGAAATCTGTTAAGTCAGATTGAATTATATAACCAGTGCAGTTTTCTTAAGTACTTGTATGTATTAATCTACAAAAACATAATTATAATGTGACGAAAATTACGTATTTAATGTGGTTTTTTAAAAGTTAATTGTTTGACTGTTAAAATGAGACTTATAGGCATTTTGAGGTCATTAGTTTGGGTTGTTTTAGTTCATAGGTCATTTCATCTATAGGTTCTCGCAAGGACAGTACATTACTCTACCCTATTACTCCAAATCCAAACGTATTTATTTTAGTCTATGCTTACTAACCAGCAGCACTGCCCTACCAACTGAACAAGTTTATTTTCATTACATTTTCATCCAATACTAATAATTTGGATAGTGGATTCACTGTTTTGTGCATTTCTTTTCAACGCTCCATGTGAAGCACCTCTTACATACCAACCCAACCAATACATATGCATTTATACCTTATTATCAATGCAATAAAGTTTAAAGTAAGTATTTTTATTCAGAGCTTGTTCTATATTCGTCTTACACACTAACTTGTATGATTAGTTTAACTGTCAACGTGGGTTGTTTAACTTAACAAGGTAGAAAGAGACAGAGACACAGCCAAACAAGGTAGGAAGCGAGACAGAAAGCTTGCCTTTTCCAAGCCATGTTAACTATCATGGAAAAGATAAGTTATTCTGTTAAAGAACGCATCTTAAATTCTCACTAAAAAAATAAAACATCTTACGGCTGAATACCGAAACGACATTCAACATGTAAAATCTTAGGCCAATAAAAATGTATGTGGCATCAGATTTGACTATTAAACATGGAATATTTTAAAAGTGCAATTTTTATTTAAATAATTAAACTTAAAGCAGTCTATAAATCTAGCTCCACTATTTATTGCAAATTGTAAATATAGGTAATGTATATATTGTAATTGTAACTATATATTATATTCGTATTGGAATGTGGAAGTATTGTTGTATGTCAAAATGTCTAAACATATATATTTAGTATCAAAGCATCACGAAATTTCATTGTTTGTTACACTAGTTTGGAAAACAAGTACACGGCCCGCTGATGGTAAGCGGTTACCGGCGGTTATTACAACAACGGGGGCATCACTGCGCGTTGCCTACCCTTATTTGAGAGGAATCGCTGTCGTAACAGCGAAGGACGAATAAGACACCTTACTGTTAACACGACGTACTTCTAAGTAGCTTTCTAAGCGTTGGTATGTTGTATGTAGTACTAAATATACAAGAAAATCAATATACTAGGTTTTCCTAAAGGAGTACAGCATGGGGTTCTTCAAGAAGGGTGTGAAGAGATTTTCGAAGGGTTGGGAACGCGCGAGTGATACCACTGGAGTTGCAAGCATCCATAGGCTACGGTGACCGCTTACAATCAGGTGGGCCGTATGCTTGTTTGCCACCATAGTGGAATAAAAAAACCAGTCCTGTTTGTTTTGGTTGCAGAGGATCACAGTTTGATCATCTGTGAGGACTTATGCGCAAAATCCATGCATGAATCTCTAAATTCAAATGCATTATTACTACAAATATAACTATAAATTTATTTTATGAATTACTGGTTGACCGTTCCTATATATTATATCAAACTAATACATACTAGATAATATTAGAAGAAAGTAGCTCTGTTCGTTTGTTAATTAGTCTGTTTTTTTGTTTGCTACCTTTTCAGGACTAAACGGCTGAACATATCGTAATAAAATTTGACAAGGAGATAGATTATATTATATATTAGATATATATCCTGGGGAGGACATGTTGTTCGTCTTTAAACAAATGCAGACGTAGTCGCGGGAACAGCTAGTTTATTATATATCTATGGAAAACCCTAAAATAAACCGTATATTTCTATAATATTACAACGAATTCAACATCGATGCATTTCATAATTATAAGACAGACGAAGACCGTATAGATGTACCTGCGCGAGAATATCAACAGACTGGAAAAAAAATGTATAAAACCATTTAAAATTATTATAACACGCAAGGTAGGCAGTGTGCCAACAGTCATAAAGCACTTTTCACTAAGGATATTTTAGCTCCCAACGTGATAGATGGCGACCCCATCGCCCAAGCCATATAAAATTCTAAACATACGAATGTCCACTCATTGACGGTTTCAAACTCAAGACCTTCCAGTATTAAGCCAAATGCATTGCCACTGAGCCACGCAGACGACGTCGATATTATTGTTATTTTTAAAACATACAAATTAAACAAACTCATTTCTCGATAGAATGCTACATACACGGCTACAACGTAGCTACATGCCTACTACTGAGACGTAGACTAAACTGGAGAGTGACGTACACACTGCTTAAGCTTTAATATAAATACAAGTACTGGAACATGTCACGTAGGTAAGTACGTAGTGTTTAGCCACGCTTTTGAGCGATGCTTTTACTATTTTTGTTGCAATTTCAAACGTATTGTACTGACAATAGCACTTTAAGAGAATACTTTGTTTTTGTTCATTTTATAAATAATATTTTTTTAAAATACATTAAATTAAATACCATTTAAGTTTTCTGAAAATTGCATTCTAGACAAAATAATCCAACGCTGAAAATTCAAATCAAAATCGCGTACAGAATCTGTAGTACCTATAAATTTAGTCGCTAAAACACGTACGCTACGTATTCACGTAGCACACAGACGCTACGCCGTAGCATGAGTTATCAATTTAATACGTAGAAATGCAGTCAGGATAGTTGTAGGGGCCGAAGACGTTCAGCTCGTAGAGGCTGGCTAAGGTGATGAAGAGTATGTACCATACCATCAGGACGGCGCCGTACTTGCGGTCCAGCTTCCAGCCGTTGGCGTGCGTGGCCACCACCAGGAAGATCACCGTCGAGAACAGGGACAGCGTCGAGTACGTCAGGCCTGAGGAGTTGACGACACGAGACATAAAGAAATCGCTGCTCTAATGGTTAGTCTACTAGAGTTTCGTGAAGAGGGACGGATCTACATTACAGGAAGCCGGGAAACAGTGTTGCCAATAGTGTCTTTGCAGTAGAAGTGACGTAGACAAAAAAAGAGATAGAATTGCCAGATGATACACATCATGTCAAATGTTTCGGACATAAATGTTTACCCCGGCGTGAATTGCCCCCCGGAACAGCTATGGCTACTGACTGCTACGCTAGACGTTGCGGGTCTTGCTATGGTAAGAACAACTTACGACTACTACTGTAATGTACATCTGTCCCTCTTCACAAAACTCTCGCATTAGCGAGCGGAGAGGAAGATGTAAGAGATAAGAATGTAGAAATTTTAGGGTCGGCAACACGCGTGATACCCCTGGTGTTGAAAACCCATAGGCTACGGTGATCGCTTCCCATCAGCCGGGCCGTATGCTTATTTGCCACCTTAGCGGTATATATTAAAGTAACACTCAATTTTAAGTGTAAAAAAGTAACACTTAATTATTCTTCTCATTTAAGAGTTTTACTCTTGTCGGTGCAGTCGATGAATCTCCCGCCACTACTCCCTGTCCAGTGCTACTTCTTTGACCTCCTTATACCACGTGACGGCTATCTTATCTTTAACTTGCTTGATGTAACTTATCCTTGGTCCCCTGCCACGGCTTCCTTCTATTTTACCTTCCATAATCTACACCTAATATATTATTAATATTATAAAGAGGAAAGATTTGTATTTTTGTGGGTTTGTATTGAATAGGGTCCGAAACTACTGGACCGATTTCAAAAATTGTTTCACCGTTAGAAAGCTAAATTATCACTGAGTAACATAGGCTATATATTATACTAGCTGCCTACCCCGGCTCCGCACGGGTGGACAAAATATTTGATAAATGTCTATGCTCCGAAACTAATGTCTACCCGTGCGAAGCCGGGGCGGGCCGCTAGTTGTATTTATAAAACCGTCATGTCTTGAACTTAATTATTACTATGTATTAAATGGCGAACGCATGAATTTTACTGAAACATGTACCTTTACTGTAGACATTGACGTGGCTTCCGGGCTGCACGATAGCAGTCTGGATGAACCAGGGCAGGCCGAGGCAGACCAGGATGTCGAACACATTAGACCCCACCGCGTTAGACACGGCCATGTCGCCGTACCTGAAATAAAAACCATATTCAACAATTTTCAATTCAGTATAGGTGGTATAGGCAAGAATTTCTCAACTACGTGTTCGAAAACGTAAGTCTGTGTCACCAGTAGGCAGACTTTTAGCGACCGAGTTTGCGGCGTATCGGTTTAGTACACCTTTCCTGTAGGGTTTTACTCCTACACCTTGATAATGATATTGATACATTGATTTAACTGATATATGATATATGATACTGCTTGATATGATATACTGATATGAGCACAGAAGTCGGGGGAAATAGCCACACCGATTGAATGATAAATATGTACTGGTTTGATTCCGATTGACTTAAGACTAAGTATGCTGTGATGCGTCGTACAGCGCTGACGCGGGCACATTTTGCATACATGTACGGAAACCCGTACATTTCCATATATTTGAAATGGAGTGTTCACAGTTTGTTAGTTTACTCACTCTACGCAGTTTGCAGCGTTACGCGCCATGAGGTGAATTCTAATTATGTTCATTATACGAAGCCTGCGCCGTGGATATAAATCTGTCTGTATTCTTTTTTGTCAAATAAAAATATATATTCGTGGAAACACCTTACCGTAAACAATTTCAGTTGGTCCAGATTATCGGTAAATCAGTGGTCAATCACCAATGTGGTTAAAATATTGCACTTTTCGCTTAATATTTCATTTAATGGTATATAATGAAAACTGACCCTTCCTTAATGACGGCTAGGGAGGAGAGTGCGTCGGGCACGGACACGCCAGCCGCAACGAAAGTCAGGCCCATCACTGTGTCTGGGATGCCCAGCGTATAGCCTGAGAAAAAAAGACAACATTATCTTTATATATATACAAAAAAAAACCCTATTTCACTTGGTCACGGCATCACGCGTGAACTATACCGATTTCTCTAATTCCTTTTTTTGTGTTTGTTATTGTAAGCAGAAGGTTCATATGAGAAAAAACAAAGAAAAAAATATCGTTTTTTTTTTAATTTCGGGATAAACTAAAGGTCCTTTTTTCTATGGTGTGTTTGACATATGAATTAATTCATACCTAAGATAAGACAACGTCTGTGTCGGGACAGCTAGTCTGCCATAAAAAAACCTGTATAAAGAGATTGATGAATGTAAAGGAAGCCTGCGCAAGTCGAGAGTGAAATGGCGCTCTATACTCTCTGCCTGCCAATGTCCTGGCTAGGATAATCAGAATAAATATTTTTTTTTTAAATTGATAATCAGAATTTTTTAAATAAATTGATAATCTGAAGAAATATTTTTTTAATAAATTGATTATTTGGTATTTTTTATTTCAGTTTTTTATACCACTAAAGTGGCAAACAAACATACGGCCCGCCTGATGGTAAGCAGTTACCGTAGCCTATGGGCGCTTGCAACACCAGGGGTTTCACTTGCGTGTTGCTCGCCATGCAATAATGTATTTAGTTTACTAATACATTTTTTTTAATATACCACTAAGGTGGCACACAAGCATACGGCCCACCTGATGGTAAGCAGTCACCGTAGCCTATAGCCGCTAGCAATTCCAGGGGTATCACTATCGGGTTGGCAACCATGTTCTTGATGAAGACTCACTGTGCTAGCAGCATTACTACTAAGCCCAGCGTATCCTCGTGGAGCACTGGCAACCTTACTTACCGCAGAAACACAACACTACATCAAGTAGTGTTATTCCACTGCGGTCTTTTGTAAGGCGGAGGTACAGTCCCCAGTCGGACGGCTCCAATTTAATTGGGAAAACCCACGGGAAATCCCAAATCGCCCTAAAATATACTGTATAATATATTGCCTTACCAATAATAGTGATCATCCAGACCATGAAGTATGAGTAGAAGGAGATCCAGAGCATCGAGATGAGGAAGGTGACCGGATACCATCGGCCGCGGCAGTCGGGCATCGTGTGCCGGCACGACCAGTGCACCGGGAACGCGATGAACCAAAACGCGAGCTGGAATATATCTGTAGAACACGTCATGTCGTATTATTTACACAATATTTGAGAGGACCTATGAAATTATGAAATCAAATGAAAATGATGAAATCAAATGAAAATATTGTCATCGAATGAATAAGATGAAAACAAATTAAAATGATGAAATTGAATGAAATATTTTAATGGAATATATTTTTATTCAGCTTAATCCCCAAAGACAATTTGAAGCCAATATTTTCCTTAGAACCAAAAATGAAATTAAAAATGATCTAGATAGTTTTATAATCTCACTCGCTCCGATGGGTTTGACGAGGGGGTCGATGGCGGTCTCGGGGTTGTACTCCTTAGCCTTGTAGTACGCGGGCTGGGCCGCGGGCTGGAACATTGATACACGCTACGTTATTACAAGTACAAGATTTCATGTATTTCGCTCAAAACTAACAATTACTATTACGCCACCCAGAGACGGAGAGAGAGAGAGAGTGAGGGAGAGAGACACACACACATACACGTTGTTCTCATTTGCTTTCTAGTGTCATGCAAAGACGTTCTCGAGGTAGGTGGTGGATAGAGTATAAAGCGCCATATCACTCTTGACTTGCACTATTTTGCTTCTCTTTACGTCAAAGTACAAGCAAGTGGCGGCAAAACGCGCGCCACTCAAGCCCTTCTTCAACTTCAAGCCAAGCGAGCCGGCCAGCTCCTTACTTAGCTCGGCGGCAAAACATATTGTAAGAAAATTAATCCTATTGCAAATCCAGAGTTTTTGTATGAAATTCATCAATCTCTTCATACACGCCCGCAGGTTGCGAGTACAATTTGTCACAATACCCACTTTTCACTTCTAAGACGTAGGTATGCAGGTTTTCTTACGACGTTTCCTTCACCTTCAAGCCCCGTGTGACTAACGAAAAATAAAAAAGTTATTATTGTTACCTGAGGTGGCTGGTGTTTCTGCTGGGCTGGGTCGGGTTGTGGGGATTGTCCGGTCTGTCCGGGTTGTCCGGGTTGTCCGGGCGCGGTGGGCGGCGGCGTCTGGTAGGCAGGCGGCGCTTGCCCGGGCGCTGGGCCCTGGACACCACGTAAACACATTATAAGTTTATGCAGCTTTTAGAAGTTGCTCCACAAAAACCTATCGGAATTTCTCATTAGTTCCTTTCAGCTTTAATTTTAAAGACATTTTCAATTAATTTGTGACTGTGTCACTTTTGTAAACCATAATTCCACTTTTAAAAACTTACTACATTACTTCTTTAGACACATTTTGCTTTTCAATTTTGTATTTAAGTCTCTTGTAATAGAGTACAAGCCCAATTATTTTTAGTTTCCAGCAATCGGGCATTAACATTTCCATAAATCGTATTCGTATCGCGTTCGACTAATGGACTAATGGAACGAAACGGAAAAAAAGTGGAACTAAAAATTCGTATGATTTTTTTTATAACTCCCGAATTACGTTTTCGCTTACGTAGTCGTAAAATGCTACCGGCTTAGTACTGATGACAAAACTACAGCTTTTGATAAAATTCTTAATTTATTTCTAGAACGTCCTCGAAATTGTTCGGTCACCGTCTAAATGACAAACATTAAACAGGTGAGATTATCTTAATACTCTAGTCTACCATAAAAGGCATACGATAGTACTCACTCCTTCTCCCCAAGCTTGGTTGGGGTCCCACTCCTGGCTGGGGTCCCACCTTTGGGCAGGCTCCGCATTGTACGCCGCGTTATCGTAGGCGCCGTCCGGGTTGTACGCTGGACAAATACATAAACAACACACTTACAATCCACCGCAATTACATTCAACATGACAACACCGTTGGTTAAGTGCTTAGTAAACCTGACTACACAAAGATTTATTCAAAATGGTGGGGCTTTATTTCCCACTTAGGTGGCACACAAGCATACGGTCCAGTTGATGGTAAGCAGTCACCGTAGCCTATAGCCGTTACCGATATCGGGGTATCACTAACGCGTTGCCAGCCCTGTTGTTGATGAGGACTGACTGTGCTAGCAGCATTACTACTAGCGCTGCGTATCCTAGCGGAGCACTGGCAACCTAACTTACACCAGAAATACAATACTATATCAAATTAGTGTTATTTTACTGCGTTCTTCTGTAAGGTGGACTTACAATCCCCAGTGCGGCGGCTCCAATATTAATGGGAAAAACCAACGGGAGACCGCATTTCACCCTACCTCTCTTTTAAAATGTATTATTTTCACCAAATAAGGCCCCTAGCCCCAGTCAAGTGGACTGACAGGTAGACCAACGGTGTGGTGAGTGTTGGTACTCACGCGCGTCCTGCAGTGGGGTCTCCTTGGTCTGCCCCTCCACCTGCGTGTACTCGCCCTCGGCCCCCGCCGCGGCCGCCTGGGCCCCCGCGCTCCTACTACACACCACAGTTGCAACATTACACTCACTGAAAGTCCGGCAAGAAACTCAGTAATTAAAAATTTATATAATTAACCTACTTGACCATTGACATGAATATATAAACAAAAGATAGATGTGTAGAAAAGAAAACAAGGATATTATATATTTTTAATTCTTTCTTCTTTTGATTTTGATTTTTACCTTACTATCTATCAATCTTACAATGTATCTATCTTACCTGTAGGTGACAAGTGCTGCTTGCTCCTCCCTGGTGGGCAGCTTGAAGGGCAGCGGTAGGGTCAGCGCCCACCGCTCCAGCTCGTTATTGAACCGCAGCGCCACACAGTACACCCCATACATTATCAGCATGAACAAGGCTTCGGGCCTGTCCAACCAAGAATACTGGTCTTACTTCAATCATCCTACAAATAACTTTCTATACCACTAAGGTGGCACACAAGCATACGGCCCACCTGATGGTAGACACTCACCGTAGCCGCTGGTAATACCAGGGATATAACTAACGCGTTGCCAACCCTGTTGTTGATGAGGACTCACTAAGAGCACTAGCAACCTTACTTACCGCAGAAACACAACACTACATCAAATTAGTGTTATTTGACTGCGGTCTTCTGTAAGGTGGAGGTACAGACCCCAGTCGGGCGGCTACAATTTGAATGGGAAAACCCACGTTCGATCCTAATTTGACCTACCTAATACGTCTTCAAAAATTCTTGCTATTGAAAATTAATTTAAATTAAAATTTCTTGCCATCAGCACCAGTGTCTAGTTAGAACTACGCTACTTTACCAAGAGACATATCCGTTGGCGATGGTACAGAGCATGACGAGAATAGAGATGGCGTAGAAGAAGGAGTCGCGGCAGAGGGGCCACCAGTTGAGATGAGACACGGTGCCGGCACACAACGCGCACACGGAGATCACGAACATGATGTTGAACACTGCCGACCCGATCACGCCTGACACTCCTGAAACACAAAACAAGTATTAAAAAAACGTGACGCCCGGCAGATGTGAAACATCCTACTTCCTACTAATATTATAAATGCGAAACTTTGTGAGTATGGATGTTTGTTACTCTTTCACGCAAAAACTACTGAACAGATTTTGATGAAATTTGGAGCACAGTTAGTTTATAACCTGGATTAACATAATTATAATTTGTATCCCGAGAAATTTGTTAGGTTGCTCTGGGATTCTTAGCTCAACGCGGTCGATGTCGCGGGCAGGAGCTAGTCAAGTTTATATTGCACACGAAGAGGCAGTCAAAGAAGATGATTTAGATGCGGCATGACTTGACGGCATGATGACAAGTCCTTAGCAAGAACAACTTCGACTACGTATTCGTATCGCTTTCGACGATATTTTTATGGGAAAAGGAATAGCGCCGCGGCGAAAAGTGGTACTAAACATTCGTATGAAAACTATTATATATAAATCGATGGTGACGTTTTCGAATACGTTGTAGACAGATATTTCTGATACCAGTATTGGCATTTGAGTCAGTTTTCCTACCAAGTCACACTAATAGATTACGTAATACTTATCATAGGATATCCT
Source organism: Falcaria lacertinaria (assembly GCA_951449985.1). Classification (NCBI taxonomy): domain Eukaryota; kingdom Metazoa; phylum Arthropoda; class Insecta; order Lepidoptera; family Drepanidae; genus Falcaria; species Falcaria lacertinaria. The sequence continues at coordinate 5,789,962 of OX602130.1, read as the reverse complement.
AATAATATAATTATTTGCATTTTGTTATGAATAAACTTAAAAAAACACTTAATCAATGTTATAGATACTAGCTTGAACTTGGCTTGACACGCGACCGCGTGTCAAGATACCCAGAGCCACGGACGTGGAAAGTGTTTTAGCTCCTTTTTTTTGTTTCTTTTTCATTTTTTTTACTCTTCGGCGCCCCCCACCTTTGCGCCCCGGCCCGTCGCCGCATCCTGACCCCCCCTAGCGTCGGCACAGATCTTCTGTAACTGCTATTTATAATTACCAATATCGTCTTGAGCGCAGAATACTCCGATGACCACAGTGGCGAGCTCTGGCGCTGAGCTGCCGGCGGCCATGAAGGTAGCTCCAGCCACATCGGGAGCCAGCTTCAATTCTGCAATTCGAAAAAAAGCATCTCATCCTCACACCACATTTCTTCACTAATATTATAAAGATAAAAGATTTGTATTTTTGTTTGTAATATAACACTCATTTATAAACTACTCGACCACTTTTAAAATCTTTCTCTTGCTATATTGTCACTGAGTAGCATATATTGATACGTGGGCAAAATCGCGGATTAAAATCTAGTTAAAGATAAGTATGTAATATGTTAATTAAATTATGATTATCCCATCGTTTTACATGTAAATCAAATGAAAACACAGGTGTTAGAGCTGTGTAAAGATTGATGAATGTAAAAAAGAAGCAAAAGAATTATGCAAGTAAGAGTGAAATAGCGTTCTCATTGTCGTGATGATATCTATATCTATATACTATATATAGATACTAATATTATAAAGCTGAAGAGTTTGTTTGTTTGAACGCGTTAAAATCAGAAATTACTGGTTCGAATTGATAAATTCTTTTTGTGTTGATCGAGGAAGGCTTAAGGCTATACTAGCTGCTCGCCCCGGCTTCGCACTTAGAGAAAATAATTGATAAATGATTACCCGTGCGAAGCCGGGGCGGGCCGCTAGTGTAAGTTAATAACTGAATATTCTAGGTGTCGGGTGGAAATTGTTTGAGTTGAAAGAAAGAAAGAAAATACATTAATTCATAACAACACATAAACATATACCAAAGGAAGACAAGTGTACAAGAACATAGTTGGAGTGCGTCATTTCTGTCACGTGTTGTATGTCAGTTCTATATAGCAAACCTTCACATATCCTGTCAAGGCTGGACACGAAGTACTCGTCACACACGATGGCCAGCCCCACGAAGGTGAACGCAGCCACCAGTATGTGAAGGATTAAGCCGCCATGTTTTCTTGCTGACTGGCCCATGAGCGGCTTTGGGAACTGGAATCAACGGAATTGTTTGCAAGAGTGAATCCCGGGATGGGGATCAGTATCGGTAGCACGAACTTTTTCGACAACGTATTCGAAAACGTAACTCGCGAAATGTCTAAATTGCCATACTCATTTTTAGTTCCAATTTTCTCCGGCGCAGCGCTGTTCATTTTCTAATACAAAAATAGTCGAAGGCGATACGAAAACGTCGTCGCAAATTATTCATGCTAGCCCTACTTGATATGAATTTTGAGAGTTACGTTTTCGAATATGTACGTAGTCGTAAGAAGTCCTTGCTGCGGCATTTAAGTAATGCATTGTCACACACAAGAACCAAACGCGTTTGAATTTCAGCTCAATCAGACACTGAGAAGTGAGTCAACACGCTTATGTATTTTATTACACACCATACAACACCATTAGGCGGGCTGTATGCTTGTTTGCCGAATTATAGGTAAAATTTTTTTTTTTCTAACTAAGCAATGCTTGAAGTATTTTTTTTTATAAACACATAGGTATTTATTATATGCGCCAATCACGGCACATAAAAATGTTGATTCGGGCGGGAATCGAACCCGTGACACCTAACATAGCGTCCATGGTTCGTAAATCCCACTATCTAAACACGCGGTCGCGTGTCAAGCCAAGTTCAAGTTAGGCGAGCAGCACCGTGTGTCAGCGTACCTGTTCGATGGCGGGAGGGGTGCAGTTTTCCCGGAGTGGGTGCACGGTAGGCACTGCACCCTTCCGCTCCGCCTCGCGTAGAGCCTTCATTTCATCCGTCTACAATGTTTATATTGTTAAATTATATTTCTGTTGTACAAAATCACTAAAGTAAATTGACAGAGACAGAGAGAGTAAAAGTCATGCTACCCCTTTCTCATGTTTAATTGCCAAATAATTTGAATGATTCCGTACAATTGACACTATTGTCAAAGGACATCATCCATGTTTCATAGAGATTTGGTCCAAATCTGAAAGTGCCGGCCAACGATTTTTTGTTGTATATTCGGTTGGAGCTTGTCCTTCTGAGTATTTGTTACAATGGCACTAATTTTGGAAATTACAGTACATTTCATTTGTTTAAGGTATTTTGAATTCCTATTTTCAACCAAATGTATGAAAATTCAGATTTTCTAACTCAAATAAAATTAACTACAATGGTCCTACAGGTTTGATGGGATAGTAAAAAATGTTCAGACGAGCAAGATCTAACAGAATATACAAAAAAATTGCGTTGGCCGGCACTTTCAGATTTGGACCAAAATGGATGATGTCCTTTATTAATCTTGCTGCGTGCTGGTACATATCTCGCCCAGAGAATCAGCATTGCTATCCACCGTGGCAATGCTGCCAGCATTCTTAGCAGCTCCCGCGTGATTCTACTTTGTGTCAGATCTTTTCTGTATAAGTAGTTAATTTAAGATTAACTCTATGTAAATTTATTGTTTTAAAAAATTAACTGTTTTATATTAATAAAGTTTAATCCGTTAATTATCTACCTTTTATTTATTTATTTATTTGGTTCTTCAACATCGGATACATAACACATTTATAAAGAATCAGGTACACAATTTAGTTTTGGATTTTCCAACAATTATAGAAGAACACAACATTCAAATTAAACAAAATTTGTGTCACCCTCCACACCAAGTAATATAATATAAAGGGGGAGAAACAATAAACTCGTGACTATCGTAAACATAAATTGAAATGAATTAAATTAAAAATAATAATAAGATGTATCTTTTTTCCTTTTCTATTTGATCTGACCTACCATATAGATCGCGAAAGATTGAAAGAAAATTAAGGTTTAAATTTACATACATCTTCGTATCCAGCATCCTTCAACTTAGTTTTACTGTCCTCCTCGCTGTCTAGTCCCTTCATACCCTTCTTTCCCGCATCTCCCTTCTCTGTCTCTCCACTCTCTGCTTCTCTTTCTAAACCTGCCGTAACTGCTCTCTCTGTACCTGGAGCTAAATAAACATATATTTTTATTTTGCTGTTATTTTTAAAAGTAAAAATAAAGCGGCGAGAGGGAGTCACGGACCTAATATGTATACATGGACGTCGGTCTACTATAAAATTCATGAAAAAAGTTATTACAAAATAAACTAATATATGTATAATTATATAAATCATATGATTACAGTACAGTTGACTTTTTATTGCAACGAGACAGTTGGCCAAAGGAAGAGTGGCTCGTGGTCACTTGAATTAGCATTTTGTAGTGTTTTAACTCCGGACTTTTTTGAGCACAGACCCGCAGTCCCTGATTATTACGTCTAGATATTGGGTGTATATTAAGAGTATATATTTCCATAAAAAGTATTATATCAGCTACTGGTTCCCATAGTACAAGCTTTAATAGTTTCGGGCCAGATAACGCCGTGTGATAATGTCCAAGCATTATTATTATTATGGATCTGTTAAATTCACGGAGGCTTATCGACTCCCAATTATTTATCTAGGCTTGTATGGGGATATATATATATGTCACTGGAAGATAAGAAGAACCGTAAATTTATAAATTCCTAGGAAATTTATCAACCTTCGTAGAATTCTCAACGAGAGATTAATTAATTTACGCCCACATTTTCGCAAATTAATAAACTTACCGAACAAAAAAACAACCAACGTCGGCTAAGGCCGAAGGTTGATAAATTTCCTAGAATTTCCTAGGAAATTTATAAATTTGCGGTTCTTGTTATCTTCCGGTGACATATATACAAAAAAATATTATTAAAATACCTTAACTAGAGAGCCACCGGTAACGAGGCGCAAGCCCAAGCTACCGGTGGTTAGGGTTGCAGAGTGAGGAACCTCCTGATAATTAATGCGTGCCGTGTTGAGGAGTACTGAATATCAAATTCTCGAATGGGCCTCTACGTGTTGGATATATATCCCCACACGAGCTTAGATAAAGGACCGGACCTTATAAATCTCCTTGAAAAGAAGAGATCCATAGTTATTATTATATTATGTTAGTGGAAGGAATTCTGTACTTACTCCTAGCCTCCTCTTCGGTGGATAGGGCCCGGGTTGTGTCTCGATCCAGTGGTTCATCTTCCGTTGCTGTTTCTGTAGGGGAGCTCACCACGGCTTGGAAGATAGAGTACGCAATGAAAAACACTGACACTGTCAACCATCTGTGTCGGCGAGGTCTACGCATTCTCTGGAATACAAAAAGAACATATATAACAAGTGAATTAAAAAAAACATGTTTTTATTCGCCCTTTCATTTGATACCCATATCATAGGGGTTAATGAGGAAATTGTAAATAGCCATACTGCAGCGACCGCCATATTGGATTAGAAATGGCTGCTTTAGATAATCATCCATTGTCACGGGAACCAAAATTGTATGCCTAATTTCAGCTTAATCGGATACAGGTGTGTGTTAAAGTGGGTTAAATTTACGTTCTGCACACACCGGATAGGTGAAACTAAATAAAGGTTTAAAATAAAAAGAAAACCGTGACTCAGAACTGACGATAAAGGTATACAATGCGAATTCGAGTGGAAGAAGAATCCGTGGAAGAACTAGGTCTATCTGTCTAGATCAAATTGACATAGTACTCAATGATGGAATGGTAAAAAAAACTCGAACTCGACGAACCCAGCGGAAATGTAGGAAAATATTGGACGTAGGAGAAGCAAATGAGATGTGTAAGTCAAGAGTGAAATGGCGCTCTATACTCTCTGCCTACCCCGTGAGGGAAGATCTAAAGATATGTATGTAATAACAATCGTATGAATAATTTAGACATGCATACCTAAATATTATGGATATTAAAAACATGTTGTTACATTTTTTTATTTAACAAAATCAATTAATGACGTAAATAGTGCTTTATTTTATTCTTTACTTCTTCTTTATGTGTGGCACTCTAGCGTATTTTCAACCGACTTCATATTCTCTAATCTCTTGGAGTGAACCCACAAAGATCCACAAAAAAGTATTTTAAATTTTGACAAATTCAAAATGGCATTATTTATTTTTTATAATTATTCTCCGGCACAGGTAATAAATATATAATAGCGGAACGGAAGGCATAATGGGGACTAAATAAAACCTTCTTTATTAGCGATAAACGAAAAATATTGCGAATTTAATTTAATTTCGACCATAAAGTTGTGTTTTACGAGTTTCACGTGGAATGATTCCCTACTGTAAGATATCTGGGTTTATTGAGTGCAAATTATTAGCAGTTATGGTGTCGAAGATTGATTTTATCTGGATAACAAATACTTCTAATAACTATCAGTCTAATAGACGAATTCTGAAACGACATTAAAGGTATTCAAATAGTAACGAGGGTCATCAAACCCTCCTTACTATTTGAAGCGTCGTCAATATTTTATTTCGCATGTAAAATGTACTAGGCAATTAGGCATCAGATTTGACAGGCATTTCAGTATTCAGCCGTTAGTGTGTTGATAGAAAGATCTCAATATTTCATTAAAATTATTTTATAGTATTGAGAGAAAAATTAAACATTGCCCAAGGTTTCTACATCTACTTTAAATATATTCACAAGTCTGCAGTATAAAGTTTTGATATTGTATGGTTCCGAAATATTAAATAAATAAATACGTGTAGCTATATATAGACTTTTTTTTACCACTTAGGTGGCACAAGCTAACAGCCCACCTGATGGTAAGCAGTCACCGTAGCCTATAGCCGCTAGCAACACCAGGGGTATCATTAACGATTTGCCAACCATGTTGTTGATGATGACTCACTGTACTAGCAGGATTACTACTAGAGCAGCGTATCCTCGTGGAGCACTGGCAACCTAACTTACCGCAGAAACACAACAACTACATCAAAGTAGTGATATATCACTGCGGTCTTCTGTAGAACTATATAAAAAAAACTGCTTGACCGATTTCGCTAATTCTTTTTTTTTATGTCCGTTACGTTAGGATAAGGTTCTTACGAAATAAGGATTTGAAAAAAAACTAAATATTTTTTATTTCGGGATAAACTAAATGTCCTTTTATTATGGTGTATTTTATTACTATGGTGTATTTATATTAAAATTCATAGCCAAGACAGGACGTCTGTCAGCACATCTAGTAACATGTATCTTTAATGTAAAACTGAATCGCTAAAAGTGTTGCTAAGCGCAAATCTCGAGAGCAGCTTGAAGTACGAGGATGGTTCTTACGGAGAAAAAAATAAAAATTGCCTGCAAAAGTCTTAAAACGGGGAGATGTCATGGCAGGCTTTCAGGAATATGGCCTTTAAACTGAATATTATTATATTCAAATTCAAAAAGATCTTTATTTGACTAGACTTTACAGGCAAGCACTTTCAAATCGTCAGAATCTACCACCGGATTCGGAAGGTCGGTCCGGCTGAGAAGAATCCGGCAAGAAACTCAGCAATTACTCGTTTAAAAACCAAAAGAATTACATAAAGTTTACATTTCAAATACTAACTTAACATGGATACCTATTTATCAAAATAATATATAAAAATAATTGATAACAACAGTTATATTATCGGTTATATAGGATATGTGGTACGTTAAACATTATAATTTCATTGTAAGTTGTAAGCTGCTAAGGCCTTTTCTTAATCTGACCGCTTGTATTTTTAGATAGCACTTTTTTAAATACGTTACGAAGAAAATGTGGTATCTAAAATATACGTTCGATAGTGATTTTGAATATATGGTTTATTACTGTACATAACAAAATAAATATGAAATGCGACTTCTATATAACTAGCGGCCCGCCCCGGCTTCGCACGGGTAGACATTTATTTTGTATACGCGTGTGAAGCCGGGGCGGGCAGCAAGTATAATATATAGCCTATGTTACTCAGAGATAATGTAGCTTTCTAACGGTGAAAATGTTTTTTAAATCGGTCCAGTATTTTCGGAGCCTATTCAATACAAAACCACAAAAATACAAAAATACAAATATTTCCTCTTTATAATATTATTAGTATATTATTATAGATATAGATAGTATAGAAGTATAGATATATATAGAAAATGAATCCCTACTACCATAAGTCACGGCGCACGCGTGAACGGCTGGACCGATTTCGCTAATTCTCTTTTTTTGTTTTCGTTATTGTCAGGAGAAGGTTCTTATGAAAGAAAAGAGGTTCTTATGCAAATTATATGCGCTGTCACGCGTACGAAGTCGCGGGCACAGTTAGTGTTATAATTGGATGACTGCTTGATGCCATATTTATAAGTAAAATAAAAAATCGAGGTGAAATGCAGAACCAATTCAAGAGATTCCGAAACGAAATTTGTGGTTTCTTGGAAAATATGCTCAATTATACCCAAATTTGAATCGCGTTTCATTCTATTCAGCGTGAAATAGCATTAAATCCGACAAACGCGGGGTTACTCAGCGCTCCGAGCATCAATTCAGTTCGGATCTATCAGAAAGCCGCGGTGACATCAGCAATACGTGACGAGCGTCGACAATGTTGAACAGTTTTCCGGACAATTATTTTACTGAGAATTTTCAGATGCTTTTAGTTGTATTTTATACATTACTAGCCGCCCGCCCCGGCTTCGCACGGGTAGACATTATTTTCGGAGCATAGATATTTACCAAATATTTTATCTACCCGAGCGAAGCCGGAGTGGGCAGCTAGTATAATATATAGCCTATGTTACTCAGTGATAATTTAGCTTTCTAACAATGAAAGAATTTTTAAATCGGTCCAGTAGTTTCGGAGCCTATTCGATACAAACCCACAAAAATACAAATCTTTCCTCTTTATAATATTATTATAGTTATAGTGTAGATGTAGAAATAAAAGTAGAACAAGATTTAATTGAAAGTGTGTTCATAAAAGAACTCTTAACCCTTCAACTTTAAGGCTTAAAGTCGAAGGAGTCGTAACTTTATAACTACTACTATACAGTTTTTCAAACTTTCGCGATGTAATTACATATTAATGACATAAGAACCGGGTTTTATACGATATTTCGACCAAGTTACATCGGCCGTAGTCACAAGCTGACGGAACACTACGGCAAAGCTCGTGGTGTGATTAATAACAGCACTTAAGTTAGAAAATCTCATTGGTACAGACCGGTGGGTTTGGAACCTGCGTCGGCAGAATAGTAGGCAACGCTTCATACCACACGGCCACCTCAGTTATACGGCGTCTTAAAGTAAAATAGATTTATACAATAAAACGCTTTATTATTTGAACTTTCATTTAAAATTTCTCTTCCATTCCATTCATAAAATCCAAATCGTGCTACACCAAATAAAATACAAGAAGGATCCCTCCATTCGTCTCAACAATGCTATAAAAATTCAGTACCAGTCTCAAGAGATTGTTAAGGCTCTCGACTCAGTCATTTCGCCAATACTCCACCATAAATACCTACACGACATTTTGACGATTCACTGAACGTTCACGGAACACGAAACACGTACGTAATGCTGTGTAGCTTTCGTGTTTTGTGTTTTCCATTCAAACATTGTAAACATTGATTGTTTAGTGACGTGCCTGCTTAGTTATTTGGCTTTTCGTGTTAGGTGCTTATTTCTCAAATGAGCGTAATTAAGTAAGCTAGACAAAAAGTGGAAGTAACCATCTAATATTGCGTATTAATGGGTTTTAAATCACAAACCACGAGTCCACGAGCAAACAATTGCTTTTCAATGCAAATAGAAAATCAATAAAAGCAAATTTATATCCTACCAAAATCCAAAGCATATTAAATCAAGAATGGTTGAAACCCGGGCCCTGTTTTACGGCTAACTACCAAGATAATACAACCGCTACGCTGCTAACTAGTCTAGTCGCGGTTCAAACGAGTTTTCTTTCGTGCACGATCAAACTGTGGAATGAACTCCCCGCCGAGGTTTCCCAAAGAAGTACAGCATGGGGTTCTTCAAGAAGAGTGTGAAGACATTTTTAAGGGACGGCAACGCGCGAGTGATACCTACCCCTGGTGTTAAAAAAAGATAGTATGTAAAAAGACTCCACATATAACCTGAGTATGAACACTGAAGACTTATTTCAGACATCTAGCATATTTTATATCACCATCTCACTCACTCACAGCATCTATGAGAACACTGCTACTGATCCTAAGCAAACTCTTAGTCACTCACTTCGATGATTTATTTGAGTCAGAAACACATTAGCTTAAATGAGGTTCCGACGCACACACACAAGTCAACATTGTTGACATATTTAAGATATTACATCAGCAAATCTGTTCGAATCGTGTCCATCGATGCTTGACCTACCTCTCCCCTATTAAGTCCCTACCGGGCGTATAATAAAGGGGAAATGCCACCACGTGCACGGTTCAAGGTATAATGGATAACTCGCACACGGACGCCTAGTTGGCGATCAATACTCGGCGGGTTCCGTTACACTGTATTGTATCCCTTCAATTTACTGCTTTAATTTGGTAATTCAAACTCTATTACGTAGGATTTTAAGTTTAAATTAGACTTCTGTTACATTTATTAGTATCAATAAAGGATTGAATTCAGTGTAGGAAGCCATATTTGTTTTGAAGGACTAACGATTTTTGGTATGGGGGTGGTCTCCAAATGAAGTTTTGATAGTCAAATATAATCATTATGGTCGATTACGCATTACTAGTTAACCTTGATTTTGTTTCGCCTATGTTACTAAAAAAGAAATTATTTTCATTTTATTTTGAAATGAACCGATAAAAAAAAACACCAGTACAATGCTGTAAGTACTGAGTAAGATAAGCTATATATTATATTGCTACACGGGCGAAGTCACGTGGAAAAAGCCAGTTTGGAATAGGTATTTGTCAATTTATTCGGCTTTGTATTCGGTTGGTGCTACGGATTACGCTACGAAGTTACGCAGCTACAGCTCGTAGCACATACTGTATTACAGTTTCTCAATAGGCTGCCTCTTTTCACGGTATAAGAAACTTTACAGTGTTAGCATTAGCGTTCAAGTTCCATACTCACAGTAATACTTTATTACAGGCATGCAGCTCGGCTGAAAGATACATACATTCGCTTGAGAAGGCATGCGTAGTGAACTTTTATTTTTTAAGATTCAAGATCGGTTTGAATGCCAACTCGGAGTAAATTGCTCTTAATAAATAATGTACTAAATACAATGTCCCCAATAAAACCTGCACTCGATTTATCTGGCATACAACCGACTAGTTATAAAAAAGATATGTATTTTTGTTTCAAACTCAAAAACTACTATACCTGTTTTAATAATAATAATTCTTTCACTAACAGAATGCTATATTATCACTTTAATATTGTCACGTGGGCGAAGTCCCGTGGAAAAGCTAGTTATAAATATATAGACTCATGAAAATATGTATTACTAGCTGCCCGCCCCGGCTTCGCACGGGTAGACATTGATATCAAATATTTTGTCTACCCGTGCAAAGCCGGGGCGGGCAGCTAGCCTATGTTACTCAGTGATTGTGTAGCTTTCTAACGGTGAAAGATTTTTTGAAATCGGTTCAGTAGTTTCGGAGCCTATAGACATTTATCAAATATTTTGTCTACCCGAGCGAAGCCGGGGCGGGCAGCTAGTATAATATATAGCCTATGCTACTCGGTGATGATGTAGCTTTCTATTGAAAAAGAATTATTAAAATCGGCCCAGTACTTTTTGAGTTTATTCGTTACATACAAAAATACAAATCTTTCCTCTTTATAATATTAGTGTAGATTATCTGCTTATACGTTACGTCCTTCACATATATACAAAGACATCTGATAATAAGCCTAACCCCGTAACGTAGTGGGTCGATAATTGAGTATTACTATCGTTGTTGACGTCACTGGCGACAAAGCAGGCGCCGGCAGCGCGACGTATCTTATTACAAGTTTTTACGTACCATAAAAAAAGGGAACCCTTATAGGATCACTTTGTTGACCGTCTATCTGCCTGTTTGTCAAGAAATTTTATCTCAAAAACGCGTGGAGTTATCAAATTGAAATTAACATGAAATATCCGGGTCTATGATCTCTTTCAACAGTTTCAACTGTAATCAAACCTGTAAGTCAATATGAAGAAAAGATATAACCGTTTATGTCGCAAATATTCGCATATTTTGTGATTTTACAAGGTAATCAAAACCTATAGGGTACTTCCCGTCTACCTAGAATCATGAAATTTGTGAAGAAGCAGTAATCATTGGCATAACAAACGCGAATTAAAAAATTCGTTCATTATTAAAAAGCGTCACAACAGATGAGTGACATAGGTTGTATATGTACTATTACACTACATTTGCGGGGAAATACTTTAATACAATAAGTTGGCAACAAGAATGTTTATAAAAAAATCTGAGCGGTTATTGCTATATCAAACAGAGTATCGCCTGAATGTCTAGACTTATTGTCGAGAGCTGTATCTACGATTATGTTACGTTAATGAGAACTTATTTGTACTGTAGTTGTTATATCTTTGTATCCAGAGGTATTTTGGAACAGAATTTCGTATTGGAAATCAAAATTTATGTTGAACTAGATTATTCCAGCGACTTTGCCCGCATATGAAAAAATATAGATCTTAACAAAAGCGCCACCGATTCAGTTGCTTCAGCAAGAACACCTTCGACTACGTAATCGTATGGCTTTTGACTATTTTTGTATGGGAAAATGAACAGCGCTTCGGCGGTGAAAGTGGAACTAAAAATTCATATGAATATTAAGACATTATGAGAGTTACGTCTTCGAATACGTAATCAAAGTTGTTCTTGCCCAGGCGACTGAAGACCCCACTAATAAATAAAAAAAACCTTTCTCGGGCTAAAAATTATGAACACATACAAAACTTATAACAATTTTGTTTTTGTTAAATACCAACTTAATTCGCTGTCATTTAAGTTTCAAATTCCAATGGTAGGAACGGACGCGTTAAAGAGTAAAAGAGGGGCAGGAATACAGTATGCCTTGAAACAGCTTCACGAGCTAGTCAAAAGCCACTTTATGTAGCCTGGTTTCTTTTAGAGGCCATAGAGAATAGAATAACCCGGTTTTGCGGACGTTACTCTTTCAAATAGTGGTATTATACCAGTAGTTTTGCCTGCGTTTTCGCCCGGTTTACTCTCTTAACGAGGGCGAGTGGCTCAAATTGAAGAAGTTATAGTTTAAGAAAACTAAAATTAAAGTGATATTTAGTTGGTTAGACTTTAAAGAGAAGTACTTTGAAATCGTCACAGTCTACGGTCTCATTAGAAAGGGTCGTTTTGTCGACAAGAATCCGGCAAGAAACAACAATTACCCTTAGGGTTGGAACAAATGAGTTTTTCTATCACATACCTTATATGTCATTTATCATTTCCAGTCTAGATATACATATAAATTTGTATAATTGCTAGTAATTGTGCCCGCGATTCCGGACGCGTCGATTTAATTTTGTGTTTAATTTAATGGGGTTGATTTTTAGGGACCCTTATTATTTTTCCAAAATAAATGTACCCTAGGTTACTGCTTATGAGCATCAGCTATCCGCTTGTGAAAGTCTCGTTCAAATCGTTCCAGCCGTTCGGATTAGAACAGCATAGAATATAACTGTGGTAGGGGCTGGGGGCTACCAAAGACTAATTTTTACATTATTCTAAACTAAATAGATAGAGAAATTTAATAGTGGGTACGTTAGATGGATAATACTTAAAAACAAAAGCAAATATCACATTTACAAACTGTTTTACCCGAGGGGATAGAACGGAACAAATTTAAAGTTCACTGAGTTTCTTGCCGGTTCTTCTCAGATAGCTTTCTTTATTAACCAGTAGTAAAGTAGACCTTCATAAGTGCCTTATAAGGTCCTAAACTGAATTAAGCATTTTCATTTTCGAAACAATAACATGGACTACACAATACCATTATTCTATTGCTCACCATAGTTCAATAACTAAAAGCACATACTACCACAAATTCGGGAATATTACCTTATCTGGGTTAAGCTAATAAATATTGTATGTAACCCAGTTCCCGTGTAGAGACATCCTAAAGACGATGACGTCATGTACGATGCTATGTAGTAAATAGCTCAATGGCTGCTCTGGCGAGATTCGTTTCGTTAACGGTCTCTTAGATGGGTATTTTTTTATAAATAAGCAATCCCGACCCGATTAGGTCAGTTTTTTTTTTACCACTAAGGTCGCACGCATAAGGCGCTAGCAATACCAGGGATATCACTAACGGGTTGCCAACCATGTTGTTGATGAGGACTCACTGTGCTAGCAGCATTACTACTAGCCCAGCGTATCCTCGTGGAGCACTGGCAACCTTACTTACCGCAGAAACACAACATTACATCAAGTAGTGTTATTTCACTGCGGTCTTCTGTAAGGCGGAGATACAGTCCCCAGTCGGGCGGCTCCAATGAAATGGGATAACCCACGGGAAATCCCAAATCGCCCTACCTTTCTTTTTTAAAAGCTCATGATGTGATTAATCATTATATATAAGCTTAGAAAACTCATTGGTACAGGCCGGGATTCGAACTTGGGCCCATCAGATGACAGGCCGTTGCTTCAACCACAAGGCCACCACGGCTTCAGAATAAACTACCGTACTTACACTTAAATGTAAGATAAAAAATATCCGTTATAAAACAAGTCTCCGTTTGTTGGTGACGTAATGACTTCTGACGTCATTACAACATTAATGACGTCAGCTACGGCTGGTACATCTCGCGATAGAAGCCTTGGCATTTTTACGGTCGGATATTGAAATAGCTTTATTGGTTCGTGGAGGTATTTCTATAATGGCCAAGCATTTAATATACACTCATGAGCAATGAATTCAGGTCACCAATATAAAATTTAATATCTTGAAAATTAAGAACGGATAGCAGCGTATTGCGTATAAAGCGTGGCAATGCTGCCAGCATTCTTGGCACGCTCCCGTATAATTCTGGTTTGGGTCAGATCTTTAAACTATAAGTAGGTATGTGTTAAGTTCTGTTTTTTTTTATAAATAGTGTAATCTGTTTTGAATAAATCAAAAGAAATAAAATAAATAGCATCTGAGTAGTTTGATTATTTATTTGTTTTTGTGCATATTTGGTCTACAAATCCTTTTAAGATAAATAAGCTGTAGCGTGTAGCATCAGGTCTATAGTAGTGTACACATCAGCTATAATTACATTCAAAGTTTTAAGGCCCACATCACTGTTTGAAACGCCGTCAAAATACAATTTCTCTCAAAATTTAAAAAATTCACTGCTGCCGTAATCATTCTTAATCTCTTTAATAAAAGTACATTATGGTATCTTCGCCGAATCCTTATCAAATGATTATTGGTATATACTCAGACGTAGGTATTACACTTACGAGCAATGAATACGGGTCAATAACAAAAACCTTAATATCTTGGAAACTAAGGGCTGAACACTGAAACGCCAGTCAAATCTAATCCTCGTTGGTTTGTAGAACGCGAGAGAGCGGCTTTAAAATGTAGCTTGGTGCCAATTTTTGTTCAAAATTACTAAACTTAACTAATTTGACAGGTCTAAAAATATTGCCATTCTTATTTAACCCCGCACATGAGAAAGGGATAGCAAGACTTTTAGACCTGTCCAATTAGTTAAGTTTAGTAATTTTTAACAACAGAATCGACACCATAATAATTTTAATCCTACTAATATGTAAGGGAAACCATCGAATAACGGGCTTGTTCAAGTGCTAAGTCAATAACTGTATCCTATAAGTGAGGATAAGTGGCTAACCTTTGTCACTGTCATAGTATTCTATTCGCAATTCACAGGTTAAATGTAACACTTACGGCAGAATAGAGAATCGACATTCAAAGAGCCGTGGTGGTATTGTGGTATGCCCTGCTATTAGCGACGCAATTTCCAATCCCACCGGTACCAATGATTTTTTTAACTCAAGTTCGGTAATTACTCACCACGAGCTTCGCGGTGAAGAAAAACATAGTGCATGACCTGCATACGTCTGAGAAGAAATTCAAAGACTTATGTAGATCTCAAACTGTTTTCTTATACCTCATCGTCAGCCTATAGACGTCCACTGCTGAACAAAGGCCTCCCCACATATTACCGCGCCGACCGATTCAATGCGGCCCGCATCCAACGCTTGCCAGCGACCTTTATCAAGTCATCGGTCCATCTAGTGGGGGGCCGTCCGACGCTGCGTTTTCCAGTGCGTGGTCTCCACTCTAGAACTTTTTGACCCCCTACAGAGTAGATACTGTGTACAAATCTATACTAATATTATAAAGAGGAAAGATTTGTATTTTTGTATGTATTGAATAGGCTCCGAAACTACTGGACCGATATCAAAAATTCTTTCACCGTTAGAAAGCTACATCATCACTGAGTAACATAGGCTAGCTGCCCGTCGGGACGGGTAGACAAAATATTTGATATATATGTCTACCCGTGCGAAGCCGGGGCGGGCCGCTAGTAGTACTGTAATCTTAATTAGTAGCTGTACTCTAAGCTTGACTCGACGGGGACTCGGCATGACGATAAGTAGGTTCTACAATTCCAATTACACCCTGTAAGGGTGTCGTGCCGCCCTACCCGGCCAGGGGATCAAGAACAAATCTACACTATTTACCTTACGAGCCTCTCTACTCACCTTGTGTACAAATCCTTAGCTAAACAATCCAAGTACTTCACCTTAAAAGCCTCCCGTATAAGGTTGTGTAAATAATCTCTTGAAAGCTCACTGCTGTACAAATAGTTATTTAATTGTGCGATTTACATTAAAATGATATTAAATTTGTAGCCGCCATTACGATTTTACGTTGTTTTTTTTATTGTCCCCGAGATTTGGCAAGGATATGTGTATATATGTAAAACCGTTATTCAGTACTGATGTCAAGCGGTACGCAGAGATACGCAAGAGGTACGTAACAGACTTTGGAAAGTATAGACTTAGGCCTTATTTATTTTGGAAATTTATTAGGGTATCACGCAACAAACAAAACCAATAAAATTGTGAAATAAACCTGACCGGCTGAACTGATTTGAATGGGATTTTCACTGGCAGATAGCTGATGCTATAAATATACGTTTATTTCGGAAAAATAATTAGGGTTCAGCACAGTAAAAAAAAAAATCCTTGACATTGTATACAAAATTAACTCCACGGGTACGAAATCGCGGCCCCAGTTAGTAATAATAATGTTCCTTCACGCCTTCCCACAAGGGTCCCCGAAAGGGTAAGCAGAGGTTACAACACCCACTTTCCACCCAAGATAATTTGGTGTCAACGTGAATGATGGTAAGTCCATCGCCGACTCTTAGGCACTACATACGTCCTTGAATTTCTTCTCAGACGTATGCAAATTTCCTCACGATGTTATCCTCCACCTTCACCGTAAAGCTCGTGGAGTGACTAATAACTGTACTTAAGTTATAAAACCACATTGGTACAGACCGGTGGGATTGGAACTTGCGTCGTTAGAATTGCAGTCAACGCTTCATACCACAAGGCCACCACGGCTCTTACAGTTAGTAAATTATACACGAAATATAAAAGACAACAATGTCTTAGAAAGTCTATATTTATCAAAGGTATTTTAATATGTAGGATTAGAGGCCCGAACACTGTATGAAAGATGGCTACGACAATCATGACTCGGCGCTACCTCGCGTCGCTCGTAGCTGACGTAGTAGAGCTACGCCGTAGCAATCACCGCTATTCAATTCGAATTTGAATGAAGGCAGCGAACGTTTAACTTTCATCAATAAAATCTTTTAAGATCCATTAGCTAAGTACTCAATATTTTATAAATAAATATATACGACTATGTATATCTTAAGGGCATGGAGTTTTTCTTAGGAGAAATTTCATGTACGTTATAGAACATAATTTTATGAGGAATTAAGAAATATGCGAATAATATTAGTGATTAAATAGTTAATGATAATAAATATGATATTATTCTCACCGTCATGGGTTGCATGTCGCCTGGCGCGCGGCCAGCTGTTCTCCAACGTCGCTATTTATACGCCCAGGGTATCGATTTTCCCCGGAACAGTTACGTAATCAACACACGCCACGCAAAGGTTATGCTTCTGATGCTTCACTCACCTCTACTCATAAATGTGCATTAAAAAAAATTAAATTTTAAAGTGGTCTTCTTAATTCGATTTTTAAATTCACTTTTAAAAGTAAAACCTATATGTTCAAAAACGTGCTTGAATTTTTAAGCTAATGTATGTATCGGTTTTTAAATTTAGAAAATGGAAGGTGGGAATTGACGGGGTGCAGACACAGGAATGTATCCGGAGACGAAGTTGGTATCCGACGACCGAGCTCAGTGGCGCCACCAAGCCGACTGGCGGGCGAGGGAGGCGACTGCGCGACGTTCCACACACACACTCACAACTTTTGAACACAGCCAACTAAACCGGATCCTATTTCTATTTCAATAAAGTTACATTTTCTATGTAAATACAATCGACCAAATTGGATTACGCTAAAAGGGTTCTTATGTCTCAGTAAAAAGGTTAGAATTAACAATGTATGTGAATATATTTAACTTGATACAGGCTTTGTTTTAACATTGACAGAAGGACAGACACAGAGTCGTAAATATATATAGTACGTAGGTACATACGTAGGTACACATTTGATGAGACTATAATCTAGTAGTGTTAAGTGGTTCTATACTATGCTTATCAGAACATAGCAAGGAGCGATAATAAAAAATGGCGATATGTAGATATAAGATGCTCAAAGAATAAGCTATCTTAATATAACTAGAAAAAGAGCCTATAAAACATAATGCAAAAATCAATAAAAAAGCAAAAAAAAAACTGTTTAGGCCTTTATAAGGCACTTTACCACCGGTTAGGAAAAATGGGAAAACCCACGGGAGATCCCAATTTTCCCTACCTCTCGTTTTTTAGCTCAATAATCACTGTACTTAAGCTTAGAAAAACTCATTGGTACAGACCGGGATTTGAACCTGGGCCCCTCAGATGACAGGCCGTTGCTTCAACCACAAGGCCACCACGGCAAAATAATTAACGGCTTCAATCTTTGATTAATGTATATAGACCTCTATCTCAGAGTATTACGAGCTCTTCGAAGCGCTATGAAGTGCTACTACGATTGATTCTTACTTGAATTAAAAAGGTGAGCAACCTCTAAAATTATTTTTATCATGATGTTAAAACTACTTATTTTTTATGTTGTAAATCTGAAAGTGAATTATAACATGGCATATTTTACAACACGTTTGATATGAATAATTGTCTCTCGCTTAATAAGTCATATCAGGTAAGCCAATCCTTATGCAATAAAATTATGTGTCGGGTTTTACTCCAACAAGATATTCTAACAAGAATAAATCTAACCGGGTAGATGGAAATCAAACATATTTTCATTATTAACGCCATCTACCGTGGGGTAGCGAAAACTATATAACCACGTGATGTAAATGTTCAAATAGCTTCAACACATTTAGGGTTAGCGTTTAAAGATGGCGCCAGATCTTATAATCTGTAAATGTTTCCAAATATGCATGTATCTGTGTGTCTGTCCTATTTTTATGTAAACTCTTCGAATGTAAGCCGATGTAAGTGAAATAATCCGAGCAAATATTTCAAGGAGATATTTTTTTTTCCTTTTAAAGCATTTTCATGCAAATAATTATTTATATAATTCAATTTTTTTTAACTTAATTGGCTATAAATAGTTCATACATATGACTTTGTAAACTACACGATAAATAAGGATGCAATTAAATTGTGGAGACCTTGCGTTAACTAGAGCCGTGGTGGACTTGTGGTATGAAGCGTTGCCTGCTATTATTGTAGCGACGCAAGTTCCAATCCCACTGGTCGGTACCAATGAGTTTTTTTTAACTCAAGTGCAGTGATTAGTCACACCACGAGCTTAACGGAAGGAAAACTTCGTGAGAAAGCCTGCATACGTCTGAGAAGAAATTCAAGGACCTATGTAATGCCTAAGAGACGGCGACGGACTCACAATCTGTAATGTTGCTTTACACCAAATTATCATCTGTGGAAAGTGAGTGTTTTGACACCTCTGTATATCTCTTCGGGGACCCTTGTGGGAAAACGTGAAGATATATTATTATTACATGAACTAAATAATATAAAATCTTTAACTCCTAAGTAGTGTGGTATTAAAAAAAACTTTCGTTTTAATTCAATGGCTCGTCTTTTCATTCGCACCGCATTATTGGTAATTGCTCGGTCGCGGTGACTTTGGTTTGGGGTGTCGACAAACATTGAAACCGTATGGGTGTGGCCGAAAAGATGTGCGTTGCGAAATTATTGTTATATTCTACACACATGGGGCTTGTATTATTTTAGAATAATAACAAAATAGATTGGCAGTGCCACTGTGGCACGGATGCTAGTGCGCATTTCGCTCGACATCTTCACAGCTTTTTTACATGGTGATACTTAGGTGTTTTATGGCATTGTTATATGCCACTTACGTCCGTATAACCGATACCCTACAAGTGGCCTCTGGATGCTAAGCGAGAAGTAGCTTGAAAAGAGGACGCAATGAGATTCTAATTCAAAAGTCGAGCCACCCGACTGGGGCAGTACCTTACAGAAAACCGCAGCTAAATAATTCATCTCTTCTTTAGCGTTATGTTCCGGTGATTAAGGCTTAAGGCTTAAAGGTAGCTTACATCCAAATATGGTTTCTACTCGCGTCTTTGTTAATTAATTTGTTTTCAAACTTAACCCATAGCAAAATGAAATTTCTAGCAAAAGCTGCAGTAGTTTGAAAATGGTCAATGTCAACATCTGGAAATTTAGCAAGAGGTACTACTACATATCTTTCTATTAAATATTGATCATAATAATATACATCTTCACGCCTTCCCACAAGGGTCCCCGAAGAGGTAGGCAGAGGTGTTACAACACCCACTTTTCACGGACGATAATTTGGTGCCAACGTGACAGATGTGTTGAGTCCGTCACCGTCTCTTAGGCACTGTTAGATATTAACTATGTTTATAAACACATAAATGATGTCAAAGATAATTTGTATGACAATGTCATCGGCTTAGCAGAGTGAGACGTCAAGCTGAGCTGTCAATTATATCATCTCCCGATTCGACACACCACATGCATCGCCCCGTCACACAATTTACCAAAGTCAAAATTTCAATTACGTACCTCAGTACAAAGTCATACCATGCGGACACCAATTTATTGGTCTGGAAAGTGCAACCCTACTGCGTAAAATTTAAGGCGTAATTTAAGCAAATATTTTCGCTAGTATGTAAGGGATAACTTTGTTATTTCAAGTACTTGGGTATTGAATGACAATGTTGAAAAGATCATGAGCACATTAGCTTTTGTGTGGGAACACAAAACTCACGTCAATTGGGTACCAATTTAACACTCCTTTAACACACAGTAAAACCAACCCTATAGCAATTTCAATAATGGTTACGCTAGCCGAAAGCTTAAAGTTGTAAAAAGATACAATGCAGTGAATGCAACTTTTTTTGGGGTCTCGTTAAATTAGGTTAGGTTTACATTAAGGCGGCTTAAGTTTGAAGTGTGAGCTTGTCAAACAAGACAGGATATTGTCTGTAAGCCGCTTAGTATTGTTTGTTATTGTAAGATATTGGCAGTGTCAATGGTTTAACAGGTGTTGGAAACTTAAGATAATAGAGATAATCCAATTAGGTACACTTTGTGAACGGTTTTGATGGTAATAATATCTCTTATTCCGCGTTCGAGGGCCTAAGACTACCTTTTGAGCGCGTGCGTATTTCAGACTTGAACGAAAGCTAGCTTTGCCAGCAAATTCGCCCGCGTATAAGTAGGATATAAACTACAATAATAATTATTGGAAATAATCTTTTGGTTCAACTTAAGCAAAGCTTATGCTATGGGAACCAGCACCTGTAGGATTATATATATAATATGTAAATACATATTTAAAATACATACCAAACAGGCAGATGCAAGGCAAACCAAATTTTTATCACATAAATGTTTGCCGCGTCACGTATACTAACGCTAGACCAGCGGTCTCGTCCATATAAAGCCACTTATGGTCATGTCTTCTTTACCCAGTAATTTCGCCAGCTATAGTCCCTTGAAATCGACACACAGTTATCAATAGTGCTTGACGACGGAGCAGATTTACTTAGCTTACCTCTTTCAGTATTAAAGAGAGGTAGGGTGCATTGGGATCACTGGGATTTTCCCATTAAAATTGGAGCCACACGACTGGGGACTGTACCTCCACCTTACAGAAGACCGCGGACAAATAACACTACTTTGCTGTAGTGTTGTGTTTCTGCGGTAAGGTTGCCAGTGCTCCACGAGGATACGCCGCGCTAGTATCAATGCTGCATAGTTAGTCCTCATCAACAACAGGGTTGGCAACTCATTATGGTTATTCCAGGATTGCTAGTAGCTGTAGGCTACGGTGAATGCTTACCACTTCTGTGCGTGACTGTAATATTGACCAATTAATTTGTTCCTCTATCTACATCTATATGTCTTGTCTAGATTTAAAATATGAAAACATTATGAAACTGTATTTCGCAATAAAAGTCACCGATTTTGAACGGTGCCTATATTCTTTTCTTTTGCAAAGCAAGGAAGCTTGCGGCCACAAAAATGGCAATCTTTTAATAAACTTTATATAACAATAGGTTCTCCAGCCGCGATGGGCCGTGTCACAGTATATTGTGCGATCAAATATGTTTTTGAAGCGGCAGATGTTTGGTGAAAAGGCGACACCGCGGAGATACCTCATAACGCATTGTGTAGTAGCCACATGCGCGAGACCATCGTTAATGTGCGAACGATTAAACACTGATGTGATTTTTGTGTTTAATTTGCTCATCATGTAAAAGTGTAATTCTATTGCAGGGCTACGCACCACCAGTGCCATATTCGGTCGGCAACGCGCGAGTGATACCCCTGGTGTTGCAAGCGTCCATAGGCTACGTTAACCGCTTACCATCAGGTGGGCCGTATGCTTGTTTGCCACCTTAGTGGTATAAAAAAAATCAAAACAGAGAAGTTTTTCTGATGTACATACTAGCTGTTACCGGCGACTTCGTCTGCATTTGTTTAGATACCTATAGTCTATGTCCTTCCCCAGGATATAATCTATCTACTTGTCAAATGTTATTACGATCCGTTCAGCCGTTTCGTCCTGTGAAGGTAGCAAACAAACAAACAAACAGACAGAGTTACTTTTATATTTGTAATATTAGTTTTGATGTCAAAATCAAAATAAAAAATGATTTATTCAGTTTAGGCCCTAATAAGGCACTTATGAAGGTCTAAATTATGTATGATGATGTATCATCATATGGTACAACCAAACAATACATAAGGACTCCTTATTTACCATATCTTCAAGAAGGTCTTTAATCTTCATTAGACATCCTTTCATTATTATGTAGAAAGATAAAAACGCATTTTAAATCGCAACGCACGTCGAGCATCTAACATATAAAACATACCTATTTATATTTCTATCGATTTGCCCTTTTTTATTTTTGGTGTATTCGTTATAATTTGACAGAAGCCTAGTATGGCAGTTATTACGGTTCCGTACCTTAAAAGGAAAAAGGAACCTTATAGGTTCACTTTGTTGTCCGCCTGTCTGTCTGTTCGGCTGTAAAATAATCAAACCTGTAAGTCAATATGAAGAAAAGATATGACCGTTTATGTCGCATATTTTGCGATTTCACAAGGGAATCAAAATCTATACGGTACTTCCCGTTAACCTAGAATCATTAAATTTGGCAAGAAGCAGTGTCTAACAGAAAACATCTGAAAATCGTAAATGTAGCTTATTTGTTTTAAAATGCGAATTTACTAAAAATATTCCTGAATCGCGCTGTTGAGAGTCACCGACGAATAATGAACTCATTTGAATTTTGCATACTTTTAACCTAAACCTACAAGTGTGTACGGAACTGACGGAACCCTCGGTGCGCGAGTCCGACTCGCACTTATTCAGTTTTTTTTGGAAAATCCACCCGAATAGTAGGGAATTTGGAAAGAGCGAAGCCGCATCGGGTCGCTAGCATACAATAATAGATAACGAATGATTTGTGCACAGTTGGAATGAAACCGAGTGGAAATTCTCTATGGGTGCGCGTTGATAGGAGGGATAAGATAACTTAGGGGACTTATATTATGAGCGCGTCTGTAGAGAGGAGAGCGATTTCGCTTATAGAGTCTACTTCCACGTGTGAAAAGAGATGGAGAATATGCGTGAACCTAATTTAAATTGACTCATGCGTGTATAAAAACAGGCATGTATCACAATAAATAAAAACACACTTTTTGAGTATCTTTCACTGCCTATCGTTGTATAAATCACGCGTACAACAAATTAATTTAAAACAAGGTGTATTCGGAATTCATTCTCATCATAATATATTCAAATTTGGTTTATACTTTAATTAAAAATTTTAAGAGTATAACTCAAGTCTCATTTGTCCAAACATTAAACTCGCAGTCCAGAAACCACACTTTTTAAAGTGATATCGAAAACAATTGGAATTCGGATTTGCGGTTCAAGATTAAGAATTAATTCCAGGTGAACGAGACGAAAGTTCTGTTCATGTTTAACTTTACTTATGTTTCTTCTCGCGCGAAGCCGCGGTGGAGTCTGTTAATAACACTCGACGATAACAAATAATGTCAACCTGCCTTGAGGCGGCCTGAGGTTGCAAAGTGGCCGCGTCTTTGAGCCGCCGCTGTCAAAGACGCCGCGCCACGCCCCGCAAGTCCTGCCAAGCTTTCAACGCTTTGTACTTACTGTTGGCAATGAAAGATAGACAGTCAACGGTCACTTTGATGTGGCGAATTTTTGTTTGGTTTTTCAAGTCAAGGATACATGTTTTTTGTACACGTTTATGATATAGACATACATTTGAAGGCTCATTCAATGAGCTTGGGGAATGTTACTATTAAATCGAGGTTTTGGTTATAACAGTTAAATAACACTACTTTGATGTAGTGTTGTGTTTCTGCGGTAAGTAAGGCTCCACGAGGATACGCTGCGGTAGTAGTAATACTGCTAGCACAGTGAGTCCTCATCATAGTTTCTTTTTTAATTTGTGTTTGTTATTGCCAGGAGAAGGTTCTTATGAAAAGAAAAGTTTGAAAAATACCGGAACCTTTTTAATTTCGCGATAATCAGTAGGTCTTTTTTGCCACGGTGTATTTGACATATGAATTCATAGCTAAGACAGCACATCGCCTGTCGGGTCAACTAGTATTTGATAAAATATTATTAAAATTAAGTCAAATAATTGAACTGTGTAAATGAGTGTATCTTACTTTCTTAACCTCACAAACTCTAGAACCTTTGCCATGAATCCTTTAGATGTCATACTTTGATAGAAACATATCCGATCCATCTCAATTACTTGACTGGTGTTGCAGTAATTTTTAACTTGAATTCACGCCCATGAAAGGATGCTTTGTCTTTGTGGTGGATCACTGTCTGTACTAAAATAACAAGTTTCTAAAATTACTTAGTTATTCAAGTAAGTGTTCCTATTATTTATTCCTGTATCAAAAAAATTTTTACCACTACGGTGGCAACAAGCATACGCCCGCCCTGTCTGATAGCAAACGGTTACCGTAGCTTGCAACACCAGGAGTGTCACTCGCGCGTTACTTACCATGATAATATATGCCGACCATAAGACTGTATTGATATATACTTTTCTTTCTTGAAATTGGCCTCGATAAGGACAATAGAGATGGTCCATAATCAGATCAGAATCAGTTTCACAAAAAGCATTTGTAAAGTCTTATAACACTAAGATATTGAGTTGAAGGCAGAGCAACGAGTCCGTCTGAAAAACACTCAAACAAACAACCTCAGATTAAATAAAAAGGTAGATGGATCTTTGGAAACAATCAAGTGACGCCGGTTAAATTACGCCTTGCAGTGTACATATACATAATTACACGCACACACCTATAACGGAAACAACGAAACTACGCCTTGCCCACGCACGAAGTTTCACGAAGTTGCATCTAGGTTTTTTATTTGATCTAAGCAAACAAACCAAAAGTGGCAATAATTGAAAGGGTAACACAAGTCACTATCCCAGTCCACGGTCGGCTGAACATTCGCGACACATCTGTAGTTAAAACTATTGTATAAATAAGTGTCACTGCACGAGGTGCCGACAAACAAACAGAACTACAGACGCGCCGCGCCCCGCCCCCGCGGTTACTTCAAAACCGGCGATTGAGTGATGTGCAACGAATATACTACGACGATAGGATCTTGATACTTTAACGTAGATTTTACTTTATCCGTAGATAAAGTTATTGGTGTGGTGGTTGACTGCTACGCTAGGCATCGCGGCTTCGATCCCCGCATCAAAGTAAACCTATTTAAGTGATAAGCACTTCATACGAACTTGAATTTCAAACGTATGCAGGTTTCCTCACGATGTTTTCCTTCACCGTAAAGCTCGGAGTGTGACTAATCGCTGCACTTAATTTAGAAAAACTCATTGTTAGAGATCGGTGAGATTCGAATTTACGTCGCTGGAATAACAGGCAACTATTATAACCACACGGTCACCACGGCAAAGGATCTATAAGAATTTAATTAGTTGTTTGGTATTTTTTCCTTAAAAATCGTCTACTAGCAAGTATCAAGTGTAGCTATTCAGCGTATACACAAGGCGTTACCGCACATAACAGATTGGCTTCGCTATGAGCTGCTAAGTAAATAGCACTCCTTTGACTCCTTGTCACTTAACACTTGACTGCACATCATCGCAATGTAAGATAGTTTCGATACACGCTGTTTAGTTACTTCTTAATTGTATGACTTGCAAATTATATTATCTACTGAATGAACTGAAATGGGATGAACCATTAGTCCATACATACATATCACCACGCCAAGTCCCTCACGGGGTAGGCAGAGAATAGGCATAGAGCACCACTTGACTTCAGTCAGGTTTTTCAGAGTGTCTTGTAAATTGTGTTATAGTGATCTTTAATGTATATTTTTGGTGTCGTTATGTGCAGTAAAGTTTCATTTAATGACTGATTAATAGTAACATTGGAAATAATGTTGTAATATGACTTTTGGTTAATTCTGTGATTTATCATTTCGGTCAATAGGTTACCTCTGACCTAAAGGCATGTTACAATCTACTACTGCCGTGGATTGTCTCCAGAAACTCCGATAAGCATTAAAATGCATGACACTAGGCATTTTAATGCAATAAACGCGAAAAATTGACACTCGACACTGGCAAAAATATTCCCCAAAGAGGATAGCTTGACATAGTTAGGAACAAGAAGAAGACCTCAGTCATGACTTGCACATCACATTTTGTGGCTCTTAAGGTAAGATTCTAGTGCGCTCTCCGAGTAAGTTAGGAAGGTTTGCAGACCAAGTCGCGGGCTTTAATTATATATACTGTCGCGGGTAACAGCTTTTTTATACAACGAAAAACTTTAGCTTTAGTAACAGGGCCATCGAATATTAACATAGTAGATACGTTTTTTTTAAATCACAACTGTTACCTTGTCGGTGTATCGGTTGTCTGGAAGAGATCACTATTATGCGATAAGACCGCCAATTGTACAATAAAATGTAAAATGTTGCCAATGCATGTATCCTCTTGTTGTGCAATAATGTGTATCTATCTATCTACCTTTAATATAAATTTAAATTAAAAACTAAGTAGTTAAGTGTATTTTGAGTGACTTTCAGTACTCAAGCCGTGCCCGTATGCGTTCAATATGAAGTAAGTAATAATAACAATGATTTTGGTAACCCTACCACGTCCCCGAGACCACACCCTGATTGACCCTCGCGTGGAAGCCATTAGGGGCCGGGCCTAACGTGCTACTGTCAGGCGTCAAGGGATCACCGATGCGTTTGAGAGATAACTTTTTCAAGGGAACGATTTCATTTAATGTTACAGATCGTCTTTGCTTAATAAAAATTGAAATTAACTTATATCGCTACAATAATAAGAATGTGAATCAACCGTTACATAGGCTAAACAGATTCTATTACTCTACGGGCGATGTCTCAGGAAAAATCAAGATATAACGAACATAGTTTTTTTTTTTTTTTATACCACTAAGGTGGCAAACAAGTATACGGCCCGCCTGATGGTAAGTGGTTACCGTAGCCTATGGACGCTTGCAACACCAGGGGTATCACTCGCGCGTTAACGACCCTAAACTTAATTACAGTATACCAAAGAGCAGTGGTGGCCGTATGTATGAAGCCTTGTGTTGTCTGCTATTCTAGCGATGCAAGTTCGAATCCCACCGGTCTTCTAACCTAAGTACAGTTATTAGTCACACCACGAGCATTACGGTGAAGGAAAACATCGTGAGGAAACCTGCTTACATCTGAGAAAAACTTATGTAGTGCCTAAGAGACGGAGACGGACTCACCATCTGTCACGTTGACACCAAATTATCTTCCGTGTAAAGTGGGTGTTGTAACACCTCTGCCTACCTCTTCGGGGACGCTTGTGCAAATGCGGGAATATATAAGTAAGGATATCATATTTGATTTTACTAAAAGTAATGTAATTCGTAAAGTAAACTGCAGAGCGAGGAAGAGTCATGGCGTCTTGTAGTCTCGTATGAATGGCGCGCACCACAATAGCACTCCACGCTACAATTTATGACAGTTTTTGTTTAAACTCTTACGATATTTCGCCATGCTTGTGGTCGACCGGACCACACAGCCCGTCGCGAAATATTGTATACAGGATGTGTGCCACAGTAATTCGAATTAAAGACACTAGAATTGAAAAGAGTGCAGTTTAGAAGGTTTCGAAAACTTCACCGCATCTCGCCTTCTCAAAGTTTTAGGTATAGTTTTACTTGCTTAAAGCGGCCTCCCAATTATGACCCATGCCCTAGATGAAAATCACAAATTACTATTACTTTAGGGTCCGTACCAGAAGGGTAACCAACAGGACCCTGTTACAAAGACCGTCCGTCCGCCCGTCCGTCTGTCAGCGGGCTGATCCTTAATAGGAAGAGAGTTGAAACTTGCACAGAATGTGTATCTGTTGCAAAATAAATAGTTGGCTTTTTTTGCTCAAGCTTATGCTGGCCACAACTAGACATTTGAAACACAGGTATTGCCATATTTTCTAAAAGGGCGAAGTTACTAAGCAAACTTTATTGTATAACACAAGCCCACACCTGATGGTAAGCGGTTACCGAGCCTATGGACGCATGCAATACCAGAAGTATCATTCGTGAGTTCCCAACCCCCGTAATCAAAATAGTCACTTTGGGTAGCCCTAGCAAGAACAGTTTGTGACTACTTATTCGTATCGCCTTCGATTATTATTGTATTGGAAAATGAACAGGTGACAAATGGAACTAAAAATTTGTATGACAATTTCAACATTTCCCGAGTCAAGTTTTCGAAAACGTAGTCGCATATTATTTTTAGTCGCTACGGTTAAAAAACTTGAGCTCGAAAGAAGCAGCCTGTACCCAGTTCCATTCAAAAACTTGCACCATTTTCTGACAAGCGTAGTAATCGACCACAACAATACTAGAACCACAAACCTTATAAAGTTGTCACGCTCTTCAAAAAAAATCTACTAAACGATACCAAACTACACACGGTTATTATGAACTAAGATTTATATGAATTTCATAAAGAAAATAAGGATTATCTTATATTCCGTGTCACTGTGAATGAATTGTTCAGTGAATGGACTCGGTAATAACATTTCGGGAAAATAATTTAAATTGCGTGTTTTTTTTGTGTTTTTATCTCTTTATGATGAAGTTGAAGGAGATCTACAGTTTAAAGAGGTTGTGCAATAAATACTTCAGGATAATATGATTCTATAGTATTCACACGTCTAATAGTAGTAGGTTACATTTCTCTCGTCAATACAGTGTGGCCATGGCCAAGGGTTTTTTTTCAAATATCCATCGTTATCGGTGTGTCAAAAGTCTAATTTGTTTTTTGATACGGGCGTGTTGGCACAGACCTGAACTTTTTGTTGGTAAAATAGTAGTGCATCTGGCCGCAATTTCTAAGTTTATATATTGGTTCAATCAAAAGCCTTTTATCCATTTTAGCCTTTCAAGGATCGGCAACGCGCGAGTGATATCCTGGTGTTGCCAGCATTCATAGGCTACGGTAACCGCTTACCATCAGGCGGGTCGTATGCTTGTTTGCCTAAATTCTAATGCCAATTTAAAATAACCTACTAGATTCAATTGATTTAAAAAGTATTTCATAAGCAGTTATTTATTCAAATCTAAGCGAACAAGACGCGCAAACAGCACAATGATATCAAGCAAAGTGGTTTAATATTTTTTTCAAGTTTCCTTACCTAAATTTTATAGACTTAACGGCGCCGGCGCATCGATCACCGCACTCGCGACATTAAAGGCGCGATGCAACGAAACTTCTAAATAACACCAAATTTTCTAAGAAATCTTGTCAAGCTTGATGAATTGCGATCAGTTACGACTACTGTACTACAAATGGAGGCTTGAATTGATCACTCCAGCTCATAAAAGTATTGAGTTTTTAACAGATTAAAAAAAAACAGTGATGCTCTCATAAATAATGTTCATCTTTTCTTCTTCTTCTTCTTCCTAAGTATGGCAATCAATCCCTTCAGGGACTATTTTTGCCAGTGTCGTGTTAGAGAATTTTCATGTTGCAAAATTTCTCGTGTTTGCCGCATTAAAATGCCTAGTGTCATGCATTCTAACGCCCAATGGAGTTTCTGGAGACAACCCACTGCAGTAGCAGATCGTAACACGCCTTTAGATTAGAGGTAACCTATTGACCAAAATGATAAATCACTTAACCCAAAAGTCGTATTATGGCATTATTTCCAATGCTCCTATAAATCAGTCACTAAATGAAACTTTACTGCACATATCGACACCAAAAATACACATTAAAGATCACTATAACACAATTTACGACACACTGGAAAAAATCTCAACCGCTCCGCCTGATTCCCGCCAAAAACTCCGTTCATCTTTTAGGTAATACTCCTCCCCGTCCATTTTTAAGGCGTTTTGTGGAATGTCATGTTTCATTTTATGAAGTCATGATGGAGACTTGCGGATATTGAAAATATATAACATTTATTTACCTTAAATGTATTACAGTACGTCAGTGGTCTTAACACAACAAAACAGGTCGATTTTTATGACTCTCAAACTAGACATGCCTGTTATATGAGAAGCAGCCTACCTGCAGACAAATTGTATAAGATTCGATCAATTCCTTGAAAAGAACACATTCCTCCTTCTTCGCCGTAGTCGGGTAAAAATATAGAATTTTCGATGAAAATAGTCTTGAAGGTTCTATAAAGACTGTAAAAGAGATAGGACTCCACCCACACATAATGCAACCAATATTTTTGTAGTACGACCTCCTAAATTCAGGTACCTTTTATACTATGTGCATTTACTCAAAAGTTCAGTTTCTCACGGCCACCAAAACAAATATTGTAAAAAAATTAAAATTCTTATTATAAACAAAATAAAACACGGATTCAAGATATCCGCGGCAATCCATCACGCGCGCCAATTTTGACAGATCGCGCCGATTCCGAAATGCATTCGGATAATCGTCCAAAATGTTATCAAAAGCAAACGCAATCAAGACTATTGTATCTGGATATATGTAAGTTGATTTGTTTAGATTGATTTGACCATCCATTTTGTGGTTGAATTGCCTGTATTTTTTGCTCGATCCGGGAAATGGATAAAGTTCAAACTGTTGTAACTAAAGATTAGTTTTGTAGCTAAATAATGTTTTTCGAATAAAATTTACCTTGCTTCCTTAGGTCGTGTATACTTTCAAGCGAATAGGTATGTATATATACGCGACTGGGCTTTTAAAGTTGTTGGGGTTGGCTATATACTTATTCTGGTATAGCTGAATTTGTTCCGCTAAAGGAACTACTAAAGGAAGTACTGAGAACATACCAATTTGGAATATAATATGCACGTTATTGCAATATATTAACCGTCAACTTAGGTATACTATTTTTGACCGACTTCCGACCGAAAAGGAGAAGGGTCTATGTTCGTCTGTCTGTATTTAAATACGATATGTTTTCAAAGTTTTAAAACCTGCTTATAATTTTACTATCGCCGTCCAAGGAAGCGAAAATTCAGCAGCCATAAACGGATAACAGGATAATTGACTCAGAAGCAAAAACTAATATTACACACGGTAAATATTTCTTTCAAATAAAATACTAGTAGGTAGGTACAACTTAAATAAATCTCCCGCAATAGCTTTATTGGTATAGCAAAATTAATTTCAACATTTCCCTAACCGTTATACCAATAAATTGTTAAGTCTCCCATAAACAGTTGCCATTTCACCGCTATATACTAACCACATGTGCATGTATTACAGCGTGGGGACCGCAACAATTGCAGAAATCATTAAAACAAACAAGCTTGCAGCTGCGGGGGACCACTCGAGCGTAGCGCTCAGCCCCCGGGCCCGCCCCCCGTCCACGCACAAAAATCAACATAAATAACAATACACACCCCTATCTCAGACACTACACCATACTCCACTGAAAAACAACCCAACAACCACAACATGTACATGAAACTCCACGCTAAATATCCGAACGCAAAGTTCAAAATCGCGCGAAAAGAAACGCGCCATAGACACAACAAATATGGACGCCTTAAAGTGTGCAACAATTGAAAAATATTTCGTCTCTTTCGTCCTTTGAATGGCATCAGTTATCCCTCTACTTTCGACCGCTTTTATTAAATTTATTGTTAAACGAATGTATATAAAAGTTGTTGAAATGCGATAGGGTCCCAGTCTTCGTTAGTCGCGTGTGCTGCACCCTAAGTGACTCGCCAAAATGTTCTCCATAGAGCAGACTTACTCGAGGATCTTCCGGCCGTGGGACGTGAGTGACAACAAAGTTGATTTGGATTCGAAATGTGACAAAACTGATTTGAATACTGATACTAGGAAGAGAAAACTTGAAGAAAAACGAGAAAATCGTCTAAGAAAAATTCGCGGTAGCTTTAAAAAAACTGGCGCCAACTTGCATCAAGATTCAACCGTGTCCACAACCACTGAAGACTCAGAAGATGAGAAGAAACACATACCTGTTGACATAGACGCTAAATCACCGGTTGCTAGCTTGAGTTTATGCTGCGACCGCCTACTAGAAGAACCAGAGAAGAAAGAAGTTAGAAAAGCCTCATTAAAATCAGAACAACACAAACAAAATTCTTTAACACCGTCGATGCCGCAAACTGTTCCTCAACCACTGTACCCATACATGCCAGAATATCTACCAACATCAGACCTAGCCCACGCTTTAGGAGTACCGCCAACTGACCCGCTACTTCTAGAATCCCTGGCGCAAGGGTACGCGATGGAATTGGAATATGCGAGGATACTTCACCAGGAGAACGAGGCGAAGCTAATGAACGCAAGAAAGCAACGACCGAAGAAGTACAAATGCCCGCATTGCCACGTGGGGTTCTCCAACAATGGACAGCTTAAAGGTCATATAAGGATACATACTGGCGAAAGACCTTTTAAATGCGACGAGAAGAACTGTGGAAAGAGCTTCACTAGGAACGAAGAGCTGACGAGGCACAAGAGAATCCATTCAGGCGTCAGGCCGTTCCCCTGTCAAACTTGTGGAAAGAAGTTCGGGCGTCGTGATCACCTCAAGAAGCATACCAAAACACACTACCTACAAGCTGAAAGGATGATGCCGGTATTTGTGCCTTTGTCTGCAGTGCCGCACATCGGGAGTTTTTCCTACCTCTACGGATACTGACGAAAGCTAAATTTAGCTGATTGCCAAATATCAATGGGACATATAACAATTTGGGACCAAGAGACTCTATTTTTGTATTGTTGTAAGACAAACAAAAGAGATGAATTAGATTAATGTCCCTTCTTTAGTTAAGTAGATATATGGAATGTTGTAAAGACTAGTATATAGATATTTTTATAAAACTTGCTACTAAATAAATTATATATTTGCAAACTAAACTGGTGGTGTTTTTATGTATTACCTATTTATTCATAACGGGGAAGAAAGCAATATTGAAAGGTATATATAGAGGGCAGCCATTTAAGATAGAGTTCTATATGGTGAAGAATTTATTATATAATACAGAACTTACACTAGGTACCTACGTGTAGATAATAGATTTATTTTATAGTTTTCATGGAATACATTTCTTCGAACACGAAATTCTCAATAATATTATTTATTTAGCTGTATTAAAATGTGTAGTCTAAGTATTATCAATGTAGCCTAATTTTAATCCAAGCCGTCAAATAAATCAGACAACAGTTAAATAATAACATTTTATCTTGCTTTTTTTACTAGTACTATCTATTGACAAGTGTTAGATAAATCAATAAAAATGCATTGGAAACAGTTTTCTTTCAAAGATTTGTTTGTCACAATTCATTAAATTTCAAATCACTTCACATAACTGCTAGCCCATATACGGTAGCCTATGAACACGCATTCATAGGCTACCGTATCCGTAACAGATTACTATCAAGTGGGTAAATGTCACCGTAGCCCGTAGACTCTCGCAATAGGATTTGGCGGAATGATGGTAAATGGTGATAGTAGATGATTGCTTTAAATAAAATGATAACTTAGAATTTTGTGACATCCGAATAAATGCTTTTCTAATATCTAAAATTGTTGAACGCATTTTGATAAAACTTCCACTGACAGTGAGAGAACTTTTAAGAAAATACCTACCTAATTATAATCTCCGGAAAAACACAGAAATTATTTATAAAGACCGAGCTTCGACGGCATTAAAAAAAACGTTAATTTAAAAAGCCTTCCTTTACATTTTTTTTTCTAAACTTTAGGCAAAGGTTAGTTTAAGTTATAGCTTTGAGCTTTATATGCGGTAGTGAAACTGCATAGCGCAGCTACTATGATTGAAATAGAGGACTTAGTAACTGGCCTCGAAAGACCCAAGCTAAAATCGATATATCATTCGTTTGAATCAAAATCTATTCACAAAGATACGATACTTACGCAAGCAAAATATCAATATAGAAGTGAAGTACGGACTTCCGTCTGTCTGTCAATGCACAAAGGAAACAATTTGTTTTGATAAATATTTTGACTTTGGTCATTGTACTTACTCAAAAAAAAAAAGCACACTTGGCTTTTGAAAGGAATTTCGAGAAATTTTAAGATTAGGCGTCGTAAATGTTTTTTTTTTATTTCACTAGCTAACGCCAGCGACTTCCACGTGGATTTCTTATAAAAAAGAAAAATATGTATAATTTATCCATACACGCAATATTGATTTTTGGAATGGTTTGCACGTACTTACATACATACACATCACGCCAAGTCCCTCTTAGGGTAGGCAGAGAGTATAGAGCGCCATGTCACTCTTGACTTGTACACCTCTTGCTTCTCTAACATTCACCAATCTCTTCATACATGCCTAGTACTATTTACCTCGGGTTGTACATAATTACGTATACTGTTTTTTTCAACTTTCGCGATTTAAACACATAGTAATGACATGAAAACGGGTCTTATACAATCTTAATCAATCGGTCAATTTAATATCGCCTATAAGACCCGTTTTCATATCATTACTATAATTAGGTATGTGTACTAATAACTGATAACTGATTTTTGTGCTCAAATTTAACCGCTATAATAAATACCACCTTTGCCTACCTGCCTACCAACTAAATATACTTTACACCATTGCAAACTGTAACCATTTAGGACATTGTTTGTCTGTTGACTGAAGGAGACTTTTTAAACTTACTAGGATCAATATATTGACAGCACTACTAATAAATCTTCAGCAACAACAGCTCAATAATGGTTATGCAAAAAAAAAACATATAAATTAGTACATTTCCCACGTCTTGCCCTACTTTAAACCATTTAGAATCCGGGACTTCGGAAGTCCGCCACAGTATGTGGTAAACAAAAAAAAGTGTGCCATTTTTGGCCAGTGCAATAAAATTATAACTGGCTGAATATAGGTACTGTTGTCATTGCACGCAGCGTGAGGTCTTTTATCATGTCGTCACTTCCGACTTAAGAAAACTGGTGCAAAGCCTCAGAACAATAACTAAAGGTATTAGCGAGCATTTATGAATACCAACTTTGTACACAAACCGACTGGCATATGACCAACGCAACCCATTTTATAGGGCAATCGATTATCTAGGTTAAACCAGTTGAGACTGTCTTATTCTGAGAAGCCTCTCACGATTGTCAAAGATATTAAATTGGCAACGAGCTCTTCGAGATACGAAGAGGACCACTAGGTATGGTCGGTCACCCATCCAACTAGTGGCCACAAGAAAGGGGCCCAAAAAACCCTACGACACATACCTAAAACCTAAGTACTGTATTAAACACCTACTTCAAATTCCTATACTCGATTTTCTGTATGAAAGAAAATAAAGAAACCGTGAGACAATTCTGAGTCACAGAATAGAAATAACTGAAATAAGTAGTTCGTGTTTTTTAACATTTCTCACGAGGAAAAAACAGACCTGTAAAAAATTTGTCAACATAACCCGCCGAAGATGTAACCCAGAGTTTTATCCGTCAACTTATAATATTTTAGACAAACAAAAATGGAACATTTATTACTGAAACGAAACCCGCCTACTATCCTAACAAATTTGTTGAATAGAAAATTTATTGGCCGTATCTAAGCTTAAAATACCTTGTCCCGTTGCAAAAAAAATAGATTCGTGCAGGTGGTCACGAAATATCGCGGATCGCGCGTTTTTTAAATAGGAACGCACAAAATTTATGACTGGCCAGTGTAAACATTTGTTGTCTGTGCCTGCTGACTTCATAGTCAGTTCATTCATATGAATGAAGATTTTTTCATTAAATAGTCGTAGCATGTTTGGGTCTTTCATTCAAAGTAACCGATTTGAAAAAAATCATAGCGGATGGTTAATATCTTCTCTACTGGTTAAGTCACAAAATGAAACAGTTCTGAAATCAAACTAAAATTATCTCCAAAAACACTAATATAAAGTTTTGAAGTCACTAGGATTTTCTAATGGAGTATCCTGAGTGTTGTTGCCAGTAAGACTGAGGGCCAGCTTGTAAGCCACTTGTGCGGGAAGCATTTGTATGTCAATTGGTACATATTAGCCATTTTGATTTTGTGTTTTTAGTGTTTGTGTTTACTTTAATTTTAAATTTTGTGTTTTTATATACCTATTATATATAATATTTTTTGTGTACCTATGCCTGAAATAAAGTTTATTATTATTATTCTAGGGGCCTAACGTGTATGGCCGATAAGCATTTAATTTATTTGCACATTTGTGTGCGAATAAAACGATACCGAGGTCAATAAAATGAAATAAAGTGCTGTAGGGCCTTCGTTGCCTATTAAGTAGCTGGTTATAAAATAGAAGGCAACACCATGCCCGTATCCTACTAGTCCTACTAATCATATTATAAATGTGAAAGTTGTATAGATGGATGTATGGATGTTTGTTTATTGCTCAATCACGTAACCAAGGCTCAACGGATTTGTATGAAATTTATAACACAGATAGTTTATAACCTGCATTAACACATAGAATACTTTTATCCCGGGAAAAGGTTAGGTTCCTCTGGGATTCTAAGCTCAACGCGGACTATGTCGCGGGCACAAGCTGGTTTAGAATAGTTCGGTAGAATGTTTAGATTGACGTTACACTCCCGTCGTAGAAAAGATATTGTAAAAGTGATATGATTTAATTAATTTGTGAATATACGTAGTAAAGCGACCCTCTAGTGATTTTTGTGCCTCTTTTCACGCGTTTCCCTATATATTTTTTAATAATAAAGGTTTTAAAATTGAAAAGCACGGGTAAAACTGGCTGAAAATATTCCATGGTCCATACGCGATAGTTGTACCTCAGAGTAGATAATCTACGTACAAATTGTAAGTAGCATATTATCTACTCTGAGGCGATAGCAATGGAAGATACCCACAGCAATGACTTAAATTTATGAGATATTTGACATTCTAACATATCAAAGTTTTATTTTCTTCTTGTGCATAATTTCTTTTTTTCATTGTATATAAATATGTCCAATAAAGGTGCCAAAATTACTAAACTTAACTAATTTGACAGGTCTAAAAATATTGCCTTCCTTATTTAACCCCGCACATGAGAAAGGTTAAAGGTTTGCTAACCTTTAAAACCTGTCCAATTAGTTAAGCTTAGTGATTTTGAACAACAGAATTGGCACCAATGTATCTTATGTTTATTTAAATAAAGTTTAATACTTAACAATGCTTTGGTAGGCCCGCAATATACTATTTAAAAAAGATGCGTTTCTACGTGTATTTCATGATCGAGCTGGCCAGCTTCCCATTAACGGCGATAAATTAGTGACAGGAGGCCCATACAATGGCATTATCCATCCCATGGGAACTGCAGTCAGGTGTCACGCCTCTGCACTGAATTTAAAAAATGAATCGGTTACCTGGCTACTTGTACTGATTGTACTGTGCTGTGACCATGAAAAATACAAACAGTAAAACTACCTACAACAATGCATTGCGTGACATGTTAAAGACACTGCATGTTTTATTCTAGTTTTAAATCTGTATTATTTTATTTAAATTATTTCAATGAAGTTCGTTAAATCCCTACTAATATTATATATGCGAAAGTAGCTCTGTTTGTTTGCTACCTTATCAGGACTAAGTGGCTGAACAGATCATAATAAAATTTGGCAAGGGGATACATTAAATCCTAGGGAACGACATAGGCTACTTTTGTCTTTAAACAAATGCAGACGAAGTCGCGGGTTAAATATAAATCGTCGCAGTGCGTTATAGAAACTGTAAATTCGCTACGTTAAATGAAGATGAAGACCGTATGAAAGACTAATGGATTGTCTGGAGAGCAGGATAAGTAGAAATAAGAGAAAAAATGATGCGGCTTTTAGCAGAATACATTCAACTTTCAGAAACGTGGTGGAAAAATAATTGTCTATGTACTTACCCTCTCGATTTTATGGTCACCCTATCCCCGCTCAAATGGACGCGAAAAGCTTGCGTTAACAATACAAATGGGATTATTTACCGCGGTTATTACAACACAATACTCATTCATGACTCCAAACTCGCAAAAAGTAACAATTTTATTCTCACGCAAGCACTTCACTACACTCTTGCGCAAATTCGTTCCGGCAGGTTGTCGTTCTGTACCTACTCGTTGACATTTGACAGCTCATGAATGGACGCCTTTTTTAAAAGCATATTTTGATCGATTTAGTTTGATTTTTGTGTTTGTTAAATCGACTTTGGTGTGGTATACGCACCTTGTAGATGCTCCCACGCAATCGTTGTAATGTATTCAAATTCTATTTTGTCACAAAATTTGGCTACCATTTTTTACCACCTATCTAATATTTTTAACAAAAAAAATCAGTGCATCTTTAAGTTTTATTTATTATTAATGTTTTTCAATGAAATAATTAAGTATTATTTCAATAAATCTAAGATACACTTTTGATTTTCATATTTTCTTACACTCTAGTCATGATAACTGATTACCTATACTTTTATAAGTGACACATGAAAAGTAACAAATGCATATATCCAAAAGCTTAGATCATAAAATAAAATAGTTATTTTTATTTATGATCTAACGCAACGACGCAACTTCCTGATCGGAAGCGCGGGAAAGTGCAACAAATTCCAAAATGGCGGCCACCCATGGCGCGTGATTTGTCGTTGCGGTAATGATCTACCCTGCGCATTGTCAACATTGAATCACGTGCGGTTGCATATAAAGTAATTACGATTTCATTTATACCAGATACACAACCTTTTGTGTATAATGTTGCCAAAATATATCTATTGTGAAAAATAAAATCTTCAAACTCGTGGCCTATTCGCGGGAACCACAGTTTAAAACCGAAAATCTGTTCCCTGTGCTTAGTTTTTTTTTGTCTGAATTAAACTAATTTGAATTTAGCCTCAGAACAATAAGGTTTTAACAGTTCAGGTCGGGGATTACCTAGATATAGTAATGATATCATTTCATTATTATTGTATTGTCATCGGATCATAATACGTATGCTAATTTGCGAAATAATGTTAAAGTCAAGAACAAATACACTATTACAGTTTCCTTTACATTACTACATACATAAATACATGTCAATCAACTAACATACATTTTAGTGGAGGTACGGTGGTTTATTCTGAACTAATGTTGTGTCCTCTATAAAAATATACTTACCAAAGACTACTCAACGATAAATTCGTTCAATTTAGCTGATTCATCACTTCCTTATAAAACTCACTAGCACTCATCACTAGACCACAAAACTTGTAACCGTTGCACATTAGCAATTTCAATCAACACACGCAAAACGTCATAAATCAGCGAACAATCAGAGAGACACAATGGCATTCAAACAGCGGAGCACCCCTCGATATAATACGAGTCGCGGTCGCCGATAGACCACACAGATTTATATTCTATTGAAATAGATCTGTCCTATTTGATTCTCAAAGCCAGAGGTATAAACAGCGCTAGAGGCGACGCTAAAGCGAACTATTGCTCTCAAAGTTGACACGCAACTGACATCAGTTTATCTTTGCTCGTCACTGCTGACCTTTATTAATGAACTTCGGGTCGGTGCTCAAGTGTGCGGAATGCGGCGCTAAAACAAAAAAAAAACAAAAATACGAAATTGGAAATATCACACAGCACAAAAATTTTACTGCGCGTTTGCGTTTGGTCGTCTATAAAGTGGTGCAAACAAAATTAAGCTGTGCAATATTGAGATAATACTTAATTTTAAGAGCCAAGTTTTAGTGTTTTTGATTTTTACAATATAAATAAATACAAGTTTATATCGGTGTCCGGCGCACACTTTTTTTTCTATTATTTTGTACGACCCGACCTGGATGTATATTAAGGTCAGATGTGCCTGTACAGTGTAGGTATGTATAGTACACTATCTATAGGCACTTGCAAATTGCAATGCTTGGTACATGCAAGCTCAGAGTAGATAATATACGATGCAACTAGAATGGAAACTATGTTTAGAGGAAATAAAAAAAAGAGGATTTTTTTTAAAAAATAGCACCGAGTTTCTTGCCGGTTCTTCTCAAGAGGCTCTTCTTCCGAAACGGTGATAAAGTAAACCTTCAAAGTGCCTTACTAGAGCGGAAATTAATATACTATTTTTATTTTGATTTTGCATTATACTTCAAGACAAACTTTATATCTAATCTTATCAAAGCGATAGCATTTGTTTGTTAATTTGTGGGTTATCTTAAACTACTGAACCGATTTTGAATGGTTCAGCGCCCGTCTGGGTAAGATAAACCAAATGCGAATACATACATTGTAGGTATCCTACTCCTACTGTATAATATTATTAATGCGAAATTTTGTGAGTATGGATGGATGTTTGTTACTCTTTCACGCAAAAACTACTCAACGGATTTAGATGAAATTTGTAACACAGATAATTGATAACCTGGATTAACACATTGGATACTTTTTATCCCGGGAAAATTTTAGGTCCCTCTGAGATTCTAAGCCCAACGCGGACGTAGTCGCGGGTATTTTTATAATTCGCCCTAGGTAAATTAATCTCGTTTGACAGATTTTGATATTGTTTAATACTTATTATGGTCTTCTGGATCATAATTAGCTATACTTGGAGCTGTTAAGCGGCGCTAGGTGTCAAGATCCAGATTAAAACTGGGGCAAAGTCGCGGGAAATAGGTTTGTAAATTATATAAATGTAAATTATAGTTTAAATAATAAATATATATTCAGCTGATTAAGGTACTCATGTAGGTCTGTATGAAGAAATTTATGAATGTAAAAGAAGCAAAAGGGGTGTGAAAGTCAAGCGTGAAATGACTCTCCATATTCTCACGATGATATGTAGGTATTTGTATAAATATAAACGATCTCTTTCATGCAATGCGAACAAGAAAATATGATATGCAAATTAGCTATTTTAATTTCAGTATTCCCAGAACAATAGACAAACAGTTCTATTTTTTTAAACATAGACTTTAGATTCTAAAGTTCATTTCGTGCTGCAGCATAATTCAATATGCCACGGTAATCGTCGAATACTAACTTCACGTCTGTAAGATTCAGCCCTTTCTCCCCGAAAACATCCTTCGAGTCTTCGAGATAGTATTTTGAAAGAACTTTGAACAGCTCAATGGCCTTAGGTTTCCCTTTATAGCGATTCAAGCAGAATGCCTTAACATTCTTGATCAAGGCGAAAATTGTTTCCATGACTTCATGGTTGGAATTGTACGTCCAGGTGGCTTCGAAGACATTGAGAATGCCGTCACAAACAGCGTTTGTAGACATCCTTTCGATCAGACCAATGCGTCTGTATAGGGCCAACTTTTCTAATTCTGATTTGACCTTTTGGCCTTTCTCGTTGCGAGCTCTTAGATGTTCATCCAGAATCTTATTGAAGAGGTCAAGGAGCGTGTGGATCACAGACACGTCTAATTTGGAAATTTGATGGTAGAACGGCTCAAGGCCCTTTATTTTCATGACTCGAGCCTGAATCTTTGGGTTACCAGGCAGCCATAGATACAGGACATCTAATGCGTGAGCTTTCAATGCAAGATTATCATCATTCTCGAAGATGTCTAGTAAACTATCCACCAGATTGGTCGGTATGACTGCGCTGGTGGTAGTTGGGGCAATTTCGAAGAGCTTCTTGAGTATATTCAAGAGCCTAGTCCTCAAATCGTCGTAGGGCAGCCTGATATGGGGTACGATCACCCTGTCAATGCCTTTAGCCTTCAAGAATACATACGCATGGTTAGGGTTCTTCAGCCCTTGCAATAGGTCATCCAAGTTGAGAATCATTTCTTCATAAAGCAATGTACTCTGTTCGGATGGAACTCCCTGCTTCATATCTTCCGTGGTTAGCATAGCCATAGTTTCGAACTGTTCTAAGCCATTCTCCATCACATCAGCATCCAGAGCTATGGGTGGAACTAAAAGGAATTAAACATTTTGCGATTAGGAAACTAAGAGTTAATGAAAAACCTATATTAAAGGGCAAATATCTCCGACATAATGTACCTGTTTCTTGATCATCGAGGTCATCAGCAGTGACGTAACTTAGCAGCAAAATACCACATAATAATGCTAGGTATCGTTGCATTTTCAAACAATGCAGTATTTCTCACTTCCCAAAAAATATACAAAGTAAAATTGACGGATAAATTTATGACAGCTGTAAAAAGAAAATCCATGAAAATTCGCATCAAAAATCAAAAATATGTGTAGGGACCCAAAGAGAATATAAGCACTGATAAGCACTACGTTAGAGATCATAGAATAAATAATTTGATCATTTTCTCGCTCTCGGAAATGAATACCTACTGAATAAAGACTGAATACCAATGATATTATAAGTTTGCTGAATACCGAAATTTATTAAAGGTCATATAATGCAGAATTAAACTTTGTCAAAAATATTTGGTTTAAACTTTTGCATAATTTATGCCACCTCCAAGAGTGAGGGTACAAACCTCAGAATATTGACTAGCTCGCTTTGCTACTACAGACTAATATAGGTAGGCGGGGTTCTACCACTGACAAAGTTTTATTGTACTCCCTTCGTATTGTACAAAGTTGTCAAGCAAGTCGTGTATTTTTACCTATTTGCTCAGACACAGCTGGCCACAGCTCAGATCATAGGTTCAAACAAAGACCAGTTTGCAAGATATTCGCAAAAAAAACCAAATACTTTTTACGTTGCCCATAAATAAATAAAGAAGAGTATACATTAAAATGTCATATACACGTGACAGCATAGAGTTTGTATCTTGTATTCTCTTGGCACGTGACATTGGCTCTAGCATAGCGATTGTATTCTCTTGGACATTGGCGGAATAGCTAAGTTGCCGATCGTCGCTACTAACTTGGGCTACTATTTAAAACATACAGAAAACTAACGAAAATAATGTATGTGCTCTTTCGGAGTTCAATCGCATAGTACCTATTTCACAGCCAATTATATCAAAGATCACAAGCATGTCAGATATCAATTTTGATAAGCTTATAACATTGACGATGTGTGGAGACGGCACTTGCTGCTGCTTGCCGCCACGGAGCACCATGACTCTAATATCCTTGCTGAGTATGGTAGGCACACCTTGTCTTATTGGTCATTCTAGAGGATGATGTAGATCTTAATGCGTTTTACTATAACCAGAAGCCGACCGACTTGGATCTATACTGTACCTCCACCTTACACTTCTGTAAGGTCCGCAGTCAAATAGCACTACTTTGATGTAGTGTTGTGTATCTGCAGTGAGTAACGTTTGACTTCGAAACTTTATGTTTTTTTTTTATTACCACTAAGGTGGCACACAAGCATACGCCCACCTGATGGTAAGCAGTCACCGTAGCCTATAGCCGCTAGCAATACCAGGGGTATCACTAACGAGTTGCCAACCCTGTTTTTGATTAGCAGTCACTGCGCTAGCAGCATTACTACTAGCCCAGCGTATCCTCGTGGAGCACTGGCAACCTTACTTACCACAGAAACAAAACACTACATCAAAGTAGTGTTATTTGACTGCGGTCTTCTGTAAGGCGGAGGTACAGTCACCAGTCGGGCGGCTCCAATATTAATGGGAAAACCCACGGGATATCCCAATTCGCCTTAGGTACCACTCTTTTTGAGCTCATAGTGTGATTAGTCACTAAACTTAAGCCTAGAAAAACTCATTGGTACAGGCCGGGGTTTGCACCTGGGCCCATCAGATGACAGGCCGTTGCTTCAACCACAAGGCCACTACGGCTATAAAACATATATAGCTAAAGCAGCTATAAACATAAACGTATATATTCAGAGTAAAATCGCAGTGATATACAGTCTAATGGACGAACAGACGACTTACCACCAGGCCATACGCAAGCTTGCTATCTTTGTGATCTAAAAATACGTAGACATACGGACGACATGACCAAATTAAGGTTCAGATTTTTCTACGGAGCTCTAAAAATGTTTAGAATGGCTGTCTTAGAACTCCCTTTGCCTGCAGGTAGCATGTTTCGCAGAGAAGTCTAAATGTTGTGGCTGCGAGCACTGCGGCGGTGTCTGGGAGCACGTGAATTCGCTACGACACCTGCTAGTCAAACTGTTCCAGATGGCCAACATAGTTTTATTAGTCGCGTCTGTTATGGTTGGTCAACGGATTCATATCAATGACCCCTCACGTTGCCTCTTACTCATAATTTACATTAGCAATGCACTGGTGGTATCATACCCCTCCATCTTTAGCCCACGATGAAAGCTTATTAGACCAGCAGTAGCCCGAGGAAGATTAGGTTACGACTGCGTATTCGAAAACGTAACTCGCAAAATGTCAAAATATTCATATACATTTTTAGTTCCACTTTGTACAGGCCAGCGCTGTTAATTTTTCCATACAATAATA
The DNA here is from genome assembly GCA_951449985.1 of Falcaria lacertinaria. Classification (NCBI taxonomy): domain Eukaryota; kingdom Metazoa; phylum Arthropoda; class Insecta; order Lepidoptera; family Drepanidae; genus Falcaria; species Falcaria lacertinaria. The sequence goes on along the minus strand of OX602130.1, from coordinate 5,745,229 downwards.
GTCAAAGGTAACCGGGATACGTATTCGCAAATTATGCTTGCTATAACTACTGTTTAGTATCAGACCTACGGTTGTTTATTGTAAAGTCTATTACTAATTAATATATTATCTACTCGTGAGCTAATATTATAAAAAGGATAGATTTGTATTTTGTGTGTATGTTTGTATTGAATAGGCTCCGAAAATACTGGACTGATTAAAAATATTCTTTCACCGTTGGAAAGCTACATTATCACTGAGTAACATAGGCTATATATTATACTAGCTGCCCGCCCTGGCTTCGCATGGGTAGACAACATATTTGACAAATGCCTACCTGTGCGAAGCCGGGGACGGAGATCTAGAAGCAAATAAAATAACAAATTATGTTTCCAGGAAAACGCGAACCTAGTCCAGTTGTACGTGTGGTATACCCTCGGATTTGTTGTGCTCGGCTTCATCGTGGCGATCCTAGACTTCATGTGTCGGATGCGTTGTGAGCGGGTGCTCTGGTGTCTTACCAGCCTAGCCACAGACGTGGTCTTCCTGTTTGGTAACTATCTACTGGCTGTTTGCCTTTTTTGTGCACGATTGCGCGTAAGTCCCATACCTACTCGATATCCCAAGTCAAACATTGTTTTTTTTATACCACTAAGGTCGTAAACAAGTATACGGACCGCCTGATGGTAAGCGGTTACCGCAGCCTATGGACGCTTGCAACACCAGGGGTATCGCTCGCGCGTTGCCTACCCTAAAAAAAAATACTTTATTTGACTAAACTTTACAAACAAGTACTTTCAAATCGTCGGATTGTACCACCGGATTAAGGTCGTTTTTACTTAGCAGAATATGTCAAGAAACTCAGCAAGTATTCTTTTAAAAAAAACTTTTAATTGAATATGAACTTCTGGTAAGCTCAACGACAGCAGAAGAGTATATACTCGGATCCCGAGGGCATGTATGTAGAAGCAAAAGAGATGTGCAAGTCGTGGGTAAAATGACCATTCATCTTAGAAGTCATCTACATTCATCAATGGTGCCAATTCTGTTGTACGAAATCATTGAACTAAACTAATTGGACAGGTCCAAGTCATGCTATCCCTTTCTCATGTGCAGGGTGAAATAAGGATGGCAATACTTTAAGTCGTGTCAAATTAGTTATGTTTAGTGATTTTGTACAACATAATCGACACAAATCTCTGAAATAAAAACGGATCTCTTAAATAACTTACCTTATTAGGTGTAGGTCGTATTGCGTAGCGTAGTGTCAGATATCCGTCCGCGCAGCCGCCGGAACATAATTCCCGATCACAGGTTTTCTTATTGCACAATCGTCACCTTGTAGTAACTAAAGTAAGTACGACACAAGATTTGGGTCGTTGTTTTTGTTTTATACCACTAAGATTGCACGCATACGGCCCATCTGATGGTAAGCAGTCACCGTAGCCTATAGCCGCTAGCAATACCAGGGGTAACACTAAAGCGTTGCCAAACCTGTTGTTGGTGAGGACTCACTGTGCCAGCAGCATTACTATTAGAGCAGCGGATCCTAGCGTAGCACTGGCACCCTTACTTACCGCAGAACACACCACTACATCAAAGTAGTGTTATTTCACTGCGGTCTTCTGTAAGGTGAAGGTACAGTCCCCAGCCAGGCGGCTCTAATATTAATGGGAAAACCCACGGGAGATCCCAATTCTCCCTACCTATCTTCTTTTTAAGCTCATGGTGTAATTAATCACTGTACTTAAGCTTAGAGAAACACGAGGTTAAAATTACGCCACGCAGTGTGCAAATACCCACGCACTACATTTTTTTAAAACCGGCGTCACTTCGTTGATCGCAAAGGTCCATCTACCTTTTTTATTTGATCTGAGATTATAAAACAAAACGATGCTCAGTCGCGGCCTTATAACTAGATTAGAATGGATATTACCTACACCTGAAGCAGATAATATCCTCAAGTAACAATCAGGTGAACTGATATCACCACAGAGTACATCACCTCACCACTACGTTTGATATCACACGATACTTGTGTCTCGTTTTTGAATACCGGCCATAAACCGGTGATAGTAAGAACAACGCGTGTCTTACAAGTAACACTACGCTCGTCGCCAACACACTGAAATTTATATTAAAGTGCGCCCTTCACTTTGCCTAAGAGCGACACTTCCCTACCGAGGTTTTACTATCCTTGACAAATTCATAAATAAATGTGATTTTCATTGAAGGGCATAATAAAATCAGTAATTTCTATAAATAAGATAGGCCTGGTCAATGAAGTGCATACTAAAATTAAGTGATATAATCGTATTTGTATGAAGACTACAAGACGAAAAGTTACCAATATATTGTTGATCCGACCTGGGAATTGATCTTAGGACCATAAAATAAGCGCATATTCACCTCATCATCATCCTTCTCCTGCCCTTATCCCATATTATTTGGGGTCGGCGCAATATTTATTTCTCTTCCATCCTTCTCTATCAGCCGTCATTTCTGTATTCACTCGCATATTCACCTACGGAGGCGATATTCGATAATTATTATAATATAACATATTTTTTATATTCCAGTGTTATATCGCTGCCTGCCACTAGTAGATGCTTACAGAAAAAAAATTGCTGTTTAGTCCTCTACCAGTTGGTAATGTGAGGGTGGTCGGTTATGTTACAACAAAAAACAGACATGGTTCTTATTGAACATGTTTAATAGCAAGCTGTTGTAAGAACGGACTCACACAGATGACCCAAACTAAGTGACGCATAAAAATTATGGAAACCTTTCTGTAGCCTAGCCATAGCAACAACTACTGTCGATTACGTATCCATATCGCTCTCGACTATTATTGTTTGGTAAAATGAACAGCGCATCGCCGGTGAAAAGTGTAACTAAATATTAGTATGAAAATTTTGACATTTCGCGAAGTACGCATTAAATTATTTTAAGTCAACTATCAACTTTTTCTAGTAATGGCTTCTGCGGGGTTGCCACAATTTCGCCAATGTCGCGTTGGTTATTTTAAGTTATACATGATGTAGTTTTTCTGACATTCTCTGTTATCTACATGACATTGGGAAAATACGAATTGTAATTTTTTGTGTTGCCATTAAATAAATAATTGATTGATTGACATTCTGTCTAGAGCTAGGTTGTCAAGGCTTGATGTATCATGTACAGTTCAATGTCTATGCTTGATGCAGTGCAACATAGTTAAATAAAAAACAATATAATTTTAACATTTTTCATTTAATATTTTTGTACTATCTACTATATACATGTGAATTAAATATCTATAGAAAAAAAACATCATACAACAAACTTAATCTATCGCGAAGACGAAAAAGACAACATGTTTCGCGGAGCTCTCCATTAGCTCCTTAAAAACTTATAATCGCTTCCTTAAAACTCAATACATAAAGGAGTCATTGAAAATCCACGGTTCCTATATAGGTACAGACAATTAAAAAACCTATTCATTCATAATCACATAAAATAGCTAATCAAATTGGACAAAAAGAACACTCTTATTCTAGAATATTTAAAAGATTGTATTAAATTAAAAGAAACTCATGTGGTCCTTAATAAAACAAACAGTTTTTCTTTTTAAAAAGTTTAAAAAAATCTACTAAAATCAATTTCACAAATATATGACTCGCCTTTGTGTTCAATCACATAAAATTAAGAAAAATTAAAAATATGGGTCAGAAATTTTCGATGCAACTTTTCCTACGCGGTGAAACGACACAGGCGTACGTTTAAGGCATTTTATACAACTATATATTACAAATCCACCTATCATGTCCGTTTAGTTGACGATAGTGTGTAATAAATTAAATTAAATGTTGGTAAAACGTGATGATTGAGCCGAATGTAACAACACTCCGCGCTCATATTTGAAGGGGTTGCTCTTATGACTTGTTAATTAAAGGAAAACTTTATATACACACTTTATAAAAAAAAAACACATAAAAATATATAACCACGCCGGTCCCATTCGTGGTATGTAGAGAGTATAAGACGCATATTTTTCATACATTTACTTATTTTTTTCAATCCATCTTTATTTTTCTTACCCTTAAACATGACTGGATTACATTTTGAATGGAAAAAGGACAACATAATAAAATGCCCTCAAAGTGAAGGTAATAGACGTGTATACGGGCATGGTAAACATAATAAAATGCCCTCAAATTAAAGGTAATAGATGTGCATATGGGTATCACATGGTAAACATAATATAATGTACCCTCAAAGTGAAGGTAATGGTATCACATGAAGGGTGGCATAAGCATTTATAAGATTTAATATCACGATATAATATTGACAGTTCATTCTTTTAGTTGAAATACACACTTACCCCATAACTATAAATACTAAGGAAACTCTAAACTTATCTAAAGTATCTTTATCACTTCAGTAGCCTTAGCAAGCACTTCTTTCGACTACGAATTCGTGTCGCTTTCGACTCATTTTGTATGAGATAATGAACAGCGCTGCGGCGACGAGCATTCCAACTATAAATTCGTATGAACACTAACATTTTGAGTTACGTTTTCGAATACGTAGCCGAAATATTTCTTGCTACCAGTACTGAAGGAGACAGACATACAATGCAGCCTTGATAGCTAGTAAGGAGGTAAGTGTGACCTACACGATACAGGAATTCATCTTCATTCGAGTTTCAAACGTAACAACGTATTCTGTAACGTATTATTGTCCTATTAAAATGTTCAGTCTAAACAGGACTACTATGTATGGCTCAGGTTTATGCGTGGCTTTAGTATTAACTATTTTATTTAACTACTTTGTACGCTGTATGAAAGATACAGTCTATTAAGGCTGTCTCTTTCATAAACCGCACAAAGTACCGTATAATTATGTTACTCTGTTAAAAACTACACATTACATATTTTAACTGACTTCTATTTCCGAATAATTACCACCTACGCCATAATTACGTATTAGGTATTTTTAGATTTACCCCATTTAGAGAATGTGGGTAAATAGAAAAAAAAACATAACGTAATCGAATAGATAAATAACAAGCTATAATCGACTTTTTTACGAATCGGACCACGCATAAACTTCTTCAATATAAAAACTGTGTACTTGTCAGAGTGTGGAACGACCCTTACAGTAATATTTTGCAGGCAATTTGATTCACTGAATTATCACATATACATATAATAACGGTAACCAGAAAATCCTTTGATTTTTAAGGTCGATTTACAAAATAATCATCGTATTTGTATGTAAGAATGGAAGAAGGGTTTGTGACTTTGCCTACAACCGATATGGTATACGTTTTACTACGTTAACAAGGGCATACATACGGTGTTTATGTCCCTAAGAAATACGATTAAAATGGTCTCCTATAGACCTTTCAATTCACGATGGCGCGCCCCACTACTTTTCAAGGGCGCTGAGAGCGGGAATGAAGCAGACAGAACGCAGCTGCCTTCTCGTTTGCTAGTGTATCTTGCATATACGTATACACAAACTGATGATTAGCTAAACTAATGATACAACTAAGAGACCATTAATTAATTACGTAAGGATGATTATGCCGATATTTGACCCAAAAGCCCATAAGATTTCCCGAACCCCGTCCCTCTTCGGACATAAGATTTAGTAAACATAAAAAAACAGTAAATGAACATTTAAACATAATAAAACATAAAAAAAAATTGGACATACATGTTTAAGATTTTAAAATTTTAATAAACAACAAAATAAAATTAAAATGAGATGTGAATCGTAGTGTAAATGTAATTGAATGTAGAAAACCATTCGGCATCCGAAATGGAACTAAATTTCTAATATTAAATTTCGACTTACATAATTTTACGTAAAGATGTTTATGATGTTTATCCCCCTCTCCTCCAAGATAAGGGCCTGTAGAGATACCTATTTTAACCCCCACTCTCTCTCGGGACCCTTACGTTATTAATGAATGGCCCCTAATACGTTTAAGATATAACACACACATGAAGAAGAAAGAGTTGGACGTGCCGCCATGAATTCAAAGATCTCTTCGCCCCATAATGTATAATAATTACTCTATATCTGTTTATATAACGTGTACATATATAGCAGGAAATATCTAAGGCTTATCATATAAAAGGCACAAACTGCACATCGACATTCACTTACTACATATGCATATAACTAAACGCAGCTTTATGGTATCTGTGGTTCAGTGCTGGAAAATAAAAAGTTATTAAATAATAATGACACACAAGTCACTTCTCCAGCTCAGCTGAGCCAAAAAAATATATTAAGTAAACTATTTTACGAACGATGAAAAATGCTTGCAGGCGGTATGGGTCAACAAAGTAGTATAGCTTTGACCTTGTCTTGTACATTAGTACCGTATATAGCCTTCTATTTGTGTGTGAGTAGAGCAGAATATGTTATTTCCTCAATTATTGATTCCCTCTCCGAAATTACACTTTTAAGCTTAGAACTGTCAAATTAAGTTATAGGGTTGTAAAATCAAGTTTAGTCATATCAAAACGATGATATTTAAGTTTCAATGAACTATGGAATGGACTATGTAATTATATATGTTCTTGTATAGTCACGTGAACAATTATTATAAATAACGAATATAATATCTTCTGTATATATAAAGAAACTAACTGACTTACTAACTGACATAGCAATGCAGTCTAAATGGCTGGGGTTAGACTTGAAATTTTGTACCTATGACGTAGGCATCCACTAAGGTAGGGTCTTTGGATATACCACCCCAAAGGGGTTAAAATAGGGGATGAAAGTTTGTATGAACATCATGATCGTAAGCGGTTACGACAGCGCGCGAGTGATGCCCCTGGAGTTGCAGGTGTCCATAGACCACGGTAACCGCTTACGATCAGGCGATCATATCGTATGCTTGTTTGCCACTTATACACCACACGTGCGAAACCGGGAGGCGGCTAGAAGTCAATGAATATAAACAAACCAGTTTATTAATTTTTTTTAGTCGCGCATTGGTGAAATAGCATATTTTATTTAACGAAATTAATTTTAATTTTATTTATTATTATAATATTGTTTTTTTCTTTAATACTCGCATGCCACACACCTACGTTTTTTTTATTACACTATGTAACACATATATGCATCTGCAACACAATTTGGCACAAGAAAACATTCGGAAAAATAAAATCACTCCTCATTGACAACTCATTATGAGATCACGATTAAATTTTGCTTAAAATATAAATTAAAAACAAAACATATCATAATAAAAAAACCACTCCGATAACATACCAAGCAAGTAACTTAAATTACTTGCATATGCATAAACCATTCTTGAATCAATCTCTTTCGGAATTCCTTGTTTAATAATGTTTTGTCAGGATTTATATCATTAAAGTGTTTGTTTAGATATTGGTGTCAATTTTGTTTTACAAAATTACTAAACTAAACTAATTTGGCAGTTCTTAAAGTCTTGCTATCCCTTTCTCATGTGCGGGGTTAAATAAGGATAGAAATACCTTTAGAACTGTCAAATTACTTTAGTAATTTTGTACAACAGAATTGGCACCAATATAAGTAAATATAGTAAATAATACCGTCGCGAAAATAACTCTAATAATTAAATTTGTGATACCTACTGTATAAGAGTAAAGCAGAAACCTTCTATATAATATATGTAAGAGTATAGTCTGCTATATACCTTCTATATATATATGTAAATGGTCATTAGGCGAATTTAAGCCGCGAAATATACATGAATTTGTTAGTCATGCCTTCTATAAGATGTTCAGTTACAAATCCGCGCTATTAAAAAAATATTGAGGCTCCCTCAGTCAAATTGAAAGTGTGAGCGAGAGAGCATATGTAAGTGTTTCCGTGTGTGTGAGGGAGATGACATTAGATATTTACGTTTGCAATCAAAAGTGAACAGTTCAAAACACGATACATAAAATTCGACACTTATAATAGATTAAAACTAATTTTACAGAAAACGTAATCAATAATTATAATGTAGTAACTTTTATTATAAACTAACTCAGTTGCGAATATATAACAGTAGCCTTTCAACTCCGTATTCGTATCACTTTCGATTATCATTGTATGGGAAAATGAACAGCGCTGCCTCGGTGAAAAGCGGCACTAAAAATTCTTATGAAAATTTTGACATTGTTGTCGATTCTGTTGTTCAAAATTACTAAACTAATTTGACAGGTCTAAAAGTCTTGCTATCCCTGTCTCATGTGCGGGGTTAAATAAGGATGGCAATATTTTTAGACCTGTCAAATTAGTTAAGTTTAGTAATTTCGAACAACAGAATTGGCACCATTTTGAAAGTAACGTTTTTGAATACGGCGTCGAAAGATGTTCTTGCTACTGACACTTAACTTCGGACGTTATTATATTGAGTAATTAACATTTCCAATCGTCGAGCATAGTATTTATAACATTCTATAGTACAATTCCGTGAACAATGCATAACGTTATATGGTATGGTACAGTTCCGGGAAGAATGCAAAAAACTTTGAGCCGGATATTTGATACAATAAAATCATTTTTAGGGTCGGCAACGCGCGAGTTGGTGTTGCAAGCGTCCATAGGCTGCGGTAACCGCTTACCATCAGGCGGGTATGCTTGTTTGCCACCTTAGTGGTATAAAAAAAATGACGTAGGTTAGACTTGTTATTCTAAATATAATATCGTCCATGAAGGATACGACCGTGGAAGCATACAGTGAGTAAAGATTAGGAACCGCAAATGAATGTAAAAATAATTACGTCACAACTCAGTCTTTCTCACTCATACTATAAGCAATACGCGAGAGAAAGATTGTAGATGTTACTGATAAATCGATTTGTAACAAAGCCTTTAGAAAGCGGAGTCCGGTTTTCACAGATGATATTGTCGATTCTGTTATACAACATCACTAAGCTCAACTAATTTGACAGGACTTAAAAGTATTGCCATCCTTATTTAATCCCGCACATGGGAAAGGGATAGCAAGACTTTTTCGTCCCGTCAAATTAGTTTAGCTTAGTGATTTTGTACAATAAAATCGACAATATATTTGCGTGTGTAATGCTAGCTTCAAACATTTTATAATATAAGTCTTTATTATTATGCTCACATTGATAAAATATCAATGTGTGGTGGTAATTTAGACCTTCATAAGAGCCTTATTAGGGCCTAAACTGAATAAATGATTTTTGATTTTGATTGATTTTGAATGTATTCAAGATTTACTAAATTAAAAATACAACATTAAATAAACATGCCTACCTTGAGTTTCCATAGTAATATGGTTTCAGATGCAGGCTGGTCTTTTCAAGAACTACAATTTTAATTTATCCAAATTAATAATAGAATGATGTCGATTCTGTTGTGCAAAATTACTGAACTTAACTAATTTGACAGGTCTAAAAGTCTTGCTATCCCTTTCTCATGTGCGGGGTTAAATAAGGATGGCAATATTTTTAGATCTGTCAAATTAGTTAAGTTTAGTAATTTTGTACAACAGAATTGGCACCAATGTAGTTGGTATTTCCTACACTCAAACGAAAGAAATAACAAATACCTAGAAAGGTATCCATATTTATGTTTGTTACTAACTTCATTGATTAATGTAGAAGCAGAAGAGGTGTGCAACTCAAGATTGAAATGGAGCTCTATACTCTCTGCCTACCCCGTGAGGGACGTGGCGTGATGATATGTATGTATGTAACAATCAATTCCGCATGTCAAATAGTTTTTTTTTCTATATAGGCATTCACATCTCTTGCGTGTGTGACGTTTGGCCAATTACGACGTTATATCTAAGCAACACGCAGGGCAAATGCGTTACAAAATCCAACAAGACAGAACACAAAATCGAATAACGTAATATTTTAAACTTCTTACAATACTCGACTCACTGTAAACAGTCCACGAATACACAAAAAATACGTAAATGTTGAATGTAAGATGAGCAACAATAAGGATAGCTCTAACTAACTCACGCTCTGGTTGGCGATGGAGACGACCGGTTGCTGGTTATTGGCCGATATGACGGTGGACCCCGGCGGTATCTTCTGGGGCAACATGCCGTCGATGTGTCGGTACTTCTTGAGCCTCGTCCACTGGCCGTTGTTGTAGTTCATCTGGAAGTGCATCTCCGATAGCATCGTGAGATACGTGTCGTCTGTCTGGAGAACGTTCTCGATGTTTTCCGACAGCTTTATCGTCACTATGTTGCCAAGGTTCGGGCACGGGTTGTCTGGAAATTAAAAAAAAACCACTTAATTAATTCCAGCCTTGAAGCGGTGGGTGCACGGGTCATTATTGATTAGACGTCCGTCCACCAGTGGGTGCACGGGTCACGGCCCATAAAAATAACTCAATATTTCAGTCCCTTCCCATAGGTACAGACTGGTGGGGTTGGAACTTATGGTTTGAATAGCAGACAAACGTCATAGAGCACGGCCACGACTGCTTATAGATTTTATCATTGGTATCGAATCTGTGGTACAAAATCACAAAACTAAAAAGTATTGCCATCCTTATTTATCTCCGCACATGAGAAAGGGATAGCAAGACTTTTTCTAGCCGTCAAATTAGTTTAAATTTGTGATCTTTTACAACAGAATCGACACTGTATTGACGCTATTGTTATTTTTTTTTACAACTTTGATTATTATATTTTATCTCATACTTTTATAGCCGGAAAAGGGACTCAGCGTGTTGATATGTATGTAAATATTATAAATTGCACATGATTATAATTGTACCGACCTCTGGAGCCGGCCATGAAGCCCAGTATAAGCGCCTTCTCGGGCCTCGTGACTCGGTTCGCGTTCCGGAACATATCCTGCGCCTCCAACATTTGCTCGCGCTGGAAATGACCACGTACTTTAAACATTATGCACATACATACACACGTACTGTTAGCCCGTGGAATTAAACAGGCTTTTTTAAAAAGAAAAGTTTATTAAACACACTTGGATTTGGGCGTGGATAAATATCTTTAGGCAACCGCTCTGTTTGGAGGATGGAATCAGACTGACTGATGATGGCTAGAGCAAAGGGACATCGAATCATATTGCTGACAGTAACGTTTAGAGGGGTGTATACTCAGCATTAACCCTTACAGATCTTGGGTATAACACGCACACACACAGCATTTTGGTCGACATATTTTATGAACGGCCCCTAAATCTTAAACAGTAACGAAATAGTTTCCAATATAAACACACCAGCTTGCTTTTGGCAGAGATTGACAGAGTTTTAGAATCCCACTGGAACCTAACATTTTCCCGGGATAAAAAGTATCACGTCTGAATCGAAGTAATGAGCCATCCTTGTGCACAATTTAAACCACATCCATGTAGATGTTTTTGTGTGATTGAGCAACAAACATACATCCATCCTCACTAATTTGAACATGAATACTGACCGTAAGCGACAGTCCCCTACGCGGCAGCAGCGGCTGTTGCTGCACGTTCTGGGGCTGGGGCTGGGGCTGGGGCTGCGGCTGGGGTTGGGGCTGGGGCTGCAGCGGCGCCGGGGGCTGCACGGCCTGCGCCAGCTGCACCTGGAGATATAATTACATTTATACTACCTCTGAGGAAACAAAAATATACAATCAAAAATCATTTATCCAGTATAGTTACGCCCTAATATGGCACTTATCACCTTACCGAATACTAGACTAAAATCATCATCATTATGATTTTAAAACTAGGTCTCATCGGTAGAGGGTCTAGCTCTAAATAAAAAAGAAATTATATGCGCTAAATATAGGCGCTATGTGATGCTATCAAATATTTTTGTGTGTATCGATAGTACTAGCGGCCCGCCCCGGCTTCGCACGGTGACATTTATCAAATATTTTGTCTAGTCGTGCGAAGACGGGGCGGGCAGCTAGTATAATATATAGCCTATGTTACACAGTGATAATGTATCTTTCTAACGGTGAAAGAATTTTTGAAATCGGCCCAGAACTTTCGAAGCCTATTCAATACAAACACACAAAAATACAAAATCTTTCCTCTTTATAATATTCTTTCTTTATTCTTTATTCAATAAATTGCACATGTGTTATAGTAAAATACAATACAAATTACTATAGTAAGTATAGATATAGAAGTATAGATGATAGGGTATATTTACCGGTTGCATGTGATGTTGCGCGGGCGCGGCGAGTAACGGCGCTTGGGGGCGCGGCGTTTGCTGAACCACCGACTGCGGCACCTACCCACCAAACATATTACATATAATTATAATTCAATACATGTAACTCAGTGATAATATAGCATTCAGTTGATGAAATAATTTTTAAAATCGGTTCAGTAGTTCTGAGTTGTTAATTACTAACAAATCTTGATGTTATACAGTAGCTGGCTTGATGTTCAGCAGCAGCGGGCAGTGTGTATGGTGTATAGTGTATAGGGTATAGTGTGTCCTGACCGGCTTGATGTTCTGCAGCAGCGGGCAGTGTGTATGGTGTATAGTGTATAGGGTATAGTGTGTCCTGACCGGCTTGATGTTCTGCAGCAGCGGGCAGTGTGTATGGTGTATAGTGTATAGGGTATAGTGTGTCCTGACCGGCTTGATGTTCTGCAGCAGCGGGCAGTGTGTATGGTGTATAGTGTATAGGGTATAGTGTGTCCTGACCGGCTTGATGTTCTGCAGCAGCGGGCAGTGTGTATGGTGTATAGTGTATAGGGTATAGTGTGTCCTGACCGGCTTGATGTTCTGCAGCAGCGGGCAGTGTGTATGGTGTATAGTGTATAGGGTATAGTGTGTCCTGACCGGCTTGATGTTCTGCAGCAGCGGGCAGTGTGTATGGTGTATAGTGTATAGGGTATAGTGTGTCCTGACCGGCTTGATGTTCTGCAGCAGCGGGCAGTGTGTATGGTGTATAGTGTATAGGGTATAGTGTGTCCTGACCGGCTTGATGTTCTGCAGCAGCGGGCAGTGTGTATGGTGTATAGTGTATAGGGTATAGTGTGTCCTGACCGGCTTGATGTTCTGCAGCAGCGGGCAGTGTGTATGGTGTATAGTGTATAGGGTATAGTGTGTCCTGACCGGCTTGATGTTCTGCAGCAGCGGGCAGTGTGTATGGTGTATAGTGTATAGGGTATAGTGTGTCCTGACCGGCTTGATGTTCTGCAGCAGCGGGCAGTGTGTATGGTGTATAGTGTATAGGGTATAGTGTGTCCTGACCGGCTTGATGTTCTGCAGCAGCGGGCAGTGTGTATGGTGTATAGTGTATAGGGTATAGTGTGTCCTGACCGGCTTGATGTTCTGCAGCAGCACGGCCTTGCCCCCCTGCAGCAGCACGGCGGAGGAGTTGAGCAGGCCGGGCGCCAGCAGCAGAGGCTTGCCCGCGCCCAGCACCAGCTTGGCCGGCTGCCCCACCACCACGGGCTTGGGGCCCGCACCCGCGCCCACACCCACCCCGCCCTACACACACACATACATATACATGTGCCCAATATATTTCCCTTCGAGGGATTTCGTGAAAAGAGAAGGAAATCACAGGAAGCCGAGAAACGATAATGCTAATTAAGCTACTTTGTCGCTTGAGGTGACGAATTTTGTTCCAGTATCAGTGTCAAAAAAAGGTCTGTGATTAAATTAATAAAGAGAGGTAGGGCGAATTAGGATCTCCTGTGGGTTTTCCCATTCATACTGGAGCCGCCCGACGGGGGACTGTACCTCCACCTTACAGAAGACTGAACTGAAATAACACTACTCTGATAGTGTTGTGTTACTGCAGTAAGTAAGGTTGCCAGTGCTCCACGACAGACACCCACCCACCGTCCTCATCAACAACATAGATGGCAACTCGTTAGTGATATCCCGGTATTGCTAGGTGACTGCTTGCCATCAAGTGGGCCATATGCTTGTGTGCCACCTTAGTGGTATATAAAAAATTAGTGTGTAAAAAAATTAGGAAACATTTTTTTTTACTACCAATTAAGTTACGTTAAGTAGCTTGAAAGTAAGCGACCACCGTAGCTCATAGAAGTCTGCAAATAAGTATAAATAATAAATGTATAAAAAAAAATGTGAGGTATTTATTTTGAGATAATGTGTATTTACCTGTTGCACGAGTATAGGGCTGGCCCTGGGCGGCGGGTCTGCGGGGGCGGGCCGCTCGGGCGCGGGGCGCTCCGCCGAGGGTGCTTCGCCCCCCGTCGCCCCCACCGCTCCCACCACGCCCCCCACGCCCGCCGCGCCCGCAGCCGCGCCCGGGGGCGCAGCCTCTGCTGCACTCACTGACACACACACACCAATCAACTTCAAGCTTATTGAAGAGTGCGACTGACACTCGACACTTACAGATATAGAAATGATTTAATTCAGTTGGGCGCCCTATTTAAGTAGGAGGCCTGACAAGACACTTAGATAGGTGATTTAAATAAAATTATAATAAAGCTTGTTAAATAAACACAGGAGTTACTTTACGGTAATTCATATTTATAAATAGAAATCTTTGCTTAATTTGCTTATATTGGTATGTCCTTATTTAATCCCGCACATAAGTTAGTGATAGCAATCATATTAGTGCAATCAAATCAAAAAATCGATACCTTTATCATCATTAATGAAATATAAATGTTAAACAAATTAAATCATTAACATAATTTAATTCATTCAATAAATATATCCTACTAGCTAATTGATTAAAGATTGAAGAGAATTGATTAAAGAAGATTAAAAATTTATTAAAATTGATACATAAACCTATATACATACAGGTGAAATTATCAAAAGCGGAAGTTAAAAATATATATTTACCGGGTGTGGTATCGTCCTGTGTGGCCATCGGGCAGCTGTTCCCCTTGCTGAAGTCTGGCGGAGACGCGGGCGCGCCCGCGGGCGGCGCCGCCTTCTTGGACCCCTCCTCCATCTCTGATCACACAATCATACCACTTAAACCCAAATACTAAAACAAAAAAAATACGATATAATTGAAAACTTTGATCCACAAAGAGGGACGCTGTCAACCTTAAAAACAAAAAAACATACCACTTAATGGGGGCTCGACAAACAATTTTGCAATTTAGACCTTCATAAGTGCCTTATTAGGGCGTAAACTGAATAAATTATTTTGTTTTTTTTTTGCCTCTTTCTTACCCGTGTATGGCGAAGCCAAAAGAAAGGGTTATTATTTTAGCAGTCTGTGTATATATGTATGTTTGTATTTAGTTATTTACGTATATATATATTTTTTTATACCACTAAGGTGGCACACAAGCATACGGCCCACCATCAGGTGGGCCGTATGCTTGATGGTAAGCAGTCACCGTAGCCTATAGCCGCTAGCAATACCAGGGGTATCAATACGGGGTGCCAACCATGTTGCTGATGAGGACTCACTGGACACACTCATATTCCTCCGTATCGCCTTAACTACTCATCCGATTTTGATAAATAAGGTGTCAATCGGTTCGTTATAATGGGTCGGATAACATTTTTCAACAACAAAAATTTTAAGCGACTTCTACCAAAGGAGGAGGAGGAGAGAGAGGAGGAGTGATTTTACCTTGTAAATCTCGATTAAACAGATTTTATATGAAAAAATAGCACGTGTGTAAAATATACAAAATCTTATATATACAATTGTCGTGTGGCGGTGTTTGTAGTTAAACTCCTCCGAAACGGCTTGACCGAACCCCATGAAATTTTGTGTGCATATTGGGTAGGTCTGAGAATCGGACATGTATTTTTCATCCCCCTAAATTAAAAAAAGAATTTTGAAATCAGTCCAGTAATGTCGGTGCATTTAGACATTTATTTAATATTTTGTCCACCCGTGCGAAGCCGGGGCGGGCAGCTAGTATACATATAAAAACCTGTGATAGTAGGTGGACGGGTAACGACCCGATATAATAACACATTTTAGTTCTTTTCTTGATCAAAATGTCTGTATAATAATAAAAAGAGACAATATTAACTATTACATAAATAAGTAGTGCCCCTCAATTTTACCTCACGAGTAGATAATATACTGATTTTACTAACCGGGTTTGTTTATTACAAATGCCTATAAGTGCAGTAGTTACGAGTGCCTTGTAACTATAACAAATGTGCAATAAATAAATAAAATAATATTAGTCGGATAAGATAGATAGAAGCGGACAATGATATATCAAAACTCAAGTTAAATACAAATAATCACTTACTAAAGAATGAACACGAGTTGTCTGGCGCAATAAGGACAAACTGAATGCATGCAGACATATTATACAGACACATAAATTACCACAATAAAGATTGCGAAGGTTCTTTGTGTTATCACATCGAGACTTTGCGATTTATGATTGTTACCCAACTGTTCCAGAAGGTGGGTTATGTTTAATAGTGTACTAGCTGTCCCGACAGACGTTGTACTGTCCCAGTTACGAATTCATATGTCAAATAAAATACATCTTAGCAAGAAGGACAAAGTTTAGATGTTCCGGTTGTTTTTTTTTCTGATTTTCTTTTCATACTAACCTTCTCCCGACAATAAAAACAACAATGACAGACAAAAAAATCGCAGAATCTGTCTAGCAGTTCACACGTGATGGCGTGACCAAGGGAAATAGGAATTCATTTTTATATTTAAAGATTTATGTATGCTAGCGTTACCCGACCACGCTTCACAACTTTTTTAATTGATGACCAAAGAAGAAAGAGTGTGTGAGTCGAGAGTGAAAAAGCGCTCTGCCTACTCTCTGCTTACTCTATGAGAGAGTTGGCGTGATGGTATCGTATGTATGTGTGTGTGATGATCCTCGATATAATGATTATTTTAAGCCGTGATGGCTTCGTGGTTGAAGGAACGGCCTGTTGTCACTACTACTACAATATAAATAACTCTACTTTGATGTAGTGTTTTGTTTCTGTGGTAAGTAATGCTACCAATGCTTCGCTAAGATACGCTGCGCTAGTAGTACTGCTGCTAGCACAGTGGGTCCTCATCAACAAATATTTTGGCAACCCGGTAGTGATATCCCTGGTATTACTAGCGGCTATAGGATATGGTGACTGCTTACCATCAGATGGGCCATATGCTTATGTGCCACCTTAGTGGTATAAAAATAATTGCCAAATAGTGTTATGAGGGGGTCAAAAGTGGCTCCAAATGGTTCGTGCAATATTACACACGGTGCTGGTCGCCTAGCACATGCTACCGAGTGTCTAGATGAGTGGTGAGCGTGAGATGCAAGATGGTTACCCAGTTTCCTGCGCTTCTTGATCTGCGCATGCGTGGCGGGTTGCTCGGTGATGTCGAGCAGCTTGATGCCGGGGCGCGGCGCGCGCGGGGGCGGCGCCCCGCGGGCCAGCGCGCCGCGCGCCGCGCGCAGCGCCGGCAGGCCCTTCAGGGGCGCTGCCCACATACAATACCACGTCACTAACTATATACATACATAACACAACGCAACAGGAATGTAGCTTGACGATCCTGATACTGGTTACGATATAAGGATAAAGTTATGTTAGTCATCGGTCGTTTTTATATCATAATAATAAATCTTCACGCCTTCCCAAAAGGGTCCCCGCAGGGGTAGGCAGAGGTGTTACAACACCCACTTTCCACCGAAGATAATTGGGTGGCCAACGTGACAGATGGTGAGTCCGTCGCCGTCTCTTAGGCACTACATACCATCCTTGAATTTCTTCTCAGACGTAGTATGCAGGTTTCCTCACGATGTTTTCATCTATAGGGGCAATGCTGCCAGCCTTCTTGGCACCCTCACATGTGACAACAATTTGAGGCAAGTGTTTTATTTATTTTATTTTTTTATATCATGTTAGTTTTTTTATTTTCTTTCATTTAGTTTTAGATTGTATTATTATTGCCCCATATATTATATACTTACGTGTAATTCAGTTATGAAACAGATGTTATTAGTGTTTATATATGAATAAGAGCTCACTTGTGTCAGTCATTTTCCTGGGCATGCCGCGACTCCTGACGGGTACGGTGGGGGCCTGCGCCTTCTTCTGGTTGGCCTGCGCCTCCGAAGCTTTGGCGAGGAGCTCGCTCCTCAACGCTACGGATTTGGGCTTTCGTTTTAACGTAAAATGCTTCACTGGAGTCGGCTGTTGGCCCACCTGTCAATAAAATTAAGTATGAAACCAGGAAATATTCTCAGCTGAAATTGTTATGTACAAACTATTTTTTATATAAACAACTTATGCATACATATTTTAATAGATTTAATACTCAGAATATAGCCATGGCCATATACTACCTTCCCTAACAAAATACATTCTAACTGTAGTAAGTGAGCATACGCTTTAGGGCAAAAAAAAGAAATTAAGAAAGAAATATGAGTCATTAAACTCACCACTGAAACTAAGGCATTTTTATTCAAATAGAGGCACTCAAGAGGCAGCAGTCCTAAGTCTGAATGTTTGGCCAGGGCCCTCCGCAGCTCCCCAATCATGTCACTGAATATGGGCCGGGTTTCATCAAACTCCGCTATCTCTGTATTGAGTGTGCCGGAGGACGGGAATGTTTTGAGAACCTCAGCCAACATTGCCACCCACAAGTCTGAGTCCACAGCCGCAACCTCAATGATTTCTTCCAACTCACTTTTCCACTGGAATAAAGAGAACATATCCTTAGTTTCTTATAAATATACTGGTGTTGATTCTGTTGTACAAAATTAAACTAATTTGACGGGACTAAAAAGTCTTGCTATTCCTTTCTCAGCATGGGGTTAAATAAGGATGACAAGTCCTGTCAAATTAGTTTAATGGTTTTGAACAACAAAATCAAAAGAAAGTTGCATGAAAAAAATGACAGAGCACTGGGTTTCTGGTAGTTTAGACCTCCATAAGTGCCTTATTAGGGTCTTAACTGAATAAATGTGTTTTGATTTTGATTCAACACCTCTGTCTCTGTGTTTTAGATATTTTTAAGCTGCTCTAGTATTCTCTGCCTATTTAAATTTCAATTCAATAAGGAGTATAATCATTTAGAATGAGTATATTTGCTAGTAAATAAAGAAACAAGTTAAAAAGACGCAGTTGGTTCTGTGGACATTCATGAATGCAGAGTATTTTTAGATTGTTACTTTAGTAAATTAAAGGACCCAATCAGTAATTTCAATTTTTTTTTTATAACAGTACATACATTATAACTAAACTATTCATGTACCTATTTTTTGTATAATTGTAATATATGCCTAATGTAACTCAAGGCCGAAACAAATGTTCATCAAAAAAATGTTTGCCAGATCCAGGAAAGTAACCCACTACACCTGCCATAGCAGTCAGGTTTACTAACCACTAGACCAATGGTACTGCCACACAGTGCATGCTGTTATACTATCGTAATAATACATTTCTGGGAACTTTTTTTATATACAACCTGGCATGTCCTGCTAACCTTTTCGAATTCATAAAAATCTTTTTGAATTTGAAACTTACTATTTATAAATATGATCATTAATATAGTTCTCATTATTTTCTTACTATCATACAAACCAATTTCCAAATTATTGGTAGGTGAGCCTTTGAGTAAGTTGATAAATTAGTGTGTAATATGAATTTTACTGGAGCAGCAACCTAGTATTTATAGATTATATTTATAGAGGTTATATAGATCTTCTGTGTCTACCACTAGATTAAATTTGTCAAACAAACCATTATTTAATACGGATTAAAAGGGAACAATATTAAAAGTTTAATTCCAATAAGTAAACAAAACTTCATGGAGGGAAAATTTATGTTCCATGCTGCAGCACTTGCAGTTGGTACGTACGAAGTAAAAATGCTTCACTAAGTAACGATCGATTATAATTTAGAACTATTTATAATATTAATTAGCATTAACTGGAGAATTTATAAGATTTTATATTCCTATGTCACAACAAATAAAACCACTGCATTTACAAATATAGGGCATCTCTTTTTATCGTAATATGGTAAACGACACAGAAAGAGATAAAGCATACAATACAGTTACGCAAATCATAAAATATCAAACAGAAAAGTTACCTCCTCAACATTTCTGCGCGGGATATGAAAGAAACTTAGCAATAATTTCAATTTCACTTGTGTTTGCAAATCTGGAAAACAATCTTTAATATTTTTCAATACTTCTGCGTTTAATTGTGTACAAATTGAACCAGTTGTCCACGAATCGTTCGATGTACCAAGTTTATTGTGAAGCCACAAAGATGTGTCACTATCTCTAACGTTCGCCATCTTGCAACTGGGATAGTGACGTATTCGCCATGCGTCTCTTTAACTTTGCTTAGTGAAGTGACTCAACAAATCGACTAAAACAAAAAAAAATGACAGATTTCTGAATATCATAGACAATATAGGGACCATAGATAGATGTAAATTTTTAAACCTATGCTATGCGTGCCATAACAGCGCCATAAAAACACGCGCCATATTTGACTGTTTTGCTAAGCGATTTTATTGATTAATCATATCGTTCATGGATGGTAATGTATTCACGAGCGTTTCCAAGTAATTATGTCTGACTTATCCGATGTATATTTGCCTGCAAATATTTACGAAGAAGCTTTAAATGAAGAGACAACGTTAAATTTGTCGGATCGGGGATTGGACATTGTTCCGAAGATCAAAAGTCAATTAATTTGTGTTAGTAAAATTGAATCTCATTCAAGTATGTTTTGAATTGATACTATAAATCACGAACACTTTCATCTTTGATTATATACGTACATTAATGTATGATTCCATAAATTTATACTTGTAAATGCAAGACTGCGTCCGTCAGTAGTAAGGTATATGTGAAACTTGTGAAACAACTACTACTTAAATAACTACCACTACCTTCATTTAAACTAAAGTTCACGGTCATCCGCAATCAAGTTTTTTTTGTGATTTGTTAGGATGTAATAATTTATTCCATTGTACTACTACATAATATTTATATGTCACAGGTAATATATCTCCAAAACAATAAACTTATCACCTTGCCTGATGATTTCTTCCCATCATTACCCAGTCTCATGTGGCTCGACGTGCGGGATAATCTGCTTACAGATCTGCCCAAATCAGTGCATAATCATCCAACTTTAACTCATTTATTGTTGCAAAACAATAAGATTACTTCTCTTCCCAACGAATTGGGTTCAGTGAAGCTAAAAGTTCTTCAATTAAGCGGGAATCCGCTCATGTATCCTCCTAGGGAGATAATCAAAGCTGGTTTGCCCAAACTGTTGGTGTTTCTACACGAGCAATACATAGGAAATATATTCAGTCACTCACAGAGTGATGTAACTGAAGACACGGTTAGTACGAGCGAAAATTGTGGCGACACTATTTGCGAAGCTGGCAGAAGTTACAACTCTGTCATCGACCAAGATACGGTAAAGAAGAAACCCTTGGTTATCTTGAACGAGAAAGAATGCGACGAATCCGATGAAGAATTCTACGCTAAAGTCAAAGGGAAATGCCCGAAGCTCGCTAAAAGTAGACACAAGACATTGCCGCCACATTGTCAAAGCGCGAAATATCTGAAACACTTAGCAGCAGACAATCAAGAGACACAAATGATGAAAATTAAACGGAGCTATTTAAAGGATTTAGCTATAAAGAAGCACAAGGAGTTGCTCGCAACGAGGGAAAAGATATTGCAGGATAGAAAGTGGGTAATCACTTGTTCTTGACACGTGCAAACCGGCACGAACCATTATTTTTGGTACTAACTTTTCCCTTCTCGTTCTGCGTAATAAAGGCTTTCAAAGTTTACTTTGAGGCTTTTTTATCCTTAACATTTTAGGCACGAACTAAATATAAATATAAATTCGCAACGCGTTTCTGTCTGAATTGTATGGCAAAAAAGTAGAAACAGAACAACATTTTTGAATGACGTGTACTGTAAACAAAACAATCAAGACGGTTGATGCTCCATACGAGCTGCGGCGTGGCACCCCTATTATTTTCTACCTTTTTTTGCCAGACTGTACCTTTGGTATTGCAAGTGTCTATAGGCTATGGTGATCGCTTACCGTCATCACTTACATCGGCTGGCAGTACGCTTTTTGCCACCATCGTAGCTTAAGAATCCTTTCCAGGAACGCTGAACTACTGAGGAACTGGCAAAGATCCTATAGGAACAGAAAGGCCGACGTAGACGGCTCTTACAAACTGGACCCTAACTCGTACCCGTACGACACAAATCCCGAGTACCTTAACTTCTTGACCAGGGAGGATATTGAGAAAGATCTCCCGGATAAGTACAAGAAGAAATTAATTCGCAAGTGCAAACCTTCTGTACCTCGGAAGAGTAATAATGACGTACATCTTGCGCTTAAGATCAAACAGCTGTTTGATAACTTGGAGGCCATTGATTTGAACAAGAAAGACATGACGCCCAGAACTGAGCAGAAGGTTCTGCTGAATGAAATACAAAAGGTAATTAGAAGAGGTCGTCTAAGCTTAAATTACGCGCCCCTGCACTTTACCCCTCAATTTCCAGAACGCGGCGCAGGCGATCGTTATTTATGCTTAGGGACCTATTGGTGCCAATTCTGTTGTTCAAAATTACTAAACCTAATTTGACAGATCTAAAAAATTTCGCCATCCTTATTTAACCCCGCACATGAGAAAGGGATAGCAAGACTTTTAGACCTGTCAAGTTTAGTCATTTTGAACAGAATTGGCACCAATATATAAATAGTAGGTGGTCAGGATATGAATTTCGAAGTAATATTTGTTTTGAAAGTCCAACAATTGGTTGGTAATGTGTGAAGTCTTGAAAATTATTTATTTTTATGCCTTAAGAACGGCCTTTTCAATTTCCAGATAACTGAGATCAAACAGAAACTTATGGAGCTTTCTACTACCAACGTTACGTCAGTTGAAGCCGACTGAAATTTGTCGACACACGATTTGACTATATAGATGCGACGGAATACATTTCAAAGGTGGAAGTATGATTTCAAGTGTTTCTTATTCCAAAAATGTTAATTATAAATAAAACAAAGAATATTTTTTGATTGTTTTATTGATTGATCGACGGTCGGCACCATAACACTGTTTTATGACAAGTCTTCCACCTGATGGTAAGCGTCACGCCGCCCATACAACAGATGCAGTTCCACCCAGGACCTAAGATCGTAGTCCCGCGTGGAACTGCACTGCACTCACCTCAAGGCATCGGTTGTCTATGCCTAGTAATATTTTTTTTTATAAATAAAGTAATGTACAGCTTATATAGGATTATAGGTACAAAATTGCGTTCTAACAAGTATGTATACACAGTTTATGTGATATGGTATGTATATATATATATATATGTATACCTATACATTATATATAACAAGCATGTGAATAATGGACTACTATTGCAGAGTCCAAGTAACAAATCAACAAGTACCTACTTATATTCGAGGAGGTTGTTTTAGAATCCACACCGAACCCAACGACGTTATGAAAATCAATTTTTTTTTCACATATTCAAACAAATACGATTACATCACTTCGTAGATTGTATGGAAAACACTGACCTACTTGTTTTTATGCTATGATGGCAAACGAGCATAAAGCCCGCCTAATGGTAAGCGTTAACCGGACCCTATGGACGCTTGCAACACCAAAAATACGACCTAAAATGCGACCCTAAAATAGGAAAAAAAAACGGAATTTGTCGTGGCATTATATTATTATGATCATAGGTATGACGAAGACGAATCTAAATAAACTCCAAAAACTAAGCTGTGTTGATTTGTTACATCCATTAAATTAAATGCGATAGTGGTGCCAATTCTGTTGTTCAAAATTACTAAACTTAACTAATTTGACAGGTCTAAAAATATTGCCAACCTTATTTAACCCCGCACATGAGAAAGGGATAGCAAGACTTTTAGACCTGTCAAATTAGTTAAGTTAAGTAATTTTGAACAACAGAATCGACATCATTAATTAATTAATTAGCATAAACTTAACATAGGAGTAAATACACTGCTACATCTGATATAATGCTCAGGACATGTTAAAAAAATATACATTTCTGAATACAATCAAAGTATCCATCGACTAATATTTAATTTGTGCGTCAAATATAAAAGTGAAACATTTACATATTAAAAGCAGTTATTTAAAACAGAATCGAATAGGTACCCTATTCGATAATATTCGCTTCAACTTAACATCTATAACATACAACCAAAGCATAATCTCTTAAATACGATATCGGTGTCGATTCTTTTGTACGACATCACTAAACTAATTTGACAGGACAAAGTATTGCTATCCCTTTCCCATGTGCGGGGTTACAAAACTCTTGTCAAATTACTTTAGTTTAATGATTCCGTGCAACAGAATTAGCACCATTGTGCATACAAAACTATTAGGATCA
Organism: Falcaria lacertinaria; assembly: GCA_951449985.1. NCBI lineage: Eukaryota > Metazoa > Arthropoda > Insecta > Lepidoptera > Drepanidae > Falcaria > Falcaria lacertinaria. The sequence goes on along the minus strand of OX602130.1, from coordinate 5,720,937 downwards.
AAGGCTTAAAATAAAATTAGCGCAAAATACATTTGCCAACATTTATGGATATCAATATTGACCGATCGGCAGTCTATATATATACAAGAACAAAACCAACAAAAATTTATATATTCTTATATTCATGGTCAGAAGTTTTAAAGATGTAATAAAATATAGATTTATAATGATAATTGAACTTAAAAAACATACTTAATATTTTCAGGCTGTCACATAATAAAAAATACTTGACAGAAAAATCTCAGTTATCAAAATAAATACGGCCTTTAAAAATGTTTTTTACATACATAAATTTAAATACATACATATCGCCTTGCCAAATCCATAACCGGGTAGGCGGAAAGTACAGAGTGTATTTCACTCTTGACTTGCATAGCTTTTCTTCTTTGTACTATCTTTGAAGACAGTATGTGTCACATTATAAAACGAATGTTACGACTCGAAAATCTCAACAGAAAAACTTATTATAAACGTGACTGTGATGTGGCGTATGTCTATACCAATATTATAAAGAGGAAACATTTGTATTTTTGTGTTGAATAGGCTCCGAAACTACTGGACCGATTTCAATTCTTTCACCGTTAGAAAGCTACATTATCACTGAGTAACATAGGCTATATACAAGGTTCATCGGAAAGGGAGTCCTGATATTTAGGCAATACAAAGTATCACCTGTGATTGTTACACAGCCGACGTCCCGACTCGGAGATCGTATGATTTTAATTTCATACTAAAATTAAGTTATGCAATTTATTTCTAAATAGTAGCAACCCTCTTGAGCTATAGCTATGCATTATGCGATGAATGAGGCGCGCGGCGGCAGGCGGTTAACTATAAAGCGCCTTACACGTGCCGCACCGGCTGATATTAACCTACTCAGTAACAGTGGATTGTGCATCCATTTACGTCTACCTGTTTGTTTGATTTCAAATTATCTAAAACTTACCTGTTCTAATTATTATGTTGCTTTATTTGATCGGACACGTCACGTATTTGTTCACTTTAAGAATATCACGTATCGAAACACTTGCGGAGAGCCCCCGATGCTCTCAAACGTACCTACTATCTACCTACTATCCATCGCAAATCTACCAATGCAAAACATAATAGTCCTCCTGATTGGTGTAGGTCTCCGTCGACATTTTTGACACAAAACAATACTAATAAGCAATAACAATAACAGAATTATTAATAACAATAACTACAATAATCCGAATAAAAACACACGACTCACGTTAGCAAATTAGCGAAATAAACACCCGAATGCCTTTAGCTGCTTAGAGCGACTGAACTGAAGCCCATGAAAGAAATTAATTTTGCCTACAAAAAATATTTTAGGCTTTTATGCAATGGCGGTAAAACGAATTCGTCAAAGGACATGCGCCGAAAGAGCCGCGTAGGCTAGTTGGCGCGTGCGGCGGTGCCTTTGACTCCTTGCCCGGTATTGTGGATAGGGCATGCGGATAGGTAGCGTCCGTCGGCCATTTTGCAGTTGCGGTCATTACCCCAAATATGAAACACAGCTGATAGGGTTGCGTTAGCTTATTTGTCATGAAATCTTTAGACACTTATAACTCAAAACTATTGACTTTTGGGGAAAGTCGTATATAGAAAAGTTGTTCGTAATCATGGGTACTTTAGTATTGTTTCAGATACATACACCATTGTGGTTACACCTTGTATATTATACTAGCTGCCCGCCCCGGCTTCGCACGGCCAGCGTTAGCCGTATAAGTTAAATACCTACAAAACCCAAATGAATTATACATAAAAACCTTCCTCTTGAATCACTCTATCTCTATATATAAAAATGAATCCCTATTTCCTTGGTCACGGCATCAGCGTGAACGGCTGGACCGATTTCTGAATCTAAAGTCCTTTTTTTCTATGGTGTATTTGACATATGACTTCATAGCTAAGACAGGACAACGCCTGTCGGGTCAGCTAGTCTTTTATAAAACCACATCAAAATCCGTTGCGTAGTTTGAAAGATCTAAGCACACATAGGGACAGACAGAGAGCGGGGAGCGATTTAGTTTGATACAATGTAGTGAGTGAGATAAGATTACAAATTCAATGACAATGTGGACGACCGACATAAGAACTCGAGTTATAAATAATGTGATACTGTTTGTTATTGACCGGCGCCTTGACCTTGACCCCACACAGTCTTCCATCTCGCTCACACCGCATCCAGAGTAAGCGAGAGGAATAACGATAACATACTAATAACGGAGCGGAATATTATTATGTAATTGAGCTTACTTTTACAATATACATTCGTATATTTATTTACATTGGAAGATCTATTGCTCTGATTTATATTAAATATATATAAAAAATGGCAAGTGTGAGATGGACTCGCACACCGAGGGCTCCGTATTGTTTATAATAATAAAAAATCTCCTTTTTGTAGAAAATATATCAATTCACACTCTATGAGAACTTCAAGCGTCTACTTGATACCATAATTAAAATAGGACAAAAAAACACGTTTTTTTCCAGTAGGGGAGCCCACTTTATATTTTTATTTTCTTTTAAATTTAATATATAATAATTTTGTGAAATTAACAAGTGTCTACCTATTACCGATCATGGGATACAGCCCGCTGACAGACAGACGGACGGACGAACGGACAGCGAAGTCTTATTAATATTCCGTTGACTACTCTTCGGGTACGGAACCTTAAAAATTAAGGTGACATTTGAAAAGATTTATGAACAAATCGCATATATTTTGTTTTTTATTTATTTCTAAATAATATGCCAATCATTTTGTATTTAATGTTACACTCTGTTTTAATTAAAACATAATTTTAATTCTGTTAAAATAGCTTCAACGTTCACTTTGCCTTATTTATTTTAACACGTACAATTCATACATACATTGCAATGCAATTTTTTGGTGCAAAGCCATGGAGGCACTTGGCAACATTCTTCAACTCTCAAAATTTCAATACATCAGCGCGTTCATAACTTTGAGAACTACCAAAAGCTTAGTCTAAATTCAAACTATTGTATAATAGTTACATACATACATATCAACACACAAAGTGTTTGAGCCCAAGAATAACATTTATTATTTTATCATACTTTTTTTAATTTACCACTAAGGTGACACACAAGCATACGGCTCACCTGATTGTAAGCAGTCACCGTAGCCTATAGTCGCTAACAATACCAGGGGAATCACTAACGGGTTGCCAACCCTGTTATTGATGAGGATTCACTGTGCTAGCAGCATTACTACTAGTTCAGCGTATCCTCGTGAAACACTGGCAACCTTACTTACCGCAGAAACCATCCTAAAGGACCTTCTATGGTGTATTTGACATAAATTCATACCTAAGACAGAAAAACGTCAGTCGGGACAGCTAGCATAATATAGGTATCTCGAGCGTCGGGTGCGGTGAGTGGAATCTGATCGTTGCCGATTGGACCGACTTCAGAAGATCACACTTCATACATACAGAGCGTTCAGAATTCAATTGGAGATCGCTAGAAGGAGCGTCCGAGATAGAGACGACCGGACGCTCGGTGCAACTCCACGAACCCTAGCTTGCCGTAGAACTGTGCCAGGTATTGGTCTGTCGAGTTGATACATGCGTGTACGCCGCTTGCACCTGAACATAAAAAACGACACGGTTTACAGACAATATTCACGATATATGTAGAGAGATATTCAAATTAGGAGTTACCCGACTGAAATATTGACTTTACAGACGATTGCAGTCAAATAACACTAGTCTAGTTTAATGTTGCTTCTGGTTGAGTGAAATATTTATTCCTCGAAGAGGCGATTTATTACTAGAGAGGGAACGACGCTATCCTTATTTGAGCACTGATTAACGAACTGAGATATCAGTGTATTGTGCTGTGTAGTAAGGTATAGTGTGTAGTGTGTACCGTGCGCGCGCAGGGCGGCCAGCAGGCAGGTGAGCAGGCGCGCGGGGGCGAGGGGGCGCGTGTGTAGTGTGTAGAGGAGTGTGTAGTGTGTAGTGTGTACCGTGCGCGCGCAGGGCGGCCAGCAGGCAGGTGAGCAGGCGCGCGGGGGCGAGGGGGCGCGTGTGTAGTGTGTAGAGGAGTGTGTAGTGTGTAGTGTGTACCGTGCGCGCGCAGGGCGGCCAGCAGGCAGGTGAGCAGGCGCGCGGGGGCGAGGGGGCGCGTGTGTAGTGTGTAGAGGAGTGTGTAGTGTGTAGTGTGTACCGTGCGCGCGCAGGGCGGCCAGCAGGCAGGTGAGCAGGCGCGCGGGGGCGAGGGGGCGCGTGTGTAGTGTGTAGAGGAGTGTGTAGTGTGTAGTGTGTACCGTGCGCGCGCAGGGCGGCCAGCAGGCAGGTGAGCAGGCGCGCGGGGGCGAGGGGGCGCGTGTGTAGTGTGTAGAGGAGTGTGTAGTGTGTAGTGTGTAGTGTGTACCGTGCGCGCGCAGGGCGGCCAGCAGGCAGGTGAGCAGGCGCGCGGGGGCGAGGGGGCGCGTGTGTAGTGTGTAGAGGAGTGTGTAGTGTGTAGTGTGTAGTGTGTACCGTGCGCGCGCAGGGCGGCCAGCAGGCAGGTGAGCAGGCGCGCGGGGGCGAGGGGGCGCGTGTGTAGTGTGTAGAGGAGTGTGTAGTGTGTAGTGTGTAGTGTGTACCGTGCGCGCGCAGGGCGGCCAGCAGGCAGGTGAGCAGGCGCGCGGGGGCGAGGGGGTCGCGGGCGGCGGGCAGCACGCAGCAGGTGACCAGCGCGGGGTGGCCGCGCGTCACGCTGCCCGGCGCGCGCTCCGACGATGAGAACTCGTGGAAGTGCTCGATGCACGCCTGCGACACACGCACACGTCACATATACTCCTAGCCGCTGGAGACTATACTACACTGGTACAGGAGGTGGGGTTACCTTGGCGGCGGGCCCCAGGTCGTGGCGGGCGGCGAGGCTGGCGGGGTACTTGCGGCACATGGCGGGCACCCAGGCCGCCTCCTGCCGCCGGTACAGCTCCTTGCTGCTCAGCGCCGCGCACGCGTACCCCACTATCTCACCCTTCACACCTGCAATACACACTAGTATCACAAACACACACGAGAACACTAAAGGAAACATCTTTATGCCTTAACTACAGTAAAAAAAAAGTTTTAACGAATCTTCCATGCATTGAATAATGAGGTTGTGCACCCGGCCGCGCTCTATACTCGTTGGTTCGTATCTCGATACTCAAATGCATACACACCGATATTATTATAATAGTAAGAGAAAGAGAGAGAGAAAGAGATAGAGAGATAGAGAGAGAGAGAGAGGAAGAGAGAGATCCGTTGCGTAGTTTTAAAGATCTAAGCATACATAGGGACAGACAGAGAGCGGGAAGCGACTATGTTTTATAGTATATAGTAATGCATGTATACAATATACCAATGCGAGCAGGCCGGTTGTCGGCATCAGAGTCGGGCGTGGTCCGGTCGCAGTCGTAGTGCACGCAGTCCTCCTCGTCCTCGATCACCATGCACAGCTCGGGGGAGAGCGTCAGGAACGGCATCACTAGCCTTCACACAACATATCAAGTTGGTAATTTAGACCTTCAGTGCTTTCTTATTAGGGCCTAAGGGGCCGTTCAAGTATTACGTAAGCAGATTAATTACAAATATTTACCCGCCCCTCCCCCTTGTCATCAAAAGTAAGCAAAGCTCTTACCCCCCCTCCCATGCTTACGTAAGCATTGGTATATGCATTTTTCTTTTAATGTGGGAATCCCCGAATTGGCATTTCGTTTTCAAGCATAGACAATGTGTGAGTTGCCATATGTGTAAGAAAGTAAATAACTACTGCTGACGTAATCACCATCTAGAGCCCCCACCCTCCATGTCATCAAAAATAAGCAAAGTATAGACCCCCCGCCCCCCTGTAGTGCTTACGTAATACTTGAACGGCCCCACAACTGAATAAATGATTTTTGATTTTGATATAAAAAATCGACCAAGTGAGATTTGGACTCGCACACTGCGGGTTCCGTACTAAATCAAACTAGGTTAAATGACTAACTTTACTTTGTTTTGTTCGAACCCTAGAAACGGATTTAGCACCAACGGCAAATAATAAGTTTGTAATAGTATATTCGGTCTTTTCTTAGCATAATAATAATATATCTTCACACCTTCCCACAACGGTTCCCGAAGAGGTAGGCAGAGGTTTTACAACACTCACTTTCCGACGAAAATCAGGTACCAACGTGGCAGATGGTGAGTCCGTCACCGTCTCTTAGGCACTACATACTTCCTTGAATTTCTTCTCAGACGTATGCAGGTTTCCTCACGATGTTTTCCTTCACAGTAAACGGTGTGACTAATCACTGCACTTAAGCTAGAAAAACTCATTGGTACAGACCGGTGGGAATCGAACTTGCGTTGCTAGAATAGCATTTTACGCTTCATACCACAAGGCCACGACGGTTTTTTTTACACAGCAATACACACTCTGATCATTTCAAGCGTCTATAGGTGCCATTATTGACATAGAGAAAAAAACAGTAAAAACACGTATTGTTTATGTTTAAAGTTTGAAAGAAACTCACCTGTCAGCCGGCAGCGTCTGCAGGTCGCTCGGGAACAGATCGGAACAGTCGGAGCCGTCGCGACACGTCCTGTGGCATATCGCGCATACCTGTGCACAGTTTACATCAGCAACTGCCTCATAGTACACGATTTTCCTACTTCAACGGGAATTATGTACAATATAATATTTTCTGTCGGCAACACTGAAGGTGACATGCTAGAACAAATGCTAGGGTAGGAGTTTTGGGATTCCTCTAGTCTAGTGGTTATTATGCACTGTACACTAGGGGTCGCGGATTCGATTCCCGCTAATCTGGCACACAAGCAGACGGCCCACCTGATGGTAAGCAGTCACCGTAGCCTATAGCCGCTAGCAATACCAGGGGTATCATTAACGGGTTGCCAACCATGTTGTTGATGAGGACTCACAGCATTGCTACTAGCCCAGCGTATCCTCGTGGAGCACTGGCAACCTTACTTACCACACTACATCAACTACATCTAGTAGTGTTATTTCACTGCGGTCTTCTGTAAGGTGGAGGTACAGTGTGCTTACGGCCTGTTCAACGGCGCGCATGAATGGGAGGGGGGCTGGGAGTAACGACGAGATTGAATGCGTCAAGTTCATTGCCAATACTGGTGAATGTGTGTAATATGTGGCTAGTATAGTGTGCCAGCAATGTACAGTGCAGTGTGCTTACGGCGTGTTCGTCGGCGGGCATGAATGGGAGAAGAGGGGGGTGGGTGTAACGACGAGATTGAATGCGTGAAGTTCATTGCCAATTCTGGTGAGTGCAGGTGATGTGGCTAGTATAGTGTGCCAGCAATGTACAGTGCAGTGTGCTTACGGCGTGTTCGTCGGCGGGCATGAATAGGAAAGGGAGGGCGGGGTTTATCGACGAGATTGAATGCGTGAAGTTCATTGCCAATTCTGGTGAGTGCAGGTGATGTGGCTAGTATAGTGTGCCAGCAATGTACAGTGCAGTGTGCTTACGGCGTGTTCGTCGGCGGGCATGAATGGGAGAAGGGGGGGTGGGTGTAACGACGAGATTGAATGCGTGAAGTTCATTGCCAATTCTGGTGAGTGCGTGTGATGTGGCTAGTATAGTGTGCCAGCAATGTACAGTGCAGTGTGCTTACGGCGTGTTCGTCGGCGGGCATGAATGGGAGAGGGAGGGCGGGGTTTATCGACGAGATTGAATGCGTCAAGTTCATTGCCAATTCTGGTGAGTGCGTGTCATGTGGCTAGTATAGTGTGCCAGCAATGTACAGTGCAGTGTGCTTACGGCGTGTTCGTCGGCGGGCATGAATGGGAGAGGGAGGGCGGGGTTTATCGACGAGATTGAATGCGTCAAGTTCATTGCCAATTCTGGTGATTGCAGGTGATGTGGCTAGTATAGTGTGCCAGCAATGTACAGTGCAGTGTGCTTACGGCGTGTTCGTCGGCGGGCATGTAGGGCCGCACGGTGAAGGGCAGGGCGGAGGGCGGCGCGGCGGGCTTGAGCGCGTCCCCCGAGCACTCCACGGGCAGCAGCCGCCTCAGGTCGGCCGTCAGCCCGCCCCTGAACACCCACGGCTCCTGGGCTCCACTCTCGAAGGCCTCCCGCCAGCCCTTCGAGAACCCTACGCAACACATCATCTTTTTTGACTAGACATTACAAAAAAGTACTTTCTAATCTATGTAAAAATATATATTGAAACTTAAATAAGTCATAAGTAAAATATTTGTGCTACATTAAGAATATATTATGTACGTACTCTTACTCACTAAGCGTATCCCTCCCCATTGCTGTGCCCTACAGGGTGTGTATTCTAGCTATAAGTATCTGTATAATGTATGTATACTACGTGATACACGTGCAATTATTAAATAAATAAATAAATCGTCAGAATCTACCACCGGTATGTCGTATCGGTTAGGGGCCATCGATAAATAACGTCGCACGAATTTCATGGTTTTCTACTACGTCCCCTCTTTTTAACATGTGGGGTAAGTTATGGATGGCTCCTTACTCGCTTGACTTAGTCGCTTAACTGTTTAACCCGTTGTATGACTACTTACATGTATAGCTTCCTTGGGAGTTTGATGCAATGTTAGGTGGGAACTTTCCCAATTCTGAAACAAACGATTAACAATAATTGACTGTTACATAAGAATTGTGATTGATCAATGTAGAAGACGCTAAAGAGCTACCACGAGCTTTCCGGTGAAGGAAAACATCTTGTAGAAACCTGCATACGTCTGAGAAGAAATGCCAGGACGTATGTAGTGCCTAAGAGACGGCGACGGACTCACCATCTGTCACGTTGGCACCAAATTATCTTCGATGGAAAGTGGGTGTTGTAACACCTCTGCCTACCCCTTCGGGGACCCTTGTGGGAAGGCGTGAAGATGAGTACTGACCGATCCAGCGCAGGAAGCCGTCGAGAAGCGCGAGCACAGCGCACAGGTCCCAGACGTAGGGCTGCAGCTCGGCGTGCAGCTCGCGGTTGCGCGCCGCCGACAGACGCCGCGCCAGCCGCCGCGCGCGCCCCGCCCACCACGCGAAGCGGCTGCGGCGGCGGCGCCACTCGCTCGTCTACACACAACACACATCACTCACTGCTCGGGTACAACAGTTATACCTCCGGACAGACGCCGCGCCAGCCGCCGCGCGCGCCCCGCCCACCACGCGAAGCGGCTGCGGCGGCGGCGCGTTACCAAACATAAGAATGCATGACACTAGCCATTTTAATAAAAACACAACGATATTGAGAAACTAGATATTTCTCTTACACACTTGACACTGGCAAAAATTCTCTGAAGAGGATTGATTGCCATAGTTGGGAAGAAGAAGAAGAAGAGAAATGATTGGAGGAGGTAGAAGAGTAATATAGTGACCTCCGGGCGGGCGCCCCTGGGCAGCAGCGAGGCGGCGTGCGCGGTGAGCCAGTGGTAGTCGTGCAGCAGCCGCAGCCCGCGCGCGCCGTGCTCGAAGGGCAGGTAGAACAGCTCGCACAGCACCACCAGGTCCTCGGCCGCCAGCTGCAGCGGCTCCAGCGACAGCTCCGCGCCGTACACCGGCCTGCACACACGCCACCACTACAGCACTATGGCTTGGATCACACCGCTTACAATCAGGCGGTAGGTACGCTCGTTTGTACACCAAACACTGATAACAAGCTATTTAGTTGAGACAGGTGACTAAAGCCCAAATAAAAAAAACAAGTAATAAAAATGTGGCAATCACTGCACAACATCTACATCTACACTAATATTATAAAGAGGAAAGATTTGTATTTTTGTATGTAACGAATAAACTCAAAAGTACTGGACCGATTTCAAAAATTCTTTCACCGTTAGAAAGCTACATTATCTCTGAGTAACATAGGCTATATATTACAATAGCTGCCCACCCCGGCTCCGCACGGGTGGACACAATATTTGATAAATGTCTATGCTCCGAAACTAATGTCTACCCGTGCGAAGCCGGGGTGGGCCGCTAGTGTCATTATAAAAATATCAGACTAGCGGCCCGTCCCGGCTTCGCACGGGTAGACATTTATCAAATATTTGGTCTACCCGTGCGAAGCCGGAGCGGGCAGCTAGTCTAGTATAATATATAGCCTATGTTACTCAGTGATATTGTAGCTTTCTAATGGTTAAAGTATTTTTTAAATCGGTCTAGAAGTTTCGGAGCCCATTCAATACAAACATACACATAAAAATACAAATTATAATATTAGTTTACATATAGATTCACCACCGTACATGCAATTTAATATTTAAAGTAATATAATATATGCGATAAAAAGTACTTTGAACCGACGGGCATGTATAAAGAGATTAGATGAATAGAAGAGGCGTGCCAGCCTCTGCCTACCTTGAGGAACATAGCGTGATGATATGTATGGAATCTAAAGCGGGCTACACACGTTCTGCACAGTTCGACTGTACAGTTAAAACTGAAGCCGAATTGAATTACGATAAGTTTAAGACTCATGTCAAAAGAGTTTTGATAAATAAAGCCTATTATAAAATTAATGATTATGTAAATGATAAAAATGCTTGGAATATATAGACTCACTCTGCACAAGTGGCTCCCCGCTCCTGGTAATTGTAATAGTTGGAATATGTATTTCATGAAAGCAGTGACAAAACCAACTTGGTAGCTTTCATTTTGATATTTGTAATTTCATACCAATGTCTAGAAGAATTTTGTTACAAATTGTTATATAATGATTGTTAATTGCAAAAAAAGACAGAGCACTGAGTTTCTTGCCGGTTCTTCTCAGGTGGCTTTTTTTCCGAACCGGTGGTAATTTAGACCTTCATAAGAGCCTTATTAGGGCCTAAACTGAATAAATGATTTTTGAATTTGAATTTGAATTTGAATTTGAATTTGAAGGTGTGTAGTCAAAACTGACAACTGTGCATTTCTAAGCTGAACGTGTGTAGACACTAGGGGCCTCAGGTATAAATGCACAGTGCGACTGTACAGTTAAAACTGAACGTGTGTAGCCCGCTTAAGGGAGGCTATACTCACTCATCCGCCGCGTCTATTGGGTCGGCTGGCTCCACCATCATGTCGGTGCTGATCGGACTGTTGCTGGGCTCCACTTGCATTGAACCGTTCTGGAACAAAACGTACATATTATACGCGCTAATTGAAGCCGTAGTGTTCGAGTGATTGAGGACTGGTGTATTGGTGGTGGTAGAATATTGGAATTGAGACCCTCATAGCGCAAATGTAGAGTTGAAAATCAATAAAGGAACTTCTTTTGTAGTTAATAACAGCTTTATTTCATATCTTCATGAACATCTTTGAAACATCTTTTAAAAAACAATCTCTTTATAACTAAAACCCAGTCACGACCATCTTAATCGACACTCGTCAAATCAACTGACACCTCTCGCTCTGTCTATATCTTCCTCTCTCATTGTTCTTCATTCAAAACTTCACACAAGCATACGGCCCACCTGATGGTAAGCAGTCCCCGTAGCCTATAGCCGCTAGCAATACCAGGGATTTCACTAACGGGTTGCCAACCATGTTGTTGATGAGGACTCACTGTGCAGCAGCATTACTACTAGCCCAGCGTATCCTCATGGAGCACTGGCAACTTTACTTACCGCAGAAACACAACACTACATCAAAGTAGTGTTATTTCACTTTTTGATTACTCCATACCACGGTCTACCTGCATACCAAATGTAATGAGTGAATCAGTGAGTGTGACTATTGGCGGAATAGCTGCATTAAAAGCTTGGCGCCATAAACTTAAAGAAAAAGAAGAACACTATGCTAGCAAAGAGTCCATACCTCACTCATGCCGTCGTTCATGACGACGTCGGAGTCCGTGGCAGCGACGGAGGGCGGGTCCTCGTCCAGCGGCTCGGCCTCCGCCAGCGACGGCCGGCTGGGGCTCAGCGTCTGCGGCGTGTCTACAAGAAGTTACTGACACTGACATACTCATTGGAGAAATCAGTCGTAATATTGTAAGGCCTTAGTGGGCGAGTTATAACCGGCTAGTAGTAAAGAATGCAACACCACGCTTTATAATTTAAATAGTAGAATGTATTACATTTATATTAGACCCCCGTCATAGGCAAACATTGGTGCCAATTCTGTTGTAAAAAAATACTAAACTAAACTATAGTAATGACATGAAAACGGGTCTTATACGCGATATTTTTTTTTTTTATAAAGTAAACTAAACTAATTTGACAGCTCTTAAAGTCTTGCTATCCCTTTCTCATTTGCGGGGTTTCAAATTAGTTTCGTTTAGTGATTTTGTACAACAGAATCGGCACCAGTGTAGAAGTATTTTAATTTAATTGGGTGTTTATTTTGGTGTCTCCTAGCACGTCGTGCCATACTAATATTATAAAGAGGAAAGCTTTATAGTTCTGTGTGTACGTTTGTATTGAATAGGCTCCGAAACTACTGGACCGATTTCAAAAATTCTTTCACCGTTAGAAAGCTACATTGCCACTGAGTAACATAGCCTATATATTATACTAGCTGCCCGCCCCGGTTTCGCACGGGTAGACAAAATATTTGATAAATGTCTAGTACATAATATATACAAGGACAAACAATGGTGTCTATTCACACACTAGCCATTGCTGCGGCGGCAAAAGTGGAACTAAAACTTCATATGAAAATTTTGACATTTTGAGAGTACCCTTTTGGAATATGTAGTCAAAAGTTATTCTTGCTAAGGCTAAAGATGGTAAACGGGAGATTCGAGTGAAATCTTAGCGACGTCTGATAGAGATTAGGCATTTAAAGACTCACCACCAACACTCATCTCTCCATTCCGCTGCTGTCCCGCCTCGACGTCATCCACAATAATCGTATCGGCATCCTCATCCCTCTTCACATCATCTATAAAGCTACCCTCCGACACGCTATCAGAACTGGCCTCTCCTTTTATCGATTGGTCTACCTTAACCATTGCCTCCTCGAAGGATTTCAACCCTAGAATGGGCACCGGTAGTGTTGACACCGGTATTTCTGTTGGCAAGGCGATGTTGCTCGCTATCGGTATGATTGGGTTCTGTATCGCCTCGTTGAGTATAACTTTTGTTGGAGACACTAATGAGTTCATTACCGGGTTGGAGACCGGGTTGAAGGTCTCTATTGGTGATACCTGGAATATTAAAAGTAACCAAATTAAATAATAAAGTTTATTTTCTTTATTTGTATTATTACCTTGTAATTTCTTCCAAATTGTCTTGCTATTTTTAGTTTTTATATTATTTCCGGTGCAATACTTAAGTTAGCTGTGAATGCCTATAATAAAGTGAGCACTAAGCATGTTTTTATATATTAACTAGCTGACCGCCCCGGCTTCGCACGGGTAGAAATTTGTTTCGGAGCTTAGACATTTATCAAATATTTTGTCCACCCGTGCGAAGCCGGGGCGGGCAGCTAGTATAATATATAGCCTATGTTACTCATTGATAATTTAGATTTCTAGCGGTGAAAGTTTTTTGAAATCGGTCCAGTAGTTTCGGAGCCTATTCAATACAAACCCACAAAAATACAAAAATAGAAATCTTTCCTCTTTATAATATTAGTGTAGATTTTAAGTTTTTGGTGTGTCACAGTGCACAGTGACTCCTCATCAACAACAGGGTTGGCAACTCGTTAATGATATCCCTGGTATTGCTAGCGGCTATAGGCTACGGTGAAGGATTACCCCAGTGGAGAGTATGGGCCGGTCGGGCGTGGCGGAGCAGACCTCGGCCAGCGCCTGCAGCTGGCTGGTGTTGACGGTGGGGATGGCGGGGCTCATGTCGGCCGTGCAGGTGGTGCTGGTGTTGCTGGTGCCCGTCACCAGCGACATGCACGTGTTCACCGACGGCAGGATCGGCACGATCGGCACCGCCGGCACTGACGGCAATACAACTTCCCTCGTGTGTCAGTTTAGGATTTATAGGGACCCGCAACACGTTTTTGTACTATATATACTAGCTGTGCCCGCGACTTCGTACGCGTGGTAAATTTAGGGGCGGTACATATAGGGGGAGGAAAAACAGATGTTGTCCGATTCTCAGACCTAGCCAATATGCACACAAAATTTCATGAGAATCGGTCAAGCCGTTTCGGAAGAGTTTAGCTACAAACACCGCGACACGAGTATTTTATATATAAGAAGATGTTCGCTGAGATATATTGAAGTTAATGTTTATACTAATCACAATAAAATTCTATACTATCTCGAAGTTATTAATCTCATTGTTGACAAAATAAAATTTAGATAATTTGTTTTTTTATGACAGACGACCTACAAAACCATCGTAGTTTTAAAATTAGTTGAGTTTTTTTTCGGGATACAAAGCAAAGTAGCTATGTTCCTCCACGGATTACTAAACAGCTCCATACAACATTTCATCAAAATCCGTTTAGTCGCTATGCCGCGAGCGAGTAACAAACGAACATCCAAATCGCACTGACTGTATTAGTCGAAGCTTAGCTATCACCCGCGACGTCACCGCATAGACACAGGCAAAACAGTTGATAATCAACATTACATAAGGACAGAGTAAAGTATCAAAACTAGTCGAAAACATAACAGAGCCTTTACTAATTGGCAGTCAGTCTGTTATTCATGGCCGTGCTTACGAAAGACGATGGACTAGTAAATGACTATATTGAATTGATTCAGGTGTTACTTTGCGGAAATTCATATTTATAGAATACAAAATATATTATAATTTGCTTTGTCCGCTTAAATGAGTGTGATACGGTCGAACGAAAGTCCTGAAACACGTGTCGGATGAAACCACGCCTGAGCTCACACCTGGGCGCAGGCCGTTCGACCGTATCACACTCATTTAAGCGGACAAAGCAAATTATAATATATTTTGTATTCTATAGTAAATGCCTTATTAGGGCCCAAACTTTTTTTATTTATTTTTTACGTTAAAAAAATTATCAAAATTATAATAATACCTGTGACAGGCGGCTGGGGTTTGATGACAGGCCCTTGCGCAGTCTTCGGTATTGAGAACTCCGGGAGCCACTCGTTAATAGCTTGTCTGAAAAATTACTTGCATTTCAATAAAGGAGTTGAGTTGGCTTCGAACAGTTTGGATAAAGGACAACATTTGTTTCATGGAGATTTGGTCTAAATCTGAAATTGCCGGCCAACGCATTTTGTTGTATATTCTGTTAGATCTTGTCCTTCTGAGCATTTTTACTATGGCAGCAAATCTTATAATAACAGACATTTCATTTGGTTTTGGTTATATTAAATTCCTATTTTCAACAAAAAAAATGATGAATATAAAAAAAAAAACTTGATAATTCTCTTATACTGTTTACTTCACATAATGATACCGAAAATACGAGTTATGTGTGTGTGTTTGTCATACTATAACACAATTTACGAGACACTGGAAGAACATCTAACTCTGCTCGATTCCCGTCACAAATTCCAACAAGTACTTTTTAATATAGTAGAATCACCATAGTATCGTAATTCGTAGTGCTATACATACCTCAATGCCTGTCGATGGTGGTACACGTGCTTCCCAAGGCTTAAAGGAGACTCGTCATCGCAGACGCCCGATTCGCTCTCTCGCTCTAACTTAATGTCCCACGACACAGCTTCCACTGTTAAACAATATAATATGAACATCAAACTTGTTTCGTTTCTAATAAGGCACTCATACTGACTGTGGGCGGGTGCGTTCAGTCTGTAGATAACCCAGTGTATCATGTATTGGGTCGGCAACAAGTGAGTGATAGCCCTGGTGTTGCAAGCGTCCATAGGATACGGTAACCGCTTACCATCAGGCGGACTATATGCTTGTTTGTCACATTAGTGGTATAAAAAAAATATGTACGGTTTACTGTGGGCGGGTGCGTCCAGACTGCAGCTGGCGCAGTGCGGGTGGGGTCATGTAGTAGTGTATACTGACTGTGGGCGGGTGCGTCCAGACTGCAGCTGGCGCAGTGCGGGTGGGGTCATGTAGTAGTGTATACTGACTGTGGGCGGGTGCGTCCAGACTGCAGCTGGCGCAGTGCGGGTGGGGTCATGTAGTAGTGTATACTGACTGTGGGCGGGTGCGTCCAGACTGCAGCTGGCCCAGTGCGCGAGGGTGCGGATGGGGATCATGTTGGCGTTGTACTCGCAGTTGGGGTTGCTCAGCACGCCGCGCAGTAACGGTATCAGCTCGGGGGAACGCCCGCAATAAGGACCTACGGACACAAGGAATTTATAATTATGCAACGGCGACATACTTACATTTTGACGTCATATCGACGTATGAAGGACATAAAAAAATTACTAAAAATGCCGCCTTTTTTTCATCTGTTGATCTAAAATTATATGAAACTCAAACTCAATATTTCAGTTTTATCTAAATGACGTTAGAACGTTCGCGACATAGACAATAAGCCCACTGGTCTAGAGAATAAGGGCGCAGGCCAACGATTTATGTACGTGCACCATTTTAGATTATGCTCAAGAGGTTATATATATAACGAGCAACCTATGTTTCAATTCTTTTGTACGCCTATACATACATACATATCATCTCCAAGTCCCACACGGGGAAGACTAGACAGAGAGTATAGAGCGCCATTTCACTGGTGACTTGCACACCTTTTGTTTCTTCTACATTCATCAATCTCTTTATACATGCCCGCCGGTACCGAGTACTTTTCCGAAACGGCTGCACATTTGATAATTGTTTTTGTGTATGAGTGGCTCTTTAGCCTAAATGGTTTAGATTCATAATCGGGATTTTATGCATGCTTATCTCCGAAACGGCTAAACTTATTTTGATGGATCTTTCTCTGAAAGTTAGAGGAGATTTCAGAGAATAATCTAGCCTACTTGAGATTTAATAGTACATAGACGTAAGGGTAATGTCTAAATTAATCATACCTAGGAATATCCTCTTCTGATCGTAATCATTAGCGTGTAAATTATCCCAAATGACCGGAGGCCGGCGCAGCACTTGTGTTATTTCCTCTATGCACTCTGTGGTTAATGTTTTCGATATCACTTTTGGACCTGCAACAAATAATGTATAAATATCCGAGCTCATAATACGCTGGAACTACTTGCTGAAACACTACACTACATGATATTGCGATCTTCTCTAATGTAGAGGTACAACCAGTCTCCAAATATTTAGCTACAAGGCTCCAAAAAAATTTGTTTTTTTTTTTTATTACCACTAAGGTGGCACACAAGCTTACGGCCCACCGGATGGTAAGCTGTCACCGTAGCCTATAGCCACTAGCAATACCAGGGCGTATCACTAACGGGTTGCCAACCTTTTTGTTGATGAGAATTCACTGTGCTAGCAGCATTACTACTAGCCCAGCGCCACATGGAGCACTGGCAACCTTACTTACCACAGAAACACAACACTACATCAAGTAGTGTTATTTCACTTTCACATTTCTAAAAAGGGGTCCACAAAATACTTGATAAATGTCTACCGTGCGAAGCCGTGGCGGGCCGCTAGTAAATTAATAAATAGATGCGTAAATAAATTGTATTTCAAAATACAAACGCTTCAAACAGTTCCATTCCTACAAATTGGACTGGCGCTTCAGTATGGCTATGTATTAACATACCGGTCCACATGATATCGATCTGCTGGCACAGCTTAGTGCCGAGCGTGTTGAGATACTCCGAGCTGTTGACGGTAGGCATCGCTCGTGTGGAGCAGTACTGCGTGGGGCACAGCAGGAACCGAGGGCAGCCGAGGTGTTGATGGATCTCGTTTGTTACTGACACCTGTAATATAATTACAAATATTAACGACTACCTAAGCTCGGATACTGTGGCTAAGTCATTCATAGTAGTGTTTATTCTGTTGTACAAAGTCACTACAGGACATCATACATTTTGGTTCAAATCTGAAAGTGCCGGCAAATGCAATTTTTTGTATATTCTGTTACAGCTTGCCCGTCTGACCATATTTTTTACTGTGGCATCAAACCTGTAGGACCATTGTAGTTGATTTTACATAAATAAAACTTCTGATTCTGATTTTGATTTTATTTGAGTTCGAAAATCAGGTTTTTCATGCATTTTTGTCGACAATAAGAATTCGAATTACCAAAACAAATTAAATGTCCTGGAATTTTTGGTGCCATAGTAAGAAATGCTGAGATGGACAAGCTCTAACAGAATATACAAAAAAGTATTAGCCGGCACTTTTAAATTTGGACCAAATCTCTATGAAACATGGATGATGTCCTTTGTCAGGACTAAAACATCTTGCTATCACTTTCTCATTTGCGGGGTTTAGCACCATTATGGATACACATTGGTAATAGAGAGAAGTATTTACAGCTAACATCTGGTACTTACTTGAGCGTGTGCAAAGCTCTGGAATATCTGTTTGTCAGATTCACTCATCTCTGGTTCAATGTCATCAAACAGCAGTGCGAAACATGTGCACCCGAATTGAGAGACCTAGAACAATAGCACCACATTTAAATGCATCCTCTCAACTCCCAAATAAAATAACTAAAGCCTTAAGATAATATGATTAAGATAAGACGCAGGGATAGCATAGCTTATCAATAGTGAAAAATTTTTTAAATTAACTCAGTAAATCTACAAATATGTAATTAAAATTGAAATTTCTTGAAAATATTTGTGAAGATCTTCACAAATATTTTCAAGAACACTTGAGATCGTGGTATATGTGCTTGGATGACAACTGCTATTACAATGTTCAACTCCAAAGTGAAATGGACTTGGTGTGACAATAGTGTCAATTCTGTTGTACAAAATCACTATTTGACAACACTTAAAGTCATCCTATCCCTTTCTCATGTGCGGGGATAAGTAAAGATAGCAACACTTTAAGTACTGTCAAATCAGCTTAGTTATTGATTTTGTACAACAGGATTAGCCCCAATATGTATGTTTGTAAGTATTCATACCTGCTCCAACTTCCTTTTCAGCGTAGTAATTTCTTTCTGGCTGCTGTATGTGATATCCAAGCCTGGAGAGAGTGCATAGCAGAATATGATGCCTTGTGCTTTAGCTGCCGAGATGAGGGAGGTGAGATGTTCTGCTTCTTCCACTGTGTAGAGTTCACGCCAGAATGCACGGTGCTTGTAGTCATCCTTCGGGGCATAGACATACATATCCATGCCCCATTTCTTTAGTCTGAGGGAAGGAATATGTACTGTTAATGCAAGTCATAAACCGCCTTTGTGGAATGCAGGCAAAAGGTGTTTAAAAAGGAAATGTGGCCATTTGTTTTAACAATGCAGTGTGTGACATATTGTTTACTGTCCGTTTTTTTATACCATTAAGGTGATAAACAAGCATACGGCCCGTCTGACAGTAAAACGGTTAACATAGCCTATGGCACAACACCAGGGGTATCAGTCACGCATTGCCAACTCTTCAGAAATTTGTCATGTCATTTCATATTTTGTTCATTAATTTTACATTCGCTTGCAGTCCAGATCTGTGTGCATTATGGCTATATTCACAAATATGGTATTGAACTTATACCATATTAAGCATACATAGCAAGCAAATTTATTGGTATAATGTAGAAGTAGGTTAAATTATAGAAAAATGTATATGTGATTAAAGACATGATAACCTTTTTCCCAAGTTACTAGCCATCTCAATTTTAAACTTAATTAAAATTCATTCGGCCATTTTGGTGTGGCAAACCCACATTTAACATTCTCATTTATTATAATTATAATAGGGTAGGATGTACAGCAGTCCCAAGCACACACAGTGTGGGACTACACCTAATTTGGAGTCTATTGATATTGTGTGAGATGTTCTAAGTATGTATTTAATAAATTAGAGCATCCTTATTGCCTTTATGTAGGTACATTTCATGAAGATGCCATGTGGAGAGCTGTGTATGGTCAATTAATAATACATTAAAGGGTATTTCTAGTGTTTTCATCCCACTAACAAATTGTTACACAAATATGAGAATTTCTATCACAGCAAAACATGCTTTACCTAGTTACCTAGCAAACATAGACATTAAGCTTCAAGGCCAATATTTTGTTACTGTGTAAAGGGATCAATACTTAGACAGCAACTCACTAAATAGCTACAGATTTATTTTTCTAAAAGGGCGTATTTTTTTTAATATTATTTTTTTTTCTAGGGAGAAAAGGGTCATGTTAACTCACTTTTGAAACAAATCCTTCCTCTGCTCCGTAGTCCATGGACGTCCGTAAAAACCTGTAATAGTTCAGCTTAGGTCATTCACTCTATTACAAAGTAAGCTTGTATAAACAACTATACAACAAGAAATATACGTCATTTCTCTTTACCTTCCACTACCCCACATATGAAATCCTTCCGATGAGTGGTTGGATCATTTGGTGAACTTTCAGTCATGTTGAAAATCTAACTATCGACCTATTCACACAGCAAAATCTTCCGTTAATTATAAACACTCCAAGATCTAGCACGACCTGAATGACTCAGAAGACTTACAAGCCGCGTTGATAGTCATAAAAAATGCGTAATGATTTTTGTATCCAAAAACGGAAATAATACTATCGATCGGTTTTTTTTCAAGCAAATGGCAATTTAATTGCGAATACTGAGAAGAAAGGGCCTTCTTTCCTCTTTCCTGCGGGTGCAGGTCGACGAAAACCGGAGCCCTATAGCCGAGAACCGACACCGACAACGGAGCGGCAGATAGGTACAGATAAAATAAATAGTTAACTGTCAGTTTGACAGTTGAGACTTGATACGACAAACCAAGTCAAAAGTCTTCTTCTTCTTCTTCTTCCTATGTATGGCAATCAATCCCTTCAGGGACTATTTTTGCCAGTGTCGAGTGTTAGAGAATTTTCATGTTGCAATATTTCTCGTGTTTGCCGCATTGAAATGCCTAGTGTCATGCATTCTAACGCCTAATGGAGTTTCTGGAGACAACCCACGGCAGTAGCAGATCGTAACACGCCTTTAGATTAGAGGTAACCTATTGACCAAAATGATAAATCACTTAACCCAAAAGTCATATTATAGCATTATTTCCAATGCTCCTATAAATCAGTCACTTAATGAAACTTTACTGCACATATCGACACCAAAAATACACATTAAAGATCACAATAACACAATTTACGACACACTGGAAAATATCTCAACCGCTCCGCCTGATTCTCGCCAAAACCTCCAAGTCAAAAGTCAGAGCAATAGCTTAAAGCAGCAAGCTTTTCTTCTTCTTCTTGCTCCCTATGGCAATCTATCCTCTTCAAGGACTATTTTTTCCTGTGTTATGTTAGAGGATGATAGAGTTTCTCCTCTTTTTTGGTTTGTTGCATTGAAATGCCCAGTGTTATGTATTCTAATGTTTATTGGAATTTCTGGAGACAGTCTACAGCAGTAGCAGATCTTAACACGCCTTTAGGTAAGATCACTAGTCAAATTAATTTCCAATGTCCTATAAATTAGTCCCTAAATGAAACTTACTGCGAATAATGACACCGAAAATACACACTAATGATCACGATATCACAATTTACAAGGAAATGTTAAAGATCTCAACCAATCTGCCTGATTCCCGCCAAAAACTCGCTTGATAGCTTCAATTGCCTCGATACTGACAGATAAAATAAATTAACGGAAGTTGCAAACAAGCATATGGCCAGACCCGCCACGTTAAGCGGTCACCGAAGTGTAGCCTATAGACGCTTGAAATAGGCGGGTTACCAATTTTAGAGAAGGCTCGCCATGCAAACTGCATAATTATGGTTCTATTTGTGCTATCCTCGCACAGCGCATCCTAGGGGAGTGCTGAAAACATTTCTCACACAGAACACACAAAACCAATACTGGAGTCAATACATCTTGGAGCAAAGTTTTGACATGTGCTGTCAAGAGCACGTGATTCTAGCGACGGCGACATGGCTGCCCTCGGGTTGTGCAGGTAAAGTCCAGGAAGGCACCGCGACAGATGCGTTCCTTTGGAGATCCCGGGACACTCCTAGATGCACGGAGGATGGCCACCGTGGGGGATTTTAGTGAATAAGAATCTCAAATACTCCGTCTGGTCCTTTAGGCGTTTACCTCCTGAAGGTTTCCCTTCGTCAACAGTGATTAGGGACTGTAATTTAAGGCCTTAACAAGTTGCAACAATGTAGGTACATGAATAAAACGTGTGCTTCAATTAATATATTTTTATTACCATTAATTTACAGTTCACCAGTGTTTGGCAGGCTATACAATTATATATTTAAACACATTCGAAATATTGTACTTATTATTCTTATATATCAGTTTGGCGTACGTAGTATATTGTCTACTCTGAGGTTTTGCTAATAACTTTAGGTAGGTAGATAGATTGATACTGCCATATACGAGCGCAAAAGTATAGAGATTTGAAAAAATACGCAGTATTAAAAAAAATTGTATACACTTACATAGGTACTTTCCAAAGCTTTCAAACCTAATTAAATAAAAAAATCTTAAATGCCTAACTTCTTTTCAATTATTTTCATATCAAATTCGGGGTTTCAAAAACCGAACAGCGCCATTAATTTCATAAATTAAGGCGCCGCACTACGCGGTATTTTTATTTGTACCACTAAGGTGGCACACAAGCAAACGGTCCACCTGATAGTAAGCAGTCACCGTAGCCCATAGCTGCTAGCAATACCAGGGATATCCATAACGAGTTGCCAACCCTGTTGTTGATGAGGACTCACTGTTCTAGCAGCATTACTACTAGCGCAGGCCGCAATGTAGCACTTTACTTACCGTCGAAACACAGCACGACATCAAAGTAGTGTTATTTGACTGCGGTCTTCTGTAAGTTGAAAGTACAGTCCCAAACCGGGTGGCTCCAATTTAATGGGAAAACTCACGGGATATCCAAATTCGCCCTACCTCTCTTTTTAAGCTCATGGTGTGATTATTCACTGTACTTAAGCTTAGCAAAACTCATTGGTAGAGGCCGGGGTTTGAACATGGGTCCATCAGATGACAGGCCGTTGCTTGAACCTCAGGGACAACACGGCTGAATTCAAGTTTTCCATAAAAATTACAAATAAATCAGGATTCAGGCACTAAGTATATAAATCCTGTTTTCTGTATGTATAAAATGTTTAGACTTTTTACACCACTACGATGGAAAATAAGCATACAGCCCGCCTCATCGTAAGCCGTAACCGCAGCGTATGAACGCTAGAACACCAGGGGTATCACTCACGCGTCGCTAACCCTATAAAAATCTCTTCACACCCATTTTGAAGAGCCCCATGCTTGCTCCCTTGGGACAATCAAGGCTAGAGCTCCTTCCACAACCTGGAGCATCCACGGAAGGAATCTTCTTGGGAAACCAGTTTGGTTCCAATGTGTGATGGACTCCCCGTTAGAAGGTAGCCGTGGGCATCATCTCAAACAGTTCCTCTTTACTAAAATGTACTACATAATTTATAATATCAGCTTCACTGGTTCCCATCACTATAATGACTAGAGACAATTTCTTAAAAGTAGTTTTGGTATAATAATACTTATTTATCATTCATCTATTATCTACCAATGTATTTACAAATTTTAATCGTTATTTACATGTACATTATAAAATCTACAAATACATTGAGGCTGTGAAGTTATTGTTCCAGACTTCCCTCCAGTACAACTTCAGGCATAAGTAAAAGAGTACTAGCGTACTTAGAATAAGGACTTGCGTAATTCCTTATCCTAAGTACATACATACTTTTCATCGCGTTAAGGCCCTCACGGGGTAGGCAGAGAGTATAGAGCGGCAGTAGTGTAGTTGCCCACGAATCCGATTTCACCAAAATCTGTATTCCGTTGTGCAACTTGTCTTGGACATAAATTCAGAGCCGCAAACTTCATTCAAACGTCTTCTAAAACTACCTATGCAATTCATTTTTAAAACGAGTTTTGCAGGTGATTATCGCCGCAGATTAGCATGGTATTTAAACTGTATTCTGGTTTATTTAAATTGGGGTTGGGACGATGCAGAAGAGCTAAAGTCCACAGAGTACATAACCACTACGTTTCACTAAATCCATCTCAGCACTCAGTCGACGAGTTCAGCCGTAGAGGGAGTAGTTCAGCCTACCAAACCAATCCAACCTGTCAATCAATCGCAGTATTCTTAAAACTTCACAAAGCAGTGATTACCATTCTACGTTACTTTCTCTACGGCGTAGCTCTACGGTTATCACGTGGTATCTTTTATTCATTCTATTTATCACGTGCCATGCGATCTGCCAACCACCTTCTCTTTCACATGTTCAAATGTAAACGGCCGCAGGTAGGCCGCACTTACGCAAATGTCACCCGATCATTCCGCCCGCCATGTTCCCGTGGACTCGCATGTGGCGGTTCAAGTTGCCGGATTGGGAAAATCTGCAAGTAATAAAATAGTTAACACTTCTAGGAATTTCTGTTAGTATGTGGATATTGATAATCTAAAAATCCCTAATAATACACAAGTCTGACACGGTTTCTGATAGTACAACCCGGCAAACAAAACCAAACAGAAAACATATTTATCTCATTTAGTTCAAACTACTTATACAAGAAGGCTGGAACATATTTTGCGCAAAGGATCAGCATTGCATACAGCGGGGCAATGCTGCCAGCCTTCTTGGCACCCTCCCGCGTGACAGCGATTTGGGACAAGTGTTTTATTGTTTTTAATTGTTTATATTAGGTTAGTTTTTTTTCTTTTTAAGGAGATACATTATCAATTAAATGTTCTTATATATATAAAGTAATACCCACCGTTTAAGCCGTACACTTGTCTGTAACTCTATCTTAGGGAACGTACCCATAGTACGTGACCCGTTTAACGAGGGGAGGTCTCGAAAATACTATGCTCAGTCGCAGAGGAAGGGACTTAGATTTTTGTTACGTAGTCAATGTCGCCGAGAGAAATTTCGCGTTTTTCGACCTACCTTTGAATATGGCGCGCAGTGTTTGGTGGCGCGGACGCACATATTATGTCGACACGTCAAATATATACTGTTTGTCAGTTTGCGGGGGGGTCTTGGCATATACGACTTAACTAGTGGTCACCGAGGGTAAGGAGGGGTCGAAAAATCTTATAAAATAGTTCACGTAATGGTACGCAGGGTACGTTATCTTGTCTATTAGTTGTACGCAGTATATCATCTACTCTAAGTTCATCATCATCTATTTAAGAGCTAGGCTCTTGTTGGTGGAGCAATCGCCAAGCCGTTCTATCGTTAGCGATCTCTTTGACCTCTTGGTACGACATAACGTTAGCCTTCGTGTACACTAAGCTATTAGGTTAAATATGTTTATATGCGCTCACCTAAGCAAACATAGTTTACACTGGTACGGTTTTTCCCCGGAATGTATGCGGAGATGTTTGGTCAGTGTGGAGCTGTCTGAGAAAGCTTTCTTGCAGGATCTGCATCTGTTATCACAAAACAATAATACGTATACTAATAACATATTATATTTAAATATTAATACATCTCAGATACAATTTATATTATTCCTACCCACTTTTTTTTTTTTTTTTTACGTTTACCCGAGGCTGGTTTAGCTTTCCATAGAAGAACTATTTCAGTCGTTTTATATGTAACATACAAACAATCAAAACATACAAACAAGATATAGGACATAGGCAGACGGCATCTGAGGCGCCGCCGCGCCTTCTCCGTGGACGAGGCATTTAAACGCTTGGCTTGAGTTGTAAGGTCCTAGTTTCGATATGCACGTTGAACAAAAATTTACAACGTTCGTGTATCTCTGATATTTCCCGAGATAGGCATGTGCTTGAAGAACAGCGATAGCCACCACCCGTAAAATTAACATACTGATGGTGTTCAAACTTACTGATAGGGACGCTCGCCGGAATGAGTCCTCATGTGTGTCGTCACACTGGAGCTTTGGCTGAAGCGACGGTCGCATATCGGACACCTGGTCAGACACAGTGGATCACATATTTTGGTTTTTAAAAGAGTAATTGCTAAGTTTCTTGCCGGATTCTTCTCAGCAAAACCGACTAGATTCTGACGATTTGAAAGTGCTTGCCTGTAAAGTCTAGTCAAATAAAGATCTTTTTGAATTTGAATTGAATTTGAACAAAGAAAAATCTTTACAAGCGGAAGCAATGAAGACGTTTTTTTACATGAGGGATATTTCAGTTACTTTATTAAACACATTGTACAAAAATCTACGTCTTGCGCCTGATTTTCCTGTAAGAACAGCCATTAGAATCCGGCGGTAGATTGAAGTGAGTGTGAATTGCGAGGCGACACTTTGAAGTGATTTTACCTTTGACTACTATCTCAGAGTTTTTTTTATACCACTAAGGTGGCAAACAAGCATACGGCCCGCCTGATGGTAAGCGGTTACCGCAGCCTATGGACGCTTGCAACACCAGGGGTATAACTCGCGCGTTCCCGACCCTAAAACGACCCTACGTACAAATAATATACTTAGTTATTATAAAGAATACGCGTCTATAATAAATAGTCCAATAGCTTCAGCAAGAACAATTTCGACTACGTTTTCTTATCGCTTTCGACTATTTTTATATGGGAAAATGAATAGCGCAACGAAGAGTGAAACTAAAAATGTATAGTTATGAATATTATGTCATTTTGAGAGTAACATTTTCCAATACGTAGTCGGAAGTTAGGAAGGAGTACAGCAGGTACAACAGGTTCTTCAAGAAGGGTGTGAAGAGATTTTTGAAGGGTCGGCAACGCGCGAGTGATACCCCTGGTGTTGCAAGCGTCCATAGGCTACGGTAACCGCTTACCATCAGGTGGGCCGTATGCTTCTTTGCCACCTTAGTGGTATAAAAAAAAAAACATTTGTTTGTGCTAAGGCTACAGAAGCTCCAATTGTAACGTACCTGAAAGGTTTTTGTCCAGTATGTGTCCTGACATGCGCAGTAAGGTTAGCAGCTTGCGAGAAGCTCTTGTTGCAGTCCCCGCAGCGGTACGGCCGCTCGCCAGAATGTGTCCGCAAGTGCGTCTTCAACGTGCTGGGCCGCGCGTATGTCTTCCCGCATATGCGACACAAGTTGGGCTTCTGTTCGTCATCTTCTGAACAGCCGCTTAGAGCTCCTACCTGTTGTAATAAGAAATACGGTATAACTATGTCCATTAGTTTTTTATTAGGAAGATAAAGATTGTAAGCGGTGTGGTAATCTCTGCGTCTATTAAGCCGATTTAAAATAAATCTTTCGCTAACGTAAATAAAACTAAACTATCCTTGAATACTTTGGTATGCATGCATGTGCATACAGCCTGATATTGCTATGCGGGCAAAATCCTGAGAAAAACCTACTCTATATTGTGTTTCCATATTATAACATAGTAAAGTCGCCCGACTTTACTATGCCAATCTAGACACAAACTGTAATAAAAATAATTATTATTATTACAGTAATACTATTGACACAAAAAAGATTAAACTTTTTACAAAAACATAATATCTTAACTCGCCTACTTATAGATAAAAGATCTGACCCAAACCGGAATCATGCGGGAGCGTGCCAAGAATGCTGGCAGCATTGCCACGCTGGATAGCAATGCTGATACTACTATTATTTTTATTACATTAAAAATACAACACGTAAGAGAATTAGTTCTGTGACTCTCAAACTAGGTGAGTCTGTACTATATGCCTGTATATATGAGAGCCAGTGGTGAGTGATCATATAATAATTGTTAGAACACCATTATGTTAAAAACGAAAGAACAAAGTGTTTTTTTTTATACCTCTAAGGTGGCAAACAAGCATACGGCCCGCCTGATGGTAAGCGGTTACCGCAGCCTATGGACGCTTGCAAACCGGGGTATCAATCGCGCGTTGCTGACCCTTCAAAAATCTCTTCACACCCTTCTTGAAGAAGATTACTAAGTTGGTTAGATTATTAGGCTAGTTATAAGAACAATAATTGCTATAAAACATTTTTCTTTTTTAATTAAGAAAGAACTAATACAATTAGAGTCGGAAACGCGCGAGTTATGATACCCCTGCAGCCCTGGTGTTGCAAGCGTCCATAGGCAACGGTGACCGCTTACCAACAGGTGGGCTGTATGCTTGTTTGCCACCTTAGTGGTATAAAAAAAATACAATTACTTAACTGACATATAAGTAAATAATATTGCTTTTTTTTACATTGCCATACAGCTTGGCAATGCCGCCAGCTTTCTTGGCACACTTCCCCGTGACGGTGATTTGCGACCTTTACTTTACGTGTAGGTATTAAAGTTTTGTACTTCTTAATTTAGATTATTTTAAATTTCTTGTCCTAATAGGTTATTGATAATACATATTGCTTAAATGAAAATGGTCTGAACTAACCTGAACCTTCCCCGAAGCGTTACACGTGGTATAGCCATACTCCTGCGCATGCATCTGTCCCTGGCCGTTCATTATCGAGTACCCTCCCATGCTGGCCTCCTTAGGGCTTTCCTGCATATACAGCTTTGGGGGAGGTCTCTTCAAGCTCTGCGCTAAGGGTTTCTGGTTGGGAAAGTTAGCTTTCTGTTGGAATATATAATTCGGATTGGGCTTTTGATTATTTTGTAGCATTGGCTTAAATGTCGAGGCAGTTATGAGAGGATCTGATTGGGTGGGGGTTCTGAAGTCTGCGGTGAAGGAGTACGTGGCACCGGAGTAGGGGGCGGGACTTAAGACGTTTTGTGTCTGAGGGTACACAACGTTCACTGACGGTGTTGGTGCGTTTTGGTTCCACTGCATCTGAGGACAGTTGTTCATAGTAATGATAGCTCGGACATGGTTACATTACGGCGTCACCTAGTCCAAGCTAAGTCCTAAAGCTAAGCAACTCAATGGATACGTAACAGATAACTGATAGAATACTTATATACTTCATATATCTTCACGCCTTCCCACAAGAGATAATTGGGTGCCGACGTGACAGATGGTCAGTACATCGCCGTCTCTTAGGCACTATATACGTCCTTGAATTTCTTCTCAGACGTATGCAGGTTTCCTCACGATGTTTTCCTTCACCGTAAAGCTCGTGGTGTAACTAATCTATTGGTGCAGACCGGTGGGATTCGAACTAGCGTCGCTAGAATAGCAGGTAACGCTTCATACCACAAAGCCACCACGCCTATTTTTTATCGACGGACTTATAAACATTTTCTGTAATTACACACCAAGCACCCTGACGCAAGGCAAACGCAAATTATTATCACATTAATGTTTGCCCTGGCAGGAATCGAACCCGCGACACCTAGCGTACCAGTTATGTATACTAAGCACTAGACCAATAGTGACATCAATGTGATTTAAGAAGCGTAATAAAAAGAACAGCTGAAATTATTAACAGTAGTTTAAGGGCGATTATTTAACGCCATGTTCTCTGTTTGTTAACTGATTTAAATGTTTTCACTGACGATAATAATCTAAAACTAAAAAAACTAACCTAATAAAATAAATTAAAAATAATAAAACACTTGTCCCAAATTGATGTCACGCGGGAGGGTGCCAAGAAGGCTGGCAGCATTGCCCCGCTGTATGGCAATGCTGATCCTTTTAAATAAGTTCCAGCCTTCTTGTCACCGCCAATCAATAATAATAATAAATCGACTCAAACGATAATTGTATTCTTTTCTATGCGAGTGTTGGGCATCACGCCGGGGACAAAGACTTTGAATTCACCCGTGTTTAAGCCAAAATGCCAGACTGTCTGACTGACAAGTGGACAGATAACGAAGAATCTTACCTGTGAGCAGGAGTGTTCTGGACAACCGTGCATGGTCATGTTCATGGAGACATTGACGCTCATGGTTGGGAACAGAGGCGGCCCTCCGTAGTGCTCGTAGTAAGGATACCCCCCTCCGTTCACCATCATCTGACGATAAAATGCATCGCTAGATCTTTGTATCATACTCACCATTACCCCAAGTCCCTTAGTGCTTGTTCACGTTGTCTCGCGGGCGCGGTGGCGGGCGCGGTGGCGGGCGCGGTCACGAAATATCATAAAAAACATATGGCGTAATATCTTAGTGTTCACGTACGAAACGCACGTGCGGCCAAAGTAGCGGGCAAGCTAGGTAAGCGCGGCGACCGCCACCGCGCCCGCGAGTCAACGTGAACAACCCGTTAGGCAGGGAGTACAGAGTGCCATTTCACTCTCGACTTGTCCATCTCTTTTGTTTATTATTTTGCATTCTCAATCTCTTCTTAAATGCCCGCCATTTTTTTTTGACTTTATCACACTGAGCCATCTGGCCCCAAACTAAGCATAGCTTGTGTTGTGGGAACCAGCGGCTGACATAATACTTTGTTTTTGTAAATACATACTTATCAAACACCCAGACGCAAAGCAAACACAAATGTTTGCCCTGACGAGAATCGAACCCGCGCGAGCGTAGCGTAGCAGTCAGGTATACTAACCACCAGACCAGCGGTCTCGTCAGATCGTCGATTACGAGATTATTAGATAGATAGATAACTCTTTATTGTAAACCAAAATCAATAACTGAGGAACATAAAATCGAAATATTAGGTCCTTACATATGAAATTGGCGTTTTGTATGGGAGGAACAAAAAGTCGAATATTTTTTAATATAATATATTTAATTAATCAAAGTATGAACCATTATTTTCTATGCACTTTTGCCATCTCATAGGTAGTTCATTGATCCCTTTACTAAAAAAACCAGTCGGACGGGAATCAATAAAATCTTTGAAGGCGATTTGGACTGCCCCATCGGAGTTGAATTTTTTCCCTTGCAAGAAGTTATCCAAATTTCGAAAAAAATGGTAATCTGTTGGAGCAAGGTCCGGGGAGTACGGAGGATGTCTTAGACTTTCCAATTGAAGCTCTTCTAATTTAGTAGCCGTCTGTAGCGCAGTGTGTGGTCTAGCGTTGTCGTGAAGCAGCAGTGGCGTGGAGCGATTGACCAGCCTAGGTTGTTTAGCCGCTAGCTTTTCCATCATGGTTTGCAATTCCTGACAATAGACATCAGCCGTAATAGTCTGGCCAGATTTGAAAAAACTGTAATGAACAATACCGGCACTAGTCCACCAAACGCTTACAAGTAACTTTTTTGGGGTTAATTTTCGCTTGGGGCAGGATTTGGCTGGCTGGCCAGGATCTAACCATTGCGCTGAGCGCTTCCGATTATCGTAAAGAACCCATTTTTCATCACAGGTAATGATTCGGTTTAAAATACCTTCATTATTGTGCCGGTTTAGTAATGTAACGCAGCAGTCGACGCGCGTTTGCCGGTTTGTTTCAGTCAATTCGTGAGGTACCCACCTTTCAAGCTTTTTAATCTTCCCAATTTGCTTCAAGTGAATTAAAACAGTTTTATCACTAACATTGCAGCCTGCAGCTAACTCGGACGTGGTTTGCGATGGATCCGCTTCCACAATAGCCTTCAACTCTTCATTATCAACTTGAGTCTCAGGCCGTCCACGGGGCTTGTTCTGCAGGTCGAAATTTCCAGAACGAAAACGTTGGAACCAAAAACGAACTGTGTTTTCTTTTGCAACACGACCGCCATACACATCATTCACCCTTCGAGTTGTTTCCGCAGCACTAGTGCCACGGCGGAACTCGTACTCGTAAATAATGCGATATTTAAGGTTTTCCATTTTGTAAAATGAGTGACGCAAACAGAAAAAAACAGAAGAAAAAAAACAAATGAATGACGATCATCGAAGCACAAATACATGAGTCTATAGCTGTACAAATTTGAATTTGGAATTCCTTACCAAAGAGGAGAAATTCGTGATTAAAGTGGCCAGTACGAAAAACGCCAATTTCATATGTAAGGACCTAATATATATAACTCAAAGGTGACTGACATAGTGATCTATCAACGCACAACCCAAACCACTGGACGGATCGGGCTGAAATTTGGCATGCAGGTAGATGTTATGTTATGATGCATCCGCTAAGAAAGGATTTTTGGAAATTCCACCCTTAAGGGGGTAAAATAGGGGATGAAAGTTTGTATGAAAATCAGTCATTTATGAAGTTAAACGCATGAAAATTAGTAGGTATTTGGCCTTTCAGTTAACAATAAATAATTACGTATTTTTGGGTTATAGGAAATTCCAGCCCTAAGGCATAAAATAGGGGATGAAAGTTTGTATGAAAATCCGACATCTTTGAAGTTAAATCCATGATAATAGGTAGCAGAGGGCAACAGCTAGCATTTAGAATTTTAGATAAAGGTACATGTTGCCTTATTTACCACGCGTACGAAGCCGCGGGCAAAAGCTAGTACATTATAAATCGGTACAATTGGCGGCCTTATCACAAGATGTGATCTCTTCCAGACATTATGTGTACTTTTACACAGTTTGATCCAGAAAGTTTCCTTAGGTGGAGAGAATAGAGCGCCATTTCACTCTAAACTTAACACGCCTCTTTGCTTCATGCGGATTCAGAAATGATTTTGCATGTGATCCAATCAGACTAGTATGACACACCCGTTCGCTACTCAAAAAATTTAAGCTGAATCCAACGACACCTCATATAATATTTATCAAGTTATTCGGACTACTGAGAACGACGGAGAAATAAACATATACATTCGAATAACTAACCTTATTCAAAACTGATTAAACTACTTAACCTACCTACTTATAGATAACTAGCGGCCCGCCCCGGCTTCGCACGGGTAGACATTTATATCAAATATTTTGTCTACCCGTGCAAAGCCGGGGCGGGCAGGTAGCCTATGTTAATCAGTGATAGTGTAGCTTCCTAACGGTGAAAGAATTTTTGAAATCGGTCCAGAAGTTTCGGAGCCTATTCAATACATTAAAAACTACAAATCTTGCCTCTTTATAATATTAGTATAGAAAGATCTGGCCCAAACCAGAATCATGCGGGAGCGTGCCTAGAATGCTGGCAGCATAGCAAAGCTGATTCTCTGAGCGAGATACTACCTAAACTAACTATATAATTTTGAACATCCTCGACTCAAAATCCTTTGAAAATCGTAGAACATTCTCCATTAAGTCACACTTGATGGAACAATAAAAACTAAATCAAACTAGGTTCTTTGCGTTGAGGGTTAAAACATAACCTCCTTTAGGTGCAGCCGTGGTACCTGCCATTTGAGGTAGTCCAAGTTCAAATCCCGTATAAGGTTTTAGTACAAAAACTTTTCGGAGAATTAAAGCAAATACGCACCAATGTAACAGAGCCATATAGTTCAGATTTTCTAGACGATCATATTAAGTTAGTGCGCTATACTATGTTTGACCTTAGTTAACCTTACCTATTGGATAAATACAAATAACTAAAAGATTAACAAAAAAACTACCAAATCGGGTCGCGTCTCAAATTACGTCGCATATCAAAATACCTCGCAATAGTTGCCATAGTTTTAGTTAAACCAAATACGTATGATGAAAGCATCTGAAGCCTTTTCACAGTCTGTTAATAATTTTCCTTAACGCAAACACAAAAATAATTCTCGATCCCATGAAATTATGAAGCCTTACACAATTGAAACCCATATTAATTGAAATCAGAGGGCGTCTACCCCTCATTTTCCACCCCAACTAGAAAGGGACAGGTTATCAAAATTAAACACAAACAAGGGAGAAAGAATGCGCTTCCAAAGCCAAAGCTTATCGAATGATTTAAGTAAGTACCGTCAAACTTTCAAAAACGCTTTGAATAACAACAACGCGGTATATAGCGGTCCTTTTCTGACATATGAGAGGGGTGTAGGAGTGAATGAGGGGACTATACCTGTGGGTGGACGGCCTCAGAGGCGCAGTCTCCATGTACGACCGCGTGCTTCAGTGAGAGAAGGACGTCGGCAGCTTCGCCGCCTCCCCGCTCTCGACATTCGGACGTATTGTTCCTGCTAAAGTATTGATGTTAGAACTATGTAAATGCGAAGTTACTGGTAACCTTTACTGGTTGACCCTAGAGAGCCGTGGTGGCCTTGTGGTGTGAAGCGTTGCCTGCTATTATGGCGCTGCAAGTTCGAATCCCACTGGTCTGCACCAAGTAGTTTTTCTAAGTGCGGTAATTAGTCATACCACGAGCTTTACGGTGAAGGAAAACATCGTGAGGAAACCTGCATATGTTGCTTCGTTCTTCAAAGTTCCATTAACCTAAGATTTATTATGTAACTATTACTAGGGCTGTCCGTCTGCTTTTTTTTATACCACCAAGGTGGCAAACAAGCATACGGCCTACCCGATGGTAAGCGGTCACCGTAGTCTATGGATGCTTGCAACACCAGGGGTATCACTCGCTCGTTGCCGACCCTTCAATAATCGTTCACACCCTTCTTGAAGAACCCCATGCTGCACGCTTTTGGGATAACCTCGGCGGGGAGTTTATTCCAAAATTTGATCGTGCGCGGGAGAAAACTCCTTTGGAACCGTGCCGTGCGAAACCATTTCAAACTTTAAAATTGCATATTAAATATTCCAAAATAAAATACAACTCTTAATTATTTTATTGACTTTTTCATACACTTAACATTACAATGAGTCTAGCAGTTGGACAAATAATTAAGAATGCAAAAAGAGATATACAGACAATTTTTATTCCGTATACGAATTACATTCGTGGTGGCATTGTGGTTGAAGCGACGGCCTGTCATTTGATGGACCCAGGTTCAAGCCCCGGCCTGTACCAATGAGTTTTTCTAAGCTTAAGTAAAGTGATTAATCACACCATGAGCTTTTAAAGTGCAGTGCATTGCAGTGAAATAACACTACTTGATGTAGTGTCGTGTTTTGGTGGTAAGTAAGGTTACCAGTGCTCCACGAGGATACACTGGGCTAGTAGTAATGCTGCTAGCACAGTGAGACCTCATCAACAACATGGTTGGCAACCTGTTATTGATACCCCTGGTATTGCTAGCGGCTATAGGCTCTGGTGACTGTTTACCATCAGGTGGGCCGTATGTCTGTGTGTCAATTTAGTGGCATAAAAAACATACTGTTTGATTTCCGCGTATTTTTTACTTTTTATTAATCCTTCAGTTTTCTTTGTTAGGCTGGATATTATTATTGTAATTATTTTAAAAAAAATGAGGAAACAGAAATGTAGTGGCTCTTCCAGAAAATATTTTTTATTTACTCTTTATGAACGAAACTGCTCTTACCAAGTCGTAGCAAATGATTGAAAACCATTTAAAATGTTCTAAACTGAAAGTGGCCAGTGCGATCAGCCACTTTAAAACTTAAAATACCCTAAAAACCTCATTCGAAAATATAAAAGAACACGCTCGTGAAAATTATGTGGTCATGGCCTTCTGGTCGGCGAAACCAGAACATTACAAGGGATTTAAAAACATAAGACTCGAAGTTTCGGCATGGTAGGGTTATCGTAACGTTCAGAGAGGATACACTTGACGGATGCAAAACTATTTGGGATACTAGTAGGATAGTACTAAGATTTTTTTTATATCACTCAGGTGTCAAACAAGCATACGGCCCGCCTGATGGTAAGCGGTTACCGCAGCCTATGGACGCTTGCAACACCAAGGGTATCACTCGCGCGTTGCCGACCCTAAAATTACCAAGAGTGCCACTTCGGACGAAGAAACACAGAAACGTTCACTTAGATTTTACATGAAATTACATTATGGCAGTTGGACAAAAAAACAATGGAAACACTACTTATTTTAGGATGAAACTATTGTAAAAGCAAATATATCTGAAAGTCACATTAACGCACCATCTATCAGATTCTTCCTAAGTCATTTGGATACTAACCGTTCTTAATTTTATGACCAAGCTGTATACCTATACACCCACACACATCACTGGGCATGTGAACCTAAATAAAAGCTTGTAATAAGAACTTACTTGTACCCAGCACAAGGTGAGAAGGGGAACATCGAAGGTAGCGGGTCCAATTCGAGAGGCGGTAGAGAGAATGACCCCATATCTTCCGCCGGCCAGCCTTCGTCGCTCACATTGTTGTCTATGGTCCCGTCGCAAGGAGCTATGGCTTCGTTTAAGGCGTTTAGATCTTCGCCATTTTCGGGGCCGCAGTTTTCTGTCTCTTGCTAAAAGAAAAGAGGTAATAAGTGATCCACCCAATTAAATAGCTTGGTTGATCTACATACATAGATAACATATCATCACGCCGAATCCCTGTTATGTTGGTCCATCTATTGTAGAGTATATTGGAAGTTTTGTTCTGTACTTGGTGAAAAGCGACCACCGCTTTTCACGGCCTTGTGGTATGAAGCGTTGCCTGCTATTATAACGACGCAAGTTCGAATCCCATCGGTCTGTCCCAATGAGATTTTCTTACTCAGGTGCAGTGATTAGTCACTACCCGACCAAACCTGCATGCGTCTGAGAAGAAATTCAAGGACGTGTGTAGTGACCGACGCGTACGGTCTCATCTGTCACGTTGGCACCAAATTTGCTTCGCTGAAAAGTGGGTGTTGCAACACCTCTGCCTACCTTTTTGGGGACCCTTGTGACGATATATTATTATTCTGTACTTGGTAAGCGGTTACCGTAGCCAATGGACCACGCGTTGCCTTCCTTAATTCTTATTCTCTTCGCTACATTCAAAATGTACTAACTGGTTTTTTGAGATATTTCAAGCATGCAATCTATTGAAATAATTTTGCAGGCTAAAACTTCAAATTTTTTATTTATAAGCTGTGGCAAAAGTTTGTATTATGATGATTTTGTTTTGTTCATTTAAGTGTTAGAAAACTTTTATCTGTTCAGTCTTTTTTGCAATCAGAATACATGTAAGTATTTTCCGAAAAGGGAATAGAGTATTTTTTCATAAACGAAACAATTTTTTGCTGAACTTAAGTAAAGTCATTAAATATAGCCTTCAAGTCCGCCCTGAAAGGACACAGACACAATCAATCATCATGTATATGTAATTCTAAACATTAGGCTATATCATGGTTTCCAAGCCCAGAACAAAACCAATAATACTGAAATTATAATGTAACTGTTTCCGAATGAATGTTTTAGAAGCAGTGGCAAATTTACCAGCGGGCATGTTTGAGTCTAGGGTGGCTGATTTTAGTGCGGGAAAATTTGGGACCGTCTTTTACGCCGTACTTGATTGAGCATGAGTTTTGCTAAGCTCATAAATAAGTATACCCAAAAACTATTTAATGCAATTC
Source organism: Falcaria lacertinaria (assembly GCA_951449985.1). NCBI lineage: Eukaryota > Metazoa > Arthropoda > Insecta > Lepidoptera > Drepanidae > Falcaria > Falcaria lacertinaria. The sequence continues at coordinate 5,683,856 of OX602130.1, read as the reverse complement.
TAAACAAATTTTTGGATTGTAGAGGTAAGTGCGGCAAACCTTCAATGCGCCACATTAACAGTTTCTTATCACATTAAGCATTCCGTGATCATGAGTTTGGAATGCTGCTGATATATCGGGGACTTGGAAAGACTATTCTCTAAACGTAGTTAGAAAGAACCCGATAACAACGACATATCTTTTAAGACAAAGTATGAAATGAAGTATGATATATGAAGTTTCCGCTGTCTGTTCGCTTAGATCTTTTAAACTACCCAACAGATTTTAATGCAGTTTGCAGTAGTACATACTATGTAACAACTTTCCTCTTCAAGAAGAAAGTTTTTATGTATTTTTAATTCATTTAGGTTTTGTTGAAACCTTGAGAAGCGGAGGCGGGTTGCTAGTTTAGTATTCGTTACTTATACAATGCGTTTCCTTAGATCATTTACACAAATGATCTAAGTGCGTTTCCCATGAAGCTTCCTTCGATTCAGGGTGTGGAAGGAGCTTCCCGCCGTGGTATTCCCAAGGAAGTACGAGTACAGCATGATGGTAGAGTAGACCTTATTAGGGCCTAAACTTAATGGAGAAGGTATAAAATGTCGTAAACCTAAGATACTTCAGTGGCAGCCGCTCGGCAGGAGTGCCTCAAGTGCCGTAAATATCTCTGTAGTGTACGGGTATATTTTTCTGAGGCTCCTGTGACAAGAGGGCTGACGAATATCTGGTCCAGAAATAAGTGTTGCAATAGATCGCGGCAATGCCGCCAGCCTTCTTGGTATACTTCTCCATGACAGTAATTGGGACATTTATTGGACTTGTAATTTAGTTTTTATAGGTTTATGTTCTATTTTAATTTAGTTTTAGGTTAATTAATAAAATGTTGTGAGTTATCATAACTTTTGGTTTAAATGGGGCTTGATGAAGAATGTGAATAGTTCATCTGACCTGACAGCAGTCGTCGGGGAAGTCTCTCAGCTGGGCTTCGAGACAGGTGCAAGGCAGGGGTCCGCAGCAGAGGCCAAGCTGGCAGAACTCCACGCCGAACTGCGGGTTGTTCGGCACGTAGCAGTCCATCGCCCCGCCTCCCGCGAGCGCGCATCCTACGGCGCAGGGGCGGTGCTAAGATGAGATCGCTGGGACTGCGGATGCTGGGACTTCGGATGATGGCCTCTGCTATTTCCGACGCTTGTAGTTGCGTCTTGGCATGGCTGGAGGATGGAATGTGAGATGTTACAACATCCAGGATCGTACAGAATCGAATAAAAAAAAATAAGAGCTTTTGCCTGCGATTTCGTCCGCGTGAAATGGACCAAAATTGTTTTAAAAGCGTTTGTTTTCGGGATAAAGTGTTGAGGTATCTTATCTTGGGTCCAGGTAATAGTCATTCTGAGCCAAGCTTATATAAAATCTGTTCCCCTGTATTACCCAACAAACAAACTGAAAAACATTATCATTACATTAGTAGGATGATTCCGAAGATTAAACTATATTTCTATCAAATGAGAAACGAATCGCATGGATTTGAATTTCCTCATTTTATGTGTATAATTTACTTAGAAGCAATAAAATACATACATTAAAATATTTACAAATAACTCATATATATGATGTATGAGCGTACAACAGAATTTGCACCATAATGTACTTTACATTAGTGTGCAAATTCTGTTGTACGAAATCATTAAGCATAACAAATTTGATAGGTCCAAAAGTCTTGCTATCCCTTTCTGATGTGCAGGGTGAAATAAGGATTAATTAATTAAAGAAATAATTAATTAGCTATGTTTAGTGATTTTGTACAACAGAATCGACACAAATAGGTATGTATGTTAAAGTCATTGGTTGAAGTGTGTAGTGCATTTCCTGTGTCCGGTGAAAATGTAATGTGTATTAGCAAGTTCCCGGCGGCTGCGTGAAATGCCTGTTTCTAAGATAAACTGCATATTATTTGCAAAAGATTTTTTATATGGGTTCATTTGTTCTATTCTCTACAGAGATTAACCGTACATAATATAAACAAACTTTTACCTCTTTTAATAGGTAATCAGCCGAGAGTCAATAAACTCAAATTTGATTGGTTTAAAAACTTTAAAACCGTTTTTTTTAATTAATATTTATTTAATTAGGTCACCACGTAAATTGTATTCTTAAAATTAAAGATAATCAAAGAAAAATAACGATTTCATTTTAAAATATCAATAATAATGTACTTTGTTTAAGGGTCGGCAACCTCTGGCTTAGGTGTTGCAAGCGTCCATAGGCTACAGTGACCCCTTACCATCCGGTCGTAAGCTTGTGTGCCACCTTAGTGGTATAAAAAAACTATTATTTTCAAGAAGATAGTTTAAAAAATGTTGTTTCGTGCAAATATTCACTTTCAAAATAAATTTCAGTAAAAGCCGTTTAAATGCCCTATACGTGATGGGATGGGGGTCATAAAAACTAAAGCTAAGCGTCAATTAAAACGTATCTCTAATATAATTAGGCTAAAATACAATATCGTACAGTTCAGTTCTACATAATTCGCCGAGTCAGACATGTACCGTCGGGCAAGTGGATTATAGAGCTACTTAATGTATAAAACGGGGTTAGGTATAGGTTTATTGCCAAATCTCTTTAAAATCATGTTCCATAATTCAATTTCACCTGATGGTATGATGTTTCTTTTTTTATTGCCTTTTTTTTTGTTTATTTTTGCCTGATTGCCTTAGCAGTGCATTGGAAAACGAGCGAGCCTTACACTAGTCGCATGTGGTCGTAACATAATGTATTATGATGCATGCATCTGTCATCTGACGGCCAACTCTACCACCGCCATAAATGATTCTTTCAATCACACTACCATAAATACTATAAACACACAATTGAAATCGTAATTATTACTGAATTAGTAACACTACTAACTATCGGACGGAGTTATCCGAACTGAATACAAGCGTTAGCTCATTAACTCAAAAGCGATACGTTCTCTGCTTTGCTTACGACGACTGCTTGCACTGAAAGCAGTACCTTTTTTATATTTTTTTAATTCGTCTAAGGTGACACGCAAGCATATGGCCGTCCTGATGGTAAGCAGTCACCATAGCCTATATAGCCGCTCGCAATACCAGGGGTATCACTAACAGGTTGCCAACCATGTTGTTGATGAGGACTCACTGTGCTAGCAGCATTACTATTAGCCCAGCGTATCAGCGTATGGAGCACTGGTAACCTTACTTACCGCAGAAACACAACACTACATCAACTAGTGTTATTTCACTGCGGTCTTCCGTAAGGTGGAGGTACAGTCCCCAGTCGGGCGGCTCCAAAAAACCACGGGAAATCCCAAATCGCCGTACCTCTCTTTTTAAACATATACTCCACTTGTGCTTCGGAGCTGACAACTACTTTTTTACCCGACTACGGCGAAGCTACAAGGAAGGGGTAATTTCAGCAGTCTATGTATTTACGTATGTTCCATTGCACCGTAGCGCCTAATCTATTCATCCGAATTTCATGAATAAAGTGTCAGGCGATTAGTTATTATGACCCGGATGACATGTCTGTCATCCGGGTCATAATAACTGAGCTGTCGCTTAACCGATTTTTTTTTTTTATTTAGCGCGAGTTTTAAATACAATTGGGGTATTCGTCAAAATATTTGTAAGTAATATTTGGCAGATCAAATAACGTTGTTTATAATAAATATATGCTTACCAATTTAATTTAAGCGGAATTATCTATGAAATCAAAATCTATGAATACGGACCGGAAGTTCAGCATGACATCAACATATTACAAGCTCTCGTAATGTACATCATCGTTTGATCATTAGATCAGCAAAATACTTACCTACCACTTTTGTTTTCATACTTAAAACAGTTCTCATTAATTACTTTTTAATTTTTGAAGAGAGGTTAGTTTGTTCCAGGTATCCTTTACCTACTACGTAAAACATCATATTACACCTTAGGTAGTACTAAGTACAGTAAACCAATAGTTTATCTAAAATATACTAGTGATGAATATCTGTCATATTAATTTAATTACCCTTCCAAAGTCCCGCACTAAAAAGCTTTACATTAAACAAAAGGACTTAAGACTGACCTTTTACACTATAGAAATCCAATAAGAAAATCCGTCGAGAACACTAAATCCTTTAAAAATACAAATGCACATCACAAAATCACGTTTAACACAAAACCTCCTTGCACTAATTAAATTAAACGTATCGGTTGAGACATGCGCCGTATGACACTGGCCAATAAAAAAATAAACTATATTTTTTTTAATACATAAAGTATTTTCGGTCAACGGACGACCTCTTTTAGTGATGGTGACTAAATGGCTATCTTTCAAAGTGCACTCCCGCCCCCGTAATTGGCTGTTTGTATCCAACCCCTCGTCTGAAAAAAAAACACGACATATTGTGCGCGGGAAAGTAGCTGTCAACGTGTATCGGGTTAACATGGCGGCAAACGCGCGGAAGCATTGTTTTTGTGGTAGATGACGTTTAATGCTATTCGATACTATTTGGATAGCTAATGAGATAATTAATTGGTTGGAGAGTGCGTTTTGCCCATTCATTCAGGATAGAAAAATAAATAAGTACGGACTTGTCGCTTGATTCAGCTTTCGTAGGTAAACACTAGGCAGAGTATAATTCCACAGGGTAACTACATTGGTCCTGCTTGATATAATTGATATTGATTTCGAGATATTTTTCGTTGAAGTCGTCGAAGATGACTGAGCGTAACTTAGGCTACTTTTATTTTGGAAAAATCATTATGGATCCGCGCAAAATATAAAACACATTAATTATAAAAAAAAAAAACCACGCGTACGTAGTCGTTGGCACAGCTAGTTTATAATAGGACAATACCTATAACAATCCAAATGGGAGATTTATCACTTAAATTAAGCAAGTTAAACAGGATCAATTTGCATGATCCGATCTCTCCGACGATGATAGTTCAAATATATCAATACAGATTATCGTTAAAGTTGGGCCACCCAGGTAGCCATCCGATCCATCCAGTCCTGGCTCCGGGACGTGGGAAAATTATAATATAAACCTTCTACCTTATGTTATAAAGCTGATGTGACATTGTTCTTATAACTGGTTTCAATAATCTTAAATTTATGGGACGAAAATCATCTTCGTGCGAAAAATACTCAATTGTAGCCTAGGGCGCTAAACAAATAATATTTTTACAAATTTAATTAATCAAAGCATTGGTATACTACCCAAGCATCGTACTTTTACTTTTTAATCTAAGTTACTTTGATTTATTAAGAGCGTATATTATGTTATGGCAGAAACCTTAACCGAACTCCTTAATGCTTGCTCCTTGCGCTTTTGCCACACGCTTAATATAATATATAGATAGAGGGTAATTTCTCTATCAGGCACCTACGTCAGGCACATAAAGGCGGTATGCAAAAAAACTCATCGGGCTATATAATACATAGATAGTGATATACATATGCTTCTTTGATGCATCGTTCATACGTTGATGTCAATGTGTTGGTTGTACACACTACCAATAACACCGATAAAGGGTAAAAAATGTGAAGTTAAATTTCAAATGCACGTGGTTTGATAGTAATTAAGATTACAGTGTCGATTGAACTTATAAAACATGAAGCAGTTTAATTGTATTCGAAATATTTCATTGTATTTGTGTTGTGTATAGCATGTAAACTGCAAGGCGTATTTTTAACCGGCGGCGCCACTTCGTTGTTCTCAAAGTTTCATCTACCTTTTTTCAATCATCTTTTAAACTCATCATGGTTTGAAAGTAATCCAGCGGACTTCAGTACTAGCTAGGATCTGTGAATATACTTTATCACTACAACTTTTTCTTACCTCCAAAAAATGAAACCTGCCCAAGAAAACGGATGCAGAAAAACTGCAAGCTTTAATGTGCGTGTGAATGTTTGTTGGTGGACATTTGGACGAGCACACCGGCATCGGCACCGTGCGACCACGTGAGCGGGCTACGTGCCTCGTGGCCACACGGCTCAGTGAGCAGCGCTGCCTGCGCCGCGGTGGTCTGGCCCCACACGATGACTGTCTCACACTGTACTGTGGTTCTATCAGTTATATTTTTTTGCGGTGCAGGAAAATATTGTGAGGAATCCTGCATAGGTCTGAGAAGATATTGACGTATGTAGTGCGGTGCCGAACTCACCACCTGTCACGTTGACATTAAATTATCATCAGTGATAAATGGGTGTTATAACAACTGTGAGCCTCTGCCTACCTCATCGGGAACCCTTGTGGGAAGGTGGGAAGATAATATATTGTTTGTGTACTTTTTACAAAAAGCACAGAATCCTCATGCCACTTGCAACCCAGTGTAGCGACGCTATCGGGTTGTATTCTCTTGGTAGAACGTACGTAGTTTAATATCTATTATCTATAATATCTACTTTGACGTAGAACACTAAATTTTAACTACATATTTTATTGAGTACTAACATTTATACAGTATAAGTTACTATCTTATGTCCGCGACTTCGTCCGCGTAGAAGTCGAAAAATGGTTCTAATAGGATTTTTAATTGGTTTTTCACGTTCACACACATTATTTTCAAATGTTTGAAAACTTATCAAATATAAATCGTGTCCTAAAAGTGCATAACCTCTTTAAGCTACGAAACCTTCAAATGAGGTACTTATAGTACGGTGACTTTCGAGACATTCCAATTTTAAAGAGTATTTGCTTAAGTTTTTTAGTAACCTCAACCTTTTCTGAATAAAATCGGATTGAGTTTTCAAACATGTGTCAAAATAAAATGTAATTTAAATGAAAAGCACTAAGGAGTATTGATATCTACTTCGAAGCAAATCGCCGCCGAATTAACTTTCTACCCCAGTTCTACCCATTTTTGACGCCGCGCAGTTGTGGGATGAATTTCAATAAAACACGTCTGCCGTCAATACTGTTAATTTTTTTTGAAAAATTTGAAGTAGATTGTACCAAGGAATCACGTTGCCACATTTACCTTTTTTTATCCCCTAAGGAGTAGAATTTTGGACAAATCCTTTCTTATCAGATGCCTACGTCATACAAAGAACACGCCGTCCAAGTTTCATGTATCTACGATCAGCGGCTTACACTGAGCGTTGTACTATCAGTCAGTCATTCAGGACAAAGCCTTTTATATGTATAGACTCAGATTCAAAATCAAAATCAAAATCAAAATCAAAAATCATTTATTCAGTTTAGGCCCTAATAAGGCACTTATGAAGGTCTAAATTACCACGAGAAGATAATATACTACGTGTATAGATTAAGCTGTGGTGGCCTTGTGGTTGAACCCGGCCTGTCATCTGATGGGCCCAGGTTCGAATCCCGGCCTGTACCAATGAGGTTTTCTAAGCTTTAGTACAGTGATTAATCACACCATGAGCTTTTAAAAAGAGAGGTAGGATGATTTGAGATTTCCCGTGGGTTATCCCATTTTAAATTGGAGCCGCCCGACTGGGGACTGTACCTCCGCCTTACAGAAGACCGCAGCGAAATAACACTGCTTGATGTAGTGTTGTGTTTCTGCGGTAAGTAAGGTTGCCAGTGCTCCACGAGGATACGCTGGGCTAGTAGTATTACTGTTAGCACAGTGAGTCCTCATCAACAACATGGTTGGCACCCCGTTAGTGATACCCCTGGTATTGCTAGCGGCTATAGGCTACGGTGACTGCTTACTATCAGGTGGGTCGTATGCTAATTGTTATGCGTAATGTAGTAAAGGCTCTATGACTATACATATATACATATAGATAGGTATTACAAAGCGCCAGCGCTGTCCTTGTTCTAAGATATTAAATGTTTCATAGAGGTAGCATTTGTTTTTTTTTATGTGTATTATTTTTAATAGGTATGTGGTGAGGTAATCTCTGCAACTACAAACCTAATTTATAAAAATCAATCACTAATGAAAGCCTACACTATCCCCTAGTAACAAAATAAATGTTTTATCTTATGGAATTTCATCGTGGGCTTAAAAGCTAAACAGAACTTTTTCACATTTCTTGATAATAATTTCAATCCTGCCGCGATCGATAGCTCACCTGTCGGAAAGTCGATCGTCCGGAAACGTTGTCCGGAACGGAAGTGTCGGGTGGCGTGTCCCCTCTCCGGATACCGGACACCGAGGATGAACGCCCTCTGACATAACGTCACATCCACTTTGTGCTATCGAACGTGCTTTGCGATTAATTCATGTATATCAAATTTTCGCTTTAAGGCACTTTATAAGCTCTACAAAGGCTTAAAATTTTTAGGCTAAGGCATAAGAATTATTCTTATGGCTAAGGGCAGCAATGCTCGAGTAATACCTCTGGAGTTGCAAGCGTCCATAGGCTACGGTAACCGCTTACTGTCGGGCGGGCCGTATGCTTGTTTGCAACCTTAGACGTATAAAAAAACACAAATAGCATATACATATACGCATTATCATTAAAAAAACATAACATTGTATTCCATTCCCGCACGCTCAAATTATAGAATGAACTCCCCACAATTATTTTTCCAAGTACAGCATGGAGATCTTCAAGAAATGTGTGAAGAGATTTTTGAAAGGTCACCAACATGCAATAGATATCCTAGTTTGTACGATAACCACACTTCACCATATGATGTTTCGTATGCTGCGTCTGCTGGGCCGTATGCTGTTTTCCACCAAAAATGTCTTTCTCTCATGTCTTATTTGCTAGGTACTAGTTATTAGTATTTAATTGAATAGATGATGATTGAGAATGAAAGATGGTATAATCAACAAGCTCTTTACCCTTATCAAACACCAAGCACCTGTATTTGCCCTTAAGCTCATCGGCAAGTGTGCTTTGCCTTTATATTATTGTTTGAACCAATTGTGATCTGTAGCAGGTAAGTCCGTTTATTTGTGAACAGGGGTGATTTTTATAAGGGTGAATTAAATGCAAGATTGGACGCATTGTTATGCTAAATGTTGTTTCTGCTGTGGTTTGCTACAATACTATGAGATTGAATGTAACATTAAATATTGTATGTAGTGAATCGTTTTATTATTTAAATTAATTTTTAGATCTTTTTTTTCAGAACCCCGGTATCCAAGTACCTAGCTGACGCACCCACAGGCCGAATACACCAGCGACCTGTGGGTGGACATAATGTAACATACGAACCAGGGAAATAAACATCTTTCTATTCTAAAAAAAACTTTTATTTCTATTCTATTCCATGGCGCAGTGAAATACTTTAAGGCGAGAATAAATATGTTGCTAATTTTTAAGTCCATTGCGTTCTATAATTCAAATTTTTACGGTTGCTTGCCTCCCTCCCGCATAGGTCTTGTTATTTGCAATAATAAATCCATGATTCCCATAGAAAACAAAAACATTAAAGCAATTACAAATGTAAAACGATACGACTCAATCGGAAACGTAAATATGTGATAGTGTAACACAATATTGCGGATTCAGTTATCATCCTCACGACTGATTTACTTTTAATTGTCCGAGGGGATTGACGCGTGCCAAGCGCGTGTCTTGGCAGATAGCCGCCATTTTTTTGCGGTCTCCCGCTATTAAAGGTGCTTAGCGATTAATAATCATTGTAATTTGTTCCCTGGTTATCTCAGATTTGGGCTTTTGATGCGTGAAAATTATATGCCTTTGTAGAAACATGAGTTAAATCCTATAAGTACTCATATATTTTTTTATATTGTGGGTACTTACTCATCAAAAGATTAGTTCTAGTACCATACATGAACGACAATCACACAGATTTTTTCTTACACTGTTGGGGACGATACCAATCCACGAAGAACGTCTACAAAAGCTAGTATCGAATAGATAAATACCTGTTTGTTACCAGTGTAAATAATTCGAATGGCTAAAGCATAAGCTTAAAAGACATCGGTAATTTGCTAGCAATCAATTCTAAGATTGCGCAAAACATTAAGGGAATTTGACATAAAATAACTCATATTTTGCCCATTGCTAGTACACGTGCAAGAATGAACAACATTTTCAGACACAATGAATTTTCCTCTGAAAGTCTTAACAATAGAACCGCCGCCACAATAGAATGTTTTAATTTGCCTCCGAAGCGAGGAAGCCATACCATACGCGAAGCCATCTAAGAACGGGTTTATTCAAAATTACTGTCGAACTTTTTCAAAGTTTGCAAGGCGAGGAAGCTTTTAAAAGTTAACTGTTTTTGTGAGCTGCATTTACTGATCAAATCGCGCTGGCTCACTTAGTTTAGAGCTGCTCTGTCTTGGGTACGAGAAGAGGCGATTTTTTTATACCACTATTGTGTGTGGCACACAAGCATACGGCCCACCTGATTGTGAGCAGTCACCGTAGCCTATAACCAGAGGTATCATTACCGATACCGCGCCAACCCTGTTGTTGATGAGGACTCACTGTGCTAGCTGCATTACTACTAGCGCAGAGTATCCTCTTGGGGCACTGACAACTTTACTTTCCGCAGAAACACAAAACAACACTACATCATAGTAGTGTAATTTGGCTGCGATCTCCTGTAAGGTGGAGGTACTATCAAAACCACTGCTGTACTTCAAACCAGTCGATTTGGCCCAATAGCATGTAAGTTAATGGTGCCATCACAGACCTAGGATTTTTTGGTGCCATAGATATTTGACTTCACTTGTGACAATTTCCTCGTTCAGTCTTATCTTCCTAGTGCCTCAGTAGTGGCCGGAGCCGCTGCTTGCTGCTCACCAGGAGTGCCTGAAACGCCGGAAATATGGTAGTCGTCAACCACGCACGCCATGACAAACATAGATTTCGAGAATACCTTACAGAGTCACCATATATTTTCAAACGAATTTACGTATTTATTATCACATTATTAGTAGTATTAGCACATTAACCAAACCGTATGATACGACTATGTTAAATTTACCAAACTTACAATAACTAAAGCTCGCTAAATATTTTTATTTAGTAGCTTTAATTTAAGCCAAATTTACAACCACCTGACAAGAACCGAATCAAACATGCTTCGAACATGTGACTGCTTCAAAATTATTATACACAAGGAGGAGTTTTGGTTTCACTCACACTCGTGTACGTTGTATTACTAAAATATGAATAAGAGAGCTGTTACACAGCTTTTATTTTAGTACGGTTTCGATAGCGTTAGCCAGCCTTGTCCTTATTCTGAGGCATAGCCGATACATTAATTAAACGAATGGACTAGATTGCAATGGGTTGGTAATTATTTTTAATATTTGCAGTACACACTAGAAATATTTAGTCTGGCCCAAGAGAATACAACCGCTACGCTAGAGTCTGGCAACATCTAAATTTGTAACGTCAAATTTTTATTGTCGCAAAAATTTCAGTCATATTTTAGTTTTTTAATGTTACGTGATACCAAATAGAATTAATAAAAATACAGACAGTATTAATCAGGAACACACGGTCAAAGTTTACATTACGCCCTTAGTTCCGGCTGTGTTTGCTAAATTGTCAGTGTCGTGTGCTAAGACTAGCATAAATGAATAATGTCGCTGAGGTCGAAGGCTCTAGCTCTAGTCGAGGTACTGTTGAGGGTGCCGCCTCTGTTTGTGGTGGATGAGTTTCTGAAGATCAGTTTGGGGCTGCCAGTATCGAGCGGCGAGGAGGTGTCTGTACTAAGCAACGTCACTGTGGACCACGTCGATGTGTCTGACAATTATTACGACGCCAACTTTTACAACGCGTTTTTGTTCACGCTGCTAAAATTCCTCGTGTGTTGTTTAGGTACGTATATTTTTTTTAAGCTAAAGCGTTACAGCATCCAGCCAGACCGAGTGAAACCTGGCCTTTCATTTTGTTTCCCAACATAAATTATTTCGAAACTTGACTCTTGCAAAGTGTCAAAATTAGTGTAGTTTCGATCCTGTTTGTTGATTAGGTACATGAATTTGTGGGTCAGCATGTTGACAATATATTTCATCAATATTGTATCAAGGTTGAAGCCAACCTTTTCAAACAGTTATATTTAATATCCAATATAATATAAACAATAGAAATTCCGGTTGTTTATAATTTATATTATAACCTGTATTTCTATTGTTTTTCAAAGATAATAGGTAGCCTGAATTATTTACTGCAACCTCCTCTATCTCCAAGTAAAGTCCTTTCAATATTAGTACAGCCAAATTTGTGGGGACAATTAAACAGACAGACAAAAATCCAAAATATATTCTGGCATCAAGAAAAATACTATGTACAAATCACATATACACATCTAGCTCAACTTTTTATTTAGATATATGTTAGTAAAACTATTTTGAAGAGGAGATTAAAATTTAGAGGGATTGAGATCAATTAGCAATATCAAGCAAAAAACAATTGATAGTTTATAAGATTTTTTTACATCCACACAGATTTAAGAAATATATTTTCTCTTAAACTCACATACAAATAAATAGAGCTCTAACATATTGGTGCCAATTCTGTTGTTCAAAATTACTAAACTTAACTAATTTCACAGGTCTAAAAGTCTTGTTATCTCATGTGCGGGGTTAAATAAGGATGGCAATATTTTTAGACCTGTCAAATTAGTTAAGTTTAGTAATTTTGAACAACAGAATTGGCACCACTGAGATTGTAAAATTATGACATTACAATGCTATTTCATTTGGGACATGGGTCTATGGGTAGGAATTTTTTTCTTTAATAGATGTGTGTATTGGTATATTGTCTTTAATTACTTCCATTTAGTATACCAATCTCACAAATCCTCAAAACAATGATAAGAACCTTTTGATTATAACAATGTAAATGACTATACTGATAGCTTGAAATATTATTTTAGTTGATACACTACTTTGTTTGTATGACTAATACTAAAACTAAAATATTTTGATATCATTATGAAAATTTATCAAAGAATTCACATTCTTAAAATTAATTAATAGTGACATTGAAATAATCACATGCAAATAGTTACGTTGGTTAATGTGAATTATACAAAAATACAGATGTATATTTCAAGTTTCTGTTATAATTCCAAGAGTAAAATTTTTCTTTGTTGTATATACAATATTTTATTGCTTTATTACAGTTATTTAGTATCAACACAAGTACACCGATGATTGTCTCCTTTCTTGTCCTATTATACTAGATTTTTATATATAGCTCCTACATTTTTCACTGCAACTTGCCTGTGTACCAACATAATATACAGTCTATTATATACTTGAAGATATTATAGCATTCTGTGGGTGTAAGAATTTTTTATATTGGTTTTTATAGTAGTTCTTGAATATATTCATTACAAACAAAAATACAAACTTTCCCAATATAATGGTGTTGATTCTGTTGTACAAAATAACTAAACTAAACTTATTTGACAGGACTAAAAATATTGCCATCCTTTTCTCATGTGCAGGGATAAGAATGGCAATATTTTTAGTGCTTTCAAATTAGTTTAGTTTAGTGATTTTGTACAACATAATTAGCACCAATATTAGTGCATATTATTTATTTATTAGCAATAAATATAATTTTAAAGTCTTAACTGGACACAACAAAAAGCCCTGAATAGTGTTGTGGTCCTGCAAAAGTTCAGAGTACAGGATAGTGCTGTGCTATCAATAGAGAATGTGTTTCTCTTGGCTCCATTTATTAGTATAGCAATACCTCTCAAAATTAAACACTGACAACACCTATTGATACATCTTTACCAAGCATACATACTAATCTTACACACCTTACTAGCATTTATTATTTGGAATAAACAATTTATTTCGAAATGCTATCAATTTGCATGCGTGTCTTGACCCTGAGGTCAAGTCAGAAGTTTTTATTTATTTCTTTATTAGTAGTTTTTTAAGCTAATCACCAATTACTCCAATCAAAGCTGAAGGTAGAACATTTTTGCTAAGTGGATAGGTAGTATGTTTTTACCTTTTGAAGGACTCAGTGATGGTACATAGAAGTAGCAAGTATAATAATATGTCTTGCAACTGTTTATTAATATTGCAAAGGTTAAAAACTACAGTTTGCTTGTAGACAAGCAGTTGATGGCTATTTAACACCTGCAACTATAGGTATCTCTGTCATGTGGCCGGTGAATCTTATGATGATGAGAATTCCTGTTAGCAGCTCAAGCCAAAGTGGGTTTCTGATTCTCTGTACTGCTAGCTCATTTTGCATTTTTTATGCTACATTGTTAAAAAGCAAGCATCTGGCCCGTCAGATGAGAAGCAGGGATCATAGCTTATAGTCTTGCAGTACAATGGGCATTACTAATGCGTAGCCAACCCTATTGTTATTGAGAGGACTCACTGTGCTACCAGCATATCCATACTACCTGCACAGGGTATCATCCTTGAGCTCTCACTATTTTACTCACCGCAGTAACACAAGACTAATGCAAGGACATTTTATTTTACAATTTCATTGAATCGGTCAATTTGTAGATCAGCTTTATTCATATGAACAATGATCACAATAAGTTTACATAAAATATAATTGCATTTGACATTTAAATAGTGCTTAGACCTCGTGTAATGTCATTTTGTGTGAACAAAGCAAAACAATATGGTGACAAATGTCATTGTTTAGGTAGTTGACCCAAATTGCGATCATAGTCTGTCCTTGTTCTATCACTAGGCGGATTATCTTGTATTGGTATACAGCTTAGGTACTAATAATATAATTATAATATGTTTTTTTTTTTAATTCTACTAAGGTCCACAAGCGTACGGACCGCCTGATGGTAAGCAGTTACCGTCGCCTAATAGATATTAGCAATACCAGGGGTATCACTAACGCGTCGCTACCCTATTGAGACTCATTGTGCTGCAAATCCTTCCTTACTACTAGCATAGCGAAACCTCGTTGAGCACTGGCAATCTTTCTCACCGCAAGAACACTTTCTTGCGGTGAGAAAGATTGCCAGTGTAGTGACACTACATCAAAAAAAAGTTATTCGATTGCAGTCTTCTGTAAGCTGAAGGAACAGTCGGGCGGCTCCAATTTTATTGGGAAAAATCACGGGAGATCCCATTTGTCCTTACAGTCATAAAAATTGCGCTAAGCTAAGATACTTATTATAGATCGAAGTTAAGGTTACTAAACCTTGTCGAGGTCGTGTAGGAATTTCTTTTCGTCAACACAAGTTGTGTGCGTCGCGACTCGCGACTGACACCCCAGTCTCTTAGGTTTCTCTTGAAATGTTAAGCTACGATGACCGCTGACCATCACCACACGCGCGTAAAAGGCGGCACTTGGTTGCCACTATTGTAGTGTAAAGTGTAGCTATTTCGAGTTTTATCCATGGCCTAAGTTGGTAAACATTCGGCGTCGTATATTCATACTATTTTCGATACCGGTTGTTACCAAAAAGGGTAACAATGCAATAAGTAACGAGTAAAAGTTGTTTATATCCGTTTTTATTTCGTTTTATATAGATATACTAGCTGCCCACCCCGGCTTCGCTCGTGTGGACAATTTTTTTTTGCGTTTATGGGGATGAAAAATTTCATCAAAATCGGTCAAGCCGTTTCGGAGGAGTATGGCAACGAAAACTGTGACACGAGAATTTTATATATTAGATTTTAACAACTAATAAACATATCTAGGCAAAATATGAATGTCGTGATTTCGTACTAAGTATAGTAATAATAATTACTTATATTGGAAAATGGGTTTAAAGTGATAATTGGTAGCTCTAACTGTACTTACCAACCCAACTCAAAACTAAGTCGTAATCAAAATGGACTGTATAGAAAATAAAATGTACTAGGTACCTATCTAATATGGTATTTTATTATCTATTCTGTGCTACCGCAATAAAAGGTTACTTAAAGGCGAGACAAATTTTCATGCATAAATTATGAGCGGTGTGTTTGTGACCCGCCTGCAATTTTAAGTTCAAGGTTGAAATGGTTCGATAGCTCATCTGCCTTACCTACAGTTAACTACTTGAAAAAGTATGTATATTCATTCAACTACTTTATAAATTAATCATGAATAAAAACTTGATGATGATACCTATTTATTTTTGGTAGTAAGTTTGACGCATGCTTCGAATGGTGTTGGTAGTGCTTAGCTGAACTAATATAGTATAGTAGGTAATACCCAGTAATGTTTTAAGATTAAAGTAGTACGCATTGGGATTCCCCGTTCGATATCAGTATAGGAACGAACGGAAAATGGAACTGTATTGGGAACCCAATTGGGTCATGATAAAACAATAGTTATAAGATATATTTTTGATATTTTTGTAATTATTGCCAAATAAAATGGAATACATGTTGGGGCTGCCAGACTGCCGGCACATTACAGAAGATCACAGTCCTAATTTGGAAGGTATTTTTTATGTTTATCGATTATTTCGACCGATTCGCAAGACGAAAAGAATTCAGTGCCGGTAGCAGGAACATTGTCGACAACGTATTCGAAAACGTAACTCGCGAAATGTCTAAATTGTCATACTAAGTTTTAGTTCCACTTTTCACCGCCGCAGCGCTGTTCATTTTCCAATACAAAAATAGTCGAAGGTGGTCGAAGGCGATACGAAAACGTTTTCGACAACGTTCCTGCTACCGGAACAGAATAGTGGTCCTTTTGAATAATACTCGAGACTAAACGACAAATAAGTTATAACAAAAAAACAAGGAATCCGTAAAAATCAAGCGCAGTCGCTTTATTCGATGAAACTATTGTCACTCCCACAATAAAAACGAATCTAAGTACACCTCATAAATATGTGAAGATCTATCAAAAGTATGGATAAGCTACAGAGCACTAAGTTTCTTCTTTTGTCTGCCCTGTTCCCAATTATTTGTGGTCGGTGCAACATGTATACTTTTTCGTTCATCCGTTCGATCCAGCATCTGCAGCATCACATTCATGTTTCGAATCGGATGGTCGCAGTTGACATTAAGACAGGAGGTCTACAATGAAAAACGAACATCGTGTGTTCAGACCGAAACGAAGGATCAACGAACTTATACCAACATGCTCGTGGTAAGAAAAACGCCGATCCATCAAAACAAAAGCTTTGTACGTTTTCCATTGTAGGCCCCAGAGCGTGCTAAAGCAATAAACAACATACAAGCACTTGAAATCATAACCTCCTTCTGGGGCAGGCGGGTAATGAACGGGTCAGTTCAGCTAGCGGTACATATTCGCAAAAAGTTTGCTTCCACGTTAACACAGCATAACTGGTTTTGTGACGTCCTACTGTTTTTAAACTCAGCTGATTAATTCAAATGTGAATTGACTTATCTGAGAAAAAACATAACTCGTTAGATCTCATTCTATTTATACATATTATAAACTATCGAGTATATTTTTCTCGTTTATCGTCTCGTATTCGAAGTCGGAAATCTGTGCAGTAAAGATACATTGTGGGCACAGAGTACCTATGAATTTTCTCTATGGTCACAAGAAATTTACTCTGTGATGTGTTCACTACTCTACTGCAGTTTTCGGCGCGAAACAAAATTGGTTAGGTTATTTTTTGCGTCTCGTTAACGGTGAGAAAGTATTGTTCAGTTTGTATTTTCTACAGTACAGCTCCATTTAGTAACTGATTTATAGAGATAGAAGTAAATGCTATTTTATATGGCTTTTGTCGGGAGACTTCTGTAGCGCAAGCGCAAGTATGAATAAATTGCGAGAACGTTTTCGTATCGCCTTCGACTATTTTTGTATTGAAAATTGGACAGCGCTGCGGCGGTGAATATTTGAACTAAAAATTTGTATGACAATTTTGACATTTTAAGAGTCACGTTTTCGAATACGTAGTCGAAAAATGTTCCTGCTACCGACACTGACCTAGAGGCCAATAATGATACGCTACTGCTTTTGAGTGTCTCTAGGAAAGTACCAACTCCAGAAAAGCATAATTTCAGGCAAACAATAATTGCCACCTTATTGGTATTAAAATATTTCCAAATCACATTATACCTACTACGCTACCGGTGTATTAGGTTATATGTGTAGAAACATATTCATCAAAATATCAAAAAATACATATTTATTTGTCCGTTTCAAATCCCTCGTTAATTCTTAAACCCAAGTTAGGTTTGCCCAGACATAAGGTTCTCGATAGCTTAAGAATCGGTAAATTTTTAAGTAAATCTTAAAAATAATATATATTGATCGTGACTCGTTTTACTAATGTTAATGCCTCGGCTAAAAAGAATCGCTGGAGGACCGAAATCACCTTGAGCCTTCCTCGTCACTTATTTAAAACATATTTATAGCCGCTAAAATTCTTTCAAATATAGAATGGTTATTTAAGGAACCTTAATTATCTTCAACCTTCTCGGCCTTTAGCCTATACCAGTTCTGGTCGTCGCAACGAAAATAAAAAATCTTAAAGTCACTGGCTTAATACATGGACGTCGGGTCTAGTAAAATATGATATACTTTCCAGAGCTCACCTACCTGAATGTAAATGATTGTAAATCTAAAACACTTAAATTCAGTTATTTTATTAGCGCACAGTTGAAAAATTTTTCGGCTTGAGACAGTTGAGCCAATCGGGGTTACCGCATTCGCATTTTGTAGTGTTTTAGCTCCGGACAGACACAAAATCCAAGTATCACTAGGTCAGTGCTCAATGCCTAAAAGGTGTATACACGGTTTTTTTTAATCTACTTTCGATATGTTTCCATCTTTCATTTCGTCTCTATCAGCCGTCATTTCTATATTCACATCTTTACAGAAGGTAATTTTAATAAAGTAATAGCTTGTTGCATTAAATAAAATAATAAGGCATGAAGTCCACGCTATATTGAAATTCCTAAAGAAAATCTATACATAAAACGTGGGAATTAACACCGGTATTTATGTTTAGTCATAAGAATAAACCTATTCTTATGGTATAGCGTAGAACAGTTATTTTGTTTGAATAATATAAATAAATACTATGAAATCTATTGTTAAAATTATGTTGAAATAATTGAATATAAGAGGCAGAAGAATAATACTAGCGAGAGTTGTTGTCGCGGGTTACACAAATATTTAGACATAATTAACGTGTCAATTTCTCTCCTTCCAGGATGTATGTCAGCGCTGTGCATATTCGTGCTATACACGAAGCACCTCATAATTGTATACCTGTACCTGACCTCCGTGGGCATCGTGTTCGTCTCCTACTGGACTAACGTGTCCGCCATCAAGCAAATCCAGGCGCTCACACTAGTCGTCACCTCGCCACATCATTCCAACAGCATCCTAGAAGATATACTCAACTTAAATATAAAAAATCTCCTTGATCTCGACGGGCCGGGAATCCTGGTCATACAAAACTTCGCCATCCAGTTCATGCTGGCTTTGGTGTTCAGAAACGTCCATCTAGGACCAAGATATCCGACGCTGCAGAAGTTGCTGCCACTTAGCTTTATGGCACCGTCATTCCTGGCGATGCTGCCGGTGCCACCAAATCTCCTGCACCATTCCCCGGTATTCGCCGCCTTGTTACCATTATTCCTGGTCAAATACGTTCTCTGGTCGTCCGCCTATAACGTCATCCAAGTGATTTACGCCGGCTACCAACACGGCAGGCTGTTTGTCAGCAACTACGGCCTGTCGGCTCTGGTCGAGACTGAATGGATGCGGCTCAATGTGCCCTGTGTCCTGAGAGTGTTTTGGGTGCTACGCGTCGCAGAACACGCAATACTACTGCTCATGGACAACTACGATGAAGACACAGAGGAGGGGTTGAAGGTATCTACCTTGTTGGCTGTCCAATCATTAGCGTCAATGGCCAAGTCGTTGTTAGTGACTGGTTGTGAGACCATCACAGCAGTCCTTGGCATGACATCAGTGATCTCATTCTTCTGCCACTACATCGGCAACTTCTTCCAGTGGATCCTCTTGACTGACGAGGAGGAAGACAAGAGCATTGGCACCGTCTCCGCCATTCTCTTCTACATACTAGCGCTACAGACTGGACTCACCTCGCTCAACCCAGAGAAAAGGTTTGTTCGCCTCTGCAGGAACTTCTGTCTGCTGTTCACCGCTCTCTTGCACTTTTTGCACAACATTGTGAATCCAATGCTGATGTCTCTAAGCGCGTCGCACAACCCGAGCACACACCGACACGTGAGAGCTTTAGGTGTGTGCGGGTTCCTGATCATATTCCCAATATCCCTGCTGGTATATCTGTGGTCCCAGCACACTATATCCACGTGGCTGCTCGCGGTGAGTGCTTTCAGTATAGAGGTCATAGTGAAAGTGATAGTCAGCCTGATGATATACTCACTGTTCTTAATCGACGCGTACAGAAGCACATTCTGGGAGCAGTTGGACGACTACGTGTACTACATCAGAGCGTTCGGGAACACTATAGAGTTCTGCTTCGGCATATTCTTGTTCTTCAATGGAGCGTGGATCTTGTTGTTCGAGTCGGGAGGGGCTATTAGGGCGGTCATGATGTGCATCCACGCGTACTTCAACATCTGGTGCGAGGCCAGAGCCGGGTGGTCGGTGTTCATGAAGAGGCGTACAGCTGTCAATAAAATCAACTCGCTCAGAGAGGCGTCGGTCGACCAGCTTAATAGGCTG
This sequence comes from Falcaria lacertinaria, assembly GCA_951449985.1. NCBI lineage: Eukaryota > Metazoa > Arthropoda > Insecta > Lepidoptera > Drepanidae > Falcaria > Falcaria lacertinaria. Next base: position 5,663,357 of record OX602130.1, on the reverse strand, counting down.
GACGACGTATGCGCCATCTGCTACCAAGAGATGCACTCCGCGAAGATAACTCGGTGTAACCATTACTTCCACGGGGTGTGTCTGAGGAAGTGGTTGTACGTGCAGGACAGGTGTCCGCTGTGCCACGACATCCTCTATAAGATAGACAGTGACGCCAATAAGGACAACAACTCTGATGCCGGCAACGAGGAGAACAGCAACAATCAGAATATCCTGCTCGAAGAAGAGCCCGACCTTATCCTCGGCGAAGGCGTCAGGTGACTGCTCGATCAACAAATCAACCGCTTAGATTAGATACTAAACGACAATTTGAGTGGTTCATTTTCGATATGTATAGTAAGTTATTGTTTTTTTTTTTATAATAATTATAAATCAGATCGATAAACCTGTGATTTAAGGTAAAAATTTTGTCTCGTGATGAATGGTTTCAGTTGCAGTGTGACGTTTTGTAAGTCTTAGCATAGTTGTCTCGTGGGCGCATGTCTTGTGGATGCCTCAAATTGTTTCCTATGTACACGTCTTAAAGTTTAAATTTGCTAGTTGTTCGAGTCAACAAAAATAATATGAAAATACAAAAATGTTTTGAAAACATTACGTTGAATGCAAAGCTATTTGTAAATAGATAAGGTATTTAGAAATAGCTTTTAATGTTTCTGAGGTAACTTAATGAAGAAAATTATAAAAATAGTAATTTTTCTCATAATAATTGTAAATAAACTTATTTTAGTAGTAACGGCAAGTCTATTAATTTCTGCGATTATTTTTAAAATTAATTTTGCATGACATTGATACAAGTCTTTCAGTAGCAATAATAGTATTTTTTTTCGACGAGACCGCTGGTCTAGTGGTTAGTATACCTGACTGTTGCGCTAGGGGTCGCGGGTTCGATTCCCGTCGGGGCAAACATTTATGTGACAAATATGTTTGCCTTGCGTCTGGGTGTTTGGTATGTATTATAAGTATGTATTTACAAACAAAAAGTATATAAGTATTATATCAGCTGCTGGTTCCCATAGTAAAAGCTTTGCTTAGATTGGGGCCAGATGGCGCTGTGTGATAATGTCCAAGCATTATAATTATTATTATTTTCAAATTCAAATATATTATTAGTTTTTTATTCATTGTAGTATAACTACTAAGTGATCCCAATAGCCACCAATAGGTGCACAACCGATCATTATAAGTCTTTAGTTTCGATAGAATATTCTATCACAATAACTTCGAAATATGGTCTCAAGGTATGGTGAAACATAAACATAGGTATCTGTGTACGTTTGTCCTTTGTATGTCGTTCCCACTTCCCATTCAAAATACATTATACATTTTTAACGGCCTTCTGAGCTTCACAGATTGAGTATTTACCTACAGCATTTCTTCTGATGAAAATACAATATCGTATATCTGATACATAGGTATTGAATCAATAAAATATTAAGGGTTCGACGAGTGAAATACGACACTTTTAAGGGTATTTATTTAATATTTAATAATAATAATTAGGTACGGGGTAGAGAAAGGCACTATTCCCTTATTTATAATACAACAGATAACATGCAGCTTATAAATTCTTCACCTTTATCAATAAGTCTTCTTATTGCTAGTCTGGATTGGGTAAGTACCATAGTGGTATTACTGCTTGGTAGCACAAAATAAGAAACACAATAAGGTCTATTAACAAAAACATGATAATGTTTTTTATTGATGTTTTCATATTTTTCAAGACCCGGCTAATGACGACGTACAAGCGCAGTTTCAAGCCCATAGCTTTAGCGTGTGGGTCTTTAGTATATGGGCAGACATAACTCATACTATTGGGCAGGCGAGCCCTTTATCAATTTCTTCAAATGACAAATAGCTCTACTTTCAACAAGTTCAAAAATGTGTAGCTATTAAAATTACAGATTTATTTTACGGTCCACGTATTTTTTATTGTATTCTATCATGTTTCTTAAACTTTAACGGAAGTCATGAAATGTCAGAATAATGAAAAACATTTAGTAATCGTGGTCCCCGCGTTAAAGGATAGTTCAAAAAAAGATCCGCAAAATGGTGCGAGTATATTAATAAAAATATCATTTTTTTTGGTACAAGTAACGAACCATTTAAAACTTATATATAAAACTTAACACAAACTCTAAGAAGTCAATACAACACTTATTTATTAGTTAAATATCAGTTCCTTATAATTGGATAGTAAGTAATAGTTGGAGACGCGACAGTTTGTTGAAGTACGAACGACAGTAGTGCGGTCAGCTCGCTCGAAGTTTGCTTTCACTATCTCATAATAGCGGCCGTCACTGAAAACATAAAGATCGTTGTAGAATTTTCATTTAGCAACTTTGTACTATTTATTCTGTGACTGTGGATCAGCTGTTTCCAGGATAGATAATTGTGATTTCAACATGTAGGCTCAGAGTAGATAATATACTACGTACAAATGTAGGAAATACAGTCTGGCAGAAAAGAGTAGAAAATAAATAATAGGGGCGCCACTGTGTCGTGCGTATGGCAACCCGCCGCAGCTCGTATTGAGCAACAACCGTTTTGATTGGTTTGTTTACTTTACAGTAAACGTCATAACATAGATTCCATTTTGCGAAAGTTGTAGCAAAAAATTTAGTTCCATTTCTCGTTTTTTTTGGCCCAGTTTTACAAATCATTACAACCTACGGACCAAGACAATACAACCGCTACGCCCTACGGAGTTGAACAGTTTCGCTATGCGTGGGTGTTCCCCACGCCTCAAATATTAAAAGTTGAGCATTCTATCGGAACCGTAAGCAACTCGCGAAGAAGAAAAAATGATTTATTTATAACAATGTCTGTTTCACAATAATTTTAACCTAAACGTGCAAGAACGGTATGATCGATCGAGTTTTAAAGTAACTTTAACATTATTTGCGTTTTGTTAAACAATGTGTATCGGATTTGTATTAGACAATAAAAAACTCTTATAAAAACCTTCAAATTCTATAGCAAAATCGTGAACCGCCTTATAGTTATTTAAATCGATATCTTTTTGTTTAGGTCAGTTTTTTCTTCGCGTCTAGTAATATAGACTGACTGATTATGATGCTACGCTGCTCTTTGGCGATGCTTACCTGAGCACCAAACACTTCAACTTGAGGCACTTTACTCGGAGAATATCAATAGCTTTCTGGCTCTTGTCACTGAAGCGAAGGTTCTCCGGATCCCACCGAAGCTCCAGCCGTTCTAGGTTGGGGCAGCTGTTGGCGATTCCGTCCATCAGCTGAAAATGGAAAATATTTTGTTAATGCATACCGTCAATGACTTCTTTATCATAGTATAAGGGTAGTCTCAGAAGTATATAATTAAAACGGTTGAGCTCCAATAATTGTTTTATTCGTCACAATTTTTACACAACGCGACTTGTCCGCGATATACCACTCGACACACGTGTACATAATCCCACGTTTCACTCGACGCACCGCGCCCAAGTATATAGTTGCTCTTTTTAAACAGCAAAAAGAGCAACCACTGTTCGAAGTCAATCCCAGTACTCTTTTTTAACAAGATGGCCGCTTCTATAGCAACGGATATCAATACATTGTTTACTTAATATTTATACCATCAATTAAACGAAACATAATAAGTTACTGGCTTGAATATAAATAATTAGGTAATCAAATGGTTATAGGCTTACAGCTCGGCCTTCCTGTTTAAAGCGGGCCCTCTCGCGTTAGCATGTAAGCACTTTGATAAATAGATAGTTACATTATTAATAATTTTGAATAAATAATGCTGCATTTTAAAATCATGCTCACAAATGTTGTAGACAGAGGTACTTATTAAATGTAATCATTACTATGATTTACTATTAGAGAAATAGGTATTGCAAAAGTTGCTTATTTCTGTATTCTTAATATTAAACTTATAATTGATCTAATTGTAATCATTTGCATGAAACATTCTTTTTTCTTCAAATTTAACCTGACAACAATTACAAATGTAAAATTTAAAAAATATATATTTAGTATATTCTGACTATTGTAAGTAACAAATATGATTCCAGACGCAATATCAGATTATTAATAACACGTAACTATTTTTTTTTTACACCATTACTATTCGAATGATCTCAGTACAATTTATTAATATTTTATAAATATAATACAACAATTTTTAAATCAATATTCTTTGTCATTATCAGAACTATCACCTTCCCCACTACTTTCAAGATCTCTAGTGAAATTTAACCACGGCTGTATCTTGTCCACTGCGACTACAGCTTCGTATCGGCGATTATTTTTGCGCGTTAGTGGCGTGTCTTCAATGATGTACCTGTCGTTTGGCAGTGCTTTCACGATACGGTACGGGCCCTGATACTTGACTACCAGTTTTTGCGACTGTCCATCGTGTGGCATCTGTCTCTCTACGCGCACTAAATCTCCTTCTGAATAACATTTGGCTGTTTTCCTGTGGCTATTGAATCGGTCTCTGTCCTTGGTTTGTTGTTCCTTAATTCTTTCACCAGCTTCATCCCTGATGTCTACCAGTTCGTCTGTAGCTATTATATTAGCGGTATCATCCAAGACATCACTAAGGATGCCTTCACTTTTGCTTCTTATATTGAACCCGAAGAGAAGTTCAGATGGTGACTTTTTGGTTATCTTGTGAGTTGTAGTGTTAAGGCCTAACTGGATATCAGGAACTTGCTCGTCCCAACACTTCTCGTCTTTACCGTGCGTAGAAGTGGAAAGTGCATCGAGAATGGTTCTATTAAACCTCTCTACTTGACCGTTTGCTCGAGGGGTAGCTACGGCGTTGATTATGTGCTTGATGCCATAAGTCGTCGTGAACTCCTTAAAGGCTCCGCTAGTGAAGGTCGTACCTTTATCCGTTATGAGGCGCGTGGGAACACCGAAACAGCTGATGAGATCCTTAAGAACCTTAATTGTAGTCGCTGATTTGGTGTCCCTCACGGGTCTCACATTTACAAACTTTGTAAAGCCGTCTACGAGGACCAGTACATAGCAGTTGCCCTTTTTGCTCTTTATAAATGGGCCCAGGTGATCTGCGTGGAGTGTGTGGAATGGCACACTTGGTTTGTCAATGGGGTGCAATCCACCCTCACGCTTCCCACCGGGTGCTTTGTGATGTGCACACTCTAAGCACGACGTAACGTATTTTTTTACGAATTTCCGCATCTTGGGGAACCAGTAATTTTTGCGAATTCGTTGTAAGGTTTTATCGTAACCACAATGACCGACATCGTCATGATTCATCTTCAAAACCTGCCAACGTACACCCTTTGGCACAAGCCACTTTATTTCGTCGCCTTCGATTCTGTAAACTCGATTGTTTTTGAGTTTATAGTTTTTATGAACATCTATAACGTGTACCGATGCAGGATCAGCTAAAATGTCCTTAATCCTTTTAACCTCTTCGTCAGCTGACTGAACAGTAGCAATCCAGTCTTGGTCACAACTTTCAGCAGCAAAGACATCGAAACACTTCTCGGCTTCCACCGCACATGCATCAACTGGGTTACGACTTAGCGCGTCCACATGAGCCATACGCGATCCCGGTCTGTACTCGATCGAACAGTTGAATTCTTGCAACTGTACCCACCACCGTGCGACTCGAGGGATCAGATCGCGCTTGATCAGCGTTGACCGCAACGCGTTGCAGTCCGTAAATATTTTGAATTCGATGCCCATAAGGTAAACTCTGAATCGGTTAAGTGATGCCACTACTGCCAACGTCTCGAGGTCGTACGAATGTAGTTTTTGCTCATCTGCGTTCGTTTTGCGACTAAAGTATGACACGGGTTGAAACACACCATTAGAATTGGCTTGTAGTAAGATGCCTGCTAGGCCATCTTTGCTAGCGTCCGTGTGGACCTGAGTCTCAGCGTTGTGATCGTATAGTGCTATAACCGGCCTGTTAATCAACATTTCTTTAATTTTATTGAAAGCCTGGTCCTGAGCTTCACCCCAACACCACTTTGCGTCTTTTCTCAGCAAGTCTGTCATTGGCGCAGCTATCAAGGCATAGCCTTTGATAAACCGTCTGAAGTACCCTGAAAGACCAAGAAACTGTCTCAAGTCGTGCTGGTTAGAAGGTGTACGAAATTTTGCGACAGCTTCAGTTTTCCTTTGCCCCGGCCGAATCCCTTCGGAGTTTACTTCATAACCAAGGAAGTCGATCGTGTCAAGGAAAAAGTGGCACTTATTTAATTTGAGTGTCAGACCGCCCTTCTCTAGTAGCTGTAAGACTTCCTGCAGGCGCTGCATCCCTTCAGCAACGTCCCGAGCAGGGATTAAGATATCATCCATGTAAACTGTCGCGTATTTAACCTTTGCTTCATGAAGTATCTTATTAATGGTGCGTTGGAAAACTGATGGTGCATTAACTAAACCGAAAGGCATTCGGTTGTACTCATATTGGCCGTCTGGAGTCACGAAGGCAGTTTTGTGTCGTGACTCTTCGGCTATGGGTATCTGATAGTAGCCAGATGCCAAATCAAGCGAGGTAAATACCTTATTTCCGGCTAGTTGATCCAATTGATCTTCGATTCTAGGTAGGGGATAATGTTCCTTCTTGGTTTTGCGATTTAAAGCTCTGTAGTCGACGCATAGACGTTTTTCCCCGGTTTTCTTATGCACCAAGACAATAGGACTCGCATACGGAGACGTCGACTCTCTAACTATACCATGATCAGCCATTTCCTGTACCATATTCCTTACTAAAGCACGATCTGCGTACGACATGCGGTAAGGACGATAGACCACCGGCTCATTATCTTCAAGCTCAATTACCATCTCTGTTAAGTCCGTGAAACCCAAATTATTTAGCCCACTCGAAAAGCAATTACCGTATTTTTCAATCAGCTGTCGCAATTTTAGTTGTTCTTCATCGCTTAATTTGTCACTACAGTTAAGACCGTCGTTGCTTTGTGTTTCGCAAAATGTATAATTACACGAGTTCACTTCATATTCGGCCCTCTCTGTATCATTGTGGTGAACTCTTGTCAATAACGTTCCCTTTTCAAACGTGATTGAAGTGGGTGTCGCATTATAAACCAATAACGCACTGGTGCCGGCCTTCATTTCATATTCCCCTGGAAGTAGAAAATGCTCTTTCCCATCACTTCCCCGTAATGAACCATTAACGTAAACTCGCGTGTTTGTAATAGAGCTGGAACCTACTGGTATGGCACGTAGTGAGTTCGAAGGTATCTCTACCCTTTTATCAGTCACAAGGTGTAATTTGTCGCCGCAAATTCTCTGAAATATCACAGCGGTCGGAGTCTTTGTAATGATGATATCGGGTCGCTCCGTAAATGAATGACCTAGTAAAACTGACTGATTAATAACGTAGTCGTCTACTACGTATAGGTTTATGACCTCTTTAATTCCTTGGACTTCCACAGATGCCGTTGTCATACCTACCGGAGAAACAATATTTGCGCCTATACCTTTGAGAACTGGCAAATCGTCTGGCGTCTCGATATCTAAACTGAGTTCCCTGGCTTTCGCGAGTTTTATAAGTGAGCATTGGCTACCTAAATCTAAGTGGCAGTCAGTGGTATGTCCGTTAACTTTGATATTGATTATATATTTAGCCGTTAAGTCTTTAGTCGTACATAATTGAGCAACCTGTTTCTCATTTTTATTTTTGTCCTTACTTGTGGTTGAATCGCGGTCTTTAATAGCAACTTTGTTCCTAAAGCAATGACTTGACAAATGACCCGACTTATTACACGTAGTGCAATTTGCTGGAGGCTTCTCGCATTTGAACCTCGGATGTCCGGTTTGGTCGCAGTTGTAACACGTCAAGTTACTGAATTTTGCGGTGGTATTAACACTCTTGCGATCGTTTCGAGATTTCAAATTGTCATTGTTTTCGCGACTTTGCCCGACTTTCACAGTCCTAAAATATTTCAACACCTGTTCGGGTTCGGAAAACTGTGCCGCCTGTGCACCAACTTTAATAGCCCTGTCTTCGACACCGTATAGTAGACAGTCTACAGCCTGTCGTCCATATATTCTACAACGATTCAACATATTGATTTTAGCATAATAATAGTGCTCTAATGATTCCCCATACTTGACTCTTTTGGCTAGCATTTCAGTCAAGAGCTCAGCATAGTCTTCTCGAACCGGAAATGACTCTATCAGTTTCTTCTTCCACTCTGCCCAAGTGTACATCATCGACGGTAAACCCTGATACCAGGATCTGGCTAAGCCGGTCAACTTGGGCAGAGCGTAGTGAATAATCTCTCTATCTTCCCATTGGTAAATTTCAGCACACTCTTCCACTTTTGTCAACCACGTCAAAACAGACTGTTCTTTCGACATGGGATCAAATTCAGGTACGATATTAGTGTTAAAAGTTAGCTTGGGTCTATCTGAACTCTTGACCGATTGCAAAATAGACAAAACCTTATCCAATATGTTGTCATTACAATCATTAGGCTTATACCGCTTAGGACTAGGTGGATGTACATTACCGCAATATCTTGACTGGCTGCGGCTTCGCCCCCTTTCATCCCGTCTGGATCTTGGTCCGGTCCTGTGCCGACTCGAAGCCCTCTCGGATTCGTAGTGCGAGCGCGAACGTGAGCGGCTGCGCATCTCTCTCGCCGGCGTCCGGAGTGACCTCTCTCTACTAGCACGTGATCTAAGTGCTCTTCGACCTTGATGCTCTCCATCAGGCCTGCCATATAAATCAACCTCAGCATCGCGCACCCGCGATGCCCCTGGTTGCTCCGAGTAATGTACACGCGTTCTTGCCTGACCGTCAGACCTGGGTCGCCCTGGCCACGTCCCATTACTCGCTTCGCGTTGCCGAAAGTCTCGACCCTGAACCTCAAACCTGGTTCCTCCTGGGTCAGGATTAACCATCGCATCATTTGATTCTCCACTTTTCGACCAGTTCATATTGAAACCTGAAACTGACAAGCGACCGCTTAGTAAGCTGTCTATTTTCGACCAGTGAACGGTTTTTATTATTATTATTATAAATAGCGATAATGCACCACAAAATAATATTCCTTTTTTTTTTTTTTTTTTTTTAAGTTAATGTTGTTTCTGTTACGCAAAAATTTTTCGACTTTAATATTGAGTTCGTTTCTGCACTTGTATTGGTCTGCCAGGATACTAACTACTTTGCACAACAGTTTCGTCTCGTATTCAAAACATTTATACTAGCAGTAAGTGAATAGCAGTGCGCAACTTACGGCGGTAGTTTATTTTCTAATCACTCATATAATAAATAAATAAAATGAGCAATAATTGTCACCTTTTATTATTTTAAATAATTGATCTTACTATTTTCGAGAAACAACGAGAGAACGACAGAGAGGGAAAAAAACGAATGCAAGAGAAACTCTTCACTCATCTCTGGTTTCTCCAATTACCTATTTGTGATAGGTAACACTAAAATTAGTATGATTCGTGAGATTGGTTATTTTAAGCAATGCATTATGCTGACGATCATACGGAAATACGAAAGAAAAATTCACATCAAAAGGTAAACAACAATATATAAACTGGTATTTTTCCGCTCCTTACCGCTCACAGATGGCGAAACGTTACGTGCTATTTTTTTTTTTTTTTAATATTTTATAACATGATAAACTTTCAAATAATTTTACTAAGTTTGATGTGAAACAGAGGAAAAAGATACGAAGTCGGAAGAAACTTCAGTTTTTCCATGCAATTACAACAAAATAAATATTTCGCCATTTGTAAAAACCATTTGATGATATGATGCAACAATTTTACTTACGTTTTTTTTTGTTCTCTTTTTGTAGGCGCAGATCGAAAGGAATGTTCCTTTTCGCCGATCCCACTTCTGAGACTATAAGGGTAGTCTCAGAAGTATATAATTAAAACGGTTGAGCTCCAATAATTGTTTTATTCGTCACAATTTTTACACAACGCGACTTGTCCGCGATATACCACTCGACACACGTGTACATAATCCCACGTTTCACTCGACGCACCGCGCCCAAGTATATAGTTGCTCTTTTTAAACAGCAAAAAGAGCAACCACTGTTCGAAGTCAATCCCAGTACTCTTTTTTAACAAGATGGCCGCTTCTATAGCAACGGATATCAATACATTGTTTACTTAATATTTATACCATCAATTAAACGAAACATAATAAGTTACTGGCTTGAATATAAATAATTAGGTAATCAAATGGTTATAGGCTTACAATAGGGGCACACGGGCCCGGATTTCACGGGGGCCCCGGAAGGCCGATACAACTAAATAGCACATCCTTTTTCGTGAACATTAATATTTTCATACAGTGGTATGCTATGCTAAATCATATTGTAATAAAACTCTTGTTATTGACTGATAAATAACAATAATAATGCTTGGACATTATCACACAGTGAAATAACACTATTTGATGTAGTGTTGTTTCTGCGGTAAGTAAGGTTGCCAGTGCTCCACGAGGATACGCTGCGCTTGTAGTAATGCTGAAGCACAGTGAGCCCTCATCAACGAAAAAAAAATGGTTGGCAACCCATTAGTGATACCCCTGGTATTGCTAGCGGCTATATGCTACGGTGACTGCTTACCATCAGGTGGGCCGTATGCCTGTGTGCCACCGGCCCCAAACTACTGTACTACACCCAGACGCAAGGCAAACATGTTAGTCAAATAAATATTTATCCCGGCGGGAATCGAACCCGCGACCTCTAGCGTAGCAGTCAGGTATACAAAACACTAGACCAGCGGTCTCGTCCATAATAAATGTCCTATGGAAATATAGTTCATAGTTCAATGTGCTTACTTGATCAACGTGGATATTGACACCCAGACGCTCCTGCGTGCCCATTATGAGGATCCTGACAAACAGGAAAAAAAAAACATAATACCTACATAAAATATGAGATGTGCTGGTTTTAATCTCAGGTGTATACTAATTAAGTTTGCACCGTCCATCCATACGTCATAAACTTTAATACAGCTGGCTAATCGAACACCTGTCGGTTATTTACGAGTGAAACCCTTCTTGGTAGTTGTAACTTGTAAGCGTCCATCCATAGTCAATACAAACAAAAAGGTGATGAAACACCTATAGGGATTCAAAGTCGTACTACCGTTTCGACCGCGAAAGCTACATACAAATCATACGTGTGCCCACATTCAATGGCAGTTAGGGCCACCCTAAGGACACCCTGGACAAGAATTATTTTTATTCTGAACCAGTGTGAACTTGTATTAAGAATATTATAACAGTACAAGCCGGGGCGGGCCGCTAGCCCGCCCCGGCTTCGCACGGGTAGACTTTTATATCAAATATTTTGTCTACCCGTGCAAAGCCGGGGCGGGCAGGTAGCCTATGTTAATCAGTAATAGTGTAGCTTTCTAACGGTGAAAGACTTTTTGAAATCGGCCCAGTAGTTTCGGAGCCTATAGACATTCAAATATTTTGTCTACCCGATCGAAGCCGGGGCGGGAAGCTAGTATAATATATAGCCTATGTTACTCAGTGATGATGTAGCTTTCTAACGGTGAAAGAATTTTTGAAATCGGTCTAAAAAATAAAAAATTAAATTTAGGGGTGGACCCCTAACATTTAGGGGGATGAAAAATAGATGTTAGCCGATTCTCATAGATACCGGATAAGCACAAAAAATTTCATCAAAATCGGTCAAGCCGTTTCGGAGGAGTTTGGCACCGAAAACTGTGACACGAGAATTTTATATATTAGATAATACATCGACACGGACGTAGATGATAAGGAGATCATCTTTTTTTTTATATGTCCTAAATGTGGCGCCCTGTGCCGTCGCCCGATCACGTCCCACCACCTGACGCCGATGGAGCTCATCATTTTTTAAATTATTGTTTTATGATTTTGTATGTCGCCTCCCCAAATTTTGCGCCCTGGACCGTCGCCGCTCCCTCTAACGGCGTGAGTGATGCTTACTTGGCGTTGGTGAGCAGCTGCAGCACGCTCTGCCACAGCGTGTCGGTGATGTGCGGCATGCCGGCCAGCGCCAGCGCCCACAGCTGCGCGCCGTGCCGCGACAGGAAGCGGTGCAGTGCCTCGTCCGTCAGGTTGTCCGACGACGACACATCCAGCGCCACCAGGTTCCTGGAACAACGAGCAGCGTCACTTCCGGCAATACACTTTCTACAATCATCTACGTTACATTTGAAGATATTGGTCTACTATCCCTTTCTCATGTGCGGGGTTAAATAAGGATAGAAATATTTTTAAACCTGTCAAATTAGTTAAGTTTAGTAATTTTGAGCAACAGAAATGGCACCATTTTGTGTGGTTTGCTGACTGGAATCTAGCATGATGTTGGGGAAACTCATATTGAGACATTCAAGCATTCGCCTGGATATAGAAAGCTGCACTTGTGAATAAATGTTACCGCCTATGTTTATGGACCTTCACGATTCAACATCAGGACCAGTAGTTTTTTTATACCACTAAGGTGGCATAGAAGCAAACGGTCCACCTGATAGTAAACAGTCCCCGTAGCCTATAGCCGCTGGCAATACCAGGGAATCACTAACGCATTTCCAACCATGTTGTTGATGAGGAGACACTGTGCTAGCAGCATTACTTTAGATGATCTACGTTATATTAGAATATATATGTGTGGTTTCGTGAAAGGAATCAAGCGTGGTGTTGCGGAAACTCATTGAGATGCTTAATCTGTGTATGCATATTCAAGCATTTGGATATAGAAAAGCGGCGCTTGTGAATAAATATTACTGACTATGTTTATGGACTTCCACGACCCAATATAAAAAAAATTTTTGGACATTATCACACAGCGCCATCTGGCCCCAAATTACCAAAGCTTGTACATACTTATAATACATACTAAACGCCCAGACGCAAGGCAAACATGTTTCCCACATAAATGTTTGCCCCGGCGCGGCGGGTATCGAACCCACGACCTCTAGCTTAGCAGGTATACTAACGACTAGACCAGCGGTCTCGTCAGTATAGCAGGACGTTGTTCGGCAATAGCCAAATTAATTTAACTTTTAGCTTAAATTACTCATAAATAAATTCTCCACGCTAATGCCCAATGTAAACACAATACCCTAATTCCCTTCGCTACAAATCTAACGAAAAATACTGTTACCTAGCAGTGCCAGCCTCCATCCAAGCCTTGATGACGGAGTCATTGAACCCGTTGATCTGACCGGCGCTCAGGAACCGAAGGTTGGGGATGCGGGTCAACATGTCGATGAGGCAATCCGTCGACAGGTCCGTGGCGGTGACGTCCAGCTCCTGGATCGAAGACTTCTCCCATTCCACTTGCATCACGTGCTCGGACTGTAGACCTTTCAAGAAGTAATGTGGTGATCGAATTCGGTAGCTCATTATGGACACAGAGACTGAACGAATGAATGCGAACGAGTTTGGACTCACCGAAGGTAAACCGAAGGTGAGTAATTGAGTATACCTATATGTCTGAAGACCGTAGCTAATTTTCAGCTGTGCTCCGTCGCGTGTTGGACCTCAAAAGGCAAATTGCTGGACGATAAAGAACGCTTTGGACGGTGCTCAACGCTAGCGTTAGCTTTAAGTGAACAGCGATAGCGAAGACACGCGAACGTGCCCTCTCTAATCGATTGGTATAAATCTCGGCATAAAACTATTTATTTGTAAGATACGTAAGATATACAGGGGTTTTTTTTTAAGTGAGAGTGTATTGTCAAATTCAAAACTATCAGGAATAGCGAAAAGTAGGTACTGAAAGGCGTCACCGTGCCCGCTGTTACGCGTCTTCATACTTCTTCGATATTCAATCCTATCGTCCTTTATGTAAATATAATACGCACTGCATCCGTTCATGAGCAGGCAGGTGAGTCGCCGCGACCGCTGGAACAGCGTCTTCATCGTGGAGCCGGTCACCTTGTTGCAGTAGTTTACTGCTAGACACTCCAACTGCGGCCAAATATTTGAGTTAAATGGCAAACACATGAGCCATAACGCAGACGCCTCCCATTTGAGGTTGGCCCGAGTTCTAAACGCGGCCAGTATCTTCAATGCGTTCGACTTACTTAGACTTAGCAGTAAAAACCACGCTTTTTATATACCATTTAGTTGGCAAACAAGCGTATGCTTGTTTGCCAACTAAATGCTGCTGATGCTAAGCGGTTACCGTTGCCTATTGACGCTTGCAACACCAGGGGTATCAAGGCTTATGCCTTGATGGTAAACGTCATGACGCTCTTATGCCAACCTACCCAAGCCACCGCTCTTGACTCCCTTATGTGTGCTTGTGGGCGTCCTGTGACTGGCAACTTTTGGATGTCATTTAAAAAGGCCGTCTGACTTGTGCAGCCTCTTACAGAAAATTTGAGTCAGATCGGCTCTTTTGAAAGTTTCTCTCTCTCTCTCAAAAAAGAAGCAGTGTTAGAAATAGACATTACCTGAATACAATTGGAACTGAACGCGTCTATGTGCGAGTCATCCACGAAGTTGATCCCGTAGAGATTGATCACCCGCAGGTTGGGCGTGGCAGACTTCAGCTTGTGCACGTTGATCACCTCGTAGATCTCTTCCTCTTCTTCCTCGACCTTCTCATACGTTCCTGAAATAGGAGTTCAGCCGTATCCATAGAGAATTCCGTGTGATATTTTTTATCCTTGCCCTGGCTAAATTCCAAACATTGTTGGAGATGGCACTAGATCTAACCCTTACACATTACACTGGATGAGGGTTCATAAAAACCCAAGAGAGACTAATACAGCGCAACTAATGTGCAACCGCCCTTATTGTTGAAGTCGAATCGAAGTGTATTTGAAATGTGATTGTTAAAAGACTGACGCTATTTGATTGTATACAAGCACGCGATGAATGTTTTAAAGGATTTCTCGAAACACGAACTAGAAAACAATTTTCGTGTGGCTATATCCGGCAGTTAACTGACTATAGAAGAACTCCTTACTGTCGTTACAGCCGAAGTTACTCCAAGCGGATGAAACCAGCTAGTAACGTGCGCAAATTTGTCCTTAGAGGTTCCAGTTGACTCACCAATGAGGTGCAATATTTCCAGGCCGTTGATGAAGTTATATATCTTCCTCATGAAGCCCTCCATGAATATCACTTCAGACAGGCAGATGCACAGATATCGAAGCTTCGTGGGGAACGCTTGCATCTCGGAGAAATCGTGCAGCTGCATGGCTGGGAACAGAATTTTTTTCGATGGTATTACACATTGGCGTATCTTGGGCTGTTTCTAGGGGTGACTGAACCCATAGAGTGATGACCAATGAATCAAAAGCTATTATTAAATTGGACGCCCTGGGGCGGCCCCTACCGTCTGACTGAGGTAATCTCTCTAAATATAACAATGAATCCCTATTTCCCTTGGTCACGGCATCATGCGTGAACGGCTGGACCGATTTTGTTAAGTTGTTTGTGTTTGTTATTGTCAGGAGAAGGTTCTGATGAAAAGAAAAAAATTAAAAAAAACCGGAACCTTTTTAATTTCGCGATAAACTAAAGTTTTTTTGCTATGGTCTATTTGCCATATGAATTCATAACTAAGACAGGACAACGTCTGCCGGGACAGCTAGTTGGTTTATAAAACCCATACGTTTATTGACCATTGTCTGTGGGAAGATTATTTTACCATCACGTAGCGTACCACCCTTTTGAGACAAGAAGTTAATAAGCGAGGTTGAGTAATAAACAAACATGTTTCTTCTGATACCTTCACGTAGGTAGCTTTCAAGGCAAACAGTCCTTCGACTTTTTTTAAACCACTAAGGTGGCACACAAGCATACCGCCTACCTGATGTTAAGCTATTACCGTAGCCTATAGCCGTTAGCAATACCAGGTGAATAGCCTTACATACCGCAGACATACAACACTACATCAAAGTTGTGTTATTTGAATGCGGTATTCTGTAAGGTAGAGCTAACCAAGCACACAAGCATAGCGCCTACCTGATGATAAGCTGTTACCGTAGCCTATAGCCGTTAGCAATACCAGGGGTATAGCCTTGCATACCGCAGACATACAACACTACATCAAAGTTGTGTTATTTGACTGCGGTCGTCGGTAGGCTCCAATTTTAATGAGAAAACCCACGCCATGATTGAATAACAACCAATTTTCCCAAGATAAAAACTTACATTTATTTCATGGGTACTCACCGGTACTGAAGTCGAGAAGCATGTGCGTCAAATTTGGGCATTTGGCAGCCAGTTCATGGAGGACCGTGTGGGTGATCAGCTCGATAGGCAGCTCGATGTAGCGGAGGGAGGCGCCGAACCTCACCGATATCAGCGCTAACAGAGATTCCAACGAACCTGGAATGGTAACGTAATAAAATAAACAGAGTATGACAGAAATTGTTATATCATTGGGCTTGTCCTGTAATGGTAGTAGTAAGTCATAAATAAATAAATAAAATCATAATTGTTACATGAAGAAAGACAGCACGGCGTTCTTGCCCTTCTTCTCAGGGTGCTCTTTTCCAATTGGTGGTAATTTAGATATTCATAAGTGCCTTATTGGGGCCTAAACTGAACAAATGTTTTTTTTTAAAGGTGGGAACGGATGAAATATTTTGTCTTGTTTTGGGAAGTTTTTAAGAATTGTTTTTCAGGAAAGGATTGTTTTTCCTTATTCGATAACGATTAAAAATGGGGACCCATTCTATCATTGGTGAAAATGTATTGAGCGTGCGGGGACTATCAACATGGTTTGATAATATGTAGGTATCTAGTGTTTATGAGTAGTGAGTCGTGACCCGTCCACTACAAACATTTTCATTAAGACCTAGCTGTTACACGCGACATCGCTGCATCTCTTTAAAGACAAAAGATGGCTTATGTCTTTCCCGGAGGTTAATATCTATCTCATTGCCAAATTTCATTATGATCCGTTCAGCCGGATCCGTTATTCCTAAGAAGGTAGCAAACAAACAAACAGAGTTACTTTCTCATTTATAATATGAGTATGGATAGTCCTCGTTTCCTTACCGACGTGCAAGCCGGATATCTCCGGTCTCAGGCTGACATGAGTCCACAGCTTCGTGTCGTACGCGATCAGCCGCCATCTCTTGCACACGGTGGCCATGCGACATATCTCGCGGTGGGACAGATACGAGAATATATTCAAAAGCACCTTGTCCGGCAACTTTTCTATCGTCTGAAACCAAAATAAAGTTAAACAAATTTGTACCGTCATCGTTACGAGTCAATCAGGGTTCCCTACTCGCTTTCTTAATTCGAATTAACGGTAAGTTCGAACTATCCATTCGTGGCGGGGGCGAGAGCGAGAGCGCGAGACAAGAGGGAGACAGAAATATCTATTCCATTACCACACTAGGGAATCGTAGTATAGGAGATATCTGTGTAGGGAATTTATGAAAGCGACTGATCTATTAGATCAGTGCCGGTAACATGAACTTTGACAACGTTTTCGTATCGCCTTCGACAATTTTTGTATTGAAAAATGAACAGCGCTGCGGCGGTAAAAAGTGGAACTAAAATTAGTATGACAATTTTGACATTTCGCGAGTCACGTTTTCGAATACGTTGTCGACAATGTTCCTGCTACCGGCACAGGTGTGCTCCTGCCATCAAACCCCTTATAATCGCATTCTCTCATCTCCTTCCCCTATTGTTGGGAGGACTACCGGGTCTTCCAACAACATTACTAAAAACAAAAGAGTCGGAAAAGTTATTCATTAGTTTTTTATTAAAAAGCTAAAGTATAATACCACTTTTTCTACATCTTGCGACTACATTGAGTGCTTATTATGTAAAGGACATCATACATGTTTCATAGAGATTTGTTCCAAATCTGAAAGTTGAAAAGAAAGCCGGGAAAGGCATTTTTTTTGTATATTCTGTTAGAACTTGTCCGTCTGAGCATTTATTACGATGGCACCAAAGTTGGACATTACAGGACATTTCATTTGTTTTGGTGATTTTGAATTCCTATTTTCAACAAAATGTTTCAGATCTTCGAACTCAAATAATATCAACTACAATGGTCCTACAGCTTTGGTGCGATAGTAAAAACTGTTCAGACGGGCAAGTCCGAACAGAATATACAAAATATTGAGTTGGCCGGCACTTTCAGATTTAGACCAAAATGGATGACGTCCTTTTGGTACTGTATAGAAGACATCCCTTCAAATTAACCTTGTGAAGGAATGAAAATAGTAGATACTAGAATCTAGACAGTTCTCGTCCCTCGTTGACACTAGCGCCTCTAGCGAAGATTAGATGAAGCTGAATCTATTTTTATTAAGGTTTTTTTTTAATGTCTGCCTGAATTTGATTATGATATCTGTGATTACCGTGCCTGCGTTTCACAACATCAAATGAAATAAATAATATTGTTTTTTTAAATAGTTGCAGATTTTCTAAAGTATCTTTCATTATCTATCTATCGAACTACATTCGATGGCGATGACAAGCCCATATTCCTGTTATGTAACAAAATCCACACGCTGCTATTAGGTACTAAATGTTTTGCATAATTTGCACAACAAAACATGTTTTGTTTTTTCTATATAACCGCCTTGTTACTTTACAAAATAGATATATCCTCTTTAAGTGCAAAAATATCGATAAATAAATGTCCGACCAACATTTACTACTATTGATGGTTCTATCTAATGACAGTGCCAAGAACGTGGTACTGCACGATCAACTACAGATAATTAAGACACTTATTGTGTGTTTAACTAGATTCATAACCGCTGTAACTAAAAATGTAGTGCATTTCTCTGGGAAAAAAATATCACGAAACATCAATTACAATTAAAGGCATTTCATGATCACGACGTGGGTTTTAAGCGGCTATTTCAATTTTAGAAATAATTAAGATGACTTTAAAAATAATGGAATATCAAAACTTTACCGTGTTGGCAAACGGACTCCGCACTTGTCCCCCTTCTGTTAAATACACCTGACTGGCCTCCAGGGCCAACTGGCCCCACACGTCGGTCGGTATATCCATTTATAACAATATTTCACACCGATTCACACCAATAATTCATCCAATATAGTTTTTAACAAATTTTTACACCATTCGCTCGCGACCGATATATGGGACGCTCAAGTTAATTTTGGATTCATCTGGGTACATACACGTACGGTGAAATATTTTAAGAACCCGTCGAATACAGATTCATTCCTACACATTACAATGTTGGTGCTCACAAACTCTTCCCATTAAAATCGCAAAAACGTAACACCTAAGTCAATGTTTAATCCTAAATTGTATTTTATAATTATTTTCAAATTTAATTGTATAAAATAGTAAAATTTCGAATAAAGAACTGGAATGCGGTAAAGTTGATCTCAGTTATTCACGATAGATGGCAGCTGTTACCGTAACATAATAATATTTTGTGACACGACTGTTCCTCAGAGTATATAATATGCTACGTACAAACTGTACTGTACTGTATGTATGTACTAAGTACTAATAAACTGGAGCGATTGAAGGATTGCGTCTAAAACCGTCCATAAATCTTTGGTAAGATAAGTATATTCAATCATTTATTGCGTATACATATAAAGATCGCATCAGCACTCTCGCTTTGAACATCCACTAATGTAATGATACGGTTAAAATGGATAATCTACGGAACGGACAGATATTTATACCGCGGGTATGTATGAAGGGATTGATGAATGTGAAAGAAGTAGTGTGTAGTAAGTCAAGATTGAAATGGCGTTATATACACTACCCGAAAGGGACTTGGCGCGATTATATGTTAGGTACATACTTATGTATTTATCTAGCACATTAAAAGCTAACTGCATAGGTCTAGAAATAGAAGCAGACATTCTCTAATGCTTGTAGTCTGTGTATCTTTGCCGCGATGACTAATATTATATTAATGAGTTTTACTTGCCGATCTTTTTACGTGTTTCATTCTACAGATTTGTAATCATCCACACGTTGCGTTGCGTTTCATCTATATCTAGACTCATATTATATTTATGTTTGTCTTTAATAAACTCAAAAACTACTGGACCGAAATTAAAAATGATTTCACCAGCAGAATGCTATGTTATCACTGAGTAACATAGATTATATATTATTTTCCTACGCGAACGAAATCGAGGTGAAAAGCTACATGTTTGTGTGTTTTCTACAAAATCACGGCTGAACAGTTTTTGTTGAATTTTGTCACAGAAAAGCCAAAATATGTAGTTAAACATAGGGGTTTTCTTCCAGAAAATCAAAGGGTAGGCAGAGAGTGTAGAGCGCCAATTTACGCTTGACAGCGCATACATAAGTAAAAACCTACTCAGAACCGGAGGACATGCAGATGAGATTGATGAGTTAAAGAAGCAAGATATAAAATGGCGAAAGACAAGAGTGAATCGGCGCTATACACGCTTCCAGTACCGATTTTACCTTACTCTCTATTGTCAATACGAGATTTTGTTCATATTTTAAATGCAATGTCTTTCTTGTACGGGGTTCCATAAAATAAGTGATTTGAGAGAAGAAGAGAAAGAAAGAAAGATAATACATTTATTCACAACAACACAACACAAAAACATATGATAAAGGAAGACAAGTGTAGAAGCATATAGTGTAGTTACGAAACGGTCCCAACTCAGCATATGCTGGTTGTCTTGTGACGGACAATCAGCGCTGATCTTCCGTTGGGACCGGCCCTGTTGGTGATATGTTACGCGTAAGCTTAGCTAGGCACATATTATTATAAGTTTACATATCAATAAAATTACAATGGCAGGCCGAGGCGTCGACACAATTACACAATGTCTGCGAATCCGCATAGTTTGGCAACTAACGGAGGTATATCCTGGGTGAATGGTGACTCACAGGAGACATCACAATCACGGATTTATAGTTGTTCAAACAACGAGAAATAAGCCTTTCAACTCCCTAAGACACGTTTGTTTATTGTTTATGTAGTGAGTGACAAAAATAGTTCAGTAATACACAGAATATGTGTTACTATGGTGGGTGATAAAAGTTTAAACAACTGATCCTTGCGCCGCTGCTTTCTGCCGTGTTCCAGCTAACATATTCTAAATCTCCCTTTTGAAACACTGTTCACTCAAATAATAATAATAACAAAAGTCAGTACTCCTTGACACGGAGCACATGTTCAGGGGTTCTTCAGTCTGTAACCTAACCACACCACCGTAGCTTGGGCTTTGCCTCGTTACCGGTGGCACTCTAGGTAATAAATAAATAATTATCTACCATACCAACATTATCACACAGCACCATCTAAGCAAAGCTTTTAACATGGATACCAGTCAATAAATAGAAAATGTTTTTTTTTGGAAATACAGATTTACAATACATACCAAACACCCAGACGCAAAGCAAAGTCAAATGTGCGTCATACAAATATTTTCCCTGGCGGGAATCGAACTCGCGTCGCCTAGTCACTCAGACCTACAAACATCTAGACCAACGGTGCTGTCAGTGCAGCGGTGACACTTTAGTAATGAAAAACAAGTGAAAGACGCACGGACAATTTGCATTCAAAATTAAAAGCAAGCAAAGGAAATAAAACTAAATTAAAAGCTACGAGACATCAATCACATGTGAGTTAGAGTAAGATAGCGACAATGCTAGGAATTTCCATTATTTACGTTGTTCCCGGGGCCGGGGCCCCTATTCCGCGATTGTTGTTTTTACATCTTTGGCAAACGTTAAAGAACTGTCAGAAGAGAATCTGATATCTAGTCATCATAAGCTTCTGCTTTTAACTACCCATTTGCCCTGGCTCCGGTCGCGCGGTAAATTTCATAGTTTTTTTTATACCACTAATTAAGTTGGCACACGAGCATACGGCCCACCTGATGGTAAGCAGTCCCAACCAAACACATCACTAACGATTGTACGTAGTATATTATCTACTCTGAGCTAACGATGTTGCTGAGCCTGTTGTTGATGAGGACTCACTGTGCTAGCAGCATTACTACTAGCCCAGCATATCCTCGTGAAGCACTGGCAACCTTACTTACCGCAGAAACACAACACTACATCAAGTAGTGTTATTTCACTGCGGTCTTCCGTAAGGCAGAGGTACAGTCCCCAGTCGGTCGGCTCCAATTTAAATGGGATAACCCACGGGAAATCCCAAATAGCCCTACCTCTCTTTAAATACTCTGTCCTGTCACTCACTGTCTTCTACCGGTCGACTAAAAGAAACTACTAACACAAAACAGGCGGAAACAATTATTCATGACAGAGCTATCAATACTCTTGAAGATAGATACACATAAGAGTGGCAACCCCGCAGAAGGCATTCATAAAGAAGTTGAAGTTGAGATTGAGAACACTCCGATAGTTTTTTTTTGTTAAAATTGAGGAGCTATCTACGTGGTACACAAGTGGTAGATCAATTCCTTTCTTCTTCTTCTTCTTCCTAAGTATGGCAATCAATCCCTTCAGGGACTATTTTTGCCAGTGTCGAGTGTTAGAGAATTTTCATGTTGCAAAATTTCTCGTGTTTGCCGCATTAAAATGCCTAGTGTCATGCATTCTAACGCCCAATGGAGTTTCTGGAGACAACCCACGGCAGTAGCAGATCGGTACACGCCTTTAGATTAGAGGTAACCTATTGACCAAAATGATAAATCACTTAACCCAAAAGTCGTATTATGGCATTATTTCCAATGCTCCTATAAATCAGTCACTAAATGAAACTTTACTGCACATATCGACACCAAAAATACACATTAAAGATCACTATAACACAATTTACGACAAACTCCATCAATTCCTTTATTCCTAAACAAAAACAATTAAATTATTTTGTTCTCTTTTCAAAATGATTTTTTTACATTCATGGCGCCTCGATGCGTGACAATTTTTTTTTTTCATTCAACATCTGTTTAACATCAACTAGTCATATCATATTTTTAAAATAAATATTTTAGTAAAAAAAACTGTCATTCGCTGGGTGTTTTAGGAGCCGTCGCATTTTTACTACCGTGACGTCTATACATTGGTATGTTTTTATATCATACATAGGTACATATAATTTTAATATCGTACCACGCTAACATTTTGTAAGTAGGCAAAGTTTATAAGATCTCCTAAGATTGTTTGTCTGTCTCTATCAAGAAGTTGCTTTTATTAGTGTTATTATCTACTCTGAAATTGAATGTATTTCGCCGAAATTCAGTATTTTTGATTAGGTACTTGTATTTTTGACATTTCAAGTCATGTCATGCTTAGTGTTAGAAGTGCTTAGTAATACCTTAGAGAGCTTCAGTTATTATTCTGAGGTTATACCATTATTAAACCCCGTTGCAATAGTACTCAACTAGACGCATTGACCTTTGTCTGGGTACAAATAGTATCCATTGACGAATGGTGCATCCAAACTGCGCCCGCGCTAGTACATGATCTTGGTAGAGAGTTGTGCGAAGTTGCAAATGGGGTTCTCACATTGAGACTCCCAAAAGTGAAATTTTTGATTTTTTTTGTTTGCAGTTAGAAGTCAGTTATCGGATATCGATACTGCAAAATTAGTTTATTACGCATATTTTGACAGCCTCATGTCCTATGGTGTGTTGTAGTGGAGGTCTGCGGCGGAGCTAGATACAATATTTATACTTCAAAACAGGGGAAACAGGGCAATCTTTGCAATGGTTCCCCAAGAATCGTCAAAATTTGTATTCTCACATCTTAAAATCTTTGAGAACTTATTGTTTATGAATATGTACTAGAAGTTTTCATTTAAAATAAGTATTGGTATCTCCTAAATTCCTATACTTTTATAAACATTTTATGATAATATCAGTCGCCCAAGCGATGTTTTAGCGCTATTAATAGTTCATTTTAAAATGTTTTACATCGCGTCGCGAGCGTTGGTACTTACCATCGCCTGTTTTCTTCTGAAGCTGGCTTGCATATCATCCCTTGTGATAGCAATGGCAGCCGTATCCACATTCAAAATCCCCCACGAATCCATAGCTAACGAATTCACACAAACGCTCTTTTAAAAAAACACCACCACACACTGCTCGCAGTTGATAACTGGACACAAACGCGAGAAAATGTCAACAAATCTTCACAATTTCACTGTCATGTCGACCGCACGTTTAATGTGCGAATACAAATGTGATTGGGAACTTATAGCGTAGCAGATGTACCTATATGTAATCGGTTATTTAAACTGGCAGGCCAAAATAAGTCGGACATTTCGCTTCAACTGGGATAGTGTCCGAGTGCCAACAAGACTCGCGTTGCATTTGTCGACTATGTTCCTAATCCTACGTGTACACGGGTCTAGCTCTACATTGAACTAATGGTTTTGTATGTCGCAGCCAACTAGCTTAATAAGCCTTTCAGTTAACAGCCTACCCATTTTACTTTCAACTAGCGGCCTGAAGATATTCAGCCCAAAGATATTACAACTCATGGTGATTCAGGCATTCAATCAAAGAGTAAATTACATAGACACAATTCGCTGAAATAAGTTAGAAGACTAATGGCCGAATATTGAAACGGCATCAAACTTTAAAGGCCCATTTAGAAGCGTTCCATACAGAATTTGGCATGTAAACTGCATGTGCTACTTCTACCCTCATATCTGATAATCATTATTTGGTTTTGAGTGAGATTAATTGATACTCTGCATACTTGTGATGGATACATTTTTGAAGCTACCCACCTTAGATTTGGCTTGACAGTAAATTTAAAGTTACATTATTCCTCTTATGTCTATGTAGTGGAGCGATGGATTGAATTGTAAACGCCTTAAATACTAAAACTTTACTATAATAAAGTAGACCAGGTACGCCTCCTGCTACAATTGAAATGTACACAATTATGTTAAGTTTTTTGTTTATAAGTTCTCATGTAAGTGAATGCATTAATTCTTATGAGAATAAACGTTACAAACCCAATCATTAAAATAGCAGGCAAGGGCGGATACTAGGGGCGGTCATGACAGGGGGCTGGGTTATCCATTCAAGTGGCAGAAGGGAAGTCATAGCTCGTTTCGATAGAAGACCTAAGAGAAAATGGTATTTGATTTGAATTATTTAGACGTGTATAAATTAAATAAAATTACATCATCCATGTTTCATACAGATTTGGTCCAAAATTGACAGTGCCAGCCGATGCTTTTTTTTTATTCTGATAGAGCTTGTTCGTCTGAGCATTTTTTACCATGACACGAAAACTGAACATTACAGGGCATTTGTCCTTTGTCATTTGAATTCCTATTTACAACCAAAATGTATAAATATTCAGATTTCGATCTCAAATAAAACCAACGACTACGGTCCTTCAACTTTGATGCCATAGTAATAAATGTTCAGACGGGCAAGTTCTAACAGAATATACAAAAATATTGCGATGGCCAGCACTTTCAGATTTGGACCGAAATGGATATCGTCCTTTCTTTGTAATCCGATTTATTTTATTGTAATCGTAATTGGAGCGTGTCCTAACTAGAACTCGAGTATATGACCCCCCCCCCCCCCCCTGACTTGAAAGCTAGACCCGCCCTTGATCAGAGGCTACTGAAGATAAATGTGGCATCAGATTTTACTTGACTGACATTTGTTTCATTATCCAGCCATAACCCTTATCCTTCGTTGGTTTATTTTTATCCACAAAACGAAACCTAAGGGATTTGATGCAATTAAGTCTGTATCTTATTTATCTACTATCTATTAATTACTTATTGATTAGAAGAGCTAGGCTGATAACTAAAAATCGAATTGAGCCAGTTGGCTGCGACATGTAAATCGTACACTACACAGGAAATAGATATACTGTATATCAATAACTGTGGCAGGAAACGTCAGTTACAAAGTCACACCTTCATTGTAAATCGTTAAATTCATGTTTGTTAAATCTTGTAGTATAAAGACACTCTAAATATGAAAGATTTTCAACGAGTCCTTTGGTTATGTATATGTTAAAAAGTGGGCCTGGTAATTAGCGTCGTGTACCGTGTAATTAGCTCTTTAATTCAATTAGGTAGTACAGTATAAATCCAATATTGTATGCAGAATAAGAGATACTTTGCTACGGCACATCTCCCGTTCAATATAGGCGCCTGAAAATAGTAGGACATCCACTTTACCGAAGATCGCAGTCGAATATCTACTAAATACACTACTTCTTTGGGTTACGTTATGATCCTGCGCTGAGTAAGGTTTCCAACACTTATTTTTAATAATGTTTGAAGTTTGATCGCCACTTCATCTGATGCTAAGACCCGGTGCGGTGGTACGATGGAGACGCTTGCCTAAAAGACACAGATTCTAGAAATGTAGAGTGAAATGGGATCTCCCGTAGGTTTTGCCATTAAAATTGGAGCCGCCTGACTGTGCACTATACCTCCACCTTACAGTAGAGCGCAGTCAAATAGCACTACTTTCATGTAGTTTTGTGTTTCTGCGGTAAGGTTGCCAGCGCTCCACGAGGATACGCTGTGCTAGTAGTAATGCTGCTAGCATAGTGCGTCCTCATCAGCAACAGGGTTGGCAGCGCGTTTGTGATACCCGTGGT
This sequence comes from Falcaria lacertinaria, assembly GCA_951449985.1. NCBI lineage: Eukaryota > Metazoa > Arthropoda > Insecta > Lepidoptera > Drepanidae > Falcaria > Falcaria lacertinaria. The sequence continues at coordinate 5,636,884 of OX602130.1, read as the reverse complement.
ATATGCTACAGTGACTGCTAACCATCAGGTGCGCTGAATGCTTGTGTGCCACCGTAGTGATATAAAAAAATTACTCGCGACTCGGGCACACCCACGTTGTAATTATCGGGGAATACCCAATCAGGCATTCCACAGACTACCAGTACGCTTTACTGGTAGGAAATACAATAGTTCGCACCTACTCCCTTATGATGCTGGTACAGTAATTCCTCTCAACAATAACAACGCACTAATGATTCCTACACCTGGTATTGCAGTTTTCAATAGGTTATGGTGACCGCTTATAATCACATCTCATAGCGCCGTCAGCTTGTTTTTCATCTTTGTAGTAGACCTTGTGCACGTACTGGCACATCAGAAAAAGGAATTATAATTTTGATTTTCTTAAGTCATTATAATATTATGTTCTGTCACTTTTTGTCACGAAATAAGATCCAAGAGATCCCATTCAAAACGCACGCCAATAATTTAAATTACAACTTTTTCTAATAGAGTAATTCAACGGGAGGAAGGTGAAAATGTGCAGGACATAAACATCATAAATCAGGCCTAGACCTAAAGGTTCAAACTTCGCCAAAGTTTGCCAGAAAACAATCGATGTTTAAATGTAATAGCGCCTAACGTGTTTAAACAAGCAATGTTCGTACAGTTGTTAGACTAATTATAAGCAGTATATACCAAGATTTATAAAAGAATTCAAATGCCAGTACAAGGTAGAAGATGTCGACCTGGCACGCGATAGAAAAGTCATGACGTATTCACATAATGGTGCCAAATTAGTAAAAACCAAATCACCAATTACATTTACAAAAGAAAGTAATACGCGTTGTTTTGGCATTGTAAATTTTTTTTTTATCGTAGAGGGAGCAACGGTTTTTATATTTGTGCATACATTTTTTTTTTCAAGCTTTTACGACAGTGCGCACAGGCAAAAAAAAAACATGAAGAGAATTGATTGCCATAGTTAGGAAGAAGAAAGTTCACATCTGCAGTACGTCTGCAGTTCTCCGTGTCCGTCAAGCTCTCAGGCGGTTTTTTTTGGCGGGAATCAGTCGGAGCGGTTGAGATTCTTTCCAGTGTCTCTTAAATTGTTAAGTGATCTTTCATGTGTATTTTTGGTGTCCTTATGTGCAGTGCAGTAAAATTTAATTTAGTGATGTAATGACAGTCATGTCTCTGTTTAGTGAAGGATTTATAGGAACATTGGAAATAATGCTTTAGTATGATTTTGGGGCTAAGTGATTTATCAATTTCGTCAATAGATTACCTCTGACTAAAAGCATGTTACGATCTGCTGGTGCCGTGAATTCAAATTCAAATAAATTTATTGGAGTAAATTAAACATTGTAGTGTGTGAGTCCTGGGTTCACGTAGGTTCGGCCGTGAAAGTTTTATGGCAAAAAAAGTGTTATGGAAATCAGTTAATATGAAGGCACAGGTAACACAGTATACAAGGTAGCAAAAAGAGATTGAATCGAGCCGGTCGTTTTACAATACGGCGCGCACGCCCGCTAGTTGGCCGCGTTACCACAGAGTCTACAGACAGAGTCATTCGAACTCTGCGACTGCGCGCAGCGCGGGAGCGGTGAGTGACGGTCCGTTCCGTTCTACCGAAAATCGCCTTTCGGGCGGCATCGTTACAACATGCATTATAATGCATGACACTAGGCATTTTAATGCAATATACACGAAAAATTTAAAAACTTGAAAATTATGTAGAACTCGACATTGGCAAAAATTTTCCTTGTAGGAAATTGTTTGCCATAGCTAGGAATAAGAAAAAGCTCTCAGACAGAAGTCACTGCAGCTGTCTGTCAGACTGACTGATCTCGAACCCGTTGAACCGTAGCAGCCCAAGAGCATACAACCGTAGCAGTTTTAGAATAAGGACTTATGATGCATACTTTTACCTCTACAGTTACCGTAGAGGGAGTAAAACACACTCTACGTCTCGAACATACTGTTTTTTTACCTTGATTTGATTGAATGTTTTTTTCAATATATGAATGGTCTAAACCGATTTTGCTTGGCTAATTTACATATTTCGCCACAGAGTACATTACCACAACGTTTTTGACATTCAAGACCACTGCTGTCGCTGTCAGTCACCGTGAATTTTCTATGAGCTAGTTTAGTCAGTCAGTCACTGACAGTGACCAACCTGTTCGTCACGTTGTGTTCTTTGTTGCTAAACGAAATTTCTTATTCTATTGCGCACAATGATATAAATATTTTTATTTAATAAAGTAGCTCGTCTTCGCCTTTAGACATTCAGTGTCAAAAAATATAAACAATATAATACGGACAGACGCGCTCAATCTCAGTGTAGATTAGTTCGTCTGACCGAACACAGCACAGCATCTTTATCTCAAAAAATGCAAACATCTTCAGTGACTGGCGCGCCGATATCATTTTACTGATTGATTTAGTTGAGCTTGCTAAGCTAGTTTGTATAATAGTTAGTTTGTCGCGGGAAATAGTACGCAGCGCACGACTGTCCGTATTGTAAAGAAATGGACCGGTGGACCTCATAGTCATTCAAGTTTGAGAATTTAATACGTTCTGCCTAGTGTTTTTTTTTTATAAAAGCGCGGTAAACCATGGCAATGGCCACTATGGCGGAGTTAATTCCGGACTTTTTGGTTACTTTTGTGGATGAATTAGATGAGCACCCGTGGCTGTTCGCATCTCTGGCTTCGCTGCTGGTGGGGCTAAGTGGAATATTGCCGCTCCTCATCATACCCATAGACTCGTCAGCGAACTTCAACGATGGACGTATGTATCTCTTTGTTTTTACCTTTGTTTTCATGTGACATATTTTCTTATGGTCATGCTTGAATTCAGTGTTCTATTTTTATAATAGAAATTCCAAGCGAAATATATGCTAAAGTATATAGCGATTATATTGATGCAAATATTTTTTTAAATTGTTTTCTGTTTACCTACACCAGTTTCATAAACCATATTCATGGACTTGTAAAACTATCATTGAATAACAACAATGTTTCCTTCCATTTCTGTTATTTATTAACAGACTTAAAGGTTTATTGTGCATACGTATTCCACCTGTACCCTGTACCTTTGTTTGCTTGTTTTATTGGTAGAAAAACAGGTTGACATTGAAAAGTGTACTACACTGGCTACACACACATACATTTTTCATTCATGTCATGTAAATAATTGAAGATTAAATATCTTCCTCATGTTTGGCAACCAATCCTATTCAAGGACTTCATGCCAGTGTTGTGTAGTAGAATACAATTATCATGTTTCTCATCTTTGTTGTATTCTGTGACCAAACACAAAGAGTTATAATATATATTTTTTTTATTTTAATTAATTGGAACAGCTTCAAGCCAATTATACAAATTGTATATTAAAGTCCCTAGAAGCAGTGATAGATCATAATAGGCATTTAAAACTAAGACAAAGATGTAGATGCCTAAATAAAAAATCACATCACTTATTTCCAAAATTCATATAATTGACCTTTACTGCATAAAACCATACCAATCAAAACACACTTAAATTCACTATACCACAATGTACAAGCCACTGAAAAAATAGATTAAACATCCATAGACTTGGATAAAGGTTAAAATTCAATTTTAATAGACTCACTCTGGACTATGATTTAAAAAAAAATATTTTCTGGGGTTAGTAATAGGCTGTGATGTTTCATATCCAGGGCTTAAGCTCAAATATTGCAAAGGGCAGGCACTACAAGAAAAGTTTGTATGAAGCAGTCTAGCAATGCAAGTTTTTATCCCTTAAGTGCAGTGTTTAGTCACACCGTGAGCTTTATTGTGAAGGAAAACATGTGGAAACCTTCATATGTCTCAGAAAGAATTTTAAGGATGTATGTAGTGCCTAAGAGACTGCGGTAGACTCACTATCTGTTACATTGGCATCAACTACACTGTGGAAAGTGGGTGTTGTAACACCTCTGCCTACCTCTTTTGGGAACCTTGTGGGAAGGCTTGAAGATATATTATTATCACTACATAGCATTATCCTTAATAGTCCTTATCTAATGCAAGATATATAGCCCTTTATGTAGGTACTACTTTAAGAGGTAGATACACAGTGTGTATTGAACACTGACTTGTTACACCTATTTTGTAGGGTATCAAGGAGATATTACATGTACTCTTAAAACTCAAGAGCCCTTATCATTTTTCAGTTATATTGACATAGCAAGGCCATGAAACCCCAGCTTAAAAATGACTACTTAAGAAGCGTAAATAAAATATTTCAACAGATAAATTAGTACTAAACAAATAACTGCACCAAAGCAAAGCAATAAAAAATAAGTAGCAAGAATATTACATCTATTAATTACAATATGCCAACACGGTTAAAAGGCTTTATTTAATTTGAGTTCTCATAAAAATATACTTTAGAGTTGTATTGGTTTATTTTATTACAAAAACTAAAATAAATTGTAAAAAATATACCAATAACAGGGTGAAATCGTATCTTCTATTAATGAAAAATAATTATTATGTTCAGGTCCTAATAAGGCATTTATTAATGTCAAATTTATCTTTACAACCGGTTCAGAAAAAAACCACCTGAGTAGAACCAGTAAGAAACTCAGTGCTCTGTCTTTACTCTTTATCAATAATAATTTAACAAATAACAATAATCCTAGTGATGCAACAGAGCTAATCCATCATATCATGCCAAAAAACATGTGAGATCCGATTAATCAGAATTATGATCCTTTGATATTTTTTTTAATTTTGATGGCAACTTGTCTAGTCTGATAAAAAAAGAAGGCTGATATTATTTGTAATAGCACAAAGAAATAAATAAAAAATTCTGCAGTTGTTGCTGTACTTAAATAGTCTTACTACAGATAAAATAACCTTAATTAATAGCAATTTAAAAAAAATTAATAGCAATTTTCTTGAGCTAGTTATTTATAACCCACTTGGCCGATATCAAACTATCAATAATCGATTCTACATTTATTTATAAAGTAATGGAGCTCTTTAGTGTCCTTATCAACAGCATATAAAAGGCACACATTTGCATTTGTATGTATAAATATTATTATGTTTATATAAATGACTGTGTGCTTGACTGTGTGGTTACATTGTATATATTATTGAGAAGTGTGTATCATCCATAATGTTTTTGTCTCTGTCTATAATAGGTTCTGCATCAGATGGGCCTCTGGCTTTTTTGTGATATTTTTTTACACTTACTTGTTGTCTGTATTACAGACATTTATGAAATATTATGTCTACCCGATTTTAGACTTCTTCAGGCAAATCGGTTCAGCTGCTCTCGAGATTTGCGCTTAGCAACACATTCAGCGATTCATTTTCATATTATAGATAAAAGTTCGTCTATGGCTTCGCAATAAATTATATTTGTTACGTTATCAAAACCAAAGTAAGTTTAACTATTCATCTGTGTATGTGTAGGGCTTTGATTATGAAGTATATAACTGACAATCAAGGGTGCAGGTAATCTGTGAAACGGCTGAACTGATGACGGGACTATAATACCATTTTACTCATGACTTGCACACCTCTGTCTTTCTACCGACATCCAACAATATCTATACATCCATACCACCTAATTTGTCCAAAAGTTATCACACACACAATTGAATTCAATCCTATAGATTTTAAGAATCTATAAATGTAGAAACGCCTTATCTAAGCAACAGTTATCGGACCACTTACGAAGCAGATATAACTCTTGCTGCAAGTAAGTAAGTCTGATCTATAATGGACAATGATGTAGAAATTCACCTAGATATTACCAATCTGTTACTTTACGACAGCTATAACGTTGCTTAACTGTTCATGAACTTAACTTTGGTTGACTGAATTATTTCCGCAAATTGGGAACGGGACCACATTTTATCTATTGTCTGATAAATTTTGTACTTGATTCGTTCAACATTTTAACAATTAATTTATATTCTACACAAACTATTGCTTAAAAGGAAACTATGGAAGTAAAAGATAATTTTCTTTCCAATTACGGTAAAATTCAAATGTGTTGCTTGCTTGTCTTTCTAAAAGTGGTTAAGAATCAATTATTCTTTATATTTATATAGGGTATTATATTTATTCATGCAGGTTATAGGAGGACACATCATTCATTTTGTTGAACCTGGTGATATCACTCGAGGGCATATAGCAGAATAAACTAACCATGATAACAATCAATAAAATATTAGCACGCCGTCGTATGTAAACGAAATAAATACTCGTTCGTCACAAAGAAGCAATTTCACAGTTCAATACATCTATTTGCGTCACAGCTGTGTGCGTTGGATGCGACGACTTTTAATTTGTTGGCCAACTCCAAGACGCAACAAAGAACATGCTTTGATAAAATTGGCAGGACAACAGAATGCTAATACTCGTCATTAAAAAACTACAAATTTAATCCTAATCGCAGAATTGTCGATAGTGATGAATAATACAAACGAAACCAAGAAACAATGGAAAAATGGAAGATAACTGAGATACGGGCTCAGTAATGCGCCGTGGGAGGGATTTCTATGTCCAGCTGTGGGCTACATGGTTGATGATGATAACCCCGAAAGACTAGGCTTATACGAATTTTACGCATGCAAATGCAAGGGTTGATTAAGCTCTCAAGGTCAGGGAGGGTCATCGAGGTCTAGTCAGGACACGCTCCAATTTTGATTATAATAAAATAAATCGAAGTAAAAATCAAATAAAGACATTTTATTTTATTTCTATACATATAAATAATTTTAATAAAATATCAATTTTCTGTTCTGCTTTGTCTTCTATCTAGACCCAGCCCAGAGGGGGGTCATGACACCTATGACCCCCCTCCTGGATCCGTCCTGCAAATTACACAATTTTCAGACCACATTTAAGAACTCTTCTTGGTATCGGTATTATGTCTTAATTTGTTTGTATTAAATTCCATAACTTATTTTTAAGCAAACAAAAGTAAGGTGTCATACCCTCATCAGAATTCCAGTTGCATTCATTTACAGAAAAAAATAGATACAAGCGTGTCATACACGTAACTTATGGTTCCGTAGTAAATTGCATGTAGTAGGTACGTTTGTCATGGTATGGGCATGTTATGCACGAATGAAGATAACGTGGTAAGAAAGGTTTTATGTATGAATTATGAATGTACAGGGGTCGAGCGAGGTAGACCTAAGAAAAGATGGATGGATTGTGTGGAAGATGACATGGTCAGAAAGGAAGTGAATACAGAGATAGCGGCTGATAGAGAAGGATGGAAGAGTAATACATATTGCGCCGACCCCACATGATATGGGATAAGGGCAGGAGAATGATGATGAGGTACTGACCATCACATATTTTTTGAATTAATTAACTGTGGAGTCCCGTTCAACGACAGGGAAGGCGGTTAAAAAAATATTATGGCAAAAATATCCATCACACAGCAATAGTATCACAGCTTACACAAGAAATTTGTATATTTACAATTTTGTCGATTCTGTCACGACTTAACTAATTTGACACGACTTAAAGTATTGCCATCCTTATTTAACCCTGTACATGAGAAAGGGATAGCATGACTTTTGGACTGGTCAAATTTGTTTAGTTCAATGATTTCGTACAACAGAATTGGCACCAATATCAGAATACATTTTATAGGTCTAAAAAACCCTGTAAGGGTTTTGTGTGACTACCTGAAATAAGGTCTATAAAGTTTCAGGGTTGTGTGTGACTTCTGAATTTCTAAGGGTATTTTTGGTTACGGAACCCATAAGGCGAATTGTGAAACGTAAACATACAAATATATGAGGTATGATATTTGCTTCTTAAGCTGGTGTCAATCGTCTTTGCAAGTTTAAATAGTTTTGCTGGTGCCATCGTATTTTTAGACGTTCTGAGAATTAAAGCTGATATTATATGGATATTCAATGATGTGAGTAAAATTGTCGACGGGACCGCTTTTTTTATCCTAACTCATATTATAAAGGCGACTGTGACTTTGCTTGTAACGCTTTCACGCCATACCTACTCAAACTATCATCATGAAATTTGGCACACACGTTGTCAGGGACACAGAGAAGGACATAGGGTTGATCTTTTATTCAAAAATGTATTTTTTTATCTAGAACCACGCTAGCAATTCCGCGGGTAAAAGCAATTTGTTTTGTAATTGGAATGTTACTTTAAATCTACCCTTTCATTATGGCGTAGCAAAGATAAAGACCCAGAGAATCGCTTCGAATCGGTCAGTAGAAAAATAATTCCACGTTAAAATTGTACTGGTTGAGTTCTATTTAGATGGAATATCATTCTCCTGCCTTTATCCCATGTGATTTGTGGTCTTTATCTTCCATCCCTCTCTATCAGCCGTCATCTCTATATTTTACTCCCTTTCTGGCCAAGTCATCATTCACACAGTCCATCTTTTCTTAGGTCTACCACGACCTGTATCCACATTCTACTTAGAAGGAATAACATCCATTCAAATATTGATTGTGCAATGTGTGCCCAACTGTTGACTAGACTATTGTTTTAACAATGGTTTATAGAACAACCAAACGCAATTTGAAAGAAGTAAAAATCAAGTAGCAGCTTGTTTTACTAAAATGATTACCCAAAACTGTCCGCGCCAATTGATTCGTTCCAATTATTTGTAACGAGATGACGATTACATTACAAACTGATCATAAAAGCTATTGAGTCTGGTAATTACCAACATGGGGAGACTGAATACGCGCGGTAAAAAAACGGATGGAAAATTGCATTCTTTAAATAATTGAATCCGATTGGGGGCTGTACCTTACAGAAGACCGCAGCGAAATTACACTACTTTGATGTAGTGTTGTTTTTGTAAGTAATACTGCTAGCCAGTGAGTCCTCATCAACAACACGGTTGCGTTAGCGATACCCCTGGTATTGCTAGCGGCTATAAGCTACGGTGACTGCTTACCATCAGGTGGACCGTATGCTTGTTTGCCGCCATAGTGGAATTAAGAAAAGAAAATTTCAAATTTAAACAGTGAAAGAAATGTTTAAAAACATTAATACGAACCTTCTGTATCTATTAACTTTCAAGTAGTTTTCTACTGGATAACAAACATTTTCCAGTTCTAACATGTTAGAAACGAATACTGCAGAACCATGGCTAGGTCACTCTGGGTTTATTTAGCTCCATTCACGACTGCTAGTCGTCTGACAGATAAACGACGATGCGTAATATGATAACTCCAAAAGATTTAAAAACTGTGTTCATAGTTTATGGTATCCCATTCTAAAGTTAAAATGTTAGGTTTACGTGGTCCTGTTTGCCGCTGCGTTGAGTTAATATCCTCCCAAATACGGGTTTTATTTATGAACTTGTCCGTTCGTTCTAAGCACCTTAAATTATATCATTTATGCATTGTTCATCAACAATGTAACTATTCGTAAACATTGGTAGATGCAGTTGTAAACAATTAGTATTCAATGTAAGTAGAATAAAGCGAATCGTTGTCAAAGCATCCTGTTTCCTGATAACCGTCCATCATACACTTTTCCTTTCCCAAAAAATCTCATACAAGTTTCCACAACAAGGAAGGCGTTTGCTTGTTTGTTTGTATACGATATACCTACTACACTGCGGATGAATTGCTTACATCCTATTTGAAGCAGAAAATTATAACAGAACATCACTGAACTTAACTATCTGTTTAGGTAGGATTACCAAAACATATGAAAAGTATTCTATCACGAGCCAAACCTATGTCATAAGAATGGTGAGAAAGATAAAGAACGGTGGTGAATCAATCGCAGAGTCATCAAGCATTACATCAAAGGATTTGTAATCAAAACCTACAACCTATAATATATCTATAACCTAGTACCCGTTTATTCGCTACCAGTTGACAATTGATCATCTTTCGTAGTTTTTGCAGCCCTAGCTAATCTTTGGTTTAATTTTTAACCCAGTACTCAGTACGGTTTTCTTAGCAAAATTAGTTACAAAAGTCACATGCAAGAAGCTGTGGAGATAAATATTTTAGTAATATGGATCGTACATGTTGCATGATGAACAAACAGCTAGACAGCAGTTATGGCAGTAATCTTATGGGTACATATTTATCTAAAAACATCATGCATGACATTTGTACTTTGGAGCTTGGAGCATTGAATGATATAGAAGTGATAAGATGAAGAGATACAAATGCATGCTATTGATACCAAAGTTGAGGTTTAGCTCTTAGCAGAGTTTTTGACACTACTGAAGGTATCAAAACATTCAGAATGCGTTCGAAATATATGTATTCAGTAGTTGAGAATTCTTTCAAATTGTTTCGCGACTTTTTGGTAGAAACTGCTTACATTAGGAACTCCGCAATGAGAGATAGGGCACAACGAGATCCTTAGTTCAAAATCGATGATACATCAGGATCGAGCAGCTATTCCCATACTAAATTTGGTCCCAAACAACCAGTGAAAATTACGCTAATCTATGTGTATTGTGGTATTCCTACGGTATGGTTTCCAGAATTTCTCGAAGAGGCATGATTAGAGACCCGTTCTTCTTAGTAGCACTATACTTTCCATCATCCTACTAATATTATAATGGATGGATGTTTGTTACTCTTTCACGCAAAAACTACTCAACGGCTTTGGATGAAATTTGGAACACAGATAATTTATAACGTGGATTAACACATAGGATACTTTTTATCCCGGGAAAATTTTAGATTCCTCTAAGATTCTAAGCTCAACGCGGACGTAGTCACGGGCAGAAGCTAGTTTAAAATAATAATACTTATTACCCACATTGTCGACCGGAGGAGATGAAAACTCATTTCAATATTGTGTCTTTATTTTTTTTATTTATGTCCGTCGCGTAATTTATTATTATTATGACCTATAAAACAACACCAACAAAGATTAGCCGGAACAAAACAATACCTAGGTTCTTTGTTCTTCTTATTTATCACGTGACCCGTCTGCCCGTTTATCATGAATACGTGAGACGCCTCAGCCAATATGAAGTGATAAGCATAATGAACCCTTGTGACATTGCATTAAGGGAGATAACCGTGCAACGGTGACAGTTGACCGATAATATTTTTATTTATTTTTTCACTTGGATACAAGGGCTTTTGCTCATAGGAATATATCACTTATTTTAATGCTAGCGATTTCCAGCTACTCTGGCGGGAATTTAAAAAGATAAGAGTTGGTAAATCGAACGCAGACCTACTCAGTTTTAAAAGCTGAGTGTGTGATTTATGAATTAAAGGCATCTTCCATCAATTCACATCAGAATATAATATTCAAACATGTCCAACATTTAAATAGAGACATTCTTGTAGTCAACTGATAAAATAAAGCAATTGTAATAGTGTCACTGATTTACGATAACGTCTGTAAGTACGTTATTAGATTACAATTACAACGGATTACACCGATAAGCCAATTGTTGTAGTTATATATTGGAAGCAATTTTACTAAGCCACTGAATTGCCCTTATCACTTTTTAAATGCGAATTTTTATTTTGACGATCGATGCTTCAAACAGTTAGGTGCCTACTTGGCCTTCAGACTTTCAATGACGTTTCAGTATTCAGCCGTTATTTCCATAGTGATACCAGGTATTATAATAAAATGATCCAATAATCAATACCAAAGATCGAAATATGCACCTGTGTGATATACACAAATTGTCGTGAGATAGAAATAATATCGAGGAATGCACAAATTCGCTCATTTAACTTACTCCTTCTGTACTCCTTTGGCTTACGTGCAATTGAAAAACCATTCCAAGACAATACAATTAAAATTCCAACAAAATACAAGTAATGCCTACTTCTAATATCCTATTACTTATAAATCGAATTCACAGAATAGCAATTACTGAGAAAATATCAGGATAGGGTCATAATGACGTAATTGGAAGTTAATTTATATAGCAGACTCCTGAGTCTGGCAATGGCGAACCAGATAGTCTGGGCCAGGGCCCAGACTATCTGGTTCGCCATTGCGGCAAATCACTAGATATCATTAGATTAGTACATATATGAAATAATTACTTACAGCTATCAGAGGCATAACGTAGAACTAGTTCACCCAACACAAAATATATATCACAATTATTGAAAAATATATCTTTTGTTGTTTCACAGACAGTTTTTATGCACAGATCTTTATATGGTCCCCTATTTGTTCCCCAAACGATGGCCACAAACTGACAGAAATAAGCTAACCATATGATACATCTACCTGCCAATAGATTGTTTAGAGGACAGTTAAAAAATACTTGGCTTCAATTTGATCAATAGTTTAATATCACTACAGACAAATCGCAACATAATAGTGTACACAGACACACATCTATACATATAAACACGCAGAGTCCCTTTCGGGGTAGGCAGAGAGACTTGCAGAGTATAGAGCGCCATTTCACTCTTGACTTGTAGGCCTCTTGCGTCTGTTACGTTCAGTGTTGTAAGCCAGGGAATAGAACATCCTAGACAATTATTGTCCAATGTTTTTTTTTTTCTGCAGATCCCCAAAACATTAAGGATTGTCAGACATCCTTAATCCACGTTTCCGATGCGATATCCGTAATAAATGCCACATCTTATGGACAGTACTTACTCAGTTAAATAATGTTTTTGTCACTAGCTTTCCGCTGCAAATTCGCCCGCGTAGCATATGCCTAAGTAACGCAGGTTTAGCTTTCATGGTTAAAATCATTTTAAAAATTGTAATGCTCGTTTTTCTTCAGTGTTGTCGGATAATTACTATAAAAAATCAAGCAATGAGTTATAATACAAGCTGATGATACACGATGATGATGTAACCCAAGCAAATAAGTTGTAGGGCGAGATATAAGCAAATAAGTAGGGATCTCCTGTGGGTTTTTCCCCTTCAAATTGGAACCGTCTGACAGGGGACTTTACAGAAGACCGCAGTTCAATAACACTACATTGATGTAGGTATTGTTGGCTGCGGTGAGTAAGATTGCCAGTGCTCCACAAGGATACGCTGCGCTATTAGTAAGGATATGCTGCTAGCACAGTGAGTCCTCAACAACAACAAGGTTGGCAACACGTTAGTGATTTGCCTGGTATTGCTAGCGTCTAGCGTTTTGGTGACTGCTTACTATCACTTGGGCTGTATGCCTGTTTGCGCCCTAAGTGGTACAAAAAAACTCATTAATTTTGTTAATGGAAATCCCAGTAAATTCACAACGGGATTTTATAATTCATCCTAAGTGTATCATGGTATATAATATGTCAATTAAATACCCGCAGAGATTTCGTATTAGACGTTGCTGTAATAATTACATTCCACTTAAGTTTGTCCAAATGTATTACCCATTATCACACCAATGACTTTGTCATGATCTTTGGGATCTTCAAAAGATAAATAACGAAAATAAGATTGTCTACGTTAGCATAAATGTCGCCTTAAAATGTAATCCATCTTTCGGATCGGTGACCTCTGCACGATCCACTCAGAGATAAGATATGGGAATCTGGTGATATTGACAGTTGCCGATTGATCGGATGTTGCGACAACCACCGTCTGAAACGTGATGTCCACGTGAAAGTTGGTCTCTAGAGGAATTATTCTATTATGATAGGGTAGTTGTTTTTCGGGAATTCGGTCAATAGCCGTAGTTGCCTTGTGGTTGAAGCAACGGCCTGTCTGACGGGTCCAGGTTCAAACCCCGGCCTGTACCAATGAGGTTTTCTAAGCTTAAGTTCAGTGATTAAACCCACCATATAAAAAGAGAGGTAGGGCGAATCGGAGCCGCCCGATTGGAGACTGTACCTCCTCCTTACAGAAGACCGCAATGAAATAACACTACTTTGATGTACTGTTGTGTTTCTGCGGTAAGTAAGGTTGCCAGTGCTCCACGAGGATACGCTCCGCTAGTAGTACTGCTACTAGCACAGCCACAACATCAACAACAGATATCCCTGGTATTGCTAGCAGCTATAGGCTACGGTGACTGCTTACCTCAGGTGGGCTGTATGCATGTGTGCCACACAAAAAGTGCTAGAAGTCAGCCTTTCGTATGATTATTATAATTATTGCCGCTCTTTCGATGCAAATTTTATATACCGAATATAAAGTTTTTTTCCTAAACGGTAGATCCTGCTGCATCCACCCCAGCACTACACTTGTTTAGGAGTTAAATTATAACATGAATATATTTATCATTATAACTCTTTATATTGATAAAACTTATAGCAACGTTACTAGAACTATGTTCATATTAGTCAAATGTGATATGTGGATAACGGTGACTTTTCTTTGGTTCCAGCTGGTGCATCTACTCTCAGGATACTTCTGAGCTTCGCAGTCGGCGGTCTTCTAGGAGATGTGTTCCTGCACCTGTTGCCCGAGGCGTGGGAGAATGATTTTGCTCTTACTAAACGTAAGTTGTTTTTAAAGATAACGTCTTAAAATCTTTCTCTGTGAGAGTGATTTCCTGAAACGGGACCGAAAGGAAGCTGTGTAAGCGAGAGCTAATTGATATGACTAATGAGCGCGCTCGATTGTAGATTTGGCCGTCAGATGTCAGATGTTACACATCATACGCGACTACTGCAAGGTTCGCTCGTATTTTTCACGAACAAATTGAACAAAATTCGATTTCCCAACAGACCAATGCGTGCTGTACATACATTGGTCCTGTTATGACTTATATGGAGTGTTTTAAATGTTTAGGAAGGTATGTACAAAATATAAATTTTATTAATTAAATAAATAAAAATTAGGCAGTATAAATGTTTTTTTTTGCGATAATTTCTGCAGTAAATAGAACTAGTCGGAAAGCATCGTTACATGATACACTCATGAGTCATGAAACAGGAGGAAACTCTTAATGTCGGTTGTGCAGGGAATGATAATTGCTTTTTAGGATTCCGCACCCGGGTAACCAACAGAAGCTTGATAAAAAGAAGCGAAATTACTATCACAAACTTATTATTACTACGGTTGGTGGAATAGGCGTGTCTAAGGATCGAACCGCAAAGTTAAGTTTGTCAATTAAACTGGTTTGTTTTTAGTACGGAACCCTTGGTGTGCGGTTCCACGTGCACTTGGCATATTTTTTTACATTAGTGCCTTATTGCCTATATTATATATCTTCTTTGATGCTGGTAGAAAGATAAAAATGTGAGTGGAAGAAGAAGCCGTGGAAGGCCAAGGTCCAACTTTCTAGATCAAATTACCAAAGTACTCAATGATGGAAAGGTAAAAGGTACTCGAAATCGGCGGGCATGTATGAAAAGATTGATGAATGTAAAAGAAGCAAAAGAGGTGTGTAAGTCAAGAGTGAAATGGCGCTCTATACTCTCTGCCTACCCCGTGAGGGACTTGGCGTGATGATATGTATGTAAGATTAAATCGTTTACATCACGGCGTGGCTGCATTGTTAAATAGGGCACGCAGAATATTTTCACTCACAGTTAATGTCAAAGACCTCGTAACATACAAACTGTGCTTAAAATATTCATTGTGTCCGAGTGGCAAGGCGAGCCAGTCGTGCGTCTGCTGACAGACGGAAAGAATCTCCATGTTAGTTACAATGCCATCTTAAAACTATGCAGTTCGGGAATACAGCTAACGTTACGATTCAAATATGTACAGTAGAATCGCTATTATCCGGATGTCCGATCATCCGGAGTCATTCTTACCGGCTATTGATTACCGACTGAGAAATGATTTGACGGCGCATCGAGACATCATTTTACGGCGAGTTTTGTCCCGCCTTCTTTCCCAAAATTTTGAATTACATAGGATACTCGTTTTTGTTATATCGTCTTGTCTAAATGACGTACTAAATTGAAATACTGTTTGATTTGACTTGTAAATCGATTATACGGAATACCCGTAGTAATCTACTGTATTCTGTGTGTACCTCACAATAAAATCTTACAGAATTATGAACATTCCAAATAACCTTACGTCGGTTGAAAATGAAAGAGATACAAGATAGGCAGGTGTGACAGATGATACATATTTATTAAATAAATAATAATAAATAAATAATCTTAATTGGACATCATTAGTTATCACACAGAGCCATCCAGCCCCAAAATAAGCAAAGCTTTTACTATGTGAACCAGCAGCTGATATAATCCTTACCAACCACCCAGACGCAAAGCAAACATATTGGTCACATATATGTTTGCCCTGCGCGAATCGAACCCGCGACTCCTAGCGTTACAGTCAGGAATACTAACCACCAGACCAGCGGTCTCGTCAAAATTGATATTAAACAGTTGACATGGCAGACTTACCATTCTGTCTCAATTCAGAGCTTAATTTAGGTACATTAAAAGTAAAATCTGTATAAATAATACTATATCAAAATTAATTGGATGCGACAAAATCGTCAGGATAAGTAAATCGGAAGTGACAATTCACATGTCAAAAAACTCAACGGGCTCAACCCTTATCAATGAAATACTATGGCAGAAAAACTGTAGCAGCATTGTCTAAATGCTGTTTATGAATGCCGCTTCCTTGTGTCGTTTGTGGAACACGGTTCAATCACATTGTAGAGGCAATGCTATACACCTAACTACCTGCCATTTTCCTAGTAGCAACAGTGTCAAACGCGTTATTCAGACTTGGATATGCTTACATGTTGATTTATTTTTAGCTATTCAAACAGCTGACCCGAATCAAGTGTTTTAATTGCCTTCTAATAATGTCAGTATGGCTTATGTTCGTTTTGGTATTCTGCTAATTCGCCATTATGGTGTTGGAAATGTATTTCGATGAAATAACAGACTCCGGCCGGGGCAAAAACTACTGGACTGATTTGAAAAAAACTTTCACCAGTTGAACGCTACGCTACGGCTACGCAAGCGAAGTCGCGGGGAAAAGCTAGTTTAAAATACTTCTATTATTGTGAATCTACAGATTGAATCTTTTGTAACCAACTTAAGAAGAACACAGTGCATGAATCATATCAGACAGGAATGTCTCACAGCAGATCGAATACAAGTTTAGCCTAGTTACCTATATTACATAAATATTATGTACACATTGATGTCGATAACATTTTCCTTATTTACATGAACGTGTTAAACTGTTTGCTCGATTTGTTGAGGTTTTGTGCTCGTCCACGTGGTGACCGTGAAGAATTTCTCCATGAATAAAATTCAAATATTAACCTCATAAAGTCAAATATTCTGTCAATACAATTTGACTATCTTGGTCGCAATTGAAGGTCTTATTAAACAACTGGTAAATAAAAAATATACCCTGGTATATAAACATATATTTGAAGCCGTGGTGGCCTTGTGGTTGAAGCAACAGGCCTGTCATCTGATGGGCCCAGGTTCGAGTCCCGGCCTGTACCAATGAGTTTTTCTAAGCTTAACTACAGTGATTAATCACACCATGTGCTTTTAAAAAAAGAGGTAGGACGATTTGGAATTTCCCGTGGGTTATCCCATTTAAATTGGAGCCGCCCGACTGAGGACTGTACCTCCGCCTTACAGAAGACCGCAGTGAAATAACACTAAATGATGTAGTGTTGTGTTTCTGCGGTAAGTAAGGTTGCCAGTGCTCCACTGGGCTAGTAGTATTGCTGCTAGCACAGTGAATCCTCATCAAGAACATGGTTGGCAACCCGATAGTGATACCCCTGGTATTGCTAGTGGCTATAGGCTACGGTGACTGGTTACCATCAGGTGGGCCGTATGCTTGTGTGCCACCTTAGTGGTACAAAAAAAAAAGGTATAGAGCGTCATTTCACTCTTGACTTGCACGCAAACCTCTTTTGCTTCTTTTATTTTACACTAGCTTTTTCCCCGCTTCTTTGCTCGCGTTGCAATATAATATACAGCCTATGCCACTTAGTGATAACGTAGTATTGTACCGATGAAGTTTTTTTATATGCAGTCCTATAATTTTTGTGTTTATTGACTACAAACAAGAATAGAATTCTCTTTATCGTATTAGTATAGAAGTTAGAACACTGACCTAGTAGAAGTATGGATGCATCGATCTCTTCATACATGACCGCCGCGACGCGCCGGCTCCGAGTACTAAACAATTTACTGAAATACACTGTGGTGTTTTATTCCACTCTCTCTGCCTACTGCCTACCCGGAAGAGGACTACATGGGACGATGATAAGTTAATATCCTACGTACATATAATTGAATTAAAAAAAAACCTACATTTTTAATTGCAAGGCGTTGAGGTTTTGTGTTATCAATCACGTATGTTGTCGTCAACAAACAGTAATTTATACTTTAATGTTATTGTTCCAAAGCTCATTATCACTCGTGCTGTGTGTGCTATGAATCATAGATGAGGTTTCGTGTTCCGAGCTCTCGATATGAAATGAAGTGCAGTCAATGGGAATACGGGATAAATAACTTGTATAATTGAATGCAGTAATAGTTGATAATATTTAGTAGGCGTTTTTTTGCAAGTTCAAGTAGGTTCTTAATGCGGTTTGCTTTTTTAATTTTTACACCGACTACCTACCCTACCTTAAAACAATAGAATCATATGTTGATTGTTTCATCATTCGAAAGGAGTTCTCAAGATTGTAATTATATGAACTTCTGATAAAGGTCTTCGCCGATAGTCGGTAGATGAAGTACTTACTGACATCAGCTAGAATCTAGAGGATATTAGGTGAAAAAATGTTTATTTGTTTCTCTCCATCGACCTTTGAAAATAGTAAACGATAAAATTGTTACAAGTACCATGCATGACTTGAATGCAATCAATCAGTGACGTCACACTCCGTTGCAATCAATCATATATTTCATTGGAATTATATAGTTATAAACATAATACTCAGTTTAATATGCAATTTTCTGCCTTACATATCACTACATAGTTTAAAACAAAGTCGCTTCCCGCTGTCTATCTGTCCCTATCCTATTTATGCTTCGATCTTTAAAACTACACGCAACGGATTTTGATGCGGTTTTTTATATTAGAGTGAGTGATTCAAGAGGAAGGAATTTATGTATACCTAATTCATTTAGGTTTTATGTAACCCCTGCAAAGCCGAGGCGGTTCGATGGTTTACAATATTTTAATATAATTCTGTTATTAGCCTGGCTTGTGGCAGCAAACTTCCATAGGCTAAGGCAACCGCTTACCATCAAGCTATGGGGAAATAGAATGCGTGAATAATATTATAATTTTCTTTATTGCCTCCGTAACCGAAACTTTAGTCGTTCTCGGATCTCAATTCTGAGATCTAGCGTAAACAAACTAGCACCTTGATTTTTCTTATGTTTTCCAGCTGGCCACCACGTGTCGATGCGCAGTGGGCTGTGGTGCTTGTTCGGGATGCTGGTCTTCATCGTTGTGGAGAAACTCTTCGCTACCAGTGAAGCGGAGGATGAGGTAATTTTTTTTTTATACCACTATATACAAGGTGGCACACAAGCATACGGCCCACCTGATGGTAAGCAGTCACCGTAGCCTATAGCCGCTAGCAATACCAGGGGTATCACTACGGGGTGCCAACGATGTTGCTGATGAGGACTCACTGTGCTAGCAGCAATACTACTAGCTCAGCGTATCCTCGTGGAGCACTGGCAACCTTACTTACCGCAGAAACACAACATTACATCAAGTAGTGTTATTTCACTGCGGTCTTCTGTAAGGTGGAGGTACAGTCTCCAGTCGGGCGGCTCCAATTTAAATGGAATAACCCACGGGAAATCCCAAATCGCCCTACCTCTCTTTAAAATGTATACTGTGTTGTCTGTATTTATATTATAAAAGAAGAAACTGACTGACTGACTGACTGACTGACTGACTGACATGTCAACGCACAGCCTAAACAGCTGAGGTTAGAGACTTTAAATGTTGACTGTTGTGTAGGTACCTTTTATGACGTAGCCATCCACTAAGGAGGGGTTTTTTGATATCCCCACCCCTAAGGGGGTAAAATAGGGGATGACATTTTGCATGAAAACCCGTAATTTTTAAAGGCCATGAAAACATGTAGTCAGGGGCAAAAGCTTTCATCTATATACATATAGGTAACGTCATTCCAAAACCAATATGGCGACCGCCGCAAATGACAATTTATAATTTCACATTAATCCCAACTATATGGGTATCGAATGAAAGGGCTTGTTTACCAAATAAAAGTTTGTAAAAAAAAAAGAAACTTAACATTTTACCACAAATTTGCAGCCAGAAGAGGAAGAAGAAAAGCCGACACAGAACGGAACGAGCAAGATAAAAGAGATAGAAATAGAGGAGATAGAGAAACTCCTACAGGTGGAAAGGAGACAGCGCGGCAGTAATGGAGGGATCTGCGGCAACGGTGACGTCACTGCTAAGCAGCTCTATGACTCCTGCGTCTTCAACAACAACACTCAAGGTACGTTTAACTTAGATGTTAATCGCACCAGTGATACCCCTTGTGGCAAGCGCTATAGGCTGACGGTGACCACTTACCATCAGGCGAGCCGTATGCTCTTTTGCCACCTTACTGGTATGAAAAATAACCTGAAGTTCCACCCGCCAGTGATCTCCCTGGTGGCAAGCGCTTTAATGAAGTGATATATAGGTGCCAATTCTGTTGTTCAAAATAACTAAACTTAACTAATTAGATAGGTATAAAAATATTGCCATCCTTATTTAACCCCACACATGAGAAAACGATAGCAAGACTTTTAGACCTGTCAAATTAGTTAAGTTTAGTCATTTTGAACAACAGAATTGGCATCTATATGTATGTTAGTCCGTAAGGTATTTATTATATGTATGTTAGTCTGTAAGGTATATGTAATATAGGTATATGTAGTATAGATTGATGGTGTCTGTATTTTTTTTTATTAAAATTGAATCCTTGCTGACGGTGAGTAAAAAGGGGATTATATGTTTGCGTGCCCAAATGAAGCCGCGAGATGCCACTAGTACGTCGATAAACGAGCAAACTATCAAACTATATTTGTTCGTATCATAAATTAATTGTCAAAGAGTTCATTGCAACTGGCAACATATTTTTTTTATCTACGAACCGTCTCACGTACCTCTTTGACCTCACACACGATTACAATGTAAATAGTTCCACGGTAATTAAGTTACTGTCTGTTGTTTACTCTTGTGATTACTATTTTTAAACGTATATATATATATATATATATTATCGGTGAAGATATGACATGACATACTGTATGCGTCTCGCTATTTTAACGAGACAAATGGCAGAATACTGAAATGACATTAAATTGTTTTATGCCAATAAGGTGACACACAAGCATACGGCCCACCTGATGGTAAGCAGTCACCGTAGCCTATAGCCGCTAGCAATACCAGGGGTATCACTAACGCGTTGCCAACCCAGTTGTTGATGAGTGCCGGTAGCAGGAACTCTGTCGACAACGTATTAAAACGTAACTCGCGAAATGTCAAAATTGTCATAAAAATTTTTAGTTCCACATTTCACCGCCGCAGCGCTGTTCATTTTCCACTACAAAAATAGTCGAAGGCGATACGAAAATATTGTCGACAATCTTCCTGCTACCGGCAGAGGACTCAATGTGCGCTGCGCTAGTAGTAATGTTGCTAGCATACTACTAGCGCACCGTATCCTCGTGGAGCACTGGCAACCTTACATCAAGTATTGTTCTTCCTCTTCTTCTTCCTAAGTATGGCAATCAATCCCTTCAGGGACTATTTTTGCCAGTGTCGAGTGTTAGAGAATTTTCATGTTGCAAAATTTCTCGTGTTTGCCGCATTAAAATGCCTAGTGTCATGCATTCTAACGCCCAAAGGAGTTTCTGGAGACAACCCACGGCAGTAGCAGATCGTAACACGCCTTTGGATTCGATTTCGATTCGATCGGATTCGACACCGAAAATACACATTAAAGATCACTATAACACAATTTACGACACACTGGAAAAAATCTCAACCGCTCCGCCTGATTCCCGCCAAAAAAACTCCAAGTATTGTTATTTCACTGCGGTCTTCAGTAAGGTGGAGGTTCAGTCCCCAGTCGGGCGGCTCCAATTTAAATGGGAAAACCCGCGGGAAATCCCAAATCGCCCTCTCTTTAAAAAATGTGTACTCAATTATTATTAATATTAAGGTATAATGTAGAATATATTATATAAATAAATAAATGCCCTCTCACTGGTGCCAATTCTGTTGTTCAAAACTACTAAACTTAACTAAATTGTCCTAAAAATATTGCCACCCTTATTTAACCCGGCACATAAGATAGGGATAGCAAGACTTTTAGACCTGTCAAATTAGTTAAGTTGAGTAATTTTGAACAACAGAATCGACACCGGTGTCACAATAGCTAAAATATAAATAGAGTGTAAGCTTGTAAAGTAGTGTAGAGTTATTGCAATATAAATGTGTGTTATGTTGTTAGGGGCGGGCTCGTGTTGCGGGGGCGCGGGGGCGGGCGCGGGGGCGGGCGCGGGGGGCGAGGCGCGCTGCAAGGGCGGCCGCTGGGTGGGGCGCTGCCTGCTGCGGGAGGCGCGCGACAACGCGCACGCGCACCACGCGCCGCAGAGGAAGGACGTCAGTACACCACACACCACACACACCACACACACTGACGATACTGGAGATGTCCAATATATTCATTAACCGTTATAATTATTTATTTATTGCACATTTTTGTTACAATCTGTTACAGTGGTACTAATAACTATTTATATTATAACAAAAAACCCGGTTAGGGCACAGCAATGTAGAGAGGCACTATCTTACGTAATAATTAATATTCTATCTATTATTATAATTATACATCTATTTATTTTAACCTTAAGGAATAAAAATTGGTAAGTATATCAATTAACATATTCAATAAATAAAATTAACTGGCAACCATACTCACCGCAGAAACACAACACTACATCAAAGTAGTGTTATTTCACTGCGGTCTTCTGTAAGGCGGAGGTACAGTCCCTAGTCGGGCGGCTCCAATTTAAAATGGGATAACCCACGGGAAATCCCAAATCGCCTTACGTCTCTTATAACAACCAACTATGACCAAGTCACCAACTTGCCCCCTGTATGTAACTAGCCCCACGTGTGGTAGGTGGCGGGCTACTTGAACCTGATGGCCAACTCCATCGACAACTTCACCCACGGCCTGGCGGTGGGCGGCTCCTTCCTCGTGGGCTTCCGGGTCGGGGTCCTCACCACCTTCGCTATACTCGGTACGTAATAGGGACCGTTCAAGTATTTCGTTAGCACTATAGGGGGTCGAGGGGTCTATACTTTGCTTATTTTTGATGACATGGAGGGTGGGGGCTCTAGATGGTGATTACGTCAGCAGTAGTTATTTACTTTCTTACACATATGGCAACCCACAAATTGACTATGCTTGAAAACGAAACGCATATTTGGGGATTCCCACAAATAAAGAATAAAAAACAGAATTGTTTACGTAAGCATGGGAGGGGGGGGGAAGAGCTTTGGTTACTTTTGATGACAAGGGGGAGGGGCGGGTAAATATTTGTAATAAATCTGCTTACGAAATACTTGAACGGCCGCTAAGTACTAAGTAAGTAAGTAATAAGTTTTTTTTACCACGAAGTTTACAAGATACTTATATACTGTTATCTATACTAATATTATAAAGAGGAAAGATTTGTATTTATTTTATGTATTGAATAGGCTCCGAAACTACTGGACCGATTTCAAAAATTCTTTCACCGTTAGAAAGCTACATCATCACTGAGTAACATAGGCTATATATTATACTAGCTTCCCGCCCCGGCTTCGCTCGGGTAGACAAAATATTTGATAAATGTCTATAGGCTCCGAAACTACTGGACCGATTTCAAAAATTCTTTCACCGTTAGAAAGCTACACTATCACTGATTAACATAGGCTAGCTGCCCGCCCCGGCTTTGCACGGGTAGACAAAATATTTGATGTAAATGTCAACCCGTGCGAAGCCGGGGCGGGCCGCTAGTTATTATATATACACTTTAATGCACAAGAAGAGGATACAATGTATAATTGGAAACATTATTGTATTGTATTGCACAATGGCGGTCTTATCGCATTGTAGCGATCTCATCCAGACAACCGATATTATAATTGTTTGTTGCAATTTTTTTTTAATCAGTTAGTACATAAATAATATTTAATTTTAAAATATATACAATTCTTATGTGTTATTCCAGTCCATGAAATCCCCCATGAAGTGGGCGACTTCGCAATTCTGCTGAAGAGCGGGTTCTCTCGGTGGGAGGCTGCTAAGGCACAGCTGGTAACTATTCAGATGTTTATTTAACTAGCAACACTCGCAATTATTACGGAATTAGCTTAAAACATACGATTAATCACGTATGTCGTATTCAATCAATCAACAGTCGGCGAAAACATAGATAATATAGACATCAAAAATATACATACGCTGACGATAATGCAACGAAAAATTCGATTATGCATTAACAAGATAAAATAGTTATATTGTTACAGGTTTATATAATCACTAGCGGCCCGCCCCGGCTTCGCACGGGTAGACATTGATATCAAATATTTTGTCCACCCGTGCAAAGCCGGGGCGGGCAGCTAGCCTATGTTACTCAGTGATAGTGTAGCTTTCTAACGGTGAAAGATTTTTTGAAATCGGTTCAGTAGTTTCGGAACCTATAGACATTTATCAAATATTTTGTCTACCCGAGCGAAGCCGGGGCGGACAGCTTGTATAATATATAGCCTATGTTACTCAGTGATGATGTAGCTTTCTAATGAAAAAATAATTATTAAAATCGGTCCAGTACGGTTTGAGTTTATTCGTTACAAACAAAAATACAAATCTTTCCTCTTTTTAATATTAGTGTTATTTAATTAAACATTTGGTTCGGAATTGTGTCCTAGAGCCGACGGCCTCGTATTGTGAACTCGATGTTAATTAGTACTTTAGCGAGGATGTGTGATTTGCAGGCGACCGCGGCGGCCGGTCTGATCGGCGCACTCACGGCCGTGGTGTTCAGCGGCGCTAATAACTCTATAGGTAATTATGTCTTAAATATAAATACACTAAATTTCACTGCATACGGGGAGTTTTTAAGGGTCGGAAACGCGCGTTACCACCCCTAATGTTGCAAGCATCCATCGGTTACGGTTACCGCTTACCATCAGGCGCGCCGTATGTTTGTTTACCACCTTAGTGCTATAAAACTGTCGTGTGTGTAGAGGCTCGTACGTCATGGATAGTGCCGTTCACGGCGGGCGGGTTCCTGCACATCGCGCTGGTGACCGTATTACCTGACTTGCTGCGGGAGCAGGACAAGTGGCAGTCGGGCAAGCACCTCGCCGCGCTGATCGCCGGCATCGCGTCCATGGCCGCCATGACGCACTACTTCCCATAAACACGCCGTCTGCACTCTTGCCAGGTACGCACTTCACACACTTACAATTTATTTGTAGTAACAAATATTCTTCTAGTAACAAGCCATTAAAATTCAATTGAAGTTACAAATCCAATTCAATTGTAGTAACAAGCCTAATTCAATTGTAGTAACAAACCTAATTCAATTGTAGTAACAAGCCTAATTCAATTGTAGTAACAAACCTTATTCAATTGTAGTAACAAACCTAATTCAATTGTAGTAACAAACCTAATTCAATTGTAGTAACAAGCCTAATTCAATTGTAGTAACAAACCTAATTCAATTGTAGTAACAAGCCTAATTCAATTGTAGTAACAAGCCTAATTCAATTGTAGTAACAAACCTAATTCAATTGTAGTAACAAGCCTAATTCAATTGTAGTACAAACCGTATTATTTTGTAGCAACAAACCTAATTCAACAAACTTAATTCTATTGTAGTTACAAAGTTCATTCAATAAGTACAAGGGTCAAATATGCTGGCTTATGTAATTGATCTCCTAAAAAAAACTTATTATTTTCTCAGAGTCTACCACCAATTCGGGAAGAAAGCATTCTAAGAAGAATGGGAAAGAAACATGGCGTCTCCGAACTGTTCAAAACTTAACATACAATAATTCAACAAGTAAACGTAGCGTATCGTTGTATATAAACCTTACTTATGAAGTAGAGGCACTATTTTTGTATATTATTATGTGTGTTATTAGTCATACGAAGCTCCATTATTTAATCTTGTGTCGAATATACAGTAAGTAGCGTCCGCAGTTGGACTTTATAAGTATTATGTAATGAGGGAGCTATGAAAATGTGTACCAAAATATAATTGTTATTTAAAAGCATCCGTTATAGCCATTTGCATTTAAGTGGTACGGTGACCGCTTACCATAACGCGTGCCGTGTGCTTATTTGTCACATCGTAAGTTTAGTGTGAGAAAATTAATTCCTTAGTTTTTTTTACAAAATAATTTGGTTAGCTTTTCAGTAACTGTTTTTAACCGCATTATATCGAGTTCAAACTCCGTCAATACTTTATAATTTTGTCAGTTTTGGAATAATATCTAATGTAATTTTGTGCGTTACAGTTTTCAATGACCTTCCTCATTTAGCGGTTATAACTTAGTTTATATGAGTGGTAATATTATTGTGTGAGGTGCGAGTGGTGCGTATAATACTCTTACATTATGTAGTATGTAAATAATTTAATAAAATGTCATTTAGAAAGTGATATTTCAAGTATCCAGTGTATGTGAGAAACATTGTGCCGAATATGTGTTTAAATCTCTAACAATATTATTTGGTTCTCTAGAACCGTTAGTTCTTCAAAATGGCGACAAACTATTTGTTCGCAGTATATTATCTACTCTGAGCTATAACATATACATTTTAAAATACATAATTTAGTAATGAGGTATACATATTTTGGCAGGGTCGCCAACGCGCAAAGCGTCTATACGCTACGGTAACCAAGGACCCAAATCAAAATTATGTTGGTGTCATAAAGAGAACCACCATTGCTTTTTATTACTGAATCTGTAAAATATTTAATAATCTAGATTTTCGGTCTGTCCAAACCGTAGGTCACACATGTGAAAATGTAAGTCTCACATTAATTTAGATTACATTAAAGTTAATGATATAATAATATGATACGTAATGTGTGGTATAATCATGATTTCTCTGAATTTGAAAATAATTAGATTAGTGTCAAATATTACCTTTTAAGCTTCATTTTTATGAAATAGATTCAATCTTAAAATACCGTACACTTAAATATCTAATGTTATTTGTTTTATCGTAAGCATACCCAAAGCAATATTTTAATTTAATTTGACGTATTATCAAAATTGTCATAATTTAGGTATAGTTCATAAACAAGTAACACAAACCAGCCAATATGTTTTTGTTACAAATAGCATTTAATATGATCACCTTACCTTGTTATAGTTGGTTATCCCTGTTGTAAGAGTTGCACAATTCGGAAGGTTCGTATAAAAAAATGTATATAAGGTTAGGACGAATAATATCAATAAATTTATTAACATACAAATTTTAAATAAAATGATGTCAATATTATACGAACTATTATTTGTATTCAAAATATACGTATGCTAAAACCATTTTTCATTTGAATTTATGAATAATTTAGTAAAATGTAAAGTATATCACGTCTATTTTATGTACAGTAAATAATTTTCCTTGTAAAGTATGGTAGCCATTAAAATGTGATAATAATGCCATTTACAAATATTGTAGTCGTCTCCCAACGAAACTGAATAAATGAATTGAAAAAATATAATATTTTACTTTCTCTTCAGCTTTCAAACCTCGTCACAATACGGTAATTTTAGGTTTTATTTTTAAATATTAAATTTAAATTAAGACTAAATTTGTACCTATAACTCGCATATGTTGTGTAACATCTGACATCTCACGACCAACTCTATCACCACGCGTGCATTGGTCAAATCAAATGCTTCCTATAAGTGCTTAAAGGAGTTTTTGGTGGGAATCAGGCGGAGCGGTTGAGATTTCTTCCGCTGTGTTTTATATTGTGTTATAGTGATCTTTTTTGTGTATTTTTGGTGTCATTATGTGCAGTAGTTTCATTTTGTGACTGATTTATAGGAACATTTGAAATAATGCTATAATACGACTTTTGGGTTAAGTGTTTTTTCATTTTGGTCAATAGTTTACCTCTGACCTAAAGGCGTGTTACGATCTGCTACTGCTGTGGATTGTCTCCAGATACTACAATAAGCATTTAGGCATTTTAATGCGGCAAACACGAGAAATTTTGCAACATGAAAATTCTCTAACACTCGACTCTGGCAAACATAGTCCCTGAAGGGATTTATTGCCATACTTAAGAAGAAGAAGTGTTTATATATACACACTTCCGTCTCCTCACGAAATCACTCTCACAGATTACAGAAGATAGATGTTACACAACAATAATAATAACTCCTGGTACTTATATACTTATACTTATACTTGGTATCTAGTCATAACCTAAGGTATATTTTTAACAATACATACCCACATATCACGCCAAGTCCCTCACGGGGTTGGCAGAGTATAGAGCGCCATTTCACTCTTGACTTACACACCTCTCTTTACATTCGTCAATCTCTACATACAGGCCCGCCGGTTCCGAGTACTCTTTAATCTTTCCGTCCATCATAATAATTCTAATTATTATCTGTTTTATTGTCAACTGACACAAGCGTAGATAGTATTGCTAGCTAAAAAAACAAGCATTTTCGATTCGAATTTATTCCTCAATGTAACAAGCTACATATACTATGATACAGAGGGTAATGTAATATACACAATTGTTTTATTTTACAATCTTATAGATATTTAGACAACCTAACTACACATGACACAGTAACAATATAGTCGAAGATCTACTTGATTGGCATGCAATATCGATACGTTAAAATATCAAAAAAAAATGTAGACCTAGCGAAACTAATATGTGTAAAATAAAAGATACTTCATTTAAAAGAATGTAAATTTTACCAAAAGACAAGTTCCCATTTTTTTTTTAAATGTAACAGCACTTTAATTTAATAATAATATATCTTCACGCCTTTCCACAAGGGTCCTCGAAGAGGTAGGCAGAGGTGTTACAACACCCACTTACCACCGAACATAATTTAGTGGCAACGTGACAGATGGTGAGTCAGTCGCCGTCACTTACTTTTTTTCGTTGCCGAACCTAATATCATATATGGATAGGATATGGTGACCACTTACCATCAGGCGAGCCGTACATTCTTCACCTTAGTATCATAAAAGAATTGCAAATACAACTTAATAATGTGCTTGCTAAACTAATTCGTGGATTTATCTGGCACTTAAAATCATTTTAAAACGTCACCTAGAGATTCCTTCGACTTCCTTTGTTTTATTTAATAATAAAAATAATATCTAATTAGACACCAAACCTACTACCTTACTGGAGATATGTATATATAATGCCTCTTCAATTATGGATTTTTTTCGACAAATAAAGCTATGCGAATTTAATACTGTAAACTCAGGTACGGTGGCAGAGTTATTTACTTAAGAAACAAACCAATGATATGAGTTTTTTTTTTAAAAGATCCACATAGTTATATATCCCTTTGTTAAATGTTCCCATTTTGTACCCATTATATACATGCTTATAATTACAAAATAACCCACAGCTTTATCACTATCCCAAAAAAATACCTATATCGGTTTTGTAAATGTAATAAATTAATGTACAGGATTTTAAAAAATCCGTCATAATTTAAAACATATTTGGTAGGCAGTAAACTAGTAGGCAGGTAGTGTGATGGTAAGCAGCTCACATGACGTACACCTTCTCGACGCGTTTCATGCAGAACACCTCTTTGGTCTTCGGGCAGATGATGGAGCCGTGCTCCTTCATCATTTCCTTCAACGCCTAGAAAATATCGTTACTATATATGTACACGCCTTCCACAAGGGTCCCCGAAGAGGTAGGCAGAGGTGTTACAACACCCACTTTCCACCGAAGATAATTTGGTGGCAACGTGACAGATGGTGAGTCAATCGCCGTCTCTTAGGCACTACAATGCGTCCTTGAATTTCTTCTCAGACGTAAGCAGGTTTCCTCACGATGTTTTTCTTCACCGTAAAGCTCGTGGAGTGACTAATCACTGCACTTAAGTTAGAAAAACTCATTGGTATAGACCGGTGGGATTGGAACTTGTGTCGCTAGAATAGTGGGCAACGATTCATACCATAAGGCCACCCACCACTACTCTTTAAAAATAACGTTATGAGTTAATTTAAGCTCAAGCTGTCATTTCAATTTATCTTTATTTCACCCGCACATAAGACAAGGATAACAAGATTTTTTGTCCTGTCAAAATAGTTTAGTTCTATATAGGTATGCATGTAAATGTATGTAGACTGCTAAATGTTCGTATGATCGAATATTTTTTTATGTAGATAAATAGTAGAATGTAGGTAAGGTACCTTCTCGCCGTAGACCTGTCCGTTGGGCAGCACCATGGGGTGGTTGTGTTCGTTGAGCGGCTTGTTGGAGATGCGGCACACGAGGCGCGAGTGCGAGCAGTGCGCGTGCGGCAGCGTGCGCGCCAGCGAGCTCAGCGGCGGCTGACACGCCGGGCACGCCGCCGAGGAGGAGCCCGCGCGCCCGCAGCCCGGCGTGTTCAGCGCCGCCAGCCCTGCACACACACAGTGGCCCACCATACAGCCCCCACCTAGTATACAGTAGCCCCCACCTAGTATACAGTAGCCCCCACCTAGTATACAGTAGCCCCCACCTAGTATACAGTAGCCCCCACCTAGTATACAGTAGCCCCCTACCTAGCTGCAGCGCGACGGGCAGCGCGGCGGGGCGCGCGGGGTGCAGCAGGCGGCCGTGCTCCCTACATACAGTAGCCCCCACCTAGTATACAGTAGCCCCCACCTAGTATACAGTAGCCCCCCCCTAGTATACAGTAGCCCCCTACCTAGCTGCAGCGCGACGGGCAGCGCGGCGGGGCGCGCGGGGTGCAGCAGGCGGCCGTGCTCCCTACATACAGTAGCCCCCACCTAGTATACAGTAGCCCCCCCCTAGTATACAGTAGCCCCCTACCTAGCTGCAGCGCGACGGGCAGCGCGGCGGGGCGCGCGGGGTGCAGCAGGCGGCCGTGCTCCCTACATACAGTAGCCCCCACCTAGTATACAGTAGCCCCCCCCTAGTATACAGTAGCCCCCTACCTAGCTGCAGCGCGACGGGCAGCGCGGCGGGGCGCGCGGGGTGCAGCAGGCGGCCGTGCTCCCTACATACAGTAGCCCCCACCTAGTATACAGTAGCCCCCACCTAGTATACAGTAGCCCCCCCCTAGTATACAGTAGCCCCCTACCTAGCTGCAGCGCGACGGGCAGCGCGGCGGGGCGCGCGGGGTGCAGCAGGCGGCCGTGCTCCCTACATACAGTAGCCCCCACCTAGTATACAGTAGCCCCCCCCTAGTATACAGTAGCCCCCTACCTAGCTGCAGCGCGACGGGCAGCGCGGCGGGGCGCGCGGGGTGCAGCAGGCGGCCGTGCTCCCTACATACAGTAGCCCCCACCTAGTATACAGTAGCCCCCCCCTAGTATACAGTAGCCCCCTACCTAGCTGCAGCGCGACGGGCAGCGCGGCGGGGCGCGCGGGGTGCAGCAGGCGGCCGTGCTCCCTACATACAGTAGCCCCCACCTAGTATACAGTAGCCCCCACCTAGTATACAGTAGCCCCCCCCTAGTATACAGTAGCCCCCTACCTAGCTGCAGCGCGACGGGCAGCGCGGCGGGGCGCGCGGGGTGCAGCAGGCGGCCGTGCTCCCTACATACAGTAGCCCCCACCTAGTATACAGTAGCCCCCCCCTAGTATACAGTAGCCCCCTACCTAGCTGCAGCGCGACGGGCAGCGCGGCGGGGCGCGCGGGGTGCAGCAGGCGGCCGTGCTCCCTACATACAGTAGCCCCCACCTAGTATACAGTAGCCCCCCCCTAGTATACAGTAGCCCCCTACCTAGCTGCAGCGCGACGGGCAGCGCGGCGGGGCGCGCGGGGTGCAGCAGGCGGCCGTGCTCCCTACATACAGTAGCCCCCACCTAGTATACAGTAGCCCCCCCCTAGTATACAGTAGCCCCCTACCTAGCTGCAGCGCGACGGGCAGCGCGGCGGGGCGCGCGGGGTGCAGCAGGCGGCCGTGCTCCCTACATACAGTAGCCCCCACCTAGTATACAGTAGCCCCCTACCTAGCTGCAGCGCGACGGGCAGCGCGGCGGGGCGCGCGGGGTGCAGCAGGCGGCCGTGCTCCCTACATACAGTAGCCCCCACCTAGTATACAGTAGCCCCCCCCTAGTATACAGTAGCCCCCTACCTAGCTGCAGCGCGACGGGCAGCGCGGCGGGGCGCGCGGGGTGCAGCAGGCGGCCGTGCTCCCTACATACAGTAGCCCCCACCTAGTATACAGTAGCCCCCACCTAGTATACAGTAGCCCCCCCCTAGTATACAGTAGCCCCCTACCTAGCTGCAGCGCGACGGGCAGCGCGGCGGGGCGCGCGGGGTGCAGCAGGCGGCCGTGCTCCCTACATACAGTAGCCCCCACCTAGTATACAGTAGCCCCCCCCTAGTATACAGTAGCCCCCTACCTAGCTGCAGCGCGACGGGCAGCGCGGCGGGGCGCGCGGGGTGCAGCAGGCGGCCGTGCTCCCTACATACAGTAGCCCCCACCTAGTATACAGTAGCCCCCCCCTAGTATACAGTAGCCCCCTACCTAGCTGCAGCGCGACGGGCAGCGCGGCGGGGCGCGCGGGGTGCAGCAGGCGGCCGTGCTCCCTACATACAGTAGCCCCCACCTAGTATACAGTAGCCCCCACCTAGTATACAGTAGCCCCCCCCTAGTATACAGTAGCCCCCTACCTAGCTGCAGCGCGACGGGCAGCGCGGCGGGGCGCGCGGGGTGCAGCAGGCGGCCGTGCTCCCTACATACAGTAGCCCCCACCTAGTATACAGTAGCCCCCCCCTAGTATACAGTAGCCCCCTACCTAGCTGCAGCGCGACGGGCAGCGCGGCGGGGCGCGCGGGGTGCAGCAGGCGGCCGTGCTCCCTACATACAGTAGCCCCCACCTAGTATACAGTAGCCCCCCCCTAGTATACAGTAGCCCCCTACCTAGCTGCAGCGCGACGGGCAGCGCGGCGGGGCGCGCGGGGTGCAGCAGGCGGCCGTGCTCCCTACATACAGTAGCCCCCACCTAGTATACAGTAGCCCCCCCCTAGTATACAGTAGCCCCCTACCTAGCTGCAGCGCGACGGGCAGCGCGGCGGGGCGCGCGGAGTGCAGCAGGCGGCCGTGCTCCCTACATACAGTAGCCCCCACCTAGTATACAGTAGCCCCCCCTAGTATACAGTAGCCCCCTACCTAGCTGCAGCGCGACGGGCAGCGCGGCGGGGCGCGCGGGGTGCAGCAGGCGGCCGTGCTCCCTACATACAGTAGCCCCCACCTAGTATACAGTAGCCCCCCCCTAGTATACAGTAGCCCCCTACCTAGCTGCAGCGCGACGGGCAGCGCGGCGGGGCGCGCGGGGTGCAGCAGGCGGCCGTGCTCCCAGCGGAACTGCAGCACCAGCGCGCGCCAGCGGCCCGCACACAGCAGAGACCGGTACGGCTCCACCTCTACACACAAACAGGACAGTTTATCCTACTACAACTACGTCACAATTGACAAGAAGTGAACTAAACATGATTTATTCACACCATGCACACTAATTTAATATCGTATAGTAGGTAAAATACAAAAAAAAAAACTTTAGATTTTTTAAGTATGGTTGTACACCGACCGGTGTCCTTGGGGAAGGCCAGCATGCCCATGCAGTGCTGTATGTCCTCGAGCTGCCCCTCCTCATACGAGGAGAAGTGCTTCTTGGCGTAGCGCACCGCCTCCAGGCGCTTGTCTTCGCGGACTAGCTCTATAAATTCCTGGAATGCCAATTGTAATTATGTTATTACTAGCTTTTGCCCGCGGCTTCGCACGCGTGGTAAATAAGTCAAATTGTACGTGTAACTTAAATTCTACTCGATAACCTTTGCCCACTGCTACCTATTTTATGGATTTAACTTCAAAAATGACGGATTTTCATGCAAAACTTTCATCCCCTATTTTACCCCCTTAGGGGTGGAATTTCCAAAAATCCTGAAGTACTTATTCATTTATTTTTAACTGAAAGGCAAAACACCAATTTTCATGCGTTAATATTCAATTATGACGGATTTTCATACAAAACTCACATCCCCAATTATACCCCCTAAGGGGTGAAATTTTCAAAAATCCTGTAAAACATATTTATTTATTATTAACTGAAAGGTAAAATACCAATTTCCATGCGTTTATCTTAAAAAGTGACGGATTTTCATACAAAACTTTCATCCCCTATTTTACCACCTTAGGGGTGGAATTTTAAAAAATCCTGAAATATGTATTTATTATTATTAATCCTGTAATAAATGTGCGCGTACTGGCACATTAGAAAGTTGTTCTAATTTTGATTTCATTAAGTCAATAAATCTTCTGTCATTTTTACTCACAATAAAAAAATATCTTCAAGATATACACGTTGGATTTCAATAATTAAAACTACAAATTCACATATTATACAACAATAAATATTTATTTATTTTTAACTGAAAGGCCAAATACTAATTTTCATGCGTTTAACTTAAACGACGGATTTTCATACAAACTTTCAACCCCTATTTTACCCCCTTAGAGGTGGAATTTCCAAAAATTCTTAGCGGATGCCTACGTCATAACATCTACCTGCATGCCAATTTTGAGCCCGATCCGTAGTGGTTTGGGCTGTGCGTTGATAGATCTATGTCAGTCAGTCAGTCAGTCAACTATTTAGAATACTTCATCTCTCATTTTTGTTTCGCACACGTCATACCTAAGCATACATTTATTTGACCGATTTCCCAGTGATTTATATGAAATTTCGCGTTTCGGTTCATGTGACAATACACGATTACCTAAATGCCGCCATTTTTAATCCAATATGGCAGACGTCACAAAATTGATATGTATCATTCCCACAGCGATCCCTATGATCAAATTAAAGGGCCTGATGACCGAGACATTACTTTTTATTAACAACTAATAAAGGCTTTTTATAAAAAGATTTTTTTTAAGTCTTGTTACCGACTGGAAGTCATATTATTTGGACAATTTAAGCTAGTACCTAGTACATATATTAGGTCCTTACATATGAAATTGGCGTTTTTCGTACTGGCCACTTTAATCACGAATTTCTCCTCTTTGGTAAGGAATTCCAAATTCAAATTTGTACAGCTATAGACTCATGTATTTGTGCTTCGATGATCGTCATTCATTTGTTTTTTTTCTTCTGTTTTTTTCTGTTTGCGTCACTCATTTTACAAAATGGAAAACCTTAAATATCGCATTATTTACGAGTACGAGTTCCGCCGTGGCACTAGTGCTGCGGAAACAACTCGAAGGGTGAATGATGTGTATGGCGGTCGTGTTGCAAAAGAAAACACAGTTCGTTTTTGGTTCCAACGTTTTCGTTCTGGAAATTTCGACCTGCAGAACAAGCCCCGTGGACGGCCTGAGACTCAAGTTGATAATGAAGAGTTGAAGGCTATTGTGGAAGCGGATCCATCGCAAACCACGTCCGAGTTAGCTGCAGGCTGCAATGTTAGTGATAAAACTGTTTTAATTCACTTGAAGCAAATTGGGAAGATTAAAAAGCTTGAAAGGTGGGTACCTCACGAATTGACTGAAACAAACCGGCAAACGCGCGTCGACTGCTGCGTTACATTACTAAACCGGCACAATAATGAAGGTATTTTAAACCGAATCATTACCTGTGATGAAAAATGGGTTCTTTACGATAATCGGAAGCGCTCAGCGCAATGGTTAGATCCTGGCCAGCCAGCCAAATCCTGCCCCAAGCGAAAATTAACCCCAAAAAAGTTACTTGTAAGCGTTTGGTGGACTAGTGCCGGTATTGTTCATTACAGTTTTTTCAAATCTGGCCAGACTATTACGGCTGATGTCTATTGTCAGGAATTGCAAACCATGATGGAAAAGCTAGCGGCTAAACAACCTAGGCTGGTCAATCGCTCCACGCCACTGCTGCTTCACGACAACGCTAGACCACACACTGCGCTACAGACGGCTACTAAATTAGAAGAGCTTCAATTGGAAAGTCTAAGACATCCTCCGTACTCCCCGGACCTTGCTCCAACAGATTACCATTTTTTTCGAAATTTGGATAACTTCTTGCAAGGGAAAAAATTCAACTCCGATGGGGCAGTCCAAATCGCCTTCAAAGATTTTATTGATTCCCGTCCGACTGGTTTTTTTAGTAAAGGGATCAATGAACTACCTATGAGATGGCAAAAGTGCATAGAAAATAATGGTTCATACTTTGATTAATTAAATATATTATATTAAAAAATATTCGACTTTTTGTTCCTCCCATACAAAACGCCAATTTCATATGTAAGGACCTAATATTTTATTTATTAAAGTTTTGGTACATGTTTAGGTATATGAACTTGTAACCTCAGTAGTTTATTCAGGTAGGTGCCATGTTAATTTTTTTATTAATTTTTAAAATTCATACAAGGAGATAGGTTTGTACTTACCTGTATGCGAATGTTGAACTCCATGTTAGAGTTGAGCTTGCGCAGCTTGGACTTGTTGTCGGCGCACCACTGAAGACATCGCGCCGTCCGCCGCGCCGCCAGCTCCACTTCCACCTCGGCCGCCGCCGCGTAGATGTCTGCCAACACCCAAACCGGAAAGGGATAACACCTTACTTCTTACTAATATTATAAACTAGCTTTTACTCGGGGCTTCGCTCAAATTATTCTACTATCCTTCGGAATTGACACAAAACAAATCCATTCAGCCATTGAGGCGTGTAGATAGCCTCTTCGCATTTATAATTGTTGGTAAAATAACTAAATTATGGGAATACATAATTATTACAACTCACTTGACAGATGTTAGTAGCAGACTGAATTTTTTTCTAGTTCATTCTGTACAAGCGAAACAATCGCTCCTACTTCAAGTTGGTGACCGCTGCAGCTGTCTTATTAAATAGATGACTAGTAACGCCATCTAGCGAAATATCTCCGAACAATAATATAAGTGTAATGCGATTTTTTTGTGTCTGTATGTGTTTGTACTTAGTACCCTCTTTCCGCTTCAACGGCTGAATAGGTTTGCATGATATCTGTAATGGAGGTACCTTATACGCTGGATTAACATATAAGATAACTTTTTATACCGGAAAATTGTGTGGTTCCCAAGGGATAGTATATCCGTGCGGGCAAAGCCGCGGGAAAAAGCTAGTTAATCATATTTATTTTCGAATTTAATGGGTTTTAATTCTTCCTTAAAGCACTACAACAGCTATCCAACAAAAGTCCAGTCGAAATCGTTCCGGATATTAGCCGCGAACAGACAGACAAACCATCAATAGATTTTTGTTATATTTTATTTCATATATGCATTTAGTAAAGGACTGTTAATTTAGCATGACAATGGGGCCAATTCTATTGTACAGAATTACTAAACTAAACTAATTTGACAGTTCTTAAAGTCTTGCTATCCTTATCTCACGCGCGGAGTTAAATAAGGATAGCAATACCTTTAGAACTGTCAAATTGGTTTAGTTTAGTGATTTTGTACAACAGAATTAGCACCAATTTTATATTGTGTAAACTAAAATGGTTCCTTCTTAGAATAGGCTCATCAATAAAAATATTTGGTGTAGAGGGTTTTTAAAGGACATCATCCATGTTTCATAAGATTTGGTCCAAATCTGAATGTGCCGGCCATCACATTTTTTTTGTATATTCTGTTAGAGCTTGTCTGTCTGAGCATTTATTACTATGGCACCAAAGTTGGACATAACAGTACATTTCATTTGTTTTAATCATCTTGAATTCATATAATCAACAAAAATGAACGAAAATTCTGATTTTCAAACTCAAATGAAATCGAGGACAAAGGTCCTACAGCTTTGGTACCATAGAAAACAAATTTCTTACGGGCAAGCTCTAACAGAATATACAAAAAAATTACGTTGGCCGGGACTTTCAGATTTGGACCAAAATGGATGATGTCCTTTATAACACTTCCCATGAAAAAGTACCAACCGACATTGGTGAGGTCCCGCAAATTGCGAGCGTCGGCCAACTTGCCGGCCGAGTCGTAGTACCCGTTTCTGAGGAAATAGTCGACCAGCATTCTCTCCAGTCGCACCTTGCGCCACTGGCTCAGCGCTGTCTGCGAATCGACATTCAGTGTCATTATAAGTATTATAACACGTTTGGGTTGTTGATTATTGTCCCTTTGTAAAATTTTGTGTATTTAACAATTTCTTGTATCACTGTCGGCATTTCCAGTTTTAATTTATTTAAATTTGATTCAGTCAACGACCCATGTTACATATACCTTAAAGACTAACATAGATGAATAAAGTCCAATAAAAAAAAAATAGACCACTTTTATATAAAAACAAGTACAAAGTAAAATGGTTAAAAGCTGATCTGAACTGTGATCCATAACGTGTGTGCACACCATTACAAATTAGCATACATACATACTACTGTCCATATTAGATCTTTAAAACTACGGATCTAATGGATTTTGATGCAGTTTTTTTAATAGATGGAGTGAGTTTATTTTGTTAAATTCATTGTTGTATGGCTAACGCTGGCCGTGCGAAGCCGGGGCGGGTCGCTAGTAATTATTATAATGTCTTACCCTAACTTGTGGAGTGCTGGGCTCAGCGAGGGCGCTGGCCTGTTCCTTCAGGTGCTCCAGCCGTTTCTTGCACACATACGCAGCCTGAACCTCCTCAGTGATCGCCTCTGACGCCTTACGCTTCATCGTGGACAATTTCTCAACCTAAAATTGCAGGCAAAAAAAACACAGTAATAGTAACTTTAAACTTGAAAAATTACGTATAGGATACTTTAGGTCTAACAAAGATATATAATATGTCAAGTACAAAAGGGCTAAAATACGTGGAATAAATATATGTAAAAACAAATAGCGCTAAGATGGCAAACAAATGCAAGCAAAATTGGGAAAAACTGATATCTTACAATCATAAGATTCATGAGTGCAAAAAAGGAGGTTCAAATCAATTTGGTTGTATTTTTTGAATATACAGAATTAGTAAAAAAAAACCCATTTGCTGTAACTCCACAGTTCCTCGACACATCCGTCAAGTCACTTGGAGGACAAGGTCAGGTTGGCATCCAAAAAGCTCGGTGTGCTCAATAGGGCGAAGCAGTACTTCACATCGGGGCACAGACTGCAACTATATAAGTCGCAAATCCGGCCCCATATGGAGTACTGCTGCCACCTGTGGGCGGGGGCACCTGCATGCCAGCTTGCTCCATTTGACTCTGTTCAGAGGCGCGCCATCAGAATTATCGACGACCCCGAGCTCACAAGCGGTCTAGAACCCCTAAGTCTGCGGAGAGACTTTGCCTCCCTGTGTGTGTTCTACCGCTTGTATAACGGACAGTGTTCAGAGGAATTGTTCGACATGATGCCTACGGCAACATTTTACCACCGCACCTCTCGCCATCGGCGGGGAATTCACCCCCACGCTTTGGAACCGAAATGGTCTCGCACGGCACGGTTCCAAAGGAGTTTTCTCCCGCGCACGATCAAATTGTGGAATGAACTCCCCGCCGAGGTTTTCCCAAAGGAGTACAGCATGGGGTTCTTCAAGAAGGGTGTGAAGAGATTTTTGAAGGGTCGGCAACGCGCGGGTGATACCCCTGGTGTTGCAAGCGTCCATAGGCTACGGTAACCGCTTACCATCAGGTGGGCCGTATGCTTGTTTGCCACCTTAGTGGTATAAAAAAAAAAAAAAAAAAGTATTTTATGAATGACAGAATTTAAATATAAAATATTTTTAATTCTGTCAGTATGTCTAGTCAGTTAGCTAAATATGGAATGCTTTAACTTACCTGCCAAGGGAATTGAAATAAGAGTTTAACTAGCATTTACCAGCTCGCATGGTTCTAGATAAAGATAGCCTATGATAGCCAAATTTCATTACAATCTATTCAGCCGTTTAGTCAAACAAACATATTTACTTGCGCATTTATAATATTAGTATGGATTCAACCAATATTACCATTCCTCCAAGCAAGGAGTCAATCTCCCCAGTAGTGACTTGTTTCCTGGTAGTCGTATCCACTTCGCTGGCAGCACTGCCCACCTGACGTGCCTCCACATCCAAGATCCTCTGAGCATTGCGGTATCTTTTGTTGAACACTTCATACGGGACCTAGGGTAATTTTATTTTCACCATAAAAATATATGTTTGTCATATTTATAGTTAATAAGGGGCTTGAGCAAACTGCAAACCAGAATTCCAAATAAGTTAGGCTTCCTCTTCCATAAGGACATGCAACATATCTCATGTCCAATTTAATTACCAATTTTAATTGCAGACCATAACCATAATATATTTTACACACTACCATATTAACCTACAGCCTGTATAGTGAAAGAATAAAAATACAAAATAAGTAAATAAATAATAAATGAAAACACAAAATAAAGGTTGAGTAAAACTAGCGAAGAAATCATTCATTGCTCATTACAATATTTATTTTCTTATTCTAATACCACTAACACACACAAGCATACGAACCACCTGATGATAAGCAGTCACCGTAGTCTATAGCCGCTAGCAATACCAGGGACTTAACTAGTTACCCGCCCTGTTGTTAAGAGGGCCCACTGTACCAGCAGCATTACTTTACTACTAACAGCATATCCTTATGGAGCACTGGCAACCTGACTTACCGCAGTAACATAACACTTCATCAAAGTAATGTTATTTGAGTGCGGTCTTCTGTAAAGTGGAGTTACAGTCCCCAGTTTAATTTTAATATGAAAACCCACGGCAGATCCTAATTCGAATAAAGTCTTTTCTAATGAAATGAAAAACATATGGCTTGTTAGGTATGTATGTACGTACCCAATCGACGCAAATTCTATAGGATCATAATCTGAACCAGATTAAATTAGAACATACACCAATGATATACTACGTTGACATACCCTACATTCAACAACTCAAATTTTTAAATCATAATAGGTATTACAAAATCTACATAAAATTCACAGGACAAAGTAATACACACAGACTTATCTTTACTTTGTAATAAAAAATGGCCAACTTACTTTCAAAGTCGCGTGCTCCAATGATTTCAATTCGTTCATTGCGTCTGTTATTTAAATATTTCTGCAGGGAAATATAATCAAGTTAACACTTCGGCGACCAAATTGTGAATTCTAAGGAGACCCTAAAAAATGAAAACAAAACTCAGCTGATTCATCTGTGTCAATGGTATACAAAATATGTAACATAGCGCGAATAAACTTGAAATCTAGCTTATATATCGAGTTCTAATTTAATCACTGTTTGTTTGTTAAAAGTAATTCATAATTGTAATACAATTTGATGGAAAATAAGTCAAACCTTTCTTTTAAACACGCTTTTCCGCACGATCCTTCATGAAAAGAAGACATAACATTGGGTAGGTACAATAAGGGTACAATTTCACGTAGGTATTTTTTTTACCATAGGATAGCACAGAGAACATAACCACTACGTTTGGATAGGATGATAGGATAGCTACCTACCTACCTACAAACAATTAATCTTCCTATCTCAGTCTGACTTACTGCACTATAGGCATGTAAAATGTAAAACGCATATCGATGTCTTACTCCTACGTTCTTAAAATAAAAACATAGGCATGATTTAACATTTTTATGATAAAAAAATCATTCAATCCATCCATTAAATTAATCATCCGGTAATTTTAATTTGGAATTTCTACTATTAATGGAATAAATTAACTATTCAAAATATTTATAGGGGAAAAATATTTTATTGATATTTCCAATTCCAAGTTTTGAACCCATTTTAAATAATCATAAATCAACTGAGTAGGTCAGTGATCGACACTGGTGAAAATCTTCGAATTAAGACACAGCTGAGCGAGCCGAGTCCTAATTCTAAGGTGAAAATAGACCTTGAAGAGGATTGATTGCCATAGTTAGGAAGAAGAAGAATAATTCTCTAATGTATCACACTATTCGTAGAGATATCGATTATGATAATAAGTAATGCTTCACATTATAGTCGATTGAAGAAGTCTGTAACAATTGTTCACCACTTTAGAGTATACATGAAGTTCTCCTACAGGGACTAAAATATAGACAATAACATCTAAACTCTCATCACACAATAAAGAGATGGCTATATTATATACGATACAAATTTACAAGAAAAGGACACTTCAATTCCTTTTTTTTACCTTTATCGCGTGTAGTAGTTTTAACGTTCCGTAAAATATAATTAGAATAAACAAACATTGTGATCCGCCCGTACCATCCGTTTAAACCTTAGGTTTCAACTGCCAGGTGTGAGCGGTTGACAACTCAATACCGAATATTAATTATTGGTATGGCTAGTAATAATTATTACACAAAAAAACTGCGATTGCGATTTAAAGTTCCGATTCTAATAGGGTAATTAATATACGTTAAAGGGCTACATAACAAGCTCACTCTTTGAGGACCTTAAAATATTTTCAAAATATAATGTATTGAGTTAGTAGGTATATAATGTAATATGAAATAAATATATCTGAACGTTAAGGTTAAGTTAGTAACTGTTTTTTAGGTTTCCGTATCCGAAGTTTAACCAACGGAACCCTATTACTAAGACTTCGCTGTCTGTCTGTCTGTCCGTCCGTCTGTCTGTCAGCGTACTAATGATCCGTAATTGGTATGTAGACAGACGGTAAACTTGCGCAACGGATTTTGATGCGGTTTTTTTAATAGATAGACATTAAACACATTCAAGAGGAAGGTTTATAGGTATAATTATTTGTGTTTTGTAGGTATTTATTTAGGTTATTTATATTGCTAACGTGTCATGCGTAGCCGGGCTGGTCGCTAGTAGCTAATAAATCATAAATTTTTATTGCAATTGTGTAATAAAAGTTTGTTAAAATAGTGTCTGATGCTGCCGAGGTTTTTCTAAGTGATGTTACATAGCAAAACGTCCATAGTTGGTTGGGAAGTATTAATTATAAATTAAGTTAGACCGAACATGCTTTCATCAAACATAAAATAAAACATTTGACTTGTAACTCGACATAAACTCGACTATTAGATGTAGAGCTTACTACCGGAATCGTCATAGACAAGCAAGTTCAATCAAAGACAAACACTCAAAAACCATGCCATGCGTTGAGTTGAGTTTGTCGGTGCGTCAGCGCGTCACTTTCGTTACGCAAATCCGCCATTTTGTATGTAGCTGGCGGTGCTTCACGGTTTACTTTCTCAGTTCATCGATATTATCCTCGAAAAACTGTTAAACTTTCTTCAATTTGACTTTGTTTATTGACTGTGGAAATACGAACGATATTGTGATATAATTTTCCTGCTATACCTTGTGCTTTCGTGATTTTGTGAGTGTCCTATATTGGAGCGCGTGGCTGGAGACTCTTTGTTTTTGGATTCGGCAATTTAACGGTAAGTTTCCTGATAATAACATATAATAAGTTAGTTTTATACCGTGCGTGTATCAGGGAGAGTTTCTGGGCGGGTAAATGTGAATGTAATGCAGTAAAACTTGAGAATGTGTTGGCGTCATTCGTCTGGTGCGGCTTAGCAGCGCGGTGATTGCTTTGCTGTGGCGATGGCTGACGGTCGACGACATTATTCCCGCGATGACGCCGACGCGTCACCTATTGCTCTCATAAGAAACGTGTTTGTAAATTGGGTGTTCTAGAAACCTCTTCCAAAACTGTCCCACAATTCCATTAAAGACGGGTGACCCACTTGTAGTTTCGTAATTATTAGGGTGATTTTGATCGTGGAAGTGAAGTTTATTGTTCAATTGGTAAGTCTTCATATTTATAATGTAAGTACATGAAATATATCAGCTTTAGCACCACTGTAATATAGAAAATATCTTGAATGAAAGAATTTGGTGAAAGTGATTTAGCTCTACTCTACTACTTGCAGTTCTAATTGATGATTATTTTAAAACTTTTACACTCAATCGGTGGGCGTAACCCAGAATAGTAATGTAAATGTGAACTAGATACCTACAAAACTGATAAACTAAATCATTAGTTACCTATGTAAGTACTAGAATCTTAATAATACATAAACTTTATTTTCTGACTAATGAAGCATCAGGTCACCAAAACCTAAAGAAAAAAAATTGCTAAATGTATCACATTTTATCTCTGGTCATACTGTACAGGGACTAATCACCTAGTTAATAGGTATACAGAAGGGTTACCTGGTGGAAATCAAACAACACCTAACTTAGTAGTTAGGTATACTAACCAATAGAGCAGCTAATTGAAATAAGCTTACAACTAAACCTTGGTTAAAAAAATATATGA
Organism: Falcaria lacertinaria; assembly: GCA_951449985.1. Taxonomy (NCBI): domain Eukaryota; kingdom Metazoa; phylum Arthropoda; class Insecta; order Lepidoptera; family Drepanidae; genus Falcaria; species Falcaria lacertinaria. The sequence continues at coordinate 5,592,551 of OX602130.1, read as the reverse complement.
AAATTTTATTTGTGGTGCTTAATACGTGTTTTTGTTTAGCCATATTACGTAAAATTATTTCACATGACAACAAATAAATCATCAATGTAATGTCTTTCCAAGTTGAAGATAATTACAAGATGTCCCACAGCAAAACAATTCTAATTTCTTAGGGGGAAAGTGACTGGGTCTGCTTGCAACATTTTCATGGCCAAGATTATAAGTAATCTTGGCTTGACTTAAGTTCTATCTCCCACCAAATCTAATTTTAAGTTGAGATTTATGAGCTTGGATTTAGAATACCAGCCTTTGATTTTTATGATAATATTTTTGCAAAATTTTGGTGTTAATATAAATATAAGCTTGGTTCCTCAAATTAAGAACTTGAGGTTTTTTAAAATCTGCCTGTAAATCCAAGACAAATATTCTTTATTGAACACTATGAAGTAAAGTAACTACCGACTGTACACAAACTTTGTAGGAGGAAGTCTAGTAAAGTATTAACTAGGTGGTGTGAGAGATGACATCAAAGAGAATGAGACTATGTATTGAGCTGCTTAAACATAAGCCCTATTAGCTGAACTACTATATATACTATACTACTATTAGCTGAAAAACTATGCATAAATGGTACATTGTGTTGTATGTACTTCACAGCACAACAGGTGCAGTTATGTCAGGCTAGCTTGAATAGGCTTATGGATTTCTACAGCTATTGTACTGTCATACAGACCTAGCTTATTTTTGTTAAATAACTGCTAGGTGCATGCCACTGTCCTAGTTAGGTGCTTACAGTGTATAATTTTTATAAGTGCCATACCTGACTGGTGGTAGCAGTTCATGACTAACTTTTGACCCCAACAACCAGGTAAGGATGACGGCAGTTTGAAAGTCCTTAAGCGACAAAGCCATGCATGTACAAGAGTAAATTTATAGTCTCAATCAAAGCAGGGTTCCCAAAAGGTCTAGTCAAATAAAATTAACACTATTCTCTTCGTAGAGTTATTATATTATATTTCTGGGGTGGGTTAGGTTTTCAGAGGTCGTCGAATTTCAGTGTACTGGCAGTACAGAGACATTTGATCCAAGCTTTAATAAGGGAATACTTCATAAAAGAGTTGTACAAGTGTCAATTACATGAGTCTAAAGCTCAATAATGCAAGATGAGATGTGATGGTGATAAAGACATACACCTACAATAAAATGTTGTATGACTTGTATGTATAAATACCTACTTATCTATACAATTTTCAACTTTTGTGATATTAACACATATTATCCTTTCTATTTAGTAAACCATATAATAGGAGTAGCTGATGTCCCTTCACAAAACTTAAATTAATACTGAGTTCTTGCTCAACTTATTTTGAATTGGGTAAAGACTTGAATGGATTTCATTTGAAAGTTTCCACCTTTCGTTATTTAGCTTTGTGTTTGTTCTCGGCCCGGCGTTCGGGGAATTCTTTCAAGTTGCCTAATTTGTTCAAGTTTTTTGAAATGAGAATAAATGTTTACGCCTTTTTCATTGAAGATTTTTTTATGCAAAGTTTAATAAAACCCTGTTAATTCTTTTCATCCTGATTAGAATAAAAAAAAAACATTTATTGTGTTTCTAAGGATTCATGCGACGTACGCTAAGCGTATTGAACGTCACATCATAATAATTTGTGAATATAAGGGCAAGTTGGTAAATACCACCTACCTAAAGTAGTTTGTTCTCTTCGTCTTGGGTCACAGCATTCTCTTTAATATCCTTGATGAAGCAAATTATATTCATGTTTACTAAACATGAATATAATTTGCTAATGATCGTTCATCAAAATTAAGCGCTTAGCAATAATCAACATAATGCCACGTAGGTATCTGCGTGCTCTTTTAAGTAAACAATCGAGGTGTCTTTGACGGACCGTCGCGTCGATGCTTTGTCGCTAAGACTGGACATTTCTACAACAAGTTGATATTATAGACAGTGGGGACTATCTATTATACGTAGGATGAAACGAATAACCACCGAAAGTTAACCTTCTAATTACAGAAAATAACCATACTTTTGTTAGCAATTACCATAAATTACCGACATTGTTTCTTATTTTTTATTGTCTGTCCATTACGCTATCTAGAACATGTTCATTAGTTTCGTCATAAACAATAATAGTAACACGCGTTGACCGCACACCTTAGGTAAGTATGGTGTTAGTCACTCACGATCATACAATACCTACCTACAACTACTACAAGAACATTTTAGCATAAAAATATCGTTAATTATTCCTAAAAGTGGCGACTTGACTCTTCACGTAATGTATGCGCATAATTATGTACCTACTGGTGAAGTTTTTTCAAGTAAGCGCCCGGCTAGCGGCTGTGTTCACGCAAATTGGTCGCCAAGTATTTGGATGACACTGCGGTTTTTTAAAGATTGGTTGACGTTTCACGTGAATTGTAACTTGAGAAGATTTTGGGAAGCGGTTATAATTTTTACTTAATATAAAAATAGCTATTCTTGACGGAATTTGTGATAAGTAATATTATGTCAAATTAAAATATTCTTAGTATTTCCAACCTACAATACCTTAGGGATTGACAGACTGATAAAGGAATACCAGTCATATTACTTCTCTTTTGACTGAGTTGCTAGAGGTCCCGTCTTCTGGTAACGATGGTCGCTGCTTCGATGTCCCTTGGAAAGTTATTTGTTACGCTTAATCACGCCTTATTGTTTAAACCGATTTGAATGAAAGTTAGCACACGGATAGATCATGATCTCGAGATCACTTTAAACTTTGGACATTTTCAAAGAATTTAAATAAGTTGTTGTCCTAAAGACGCGAACGAAGTCGCAGGCAAAACATATTTCCCTACACTACACACAGCGGTATGTTAAAATATTGCAGTATGTAGCAGTACATAACGTTCAAGACTATTTTACTCAAGCATATATTATTATGTACCTACAAGTCGATCACACATGTCACACTACTCTACTACCCACCTTGAACTAGAAACTAGGATTTCCATGACATAATAGTTTCTCGTTTTTATTCTCTCAGCTCAGTTGAATGTATATTACACTTTAAAAATACCTACATTGCCGTGTCTTATAATGCCTACATGTGGCCGCGGAGGAAGTAATTGAAAATTGAATCCTCACGCGTATTTAGTTTTGTTTTTAAGAAACCTGGTGTTTTAATATTTTTCTTTTTTCTTCCCGTTCTTTGCACACAGAACAAGCTTTTATGTATTGTACAACTTGTAATGTATGGTAAACGGTTTATAATACATAGTCATTATTTTTAACAAAATTGTTGATCTCTAGAACCAATCTATTACTGTTAGCTATATAAATACAATCTCTAGACATGTATTAAACGTTTTGAATGTCTGTAAATACATAAGACATGATTTTTAACAAAAATTTTGATCTCTAGAGCCAATCTATTCCCGTTAGCTATATAGATACAATATTAGAATGAACTAGTTTTAGAACAATAAACGTTGGAATAGCTTTGCAATGCAGCGAACACCGTTTGAATTGCGAGCCAGGATCCGGTCCGATCGTTCAATAGTATAATCAAAAGCGATATAATATAAGTTACGAACGGCTCCATTGTACCATTGGCCGTTAGCACCCCACATCCCCCCACCCAGTGGGGTGTAGGACACGCCCGCCCCCTGACCGACCTATTAAAATAGTAATTACGAACCGGCTTTGTGTATTATTGTCCAAATTATGTCATATTGATTGTTCCACCGAGGTTTATATTTTTAATTAAGATTTTATTAATCTGTTCCGAGTTTACTCAATCAATATTTTATCAAGTCGCAAACGAAAAATAATTTAAATTATTGAATATATTTTTATAGACTTGTACGTGGTTGTTTCGAATCGCTCACGGTCATGACTCATGACAACTATTCGTTATCTGATAAATATGACGCCAAAAAGGTTGTATAATGTTATGCGTATACCTACTTTATATAGATTTCACGAAACGTACACTAGTAAAAATAACAGCTACCACGTAGATGCGTTGTTGGAATATCATCATAACATTTGTATTACATATTAAGTAAAAGACCGCCATTTGGCCGTGCTTCAAAAACTGCCTCAAACTGAACAAAGCTAAAGAAAAGTTGCTGAAACAATGATGGATATTACAAAAAACTTGTAATGTAGGTAGAGCTACGCTCTGAAACGGGCACAAATTATTGAAACAAGCGAAGTCAAAGTTATCTCAGGAATTGTAGATAGCAGTCTTTAGACAATAGAAACAACCGCGTTTATTGTCCTATTATCCACTGAAACATTATAGATGTATGTGTGTGTGAAGACATTAAACACATCCATTATATAAATTTATTATGCTATGCGGTTGTTACGATACTAAACAGGTACTCCAGAAACTATTATAAAACTGTATGAGGTTGATTGTGATTTAAATATTAGATTTAATGATTCACGGGGTTGGAAGTGACTGGTGGCAGGGATAAGATTTTTAAAAAGTTTATGCGATTTATTAGTATTCTCTCAAATACTAGTGAACCGCATGATGCCGATTCACTTTATAATCTATATATATCATTATTTTTAGGTTTTGATTAAGACATCAAAAACCGCTGCCAAATAAAAAAATTCTTCGAGATACCGGATTGTACGTAGAGGGCTTACTTGTTGTACTTAAAGGCTTTTCTGAATTCCACGCAAATAAAGAAGCAGGCAAAATCCTAATATCCTTTACGGTTGTGGTTACATTTCATAGTAACAATGATACGATACCGATCATCTATACTATAATATTATAAAGCTGAAGAGTTTGTTTGTTTAAACGCGCTCATCTCAGGAACTATTGGTTCGAATTGAAAAAATATGTGTGTTTTGGATAGTCCATTTATCGAAGAAAGCTTTAGGCTATATAACATCACGCTGCGACCAACAGGAGCTACCCGTGCGAAGCCGGGGCGGGCTGCTAGTTAAAGATAATATGACACCAGAGCGGTACCACAATGAGGCTTTTTTTCCGAACCGGTGGTAATTTAGACCTTCATAAGTGCCTTATTAGGGCCTAAACTGAATAAATGATTTTTGATTTTGATTTTGAGGGGTTCATCCAATGAGATTTTAGTATAGTGTTCTGGTTCGTCCCTATTCTCAATAGTCTTTACTTACATAACAATCCGTATTCTAGTCGCGTCGTTCCTTATATTTATTGCCTAATCGATTTTGCTCACAACTCGTATACGTGCATGAAAAACAGTTCTTAACAACCTACTACTAACTTTCCTCGACCAATATTAGAAAAGAAAGAAGGAACCTATTCTTGCCACATAATTCTTTATGTATTATCTTTTCGGGATGTTGCTCAATTAAGTTGTTTTTTGCGAATAATTTGAATTAAGCAACCGTCTCTATTATTGACATGAAGAGATTTATTATTTAGCAAACGGAAAATACGGATCCAAATTGATGTCGCAAATAAATGAAATATCTAAAAGTTTCACCAAGTTTGATTACTTTCTGAAATGAGTTGTCGTTTTTGTTCCGTTCTGTCTTGTCTGAGTATACTTTAATGGATGTCATTTGTGATTGAGGCGGATGCTATAATATTGGTTTCGCGTACTCTTTAGAGATGTATAGTTTTTCTGATTATAAAATGTTGGTCTTATTAAACTTTAATATTCTTCTAACCGTGTTGATGAATGTCTGTATGTTTTAATAAAGAGCTATAAGTTTAAGTTAGTATGAAGTTATACAGTATGAAGGTAAAATTGAGTTAAAACCAACAATAATCTGGAAATACAACGGATCCAGGATTTTCACTATAAAAATCTCAATTTAATTATTATACGATATCGTATTATGTATGTGTATTAATTTCTAAAATTGATGTAGATTCTGTATCTAGGCTTTCTAATTCCAACGGAAACCTCTCAGTCAAGATGGGGGAATTTGGGAGGCTATCTAAAATATTGTATGGTGCATGCGCAATAAAACTGCGACATGATAGTTTTTGTTTGACATTCAACTAACGAATACTTTGTGACTTATGCGTTCGACTCGTCAAATACCAATGAACAAATGATGGATTTGTTAATGAATGAAACCACTTACTTTCAAAACTTTAATACTGCAATATCTTGGACAATCGTTACTATTGCTACAGTTACGGGTGTTGCCACATCATTGGAAATATTGCGACGTCTCGTTAATGTTCACGTTAATTAACTTTTGACGCGTCAATGAATAGATGAATATGCCTAAAACACGCAAAGCAACTTTCTCAAATCTGCTCAGAAAAGTTTACCAAATATGGACGAGTTTTGTTTTTGCGCACCGCTCATCCACTCATGAATAATGTGGGAGCTGGAACTATATCCGTGTGCACTTTCTATACGGTATAGATGTGTTATATTAATATCAGTTTATTGCAAACTGGTCGGTAGCTATAACACGGAATTTATGTCATGTTCTGATATCACAGTACATATCGCGAGCGCGGGAGCGGCGTTTTGAACATAACTTCATCGTTATCCATGCTACATTGGCACGTATAACAAAATTGCCATCTAACCTATTTCAAGAATGATTGTGTTTTGAAATCTCTTAAAAATGCAGTTACGATATTATTATGTACGCTTAAGACGAATCGTCATAAAAACGCTAAGTATGTGTTATGACGTCTACGTCGCGGCGTTCGCCGCTGGACATTTTTCTCCCGGTTGGGAGCAACGATTTTCAGGGTCGTTTTATGTTTGTTTTATCGCATACTTTAAGTACATAATGAAACAGCACGGGTGTTCATTAAAATGAATTTAATGGCGTCTTATGTAAGACGGTTTCCTACGTGTACTTAATTTCCCGGTATTTTTTCCGGTTATTCGGACGGTTAATGAAAGCCGACGAGATGGGTTGGCTAATTGGATTCTGTTTTGTATCGGAAACCGACGGCGCTGCCGCGTATCCGTTCAGAACCGGTGTTATTCACCTTTCGTGTTCTTTGTCATGGAAATGTTTAAAACAATATAGTAAGAGATACCGTTTTTGGTATCTAAGCGACTTGTGTTTATGCATGATGTAAAATTTTATCGTATAAATTATGGTAATAGTTTCCCCTTAATCTGCCATGTCGACAAACTAGATATTTTTACGTATTTAAAGCTGATAACTAATCTGATACACATAATTATACTTTTATGTGCAAAGATTAACATTAATTTAGAATATTTAAAAGCATTGGTGGCGTTTTAATAAACATGATCATCATAGATCATATCATACCTACATTCAGGACTCTTACTACTAGTCTATCATGTAATCGGACTTGAACAAATCCCAAAGAGTTTTCAAATATATCTTGAATCTTTCCAAATCTTGACACTTCGCCGGTCTTGCTTCAGCTTTTATTAAAACAATAAGACTACTTTCCTCAGTTTCGCGTTGATAATTTATACCCAACTGTGGCTCACCTTTATCTACGCGCGTATCGCCATTACGGAATACTTTATAGTCGAAAAACGATCATTCAATGCGAAAAACAAGCCAGTGAAGTCGCGCGACGTCGAATTTGATCTAGAGCTTGGTGCTGAGTCATACGATTGGCGGTCGGAGGGGCGGGGAGGTGACTCCGGGGAGGGGGAGGAAACAGCTCAGCTCAGCCACCTATTGTAGTATTGCGGAGGCGCGTTGTTTTTGCGGAAAGTGGTGTGTCAGCGGCAGGACATAGCCGCGAACCAGCCACACGAGAGCGCGACTCCTTTCAAAAAGTCCATCTAGCGACAAATTTAGCGAGTTTTGTTAATGAAATTCTGTAAGTCAACGCCGCTTTTCATGGACGTTGATACGCATTTGGAATGCAAACATTTGTTAATAATTACGTCATTTACTGTAGACTCAGTTAACAAGTTTAAACTAAAACTCATTTGTAAACATACTTGGTCTGGTGATATGCGATTACTCGTTTACATCCTTGCAGCGAAAAAAACTATTAGTTAAAAGTTGAGCGAAAGCTACATGTAATAAACCATCAATTTGTTTTTATTTTATTTATTTATTACGCCAAAAATCAAAACACAATTTAGTAAAAACAAGTACAAAGTAAAATGGTTATTATCTTATCTAAATTGTGTTCCAAAGCATATGTGCACAGCATTACAAGTACTAAAACTAATTTAAATTTAATTGTATATATCTAATAGACTACGTAGCCGCAATTTTAATTCCTACAAGTTATTCCTGACGGCCACTTAGTTTATACTGTGGAGCTTCTACCAGGAAGTTTTTTGAGACTTTGGGGCTAAGGAATATCAAAAGAAATGTCTGAGATATGTACAAGACGATAAGACACGAAAAAAGACGAATTGAGATCATTGTCTTTAATGGATATCATTCCAAAGTCACACGATGAGTCAGCCGGGAAGTTTGTTTGCGAAATACTGCAAAAGGCAATTACTTAGTTCGCTATAAGTTGTCACGAGACCCGTCTAGCATCCGTCGGTGTATGAACATTTTTTGTACATACATATTATATTATATGTATGTACACTAACTAATGTTTGCTTCTTACGTTTGCCGCTATATTATTATTTCCACAATGCAGACGTTGCCCTTTTGTTTATTTTGTAAATTCTAGTCTGTTTACCCAATAACATCCAAGATATTAGTTCGTGGTCATGTCTTTAAGACTAGAGCCATCAATAAATAATAGTACTACGCTACTTAAGGGTCTGCGTACAGATATTCAATATCTGTACTCTGTTATCATACCTTCTGAACAATAGCAAATGTATAATTAGTGTTAAACACTTGATTTAATAATTTGTATTTTAAATTGTAGTACTTTTTTCTTGCTTATGCTCCAATGTCGGCAACTGCTCTAGCACATCATATATTTTAATAAGAGCGTCTTGCCAGTCATGTTTACGCAGTCTTTATTGTGTTTACAGTATGAAATGCTTCTATATCGTGTTGATAAAACCACAAGACTAGAATAACCTAGCAGCAATACATGTCACTGGGTTATCTACATTCAACTGGTATGAGAAAAATAAACTGAGATAACCCCGTATGTACATCTTGAATGGTTATTATATATTATGTTACTTATTCATAAAACTGTTATCTGACGTGGACATGTATGTTATTAATTCCACATCCGCCTGACGCCTCTACTATGTTTATCAATAGCTACACTAGCCGTAACCCGCTACTTGGTTTACGTGAACAAGCCTTAGGAGCGTGTAGTGACAGTGGAGAATATTAATTGATATACATATGTATGTATTTAACTATGGTTTGTTTTTGGCAGAAAGTTCTCCCTAAAAAAAAGCACGGTAAATAATAAAGGCCGCCCCTCGTTTTGATGTTACTCAATTATCATTTAAGGCTATGTACTTATACTTAAGTTTAATAAAGCAAGCTGGGATCTGACGTGACAGCGGAATGAACCTTTCATGTCACGAACGTGCTTATTTCATGGACTGAATGCTTGTAATTTAACAGAAGAATATTTATCTCTATCACTTGCATGATAAACGTTTATCATGCAATATGTTATCTTTCTAAGAATTTGTAGCCTGTGTTTGGATGATTGTATCGCTATAGCACGTTTCCCGTTAAATGTAATCCTGTTTTCTATGTTCTTATCCCTTATTATTATTCAGCTGGAAATTTGCCGCTGCGTCGATGAATAATAGCTTTTCCCGGATTCTGGTTACGTGTCGCCGTGTCTGCCTAGTTTCCAAGCCTCCCCCTCCCTACCAGCTGACGTAGGACTAAACGATATCATCTATCTATTGTCAAAGCGAGTTGGTTTAAAATGTATAGGTTTTCTATTGTCCTTTTTAAATAATCAGTTGCCTTTCAAACAGATTTTTTTAGTTTTCCTTCTGATTTTAATTACATAACTAAAGGTTGAGTTATATTTATATGTAAAGCATCATCGTAATCTCGAAATATAAATTAGTAATAATGACTTCTATATGACAATACACTGAGACGATATTTGTGTACATATCAAATCATACTTCACACCATACTCCAAAACTACATATTCGCGTAATGCAAAGACACAAGGAATAACAAGATACAAAATGTAGAGTAGAACTCGACATGTTTAAAAGAAAACACTGGTTGAATAAAGGTCATGGACTACATAGTAAAACTCTAACACAGACCCTGACTGATTGGCAGGCCTTAGTCAATGAGTCTACTTTAGAAGCATACATAAATACATCATTATAATCATGCCAAGTTCTTCACGGGATAGGCAGAGAGTATGGAGCGCCATTTCACTCTTGACTTATACACATCTCTTTTGCTTCTTTTACATTCGTCAATCTTTTCATACATGCACGCCTATTTCGAGTACTCTTTACCGTTCCAACTTCGAGTACTTTGGTAATTTGATCTAGTGAGTCTACTCTAGAAGCATTATTACTTATTCCTAAACCTTCCATAAAGTTTATCTGAATACTTTGATTGGTGTTTCAGAATAAAACCCCTAAGGGGGTTTAAATTTTGTATGGCCGGATCGAACGGTAGGGCGCATTCAGTAAAAGTTTCCAAAACTGTTGTTGTTGTTAAAACTACAAATTAAATTTTCTGGTGGCCGCAGGGTAACAAGATTTAGTAATATGATAGATCTACCATTGTTAATTACGATATGTATCTACGTGACGCATTTAATTCCCAAGAGCCGTCTGCTTAGTTTCCCACCATTTATACTTAGCCAACAGTATGGCAATGTGTTTGAAATTATAAGTAAATACCCACAAAGGCGACGGGCGTCCTTTGTGTGCCATCAGCGGAATTCTTGCTAAGGTAGCTTTTCATTTATGTGAAGGATCGTGCCACGATGCGACAGTAAAAAGTAGCTGACTTTACCAATCCGGTTTACTAGACTTGGCAAAAAATACTTGTGCTTGTGTGTGTACATTGCTTATGGAAGGAGATTATTTGCTTAATTAGCCATTCCGTTCGAGACCATGAATATTTATAATCGGACGAATGTGGGAAATTGATTTCAATTTATCGATTTGCGCCGTCGCTTCACAATTTATTTATGTCCGTATTTAAAAGATTTACGAAATTGTTGTCGGTGCAGCTCCAGGTGGCTTATTTTAGTGACATATGGTGGCGGTTGGTGATCCGCGGTGGTAATGAATCAATGATAGTGAATACACTGGTTCCCTAGTTATATTTAGTATACTTTCACATACCAAATATACTAGATATAATTTCCTCGATTAGTGAGGGTTAGCAAGAGGCAAAGAATGGGTAATAGGCTAGTAGGAGATGATTTATGGAAGCCAAATCTTTTACGATGATGACGTCTTGAAGTCGATGAAAATGGTGTTAAAACATTCCGTTACATTGACAGATACAATACACACAGGTCAAGCTAATACATTTTATTTTATCGTGTAATTGTAAGTTACTTTTCTTACCAACCGAACTATATTAATTGGTTTTTCACTAAACACGCAATTTCACCATCATTAAATTATTAACTACCTTTAAATATCAAACCCCTCCTGAAAAGTATAATGTATGTATATGATTAAATTGCATTCAAACTACTTATTGGGTAATTTATTAGTAAAAAAAAACAAGTTATAGCTATATTTGCAATCAGATATCACAAATATCACAATTAAGTATGATTACAGTTTATTCGTTCGAATATTATATTTTTAACTTTAACGGAGTTTAAATATTCTCTTAGATTTTCTACATTTTTAATTGACGGAGAGTGGTTGGGACAACGCGACGGTGATAATTGTACAAGCGGCCACCTGGCCAGCAGCGTCGGAACGGGTTTTCAGCGCTTCATACACGTTGTAAAAGAATTCGCGCTCGTCTTTTTGCGCCGACGACAGGCAATTCAATACTCGTTCGCTGCCAGCTTCTAAGAAAATGTACGTTAGAACGAACGGGCCTCGTTAACTCATTTTTGCGTTAAATACATTTAAATATTGTACAAAATATATACATACTACATACATGCAATGATGCAAGCCGTGGTCTTGTGGTTGTAGCAACGGCCTGCCATCTGATGGGCTCAGGTTCAAATCCCAGCCTCATCATTAATTCACTTACCATCAGGTTGAGATCGTGGTCAATCGCTGTTGCGTACTTTATAAAAAAAATATTTGTCAATTATTGCCAGCCATGCCTTATTTCCTGTCTGTATATTGTTCACGATTACGTAAAGTTTCTAGCTTAATAACACATTCAGCTATAGACATAAGCACGACACATAATTATACTTTACTAATCTCTTCATTATACACAGGCAATTATGGTTCAACAGGTGTTGGTCAAACGAAATATTATATGCCAGAATTTAATTGATTAAGCTTTAAATTTTACAATGAACGCTTATGTCCACATTATCGACCGTGATTTTTTGAACAAATGAATTATATCATTGTTTTCGTAAGGAACCTGTTGGTTACTTACACTGTTACACTTATACTAGTCCTTGTGCAACGTCTAACATCGTTAATGATTCATAATTATGGTAGATTTATTTGTGCGATCATGTCCATAATGTGATAGAAATATGTGTATGGAATACGGAAATGTAGGAGGCTAATCTTGTCGTGTGTTCTAAATGTCAGTACTGGATGTAAAAACAAGCCGAAAATAATGACATCCGTTTAATAGCTTAAGCCTCAAACTTGAAATACTTTTTACTAAAGTTTAGCTATTACATGACATTGATTTGTGAGATCTCATCGCAACAACCTATCGCACGGAATGATTTAAATAGACTTTATAAAAATATAGGAGGCTGGGTTATTTGAATAACAAGAATAATTCTTACACATATAACACTAAGCTATGCAGTGTTGGCATTAACAATAGACACACTGAAAAGCCATTCATAGTATTCATTTCAATATATTTTTTTATTCAGAAAAACGTTTCTTTCATTGAATATTAATCGTTATAGCAAACAAAGAGAGGCCCGGCGACAGAGCTAGGTCACTTAGGTTACGTAGACAAGGGCGGTGACCTTGGGAGCCACCCTCTTACACCCTCCACCACCCGCTTCACCCGCCCATGTTCCTTCCAACCGTCCCCACCTCCTTAGAGATGTGAGATGACTTTTGAGAACCAATTCCTTTGACTGTTACCAAATATACCTATCATGTTATGTGTAGACTGTCAAACGTGAGATCGGTATGAAATGTAAACTAAACGGTTTCGCATATTATGTGAACGAAATATTTTTAGAGATTATTTATTCAGACATTATTTGTAGGTTAGAATTAACGCTGGGTAAATATTAACTTTAAATAATGTTTGTTTTACTAGGCATAGTTCATTAATTCAGAATTTTTATTACGATTTCTCACAACAGAATGCTCTCGTTTTAGATGCCGATAAATGATTATAATTGTTGTTTATCTGTTGTTACAGGTGAGAGTACACATATATTTGATAATAAGGAGTACCCTAAATTCGGGTTCGGGACCAACTGCAACTACTCGACACAAGTGAGTCATCCATGTAATATTGTCGAAATGTTCAAAGTTCCGGTGAAGAAATCTATTGAAGTATATAAATGCTGTAACTGGTCATAGATATTTGAATTCTGTCTACATTATTTACTCATATTATTTTAAAAGCTTTAAACGGAAATAAAGGATAATGTTTATGATTTATACTTGAGAGAAAGCTCGAGTGAAGTCGTTGGTCGTAGTGCCTTGTTATGTTATGTGTCATCATGTGATAATGTGATATGAGATTTCAGTAGATGAAGTTTTCTTTCAAATAGCACGACTCATCTTAACGATTATTATTTCATTCAAGTTAATATTAATGACTGAGATCCTCCAGAATTCCAGTTACACTTCGAACTATACTTAGCACAAATCGGCGAAGCCATCCGGAAAGTTGACGCAGTGCTCTTGCCACTCAAGTATAAAGCACTTATAAGACCGCGAACATCAAACGGTATGCATGTGTAGTGCATAAAACACAAGTTGGCGTTTACTCGTGAACCGAACTTGTGTGTATTATATAATCTTCCTCGCTCCCCGACTCGGCAACTTTGTCCATCGAGTTTCACATTGTCGCGAGCGGTAATAACAGAAACTCCTTTAATGTTACTTGGAGTTGTTGGTAATGCGGCACTAATTTGCGTTACACTCTCGCCTTTTGTATCCTTTCCATATTTCTCGATGGTGTTGTTCGCAATTCCTCGCTTTACTATTACCAACAATATAGAGTCGTTCACCTTGTAGCCCTCGCAACGCTAACCACGTGTTCGTTCGATTCCTTAATTCCGTACTAGAGTATTATTATTCTCTATGGTCTTTATATTTGTACATGTTGTACTTTGGCCGCGCTTATTTGTTCTGAGCGCCGTTTTTGTTCGACAATAATCGTTATATGTAGATGATTGTACATGACGTCGCAGACAGTATTATTATTAGTAGCTGTAGGTATTATTATTGCTAAGAGGAAAACGTATCTCGAAATAGCGCAATTGAGCGACGAGCGTGGAGTTCGCCGACGACCGCTATTATTCACTTTTTGCAGCCAGTGCTGCTAGGTCGATAGACGGCGCGTTCTATTGACGTCCAGGTTTTTGTGTGCCTCTCTTTGTGGTTTCATTCCTCGATTTCCGGACTATTAGTAACCGTCGCGCAAATTACACAGAAAATAATTTTACCCTCTTTATTCTGCTCTTACTTGGGAATTCTAATTCCATATTTATTTATTTTATTTACGTCCGGCGAGGGCGGCAAGAAATGCGGTCATAATACTTACGTGCTTCGCGTTGCTAATTGACTACTTCCACCTTACAATACTATGCATATTTATTTTGAGTGAGGGATAATAGCTTTTCTCAACTAGCCAAACATTATAGCGCGGTTCTAATGACAACTAGACACATACTTGTTTCCGGTCCGCTCTGCAACTAAACTATGTGCATAATTTTGTAATTACTAGTTTTAACTTTGACGATTCGTTCGTTCTGGAAAGGAAAAAGTAGTTATGCTAGTCGCATGTAGGGAAGGCCCGGAGCCTTTCCCAATTAATTAACATGATCAAATTAGCGTAGTCGGCACCGAATTAGATTTCATGCCAGTGAAACGTTAAGCCGGCGTGACCTCGTGTCAACTCGAGTATTGAAGTGTTCCGCTTTATCAGTCCACATTATAGTTGCGCAATTCACAGCTTTAATACTTACACGTGTTATCTCGCCATTCGAGAATGTTCGTGAGTCCACGTGGCATTCGGCTCGCGCCCTAAAAGTATGCCACTAGCACCTCGGATGAATCGTGGCTCGGACACGTCTCGCACGAATCTTGCTGGTGAAGTGGAGCTTGAGCCACAGCACTGTATACCAATCGTAAACTGCCATCGTGAAAGGCGACCGCCCGAACAGTGCATTCACCGCTCACCGTATCGAATTTATCGCAAGATCGATACGCACATATTCCCGCCAATACGCCGTGCTCTGTGTACACACTTACCTGCGCCTAGTCGCACTGAGCTGAGCTGTGCCTACGTCACTACACGTGGCGCGTCGCCACGATCATATTGTGTTATTAGGTCGCGGCACGAAACTCTAGCGCTGAGCGAAACGTGGAGGGGATAGCTGCGCATGGGTACCATCGCGCACGCAATACAAATTAGTAATTTAATTGCTTAGTTAAAAACAGCAAAATAATGTTTTAATGTAAAGTCAAATAGTAAGTCTAGCGGTGAACAAAATGTGGAACTTAACTGCGTATGGGTACTGTCACGCACGCAAATATTACTTCATGTTACCTACAATATAATTTTTAACAAGTTTATGGGGAGTAGAAAAATAAATACACTATCGGATTTGTAAATTTTTATATTAAATACCAAATAATAAAAATAATTATATTAAGTCCGAATTACATAAGAACCTACTGAAGTTTCTTCTCAGGATAGAAGAAACCTGCGAGTTCGGCAGGGTGTGGACATCAGACACCGCATTCTCCTTTCCGATATCTAGTCCGAATCAGACAATGGTCTTACACCTTCAATAGTATCCCAACAGGGCCTTTTGCTTACTGAGGGCCCCGGCTCAGGGCTGCTTCGGTCGTCGGCACTAACAGCGTCATCGTCATCAGACTCACCAAGGCTATCCTCTGAACTGTCACCATCAACGCGAATGATGAATTCTTCTGTAACCAAATCCACGACATGGTCACTCTTGACATATTGCTCTTCTATGTCCTTTACCTTTTGGCATAACTTTCCCCAATCCCAAGCACCCATCAGCAAAACTTTTTCTTGAATTAGTTCTATACATTTAGCAACACTCCACTTCACATTTTTACTGCCTACATATTGCTTTATGTCAGACCATGCCATTTCGATTGGATTTAGATCTGGGTGGTATGGTGGCAGTCTTAGCACTTGATGTCCTTGCTCTGCTAGTATCCTGTCAATTGAAAATGTTTTAAATCTATCTTTGTTAGCCCGTATTAAATTGTATAGTTGAGGTTTTAGTAGAGTTTCCTCATATTGTATGCCCTTTTCAGTAAGCCAACCCTGCATGTCAGCTTTTTTGGAATTAGAAGTGGGTGCAAGGTCCCATTGTTTATTATGGTATGATGCGTTGTCGACTACCACGACAGAATTAGGCGGTAAGTTCGGCAATAACTGTGTCCTCAGCCATTTTTCGTAGTTGTCGTAGTTCATATTGTCGTGGTAGTCGCCTGATTTCGCACCAGCTTTAAAAGTTAACAGTGCGTTCGGTATGAACCCAGCCTCTGATCCTGCGTGGACAATGACCACCCGCTGTCCTTTGGAGATAGGTTTTTTGAGACCTTTTGTAGTACCATCGGTCCAGGCTTTTGGAGCAGAGTGCGATGAATCTACGTAAGATTCATCTGTATATACGATGGGCCTTCCCTCTTGGCGATATTGTTTTATTTTGCGTAAGTATTCGATACGTAGTAAACGTATATTTGAACTTTCAATCAGTACTTTTCGATTGTTTTCAGTATTTTTCCACCGAAACCCTAAACTCTTAATTATTCGTCGAAGACTTCGTTCTGAGCCTTTGAAATTTATATCTTCCTCTAGCTTCTTTCTCAACTTTCCGACGGTGGGAAGTTCATTATTTGTCCTATGAAAGTTATGTATGCACCTCTTTATTAATCCTTGATCAAAGTTATCAATATCTGTGACCGGTTTTGATCTGGAGCGTTTTTTGCCTGGTGTTCTAAATACTGATAATAAGTCGGAATTATTGGCTTCAGTGGAGATTTTCCTTACCGTTGCTATGGACGTCTTTGTAGATTCAGCTGTCCTTTTCTGAATTTTCTGTAAGTCACTAATTATACTATTTAATTTTATATTTCCCGCCTGAATAACTTCTGCAGTTTGTTTTATTTCACTTATATCTACAGTGCTGCGGTCAGAATCGAGTAAAATACTCGCAGCTTCGCCAATTTCACTTTGAATTTGTTTCAGGGAATTAATGAAATCATTCGATTCCCTTTTCAGAAAACAATGCACGTCAAACACCATTTTCCGTGCCTGTCTTTTCAAAACAGTATTCCTTCTCGGCCTCGGCATTTTCACTGTTTAAAAACTGTTCAAACTTAATCAAACAGTGAATAAACTAACAAACACAACAAACAAATCAACAAAACAAACTTAACAAAAAACAACAACAAAAATTAACGATGACAACAAAACAATTCAGAACGCGACTGTACACTGGAAGTGCGCGGAGCGTCGTATCGGCACGGGGGACGGAGTACGACTGGAGAGCCAATCGGCGCAACGCACGCTCGCCCTTCACCCCTGTACCCCGCCAAGACACCTTATTTTTTACTTCTGCGCAATAACGGTCAGCGCTAGAGTTTCGTGCCGCGACCTATACCTATGTGTGAACCGTGATTTAATGGAATTGAGCAATTACGCCACCTACCTACGTACAGCGAATGGTAGATATGGCCATACTGCGAGCGGCCGTTAATAATAATTAGCCGCTTCATTATTATTATTCGACGACGGCGCGGCGGCACGACGCTTGTTGTCACCGGCAGATAATCGCTCCGCGCGACCCGTGACCGCGCTCCGTACGATACGCGGCGCTGTCGGCTGGGTATGAGGCAGCCTCGTTGTATAGCTTTTGTTGATGGACAAGGAGTCCCCTTTGTGTAGGTGTACCTGGCTGTCGGATTGCAGACACTGTATTGTTGTTTGACTGGATACTATACATACCATATCGCTAGCGCACGATATCAGGTACGTGCATTGTAAAATTCACTTGGTACGGTTTCTGTGCGACCCAACCCAATACACGGGCTGTATTAGCGACCGGGGTTTGTAGGGAGTGGAAACGTTCATCGACCTTGTCGCAGCACCTGCTTGCTTTATTAATGGAATATTTAAACTTATTTCAAGCAGACGGGACGTTAAAGTTGCTCCTTGTAAACCTTTAGCGAGCCGGTCAGCTTGTTTGTAAATTTTGTGATTTCATATTGGGGCTTATGTATAACCCAAGCCACGAACTTTGTTTGATTAAACTTTTGATTTGAAGCGAAGTTGTATCGTTTGAAGCAACTCGAACGATTTAAAGTTTAACGCTGTACTGTGTTGCAAGTTGTCTTACTTTAACTTCGTACCGCATCCTCTAACTAAAATAATATTATCATCAGCCAGCATTACTATTCAATATTGTAAGTAAGTAAAGTTCAACAGGAAATTAAATCGGCTATCATATTTTTTAATACTTTCATTGATTTATCGGGATTGGTCAGATGTACCCGTATACATACATACGCTACTACTTACTTACCACTTTCTAAATACTCACCAAACTACTCATTATTCGTATATCTTGGTTACAAGTACTTTGATCTTACCTTTTAACGGAATAATTTAGTTTAAATAAGTAGTTTGATACAATATTTAAGAATATAACCCCTTGATACTCCCAGCATAAGTCCATAATACCGGCAGTGTCACCCATAATGGATGGACGATATTTTTGTAGGTGGTCCCGATTTCAGTATCGCTGTGTATGCAATCCTCGTTGGCAATGGAGGTTGGGGGGAGACCGTGACGTGATTGGCGTTTGGAATCGGGATGCAATAGATAGGGCTGGTCGTGTCGTCCACGATATGTGGTTAAATGCTGTGCCGCATATACTATGACGAGATACTAATATAGATTTTATTCCCATTACATTTTACTAATATCACTTAAAATCCTTCTCCGTCTTGCTTCACATAGCCGTAAAGAAAGTGTTCATGCTAGAGTAATGACTCAAATTTAAAAATATTAATAAGCTGTATATAAATTATCTGGTTGATAGGTTTCATTGCATTTCTTTAGCGTACATAGCTAACTACTGCAAATCGAATGAAGTGGTCACATGGCAACCATATTCAATATGAATCCGAGAGCGTCGTTTGGTGCCATTTATAAACGACTAGCCACTACCAATTTATGATAGCGCTCTTTGTGATACCGCGCTCGGCTCCCGACTCTAGCTTTACCATAGCTAGATTTATATTTATAAAACACGGCACATGTATTTGCTTTTACTATGTGCTGGCTAGCTTTCTATCAAACACTAAAAGGTATACCATAAAAGGTATTGAATTAAATCAATTCAAAATACTGTAAACGATTATTTAATCAAGGGATATTGGTATTTGAATATTGAGAATTTCGCTACGATATAGTTACATCACGTGCATCGGTTGAAACAAGTATTGAAGGTATGTATGCATTTATAGGCCTCCAAACAAGATGCATATGCTGCGTGTCGTCGGATCCATTATAACGACAGCTTAATCACATGGTTTAGCGTCAGCCAATGTCAATCCCACACATTTTCTCTATCTGTTAGCTATTATGCAAGTAGTGATACTGTTCAGAATAATAGAATAACAACGTCAATGTAAAGTTATTATCTTATCACCAGATATTCAGCGTCGTATTCTTTTTCCAGGTGATACGGAAATATCAGTAATGTATTTAATACATAAGAATACACTACTGTTACTTAGCAAATCAAAAATTCTGAAGAAACTTTCACCATCAACTCTGACCCACAAACTAACCGCCAGCACAGTACAAGATGCAGGAAATGTGAATAGGTATTAACACTAAGATATTATACACACATTTATACGGATATGCAAACGTGTCGAAAAATCCGCTTACGCTGTGTGAAAACTACACATCTCAAAACGTGATTCTCGTTTCAATTAGCTAAGCGGACGTGTTTTTAATGTAGTCATGCGAGCTTACATATTTAACTCGTGATGTCATATCACTATTGTCTTTTTGAATATTCGAAAGCGGCGTTTCTGATTATATTATCTTTCTTTGTTACTCTGTGTCTCTAACAGCTATCTTCAATAGTAATTACTGTTCTCGATGGACGAATATACTTTTATTGGATCTGCAACAACAGGTGGGCCTTATAATCCTTCGTTTAAAAAAGAATGACATGGTACTCAAACTCGAAGATGGTTTGTGAAGAAATTCCGATCAGTGATAGGGAATTTAGCTTGTAGGTATTATTTTCACTTGTGTAACCGCCCGATACTCATCTCGACCTACGCCACTGCAACTTTCTTTAAACCCCTATCCATTCTACAGTGTACAGTTTCTATCTACACTAGAGCTGTTGGACCGGTTTCAAAGTAGTCTCGCCACGAAACTACTAACACTTGGAAGTTTTTTTAATGCATATTCTTGATATCTGACAGCGTTTCGTGCTAATACAGTTTACGGTATATAATATAGGGTAGGTGTATTGTAAACAATACATTGCTGTTTTTATTAATATCATCGTTACCTCCTGTTTCAGTTTGTCAAAGTTTTATATTCGTTATTATTTAATTCATACTCGGAAGGAACGCCCGGAATTGCATACAATTTAATTATGCTCCGCACACATTCTGCCTGAATTCTCAGATTAATATTTTTTCCGGTCGATCGGTCAGAATGAGGCATGCCGGGTATAAAGCCGGGCTTTGGAATTAAGAATATGAATTCACGTCCTGGAGTCAGATAGGTAAAGATAGATAGGTTTTCCGTTCGTGTAATTAAAACCATTACTCATGAGCTTGTTGTAAATTATAATACACAACACAGACACACAACGGATGTCAGAAATATTGCAAAGTTAACATATTATAATAATACATAAAGTTCACGTTTTATCTTTAATTAAATGGATACCATTAATGTTTATTAACCCAATTTTTGTGACCAATTAAATATGGACATAGCACTTATGTGAAGTATTAATTGTGAAAACACTACTACATTACAACTTTTTGATCCTTTCGGTCGATCAGAAGCCAACTTGCTCTCACTGTACTTTGAAAAGGTTTCTGGAACGAGCAAACACAGAGCGTAGTTAACCTATAGCCCTGTGACATTTCCCGCTCCAGAATTACATAGTGCTTTGCCTACTCTTTAGTTTAGATTACACTCTTGGGAAAGTCAGATAACATTTAATATGGATATGAATCGCGGTCAGATCAAGCTGTTGATTCTGTAAAAGCGTGTTGATTTTTTATATTTATATCCAGTTGTCAAAGTATATATTATTGAACTGACTGGCTAGTATTTTGAGGTGACGAAAGGTTTGCAGGGCCATGTAGGATTTACTTCTAGTTTGCACTTCAACAATCCGACTGGGTCTACTGCTCGAGATGGGCAGAAATGTTTAATACATATCTGATCATTTAGCTTCACAGTATTTTTAGCTTCATCAGACTGCTGTTGTTAGTTTAAATTCGTGACGTTACAACGAAATAAATACCTACATCTCAATTGCCAAGTCTTTGCCACATCACTTCCAAGTTATTGTATATTTATATATATTTTTTATACAACTTGATTGGCAAACAA
Source organism: Falcaria lacertinaria (assembly GCA_951449985.1). Taxonomy (NCBI): domain Eukaryota; kingdom Metazoa; phylum Arthropoda; class Insecta; order Lepidoptera; family Drepanidae; genus Falcaria; species Falcaria lacertinaria. Next base: position 5,570,686 of record OX602130.1, on the reverse strand, counting down.
GCATACGGCCCATCTGATGGTAAGCTGTCACCGTAGCCTATGGACGCTTGCAACACCAGGGGTATCAAACGCGTTTTGCCGACCCTAAAATATTATATAAATATAATGTAAATATATATATTGCTGGTTTTTAATTTACTTACTTTAGTCGCAACGCAGCACATTGCGCGTGTGACTCGCAAAATCCTCTTGTCACTCTCTGTCTAAAAATACTGCACTTGGCACTGACTTACAACGGCATGACCTCTCGGTATTAACTCTTTGAAATTGATGGCCACTACTTTGTAGCTAGATATCGTTATCACGGAACGTATTTTCTTGACGTCATTATTAAATATTTTGTTAAGGAAAATAAACCTTCGTTTTCCCTGATGTTTCTTGACAAACTAATTTTCAAAATGTACTCTATTCACTTGTTGAGTTGACTATTGTAGTAACACAATAGTCGCAAAACTACCAACATAATATAAATATAAAATTATCAAAACCTTAATACTATACAATATTGATTTATTTATCATATTTCTAGATAACATCATATGGAATAACATAAAAGTATAAGTTTACACATAAAATATTCCCAGCACGTCGCCCCCTCACTCAACCCATCAATATGATACGACTTGTAAGCTCAATAATATTGTATAAAGTTTTGAATGATATTTGCAAAAATGTGACCCAATAACTTGTGTTTGTTTGTTTCTGTCAATATTTTGTAATGTGGCAAGAGGCAGGCCGCTGATCCGAGGCGACACTCGACCTCGACGAAGGCCGAGCCCGGCTTTTATTGATTTTTTATGCGCATTGTCCATTCCATTCGTACCTACGAAGCGGAGGGCTGGACTCAGAATTGTATTTTGTTGCAATCAAAATTGTTTTTCTAAAATCAAAGACAGTATGCAACATTTAAAAGATATTATCTTTATTTCAAAGAGCGATGCTAAGTACATATAATTCAAACATGGAGCTGATTCACCGTAATTATTTATTATTTACAAAATGAAATTGGATTGTTACTTTGTTACTATGTAAATTATTTTTGTTTCAGGTTGTCGAGTGAAGTGTGAATTGGCACGTTGGACAATAAAGTAAGTTTCATAAACATATTACACATGTCATTACTACTAGCCAAATAAGTAAAATAATAATAATAATAATACAGCATTAAGCTAAATTCTGAGTGCGGCTTGAATGCTCGTAATGCTCGGGTTTGACTGCGTCATGTTCTTTTACTTAGATAGCAGGTTGCGTACACGTGCCATTTACTTATTTACCCATAGGTACATTTACAAGGTTTTCACAAAAATATCCTCCTTTCTGTTTATTTAACATAACCTTACCTAAGTTATGTTAAAATACGTTACCTTTTTATTTACGACGCTAAATTCGTCAACTTGTGTCAAAAGGTATCTCTTACTTATTTTTTTTTGTGTTAGCTGTACTTTTATATCAAAATAACGTGTCATAAAAACTATTATGTACTATTTGTGTTTTTATGTTTTATGCTTCATTATATTCTTCTTTACAATACAATCGTATAACACTTAAGTTCAACACATATCACGCTATCATTCTTAAAACAATTATCCATATTATTGTACGCCATATTTTTTTATACATAAATGCAATTTGTCATGTCAAAGATTCAAGCTAAGAACCTTTTTTGTCGGGTACACTAATTATGAATTCGTCGTGCCAACTAAACCGTGAACACTGTCATAGTTCATAGTGACACATAGGTTTCATATAGCATAACATACTAGTGGTCTGGTAGGTACCTACTCATTCGTATTTGTTGCTATGAGTTATGCCCTGTGTCCCGACCGTCCGCTAGATGAACGCTAACCGCACCACAAATCATCGGCTCTGTGCTCTGTTAGCTCACTTCGCAAGAACGCCCGTCGTTCCTCGACCCCTCTCCCCTCAGGGCGCCGTCTTCCCGCTTATTCTCACCCTGAAATGCTACATTCACCGATACACACCAAGCGATTTTAACACGAACGCCGCAATGACGCAAATCCTGATGTCGCGTGCGGGCGCGCCCGGTTCTCAAGTTCCATTTGGTCGTCTGAGTGGGGCACACATGATCATTAAACGTATATCTGTTAATAATAATTGCGATTGTCTGGTTGTACGTGCGCGGCGAGTTATGGCGCAGTTGCCGGGCGGCTCGTGAGACCCTCCCCTCCCCTCGGTCCAACACCCCCCATATCTGCGGCGGCGACCGGCACATCTTGAGATAAAATGGCATTCAGTTTGGTTTTATGACGCGCTGAATCGGCGCCCGTTCTATGAACGTGTATGCATAACGACCGAACGATGTATTGCGCTATACGTAACTTAGGAACTCAATCACGTGACAAGGAAAACTTATTGCACCCACACACTCGTTAAGTCAATAGTGTAATCTTATCGCATAAGAAGTCAAGAATCACCTATTTATTACCTCACGTTAAATGAAAGCGGCGAGTGCAAATACGGTATCACTTTATCAATACGACTCCTCCTCGAAAATGGTGACTTTCTAGAAATTAATTTAAAACATGAGATATAATATTTTTAAGACCCCAATTTGCAACGGATATAGGTGTTTAATAGTACATGCATACATAATACATACATAAAATAAACATACATCCGTTTGATGAAATTCCAAAAGTATATATTTTTGCCAATTAATGGTTCAGGCGTTTCCATTGATATTAACACTTCGCTTTCGATTTGACATTTAATTTACTAGCAGAAATCATAAATTTGATCTATCTTGAGACGACTGTTTGATGTTATATCGTGTACGTAACAATATTGTAGCTACTCGGCAGTTTACTAAATGTGCCGAGTCAGACGCTGATACTGGCAGTATCGTATCCATTCCCCGCCGAACATATGTTCCAGTATTTCCGTTAGCTTGCACATTTTTACGATCACGATCCGTTGGCGGAATGGCGCGGTGGTAATTTAACGCAGGCCCGAGCTCGAGGGCGGACTCTCACGACCGTGCCGGTCCCCTACGTGATCTCCGGCGACGTTTGCCGACTCGATAATAACACCCATTGTAAAGCTACACATACACACACGGGATTTCGGGTGTGCAGTATGCATTGTGCCCTACTCTACTCTAATGCGCACATTGTTTTAAGTGGCTTTGTTCGGTGAACCTCACATTTTGGATCATTTTGCTATCCAAAGCATGAGCTTGCCCGTTATATTGCTTAGCGGATATGATGGTTTTGGTTATGTAAACATTCCTCTTCTTAATATATTCATTTTATTGAGGTCATGATATGAATTTTTGAATTGGTAAGGCTAACGTTTTGATTTGTTGAAGCATAGCACTGAATCAAATCCAGTTGTCACCATATGCCATATAATGTAATGTATAATGATGGTAGGCAAAATCGATGTTGTTCATCATATTTTACACTCCACCTTAGATTCTCTAGGTCCCTTACGCTCACCAATCAAACATAAACAACTAAAAAGTTTAATCTCAATGTGCATCAAACCTTATTCTCGTGTTCGTCTTGCGAGAAACGAACCGCAACGTCGCCGTTGGTATGCGCAAGCCGATAACGCTGAGCAAGGTCGAAAGGAATTCGACTCTTATGTGTCTGATAGCAAGATATACATATACGACTATAAAAACACATATCGACTACGCTTGGAACCTGCTATGCGATACACAAGCATATGCATACACAAGGAATTTGTACGATTACTTTCTACGGTTTGAGTTTGTTCGTACATTTTCTTTGAAATTTCTTCTTGGGAATATGACAGTGCTATTTAGCATTACCGCTAATATTAATATTTAATGTTATTGATTGTTAAGTACATTCTGAAAATGGTTGTCGAATTTACAGAATTAAGTCTTATTTTATAGTATAAGCTTTTGTAGTTCACTTTTTTTTAATATACCGTAATTTCTTTTCTGTTGAAATCTGATTCTCACACTGAGTAATCATCATACAAATCGTTGGAATTTCACAAGTGTTATTCAGCAGTAATTGAACACGGAGCATATTAGTTTCCAATCCAATTTCGATAGCCTCTTCAAGACCAAACCGAATCCATTAATCCTCGCTACGATTCCCTACCTAACTATAGTATGGCTTCATATAGGTTTAATTTAATTCGGACTATGAGAATGGGAATTGTAAGCGCGCACAAGTCACATGGAGTACAGTTATATTAGAAAGATTTGACTACAATTTATTCTAAACCTCGCTCGTACCTACATACGTGGTTATGAAAATGAAAGATCGATTATTCAATATATTATGTCCTAATAAAACACGTATGAACGTCGTTAACAACAACACATTAAACATTTATTCAACTAAACCTTTATCTACATGAATGTACATTTTAGAGGAACACCATTAATGCATTTTTTTTTATATTATTCAATCCTGCTCGTTTATTTGTAACTTCGTAAGTGTCCGAAATGTAACAAAACGCCTCGCTCGCACGCACGCGTGATTTGCAGCTGTTGAGGTATTTTCTTCAATTTATCTTTATGAGATAATCTTATTTTTTCAAAGCACACGAAATAATCACCATAGTACACCAGTGTGCCGCGGCACACACTTTACGGACCACTGATCTACATAACTACATTAATTATAATAATTTACGATGTACATTAAATAATAAACCACGCTTTCTTTTTGACTAAACGTTAATCTATAGGTACGCCGTTTTTATTAGAGCGCACACTGCTCTATATACATACATATATTGCGGTATGTACGGCAGGATCCTTACGCCTCGATTCACGCAGTGTTGTGTTACCAAAGCCTTTATACCGAGAGATGTGACAAACAGGAAAATGTCTTGGACTCTTCTCACAGCATATACATCCAAGAGATACCATACCTGCCAAGGAATTTAATCTCGACCTCAGCCCTGGTTCAACTTTATGATATGATCCTGGATACTGAATTATCCGTCTTTTTGTATCTATGGTTTTAGAGAAATGGTCGAAATTGTGGATTTTATTACATCTACATTCGAATGAAGTTGTTTTCGAAGCAGAATCGTTCATTGCATTTTTTGTTGTCTCGCATCATCTCTGTAAACATTTTAGTACGCGTTTGCGTTCATCCGAGTCACATCTATTCTTAGACCTTGAAACCAACTCAATTCAAGAGGCAAGCTCTAAAATGACAACTAATATTGTTGTTAAAATATGATGATAGAATGAAAATTTACTTAACAACATAATAAAACACTGGGACACAATCAATTATTTCCAAACGAATAAAACTTGAGCCAGTCAGCGCGCGCCCATGGCTTAAAACTTTTAGTCGGATATAATAACCGTACCGAACGAATCAATTAAAAACTGCGGAGTAATGTTTTGAGGTTCCAACTATGTGATTTACGCACATTCCAACCAGCAACTAACGGTAGTTGCTGGGTTGTGCAACTTTTTGTGTGCCTATATATCCTTGGTCGTTGTTGGTTGTTGGGGGGAATGTTCAGGTGCTCTCGATAGGGATTCGGTTTAAAACTACATATTACGTTCAGCTACCTGACTAATAACCTATTGCGACTCGTTGTAATTATTGTTTCATTCATTATTCATTCCTTTGGGAATTTAGCCTTTTCGAATAAAATCAATGGGTTGTTGTACATTTGCCACAAAGTTATGTCGTAAGTCTCACGTTTTGAAGTATGTATGTAATTCGTAACCTCAATCGTCCCGCACATTTGGTAACAGGTTGCTATATGGTTAACATATTATATCACAATGATAATAACAAGAACACATGTTCTGCAAAGTATTTAGCAGCAGATAGATATTAATGCACGAGCAATAATACTAATAGCTACATACATTACACTTCCAGGAAAATACGATCTCATTAAATCAAAGTGGAGCACAGAGCGCGCATAAATATAACATTACATTATGTAATAATCTCCAACGTAAATACTTCGTATAACATCAGAAGGTGATAATTTTTGCACCTTGACGGATAATGTTTTAAGTACCTATATTCCTACGTACGTCCTTCACGGCTCGCACTTGAATGTTAATTTACTGCTACATTAATTTATTCGTAGTTAATTTAAATATTATATATTTAGATGCGTATTAACATTATAAATGTTATTTATGGATCATGGCACGGCCTAAGGTAATGGATAAGCCGATTTCCATATAGAGATGATTTTAGCCGGCTGACGCCGGGGTATTGTCCATGGCTGGTAATCGTTAAGACAGATACATACGTACTCATACATACAGTAGAGGTTGAAGCTCGGAGAAAGACGTAGCTTGCAGGAAGTAGCATACATTATTTACTTGTATGAATTTATGATTAATGTGTGAACTGTCCTTAAAGTGCGGCTTTAGGATGATTACCTCACTTCAGCATTTACTTTTGATTTGGCTATGTTTATGAGTTACGCTCTACAAATATAATACTTTTTCTGCAACAAGTATCTACCAATGACAGATAAGAAAGCCCTAAAACCGGACGAAACCATTAAATATACACCGACAAAGTACTTTCTACTTTGTCATACTACCTATTATAACAATTTTACATAATAATAAGAATCAAAATAGCTCGGTTAGAAATATATGTGTTATTATTTTCCCGTTGTACCTACGACGACGGCGGCTAATGGTTTGCAACAAATCTCCACATAGACACACACACACACGCATACACGAGACGAAATGAGGCCATGTCGATTGACAAACGTGTAGCGGACGAAGTAAGTATAAGTAACTGCACAGTTACACGGAACAAGAGGGAAAAACTACTCCGTCGTTGAATAATATATTACACCCGTAGAAAGCAGCTTTGTTACTGTAGTGTTACCTGCTATTAGGTATTCTATTCTGTCTTCACAAGTGCAGTGACTTCGTCTGACGTTTGTCATTAAACTTTTTTTAAAAACAGGACTTGGAAGTTTGTCATTAAACTTTTTTTTAAAACAGGACTTGATAAACATTTACGATGTAGTGCGATTCTCACACAGAACCAAATATGTGTTGGCCTTACAGGTACTTATTGTCTGCAGTCTGGCTGGATGGTTTGTTTATGCGATAAATCTTTCGATAAATATGTGTGGTTGGTAGTCACGGTACGGAAATTCACAATGCTATGATAAGGTTTTTATTGAAGTTAATAATAAATAATTGTGGACTTAAACACCTTAACTGACTCAAATATAGGTAATCGTTTTTAAAAATTTAAGTAGGTACATCAACTAATCTAGTGCAATGAAAATATCCGCGGTCGTCTGTCACCATGTCCATGTTATGAAGTGCTCTGGAGACACGAATGTTTCTATAGACTAGCTAGTGTGAATGACCGAGTCTCACTAAGGCCGAAGCAAGCGCTGTGCAATCTAGCAATAGAATAGTTACTTAATAGGCTAGACTCTAGAGTATACTATTTTGTTTAAAGAGCCTACTACACATTATTATTAATTTAACGCTAGACTTCTGTCTGCGATGATTTATCTGTGTATGAATTGCCATTTAAGGAAGGTTACAAAAATAGTGTTTTTAGAACTTCCTTGAAAAAAACATATAAAAATGGTTTGGCAGATAGATACCGGTCTGATAACAAACATAGATACAGAAAGGGAGGTTTCCTCACATTTTAATAGCATTAATAAATGATACAAGCTTAGTTACAGTGAGAAGGCAAAATATGAACACGAATATAAATAGGATTAAAATACGTTTCTAATAATATATTGCCATAATGATATGCAAAATAGATTTACTTATTTATTTCAATAGTGAATGCATACGAGTTAGTTACGCAAACAATCGTATTTGTAGGGACCGTAGGTAATCATGTAATAGCATGTTATTATACGGTAGCATTATTTTAAATTGTTATTAAAAACGCGCGGGCCGGATGTCGGCAAAGATTCCACTGGAGGAAGTTTTACCAGCTTGTTGATGTTTTCCTGCGCGCTCGCCGGTCTGTTTCAAGGAAAAAAGCGAATTAATATTGATGCAACATCGTCACGGTATCCGTTCTCTAGGACTAATACTAAAATTATACATAGGGATCCTCATTTTTGAGGATACTTAGCCCACGAACAAGGACATATCACTGCATTGCATTGCAATATATATGTACTTCCGCCAAGAAGGTGTGACTAACGAAATTGCCTCGTTTGATAGGCACTGTTACTGGCAAAGTTAGCGGGCATGAGAAACTAACAATAATATTTCGCTCGAGGTAACGAGAGATTCTGCAAGATAATATACATATATATATACACATAACTATGAGGTCCTGAAAGCGTTGCAATTTGCTACAGAGTCAACAGACGCGATGTCAACTAGCAGACTTTTTCCGAACCGGTGGTAATTTAGACCTTCATGAGTGCCTTATTAGGGCCTAAACTGAATAAATGATTTTGAGACGTAAGTAGATCGACACTGGATCTTTTTACAAAATTTGTTCTTTCTTTCTTCGTTTCGGCTAGAACATTATTCAAGCCTACAATGAGAACAAATTTTAGTCCCGTAAAGTTTTTTATCTTAAGGCTCATTCTAACAAAGTGCAAGGAAGAGTATTTTAAACGTAAAATCTCAAGAGTTTCGTTTAGTATGTATCATGAATAATGGCATCACACAATCTACAAAAACCCAAATGATTGACCGAAAACAAACGTCATTAAAAATATTTGTCACTTCGCAGAATTACATTATTGGCTTGCAGAGCGAGTTCTTTCCAACGGAAAGGTTTTACACACGGTTCGGGTTTTCCCATTACATTACAAATTAAGGCAACAGCCGTGCAAATGTTTACACACAAAGAGTCTGATAAAACGTGACGAGATACTCGATCTAGTTACAAAATTTACCGCCGTTGAGTTGACCTTTTTTCTATACGTTGACGCAATACGGTTGAACGAACGTTGCGGCTTTGTGCGCAAGTCGCAACCATGGCGGCGGGTACGGCCATCGGAACAAGAAATATATTCTAATTAAAAATCATCTCCACCACTCACTTTAATGATCCAACATCTGCTACTTCGCGGATGTAAGGTACATACTATATTTATGGCGCATTTTCTCTACCGAACGATTTCTAATGAAACAAATTTATTCCCAGTTAATTGAACCTATTGATTGAAGGCAATTTAATTAAAGGTCAGACAGAATATCTTTACTTTAAATAACTGTTTCCTCCGAATAACCCGATCGTGATTGGCTCGAAATTATACAGAAGCTAAATTTATTATTTTTCCATTCCAGTTATATTAACAAGTTATGCTCGACAGCCATAGGTGCACCGCCTATCTCATTCATATAAAACTGGAAAAGCTTGTATGTAGAAAAATTTATCCAGTGAAACAACTTAAACGGTGTAATTGTAATGAAACTTCATTACTTCAATGTATGAAATACGTCCGACATATGAATTTATCGAAGCTGTGGTGAGGATTTAAAACCATAGCATTTATATCCATAAATACTACATTGTCTACATTGCATACGTTGAAATAAGTCCAGCCAAATAAGTATTTACTGTCCAGGATACGTAAAATAAATCCGTGAGGCGAAATCGTCCCGGCAGCCGTTTACGGTGGGTACAGTTTATGCGGAATACCTATAATATAACCCAACTACAGAGCTCCTCGGCGCGAATGGAATATTTCCAGTGTATTAGGTATTTGAGGATGGCATACTTCAAACAGACTTAAGATACAACATGCATGTGGTTTTTCGATTGACAACATTATGATTTCTATGAAACGTCATCATTTATCATATTAAGAGTCAATAAAAGTTATGTATGTCTTACTCTCAGGTGTACTAGTGTAGACATACAAAGAGTAGAATAGAATCACAGCAATTGATCTTGCTTCGTGTTCCTCTGAGTACACGCATCGTTTGCGTCGTCATTATTAGGGTTAACCAATGAGCAAAATGCTTTACATTGCCTCATTTCAATGTGTATGTTGTATGAGAAAGCAAAACATATGAATTAAATGTATATGAAATATGAATAATATCAAATAACTTATAGTTAATTTATAAATTATGTAGTTACTCAGAAACGACCGGAAGATTATTCCTTCTTATTTATACAATACTTACTATTAATATAATAGGCAATGCGGTGCGGTGCATTAATTAATTAAATTAGCCATGTTATAATATAAAAGTAATGTGTGTACAGCTGCTTCATAAATAAATGATTAACTTTAAACAGTATTTGTTTTTAGCACCTATATGAACTGACTATTAAAAACTTAAATAGTCATAGAACGCTTATTCCTAATAGTGACGGTTAAACAAGTAATATGAATTATATCTTAGATTGCCTTGTTTGTACGCTACAGCATCGCGCACCGTCAGCAACCTAATACGGGCGTCGGGCATGTCGCAAGCAATTCTGCGCAAAAGCAAGCGGGAAAGCGATCCGCTTTCATTTGCTTTCTCGTGTGACTGGCCGCTGCTTAGCAACAAGCCGACAGCCGCCACTACGTACGAAAGTCATACTCGTAACACTTTGTATTTACAATCGGCGGGAATTTAACTGCGGCAGACCACAGTACCCGTTGGTCCCAATTGGCCAATAGTGCGGGATGCATTCTGGAGATAATGGTTATTGTTTCAAAGTTGTATTAGGTATTATGTAATCTATGTTGGTTTGGTTCACCTTTCGACATACCGAGCAGAACCATAGCCCACAGGCGATGGTTTTTGTTGTTACATTGTCCTAAGTAGTTTTATTAACTGGAAATTTTGTTTTATTGTCTGGTGCTAATTGCCTAATTAAGGTTACCAACAAGATAATATGTCGTCTAAAACCGCCGCAATGTAATGCCATCAAATCATTTGAATCATTATTCACAGCACGTTGTCCCGCCGAGTTGCAAAACTTTAATACTACAAATATGTTAGTAAATAATGAAGTACCGGCTTTACTAGCTATACATATAAATATACTTGTTCCGTGACCTATGCGTCGACCCGTGCCCTCGGCTTGCCGGCGTCGTCGTCGCATTTAATTCTGACCTCAATGGGAGAGAGCACAAATGGGATCCTCGCTCCCATCCAACTGTACACACTCGCACAGTATACATAACTTCTTCAAATATGTTAGTTTGTTGTATTCTATATTTAAGACAAATTATATTGGCGACTTTGTATAGTTTCGTGATCAAGTATAGTGACAGCAGACACCGATAAAAGAATAATAGGCGACAGTTACATGAATAAAACATCTCCGCATCGTATGATAGTATTCGCAATAAAGAGCATCTGTCACACGAAAGTGAAACTACATATTGAGTTTCATTAATTCAAGAATATAAAGTACAAGGTACTTGTTTGCAATACAGAATGGGGTGCCCACTTAAATCACGTCTATATTATGTCAATCGAAATTCAATCGCTTCGGTATTGTTTGACGAAATCGCGGACAAGAGAGCTCAAGTTCTGTTAAAATTGTGAAAGTTTAAAATTTGTTTTCGTCATTTTTTAACTGTCTTTTTCGTATATTGTTTGCCAAATAAATAGCTGGTTCTGGCGGTCCGAGGATTTATGAATATTGCATAGAGATATGTATAATTTACGCGGTATACCGATGTGATTTATTCAACAGTGTCTGTCGCTCAGGCTTGATGAGTTATGCGGCCGAATGTGTGAACAGTGAAATAAGCGCTCGTACAAACATAGTATAATAATTTTAAGGAATATTTGACAATAGCACGTTTCGTTTGGTAGTTTCACGGCGGCTACGGCCTCTTTCTCCTTATTCTATCTACATCCCTAATGCCTCTAGTCATGTAATATTTCAATTCCTGCGACGTTTAACGTGGAATGGCAACCCATGTACCGAGCATTGAACTATGTTTAACAGCGCAAGTACCTACCTTCATACATTAGTTGCTTAACTATGTGATTGTAAAATTGTGAGTTGTGACTAAGGCCTGCCTGCGTTCTATCGTATTGCACGGCACCCTTCGGCATTCACTAGCTATTTCTTCGTTATTATGCCTTTCAAATTTGCATAGTTTTCTTCTTTTGTTTTACGATAGAAAATATGTCGCAGTGGTGTATCACCACAGCCAAACTTACAATCTCTGTTTACAATAAGAACATTACAGATTTCTTAAGTGTTTCCGTAGATTTTATATCCACAGTTGCTAATATAAAGTTCCACATGTGATGTGGGTACTCGTGTGTAGACGCGTCATAAAACCGCCACTGCAACAAAATCACGGCTGTAACTGTTTACGCCCGCTATAAAGCTGAGCGAGCATTCGTGTCTGCAATGGCATTCTATAAAATACCTCCCCATTTAATAATAATAAAAAAAAACAATTCCAACAGAATCACACGTTCATAATCATTCGAAAAACAACTTACGTGCCATTTCAGTCTTTAATATATAGCAATAAGACACAAATTGCTGAGGGTATTAAAAGCGACCTATGTCGCGTGTTGCTATCAATAGTACCGTGTGAAACGAACAAACAAACGCAAATACAAAAGATTTTCACAGACAGGCGTCATTAAAACGACTGGTATTCAGCTAATAATCATAATCAGTTCAAAATGCGAGCCCTAAGTGCGGCTCTTTAATTATTACAATACGGAGTAAGCTTTTGTTCTGTACCTGTTCACTGAAAACAAAAGTTTAGAATAGGCTCAAGAATAGTGCTAAGTGTGCTTCTGACGATGATTGTTCAATTATGGTGTATAACTTACTCAGTATACAGTGCGTCCCTTCAAAAATACTATCGAACGTATTTCAACAGTGTCGTTGTATGTGCCCAGTCGTCTCCTATGTTTTCAATATTTCTATTCAGATTATCCCTTGGGCCCAAGATCTCACAGAATGTATTGTTTTTATTAGCATAATGTTCTGTCCGTGGTACAAGTTATCATAGCTCAATCAGCAAGTTAGGGTACAAAAATAATATCCTTATCGATTACCAACAAAAAATTGTTCAATATTATACAATGGACGATTGTATCGGTACTTTGCTACTTGCTTTGTGGGGCGCGGACAGAGAGGCAATGGGCGTCGTTTTGTTTGCCTCGTTCCGGTCGCGGCCGCGGGCACAGAATAAAAAGTTGCCGCTCTATAGAGAGAGCTTTCCAAACGGGAGAATGATTCTAAAACGTGCTCGTTAGACCATTGCCCACAATGAGTCACTTATTGTTGCGTAAAATCGGTCCACAGTTTGATAAGCCGACTGCCGACCAATGGGCCCTCATGCGTTCGGCTTAAGGCCGTTTGAAAGGGATTCAACAAATGCTAGGACATATGTTGGGACTGTTATACCAATCATGCCCATTTCATGTTCACAACTAGTTACATTACTACTGTAATGTTTCTATTATACTATTATTATTTCTCAATTCTCACTTACTATTACTAATAGCTAATTGTAAGTTTACCTTTGACTTAATCCAAATTAGTATCAGTTTGTACTCTTTATTCATAAAATAATATTTTACCACCCGGTACCTACTTGTACTACATCAGGTCACATTCCGTTTCGTAGAAATGTGGAGTTAATTAGTATTATCTGCTCCGTATTGCTTATACATCATTGGAGCTTGATTGACGATTGTATCTAGGACAATTTGATAAAAGCTAGGACAACACAGCTACAGGCAGCGGAAATTCTAGAGTTTATGTCTAACTGGTGTCGTCGACCGGGTGCTGACACAAATTTAATTACAGGAACGTATGTTACTATATAATAAGTTGACGTATATACCATACAAGTTGAAGCCTTTCCCGTGGATGTATACTAAAGAAAAAAAGTTGCCCTTTTTTACTTAATTGCTCTCGACGTATGTGTTGTGTAGCTTTTCTCTCCGTTGCATACGAAAATTGTTGCTATAATTCAGTTCATACTACGGTAAGGCTGCCAGTAAGTGTTCGATTTAGTAGTCGAAAGAAATATCTGAAGGTACTGATAAAATTTACGTGTGAAATACTTATACTTAAATAGAAAATATATTTGTATGTATGTACCATAATTTTTGAGTTTCTTTTGTCTTATAAACTCTGATTTTAGACCTCAACTTAAATATTTCAACTTTACGCGATGTGAAAAGTTTTAGGTTTGTTCGAGTTTGTGTTTTTATGGAAATTTTTCGTAGTTTTTGACGTAAAATTCATTAATACATTGTTTGCTATGTTAACATTTAACTTCTAAATAAATTGGCAGGGTGTCGTGTCATTAACTTTTATATGATTAATCTAGTTTTTATGCTAGCGCGCGGTTGTTTCTGTATAATTAATAAGCGTATCCTTCTATAATCTTATCTGTAATCTTGCCAAAGCATTTGACTGTCTTATTATCGTAAACTTTTCAGTGCTCAAGTACCAATAGCATCTATGTAAATTTAATCTTGACAGTATATCCTTAGACATAATTGCCTGGTTATCAACAGTAGGTCGATGTCTGTGTCATAAACGGTAATAAAATTAATTGAAATTGGAGTTCCTCAAGTCTACAAGTGTATTTTTATTAAAGGCAATAATATAATACAAAATAGCTATTATAAATAATTTAATTTATGGCATAATGTTAAAACTATTAAACTAATCTGTAACAATAACAAAAAAGCAGATGCCATGTTTGTAAGTATTGCTGAGATTTTTGGCAATTCATTGCTGAATTAACTGATGTAAAGCGAATACAAATTTTGAAGTAACAGTTTAGGTAGATACTAGTAACTTTTATGTAAGAATCCAGCTAAAATAATTGCACCGAGGCAAAGTCCAACGTGGCGATAATGATGATGACGATAGCGTTATCGATTTATCAGGGACACGAGCGTTCAAATGGCCCGAAAGATAGGAAAGTAATAAACGCCAAACGACGCGTTGGTGGCCGGTCCGGCGAGGTGAACGACCCGAGCGCGTCCTACCGATCGAAGCCGCCTGCTCGCCCGCTCGGCCCGCTCTCGCGCTCACCCTGTCCCACTTAGTTAGGGCTGTCATCAACCACATTTCCAAATGATCCTATTTAGGTGACACTTCAAAATATTTTGCCATATACATTTGAACAGCCCGGAGATATATTTTTTAATAAAATTCAATAACGATCGAAAATAATACAGCGGCAGGCTTTCTAGTAAATTATTTGGAGTTCTCTATAACTCAGATGCCCTTCAAACTAAGACAAACTCGTAGGAAACTAATACGAATGACAGGCCTGCACTTACTAGTAAATTTACAAACTCACTGCACAGTCGCACACACAACAATATATCAACAATATTGTTAGGCAATACGTCAATAGCAGTTAAAACTGATTAGGTAACTTCGGAGGCTTTTGTTTCCACGCGGAAGTCAAGTTTAATAAATCATCATATATATGTTTTATGTACAAATATTCTTTATGGAACCTGTTTTGTTTTGTAGGTATAAAATTATACTTAGGTAGATAAGTATTTTGGCACATTATGTAGTTTACTGTTTTGAAGGAAATTATTGCTTTATTAGTTCATGCTAACCAACTTAAAATACCTATGGAGAGAAGTTAGTATTTTTTATTGAGAAGTTAGGAACATCTACCAGGCAGTTGGTACATACTTACGTCTGTTCGAGATATGTTGTGTTGTGTTATGATAACGGGGCAGACAGTTTGTGGGGCGTTTCGTGTACCGAGCTCTATATTAAGGTTTGTTATATAGTGATAATGCGAATGACGTCGTTTTGTTTAGAAAACACGCTGTGTTCAACGAAATTGGAGGAGCAAATCATATTGACACTTTTCATTACGGCAAAGAAAGTTTGATATCTTAACACAACGTTAAACATGTTGTTAAATGTCTATGATCTGTAATGATATTCATACCATTTCCAAATATACATTTGAATTTGGATTTACGTAAACCAATCATCGAATAGAATTTGTAATCGAAATCTATAATGTTACATGATTTCAACAACGCGATTTAAACCGATTTTTAATTTTCAAAGTAGTCATCTAATGGTTTTTTTTAGACTAGCAACTACAAGTTATCTATCTCCCTTGTTCTATGATCCGAGTTTACGTATCATCTATGTATCCATCCCTGTACCGTACTTTTTTAGCAATATCAATTTCAATTCCTCATTCGTATATGGCCAAATATTTAAATGCTAGTCAAAGTTTGAAGGCCTCGTTTAAAGACACTATTTGAGGCGTCTCGATCGTCGCTAAAATACAATTTCATATTTTAAAACGATGATTAAGAGACCCTCAAATTCTAAAGTCTCCTAGATGTAAGCGGAACACAAATGTAACATAATAAAAAATATATGAATAGGTATACTGAATTTATACGACTGAAACGTCATTTAACTAGTGACAGTTGTCAAATACGAGCCGATGAGATAGTATTTCATGTCAAGAAACGTGATTGTGATTATCGGCATTACATAATCTTATCTGTACTTCAAACATAACTATTCTGTATATTAGTTATGTTACTAAACTTTTGAACAACTCTAGTTCAAAGTCGACTTTGAACATAACTATTCTGTATATTAGTTATGTAACTAAACTTTTGAACAACTCTAGTTCAAAGTCGACTTTGAAATTGTGACGTACAATAAATCCATCAAATGTGTACGTGTACTTATGTACGTACCCAACCGTATTACTTGCTTGAACTAGTTAAGCGACGAAATTACACTTCAATATACATATGTATGTGCCTTAACCACGCTGATGGGGGTCATGAATATGGGTTTTGTGCCAGCCAATATTAAAAATAGGTACCTAATCCTTAATGGAAAATGTCTAATAAATATCACCTTTTTTGATGAAATTTATTGAACTGTTTGTAGTTTTATATATCTACCAATATATCCACTAATATTATAATATTAGTGTAGAAGTGTGTATATTTCCTCCTCGTTATAAGGAGGAAAGATTTGTATTTTTGTTGATTTGTATTGAATAGGCTCCGACACTACTGGACCGATTTCAAAAATTCTTTCACCGTTAGAAAGCTAAATTATCACTGAGTAACATAGGCTATATATTAAACTAGCTGCCCGCCCCGGCTTCGCACGGGTGGGTAGACACAATATTTGATAAATGCGAAGCCGGAGCGGGCCGCTAGTATATTATAATTAAAAGTCAATGTAATCCTAATTCATCATTATTCGTCTCCTACAAAACTATTCCGCTACGACACCTTATTCACAAGCGACCAACGCAGGGAATACTGGGTAGAGTAAACCCTACGGTAAACCTAATAATACTTTTAAAGACAATATTGGACTCTACCTACTTTTGCAGAATTCTTTTCTACTTTCTGATCGCGTTCCCTCTGTAGCATAGCGCCTTTGCACGTTCTTGATTGTTATTCTTGAGCGACTCTCACTTACTTTATGGGGTTCCAAATTGTTTTATCATTTTGCCTTTGCCCATGACTTCGCTTTCAGTTAATACTAATATACATCTCACAGTTTTATGTATCTTCCTGTAGATGTAGTGACTCGAGAGATTACACCCTCAGTCAGTGTTAAAGAGGGTAAGCCGTGGACACTACGCCATTGCTGTAATTATTCGCTTAACGACCACTATAATGGCCATATGAATTATATACACACACATATATACGAGAAATAAACAATATTGCCATTATTTAATGCGCTATCAATGATCATATTGGTTTATGTTTTTTTATACGGTTATTATGAGATAGCAGTAAGTGGAATTCGTTGTATGACGATAACGCAATTCTTACGTAATTTACTCCACCCAACATTTAATGATATTCTAGGTAGGTACAATACATCTCATAAGTACGTACTTCGTTCTCGAGATATTTGAAATTTACAAAGGATATGATATAAAATTCTCTACGGATATCGTTCACGAAAGTTTAACGCGTACTTATCCTTACTCATAAATACTTTTATTGACAAACATGAAAAAATCGAAAACTGGGCCATTTTTTACCACTAATAACAATAAATATTGATTTAGGTAAGTAAAGCAAACAAAGGACTGACATAAGTAGAATATATAATTAGTTCATAATACGTAGATACAAGAATCGGCGCAGACGGTAAACTTGGTTGCAAAAGATTTAATGGAAGTTAGTCTCCCTTTGTCTAAGTTTGGCACTCTTCTGCCCGACGACCGACGCTCCGCTCCCGTTCCATAAATTCACGCAATTATAGGGTTCACAGCTGATAGTTATTGAGTAGAATCACAGAATACTAGTGAATAAGGTTCTCGTGGGACGTACACACTCCGCAAATGTGTTTTTTTCTTCTAGCTTTTTTGTCTCGTAACGAATGTTTTTTTTTTGTTGTATACCACTAAGGTGGCAAACAATCATACGGCCCGCCTGATGGTTGTAGCTGCCAAATCTCATTAACATTTTGTTGAGGTGCTTACCCTTGAAAGTTAACAAACATTAAGAGTTACTCTACTTCTAGTATGACTCTGAGCGTGTCCAAAATAAGTAGGTATATGAGTCGCGCATGAACTGAACATCAAGCATTCTTATCTCACTGCTAAAGTTGGTTTTATTTTGTAGTTGTTTATCCATTTGGTCTCATCAAAATTGAATCGTAACAATATCATATATCAATCCTGACTAACAATGATAGTAATGTATTTAATGCAGCTATAAAAGGTTCGTGTGCCAGCCCTATCCAAATGTATATCCAGGGGTTTGTCAAAAGGGAACTTTTATTGCTCGTGAATTTCATTATAACTTTGCGAGGCTCTCTCTCTCTCGTCTTAATGTCTTTAATAGAGGATTGTTGGATAATTTGTACGTATTATATCGAATTTCGCTCACGGAACCGAACATTTCAAGTTTAATGTTCTTTGTTCTTTTGTTGGTTTCTTTACAACCTTCGTTAGTAAATTTGTTTGATTTGTAGCGTAGATTTTCTAAGAAACTTCCTCTAAATTGTTTAACTTAAATTCGTAGACGGTGGTAGAGGAAATCTGAAAAAAACAAGGTTTCGACCATTCAACAGAAATTGAATCTTAAACATTTTTTAATTGCATTCGTAATAATAATGAAATAACAACACTTGTAGTATAGTCTCCCTCATTGTTTTATGAGAGTAAATTGGATTGTAGCGGGGAATCAGTGAGGCGTGGCTATATAGGACGTCTCAAGGACACGCTGGAATCTAATCAAGCATCTCGTGTTTGTGTCCCCGGCCCGTCCCGAACTTATCAACTTGTCGTCAACTGAAAATTGTATTTCTATTTTCGTGACCAAATAATGTACAATCTCGATTATGGCTCTTTTTTACTAGCTACGCTAACCTTTCGTTGCTGCATTGTTCACCTTTTTTATATTAACAACATCATCATCATTATTGTTGATTTTAAGTTTTGTTTCGTTGATATAACAGCTGAGACTCACTTAGAGAATATAATAGTATTCCTGTCCCAATTGGATTGTGTTGTACTTAAGATGGTATGGGAGGCATTGATTTATGATCTAGGTGTGAAATGCGAAAAACCCGAATGTTGTCTAGTCATTTTTATTATCTAGTTAGCAACATTCAAAACTCCACAGCCATAGCTCAATGGAACGGCTGGCGTGGAAGTAGTAGCAAGATTATGACACGACACGTCACAAGTCGCCCGGTGGCCTCGAAGAGAAAGTTTACTCGGCGAGTTTGTTCTGTAGCCGCCCGCTTGGAGGGCGAGGGGAGGGGGCAGTCTGCACAGTTCGCAAGTCCGCTCCATCCTCGGAAAACTAAATCTAATGATGTAGTGTTCCTAGATGTGTCTTGTATTTCAGAACAGAGTGCTTACAGTGCTCCAAAGATGATGTTATAGTATTTAAACAAATTAATTAATATTGTTTAACGGTTCAATTTAGTATGACATTAACATTTTTTTACTACACTTCCAATGATGAATGAAATATTTATTAAACGCTTAAATACGTATTCTATAAAGTTAATAATGTTTGTAGTTAGGTACTAATAATTATTATGACATAATAAGGTACTTACATATTACAATCGCTTTATTTTATATACACCATAGTTTTAAGAATATATAAACATAGTTACAATCTATGCAGAAACACTGTAACAATCTATCCAGAAACACTGTTGCAAACTAAGTTAAGTTTATACATAAATCAGATGAAATTATAAGAAAAAGTTGCCTAACCTTAACTAACTCGTCACAACGGAACACTAACTAAGCATGTATTTCATGGAGAAGAAAGACTTGGAACCAAGTTAAATATTTGAGCTAACTTCTAGTTATATTTTACTCGGAGAGTTTTGAAGTTGTTCGGTCTGTGTAACTATCGAAGTACCGCTCCAACTGGCAGGGGCGAGCGGTAAATGTAAAAGGGGAAATAATGTTATCGCCCCGGGTGTCGACTTTCGGACTCTAACCCTCCGTTCACAAACAAGTGCGTAAAACAGCGCTCCTTGTTATTCGGATAAACAAAGAAAGTTGGTCAAGTGTTTGATGGATAGCACGCATCAAAGAGTCGTGCTCCTTACGTTGTACGAATAATTGGAGAACCTTACAACAAGCACTGTGCAATATCGCATTGGTTTTAAAATGGAGATCATCACCTTTTGAGTATTTTGCGGCAGAGAATTTTCTCTACGCGATGTTGCTGGTATATTTCTGTCAAGATAATTCTGTCCGGAAGCTTCGGCTATTGACATCTTGGACTGCTATTCTTCTACTATTTTGATGTTTCAATTTCGTTTTGGGATAACCCGTATGTTCTAATCAGTTATTGTAGAGGCCATCAGATATGGCCGCGTAGTCGCCTTCTATCGGTACGCCATATTATGCTGTGTTCATTCCGACTGGCTTTAATGAAGGTTAATGTTCTTCGTCTGAGTTCTCTTTATGTCGCACGCTGTGTGTGAAGACTTGGACGGCTTGTTGGTTTAGAAGCCGTTATAAATTTGTATTAACTGTGGGAGTGACATAGGAAACAACATTTATAAGAACGTCTTTTGTTTATGAAAAGAAACTCTTTTTATTACTAAACAAATTCAGCATGTGAATTCTACTCGATACAAATAAAAACCACTTATTTGAAATGGACACCATGCTGAATATCTCATGATTTATTTATATACACGCTCAATGTAGATAATTTCCTGACGGGTAGAATCATAAATCGGAACTTGTCTCATTTATCTTCATGTGGCGTACAACCGCAAACTGCCAAACTCGCGAAAATTGCCTCCAACAAGTTTAGTTTCACCAAGTTTGCCTCTATCTTGGACTAGTACCTATCACCGCCATCCGCAGACAGCCTATCTAACTTGGGTATACTCACTCAATGAATATCCAAATTTAACTATCGATGACACTAGCATACACATTTTCGGACCCTATGTATATGCCTTCGATTGTATTATCCATACTAATATTATGATACATTCGAATGTGACTCTGGTTTGTTTCTTTGTTACCTTTTTAGGAGTAAACGGCTGAACGGATCGTAATAAAATTTAACAAGGATTTAGATTATATTCTGGGGAAGGACATAGGCTATCTTTATCCTAAAACAAATCATCTTAACAGCTGTACTGTAATCATCTTCTTCACTTATATTTTCATTCATATGGTATAGTGTGTCTTTATTTATTTGTAAAATAATCTGACAGTTATTGAAACATCAATGATGAGCGTCATATTTCTCATCTCACGCGGTATAAGTCAATTTATGTATATGAAAAAGTTGGTAAATCACCTGCTGGTTCTCCGGGTGGTGCCTGCAACACAACGTGCTACACTCCAGTGTCTATTTCAATCATTGTTCTCCTGCTAGTCTGATAGTTAGTGCCACAATGTTAACTGCAATTCTGCAGCCATCCCAGCCTTATGAGAATGTCGATACATATATTTATATAATAAATATAATAGCAATAAATAATTTGTATGTTTTCTTAGGTATATTTTCTAAGTAAAGATTTCTCTGTAAAAATGAGTGAGTGAGATAAAAGTTATTCCAGTGTGACATTAAAAGGTTATAAAGTCAACGAGTCTGGTCTGGATATGGCTATTAAAACCGGATCGGGTTCTTTAGATTAAAATTCAAAATCTTCAAGTACCTTTTCTAAGGCAAATCAAATGAAAAAAAGAACGCAACGCTACTTACAGGGAATATTTGCAAAGCTCACCTGTATTAACGCTGTTTACCGTTTATATCACTATGTGCGATATTTTTATTACTCTTATTTTGGAGAAGTGATGTATTGTGAAATTGTGATGCTATTTTCAGAGTGAGTGCTTTTCCAATATTTAATTGGTTCAGTAAAGGTCAAATGTAATGCCAAGAAGATAGCTAATTCCCTGGTCTCTCTTACAAAAAGTTTCGTGTTCCCACCCATAGAGCCTTGGAGCTAATCGATAGGTCAACGAACGACCTTTAAAATCCTATTGATTTCAAGTTAAGCCTGTGGTGAATAAAACGCGGCATCTTCAACTTTAATTAAAGTGCAGTTAATTGTACTCTATATCTATATCATTCGGTTTGTGGGCCGGTTAGGGGGTAGGGGTAGCCTTTGTTGGGTAGGTTCTTTGCGTGGTTGTTCCGGAGGGGGTGAGAATGCCGAAGCTCAAGCCCCCAGGAAATGGGCTACGTGCACTTGTGTTAATGTTTTATGGCGGCAAACGTTTGATACGATTGGTACGGGAATTTCCTAATGGACATTCCTAGGGCACTATGTAAGGAATTTTCTGTTACAACTTTAAGGAATTTTCTTGTGTAAGGTTACAGCTTTTTTGTCATATGTTACAGACCATCAAGTTGTATTCTAGGTATTTTTTTTACTATTATAAGTACATTTACATCGAAATCATTTTTAGAACAGGCACTGAATTGACAAATTATAATAATCTTTTAAAGATTACCTTATTGATAGACAAACAAAAATTTTAACAGACTTAAGAAAAAGCTGAGGTTCTATATTCGTCTGTATGTACTCATCTATTTTTAAATAGACTACACATAACTATCATAAATTGCTTTCACGAGCAACGGACGGACAAAGTGTGTTGTTATCAAAGTATCTATGAGAGACCACTATCTGTTGCATTGTATGAAAATTATAAAGACAGGAGAAATCATTAATCACAACACCCAACGTCTCTCGGATTTCTTCATCGTGCACACTTAACTTGTAATTGAACTTAATGTTTTACAGTTAACTTTTACAACTGTCCGTTAAATCGTTTCCAACGGAAAGTACAATCTGATAGGGCTGTCGTCTTCGCATCGCCTATTTTTTACTTCGCTATATAAACATTTACGTATATAAATGTTGCTTCATAGTTTATAGTAGTGGAGATGACACTATAAATATCGATAGCTTTAATACTTGTAATATAGATAGATATACTATATTATACAATGATTTAAAAAAAATATATATATATACATGTCATCTAATTTAAGTCTTATTAGCGGTCTTCTTTATCAAATGGAATCAAAATAAATAATATAAGAGTACAATAATATATACTCAACTGAATCGTAATTATAAATAATGGTTATATTTAGTGTGTACATACAAAAAGACAACGGCAATAGAGTGGACGCACGCTATTTCATGTGTACATGCCCATTGGCAGCGTGCGACAGCCCTCCGCAGTACCGCAAGCCGGAAGCGATCAATGGCCCTTTCAATTAAAAGTTTCTCCCGTGGCTCAGTTTGTGGATTTGGGTTGCATTGTTCGCCCCGGCAGATGCTTTTTACAGATATTACAGCACTCTACTCTGCAACATTGACCGGACACTTTTAAATACTACCTCCATTTTGTTTAAGTTTTCTTGCGTTGTTTAACTTCAATACTTCTTTATTGTTTTTGAATGCCCTCAACCTAATAGTTTTCCGTTTGTATCTAACATTAAGTAACTCTTGTTAATCTCTAGTCGAAGCCGAATATACTAGTTATTTCAGCACTTCTCTTGGCTTAGCGCATTCGTATATTTGCTTTATTTTCCCGAATACGACAATGTGTAGAAGCGCTCTGCTGTTAGTAAATAGTGAAAAACGCGTTCCCGATTGCTCTTCGGTTTTTATTCTTGTCACACATCGAAGAACACAAACCTAGAATATTTACGTCAACCGATGACAGTTCATATGTGGCTGTCATGTTAGCGAATACATCAAATTCGGCAAAACTCCAGACTGCTACAGGAATATGCTACGTAATGTAAAGTGGTTGCTTATAGTTTACGTATTTTGTTTCCAACGCATTAGGCACGCGCCGCAGCTCCCAAGTATCTTGAAACGCGACAAAATTTGGTCGTAACTTATTTTATGTTGAACCTGTAACCGGTACTTAGTGACGGCAAGTAAGTTTTGTATGGAAACAATGCAGGTAATGCTCTAAGCGATAAAGCCTACAATGTTGCTTGTCTGCAATTTATGGGCCGTAAAATATTACGTAGATCTCGCTCAGACCCATACCGTAAAGCTTAAGGTACTTAAAAGTACTACGACAGGATATTATATCTATTCAACCTTTTTGTTCTACGGGTAACAGTAGAGACTGTTTTGGCCCACTGTGTGATATGTAAATATTTTTTCTGTGTGTACTTATAAAAGCTAGAATTTTCACAATAAAGGAATATAAAACATACGTATGTAGAAACTGGCCGTAAAAATTCATCCACTTACACTCTGATTGTTATATAAATTTGATCAATATTAATAAAT
This sequence comes from Falcaria lacertinaria, assembly GCA_951449985.1. NCBI lineage: Eukaryota > Metazoa > Arthropoda > Insecta > Lepidoptera > Drepanidae > Falcaria > Falcaria lacertinaria. The sequence continues at coordinate 5,546,021 of OX602130.1, read as the reverse complement.
ATGTATCTTTTGTTGCAGGTGTTGGTGGGTAGTGTAGTGTTGTGTGAAAGGTGCGGACGGTGTCGCTATTGGTGTTGTGCAGTGTGCCCAGTGTTGTGTGTGTGTGTGCGGTGCGTCCGACGTGGCGCCGACGCGGGCGTCAACTCAATGCCGGTACGCCGATGGAGCGGTGATCGCGGACTGACTACGTCACAAGAGCAGCGCTGGTGAGTAACCGCCTTGGACTTTGTTTATATGCTACTAGATAGCTGGTTATTTAATCAGGTTACGTATTCGCCAGCATTAACTTATACGGCCATTACTTTATTTATACGACCTAGACCTCAAGTCGTTCGCACGATGATAGTTTTGGTGTCTTTAACTCCAAGCACCACTTAGTAATAACGACAAACATGCCTACTACTACACTTACGTTTTGACTAACATGGGAAGCAGAAATTTAAAGCTATGTCGAAAAGCAACATTGTTCTTCCACATAATAATTTTAATGCATTTATTAACACAAAACAGATAATTTTAATAAAATTGGTATTTGATGTATGTCTTCCAAGTATTTATCAACAAAACGTTGGATATAAAAATTGCGCTTAAAGTCGAGTGAAAATAGTCGTAAATAAAATTTAAATGGACTGTTCGCAATTTAATAGACTAGTAAACTTTATTTTATTCTCGATATTATTTCAATTCAGAATTTATTCCCCGATACTTTTGATGTGCTTTTATGAACTCAATATCACAATAATGTTAATAAATAATCCGACATTGACCATCGTTTGTTACATAATTATTGTATATTACTGTTAACTCGCTCGCAACATAGCCGCTTAAGTAGGATAAAGCTGCCTTTGAAAACTGACATCTTGCAAGAATCCCGTGATATTCCGGGATAAAAAGTATCGCAGTTCTTTAGTTGGACCTCAACCATTCGATCAGTGAAACCCGCATTCAAATCGGTCCAGTCGTTTTTGAGTGAAACTCGGACAAACAGACACAAGAATTTCAAAAAACCATAAATTCGGATTCAGTGTCTCATATTACCTTATCCCCTTTAATTTAATATCCGATTCGAACAGTCACGGCTGTATTACAGTTTTTTGATGAAAACTCAGATTATTATTATTAGAGAAGGGATTGCCGAATAGTGCTTCCCACACCTTTTCGGTCACAACTTTATACTATTCCGTATTTCATCAAATTGAAATTTGAGCAATAAGAAACTTAAGAAGAATCAGAATTATACATGTAATTGTATTGATAGGACTATTTGTTATAGTCCAATAAGTGTACGAAATTTCATTGGAAATATTCTGAGACCGATTTTGATTTTTCGCATCGCTAGGTGGGGCCAAGATCGCTTGATCTCAATTTGTCTACAAAATAAAAAAAAAACCAAAATCGTTCTAAATTTCCAATAACTCTGCTTAGCTAGTCCCTATGTTCGAAGTTTGAATCTCTCTCAACTCGAAAGTTTCAAGTAGGTATTACTTGGTCGGTCGGTAGTCAAGCGCGGAATTTTATAATCAGAATTCCAGCAACGAGTTTCGGTTCTTGAATTGTTTCAATATTGAAGTAAAGGCAATTTGTTGTTTTTGTGAAGAACATAGTTTGAATATAATCTAGCCAATGTAAATGGATTTGCGTTACCTTTTCTTTTGTCTTTGGCTAAACACGTTCTGGCCGTTAAAAATCAATACCAGTAATCTTTCTGTACCGCATTAAAAAGCTTAATCTCACTATCAGCAACAAACCGAGTCTACAGTTATAATAAGAGTTAGGGCGATTTGTATTTTGATACATTCATAATAGGTTTATCCTCAATGCCCCTACATAACACAATTATTTTCTCTTTTATTTTAATCAGCTATCAGTTACTCCTACTAACTAACGTTTGAATCCGGTGTCGTCTTGGTTTTGCTCGGTTCTCTTCTTAGTTATTCTTTCATCGTAATTTTTTTACTACACGGAATCTCACGTGGGATGAGATTAAGTTAGTAAGGCGGTTATAAATAAGTTTAACTCAAATCGGTAATGATGGAATGAATTTAGCACGTCCTTTGCCATGCTTTGCTTTGCAACAAGGTAATCGGTGTAGGTAGGGTAAGGTAAGGTTGTATTTATTAACCTCTTTAGTACGCTTTATTCATACGTTTGCTTAGTGTATACAAAGCTATTATGGTAATTTATCCCAGGAGAAGCATGTAGGTCGTCTGCAAAGTAAACAAATGGAAATATGAACGTTATCGAATATGAAACTGTACGTTTACCAATAGCATAGCACGTTCTATAGCTCGATGAGTTGGATTGTCACTAACCGACTGACTGCGGCGAAGAAAAGAGGACGGTTATGACTGTTTTACTTGTGGGCCTGTCCCGCTGTTCAGTACTTCTCACCTCATAATGGGCACGGAACACACTGGTCATTCAGGTTACATTGTGTTTAGATTAGACATTGACATTGAGTATATAGGCTAATTTCGGCGAGTATTCTCCATGTCTAACATCGACCGGTCGGAATTTTGCCCTCCTAGACCTAGTGCCTCAATATATAATAAACATTGTACGATGGAAATTTACGTATTCCAATGTAGTAAAATAAATTATTAAAATAGAAACTCGCCCACCTAATTTGATTTTTCCTTATTTAGAATTAAACCTGCCTGAATCCATTGTTCATTAACCACTCACACTGTCAACATAAGACTAGTCGTCTAACTAAACGATGCAGAAATCAAGAGTCGGTATATTTTTATTTATTTGTCAGACGGACTGTATTTTATTTTCTATACGCACAATACGCACATATATTTCGGTTACGACTTATTTTCTAAGGTCCGTCCTTCTAGAAGGTACTTAAAAGCTACTGGTTTCTGAGAATCGTTGAATCCTCTAGTGTAGTGTCGCATAAATTACGTCACCACGGCCTAGATAGAAGGTTTTTTTATTCCCATTCCCCATGATTTGTTCTCTGTGCTGACATAACTTGAACTTTTATGTTGAAACGCGCTTTCTTGTATTCCTCCCAATATTATTTAGTAAGTGTAGGTAGATAATAAGTAGAACGTAAAGACGACTCGTTTTGTCAACAGTCTATTATCCCCGTGATGTTATTAGATTATATGTAATGAATTGTTATTCGATTAATGAGCATATGGAAATAGATTCAATTTGCACGAGTTTTCACCCCACTGCTGGCAATTGAAATTGAGTAAAATTTAACCTGAAGCAGTGACTTTTAAAAAAAGCCGTGGTGGGTGGCCCTGTGGTTGAAGCAACAGGCCTGTCATCTGATGGGCCCAGGTTGGAGTCCCGGCCTGTACCAATGAGTTTTTCTAAGCTTAAGTAAAGTGATTAATCACACCATGAGCTTTTAAAAAGAGAGGTAGGGCGATTTGGGATTTCCCGTGGGTTATCCCATTTAAATTGGAGCCGCCCAACTGGGGACTGTACATTCGCCTTCCAGAAGACCGCAGTGAAATAACACTACTTGATGTAGTGTTGTGTTTCTGCGGTAAGTAAGGTTGCTAGTACTCCACGAGGATACGCTGAGCTAGTAGTATTGCTGCTAGCACAGTGAGTCCTCATCAGCAACATGGTTGGCACCCCGTAGTGATACCCCTGGTATTGCTAGCGGCTACAGGCTACGGTGACTGCTTACCATCAGGTGGGCCGTATGCTTGTGACACCTTAGTGGTATAAAAAAAAGTGACAAAACCAATTTGATAGCTTTCATTTTGTATTGGTGTTTATTAATTTAATTATGGTATTCATATTTATTTGTGATGTAATACGAACCGGTGGTAGGTTTGTCAACCTTTCTCAGTGCCTTATTCGATGTAATAATGACGACACGATTTTATTTATACAGATATTAATTAATAGAAAAGTTGTCCCCGCAAAGTTGTCAAATTATAATAATTTACCAAAGTAACAAGCAACATAGTGACTATTCGTACTATATTTTTACTTTTGTTAAAGGTCTCGGTGTAATGATATGTATGTATGGATATGGATGGGTGGCTTTTTTAATTCCCCACGCTTTTTCTTAATAGCAACAGTTCAATAAAGGGTGTAGTGGGGATATTTTTATTTTCCGTTCAGAGTCAACAACGCGTGGGTGGATAGGATATACCCGTGGTATTTCAAACGTATACTATATAGGTTTTAGAAGAACTTACACTATAATATACGTTCCATCAATTTTACTGAAATGGTTACACTTTCAAATTCATAAAACCTTTTTGATTAGAAGTTCTTTTGAATCTGCCCAATTCACTATTCCTTAATTCATGGATTTACTTACATCATATCATGTCAAAACACAGTAGAAACATTATATTTTATACTTTCATGTTATAATACTCACCATCATAATTCTTTAAAAGTATTTTATGGACAACGAACTAACAAATCTTGAAAGAATGTCTTTGATTTTATACCGTTGAGAGCTGAAGTTTTATTTTTGCCCCAGGTAAAATATGCGACCCAAGACCAACAACAGCCGTATGCGAACTGCAACCCTAATGACCTTACAATTGTGAGTAACACACGATAAAATATATTATACAACATTATAATAGCGCCTGTTACTTTTTATGTTATTTATTACATAATTCCTGACTATGATTGCCACTTAAATGTCATATTGGAAGGACTCTTACGTTTCCCAATGCTGATTGGCTTTTCGGCCCTTCCCTGAATAAATTATTATCGTGTAGGATATCTACTCTGCTGTGCGTGCAGTCCCTTCCTTACATTTTATTTTACCGATAATTTACGGTTTGTTTTAGGTACATTTGAAGACAAGTACATTGTTGTGTAGACTTACCGACAGAATGTAATACAACCTCTGACTCTACTCTAATGATATATGAGGGAATTCTAGCATTAAAATGTCAATATAATAAGAGTTGCTCAAGGTGAATTCTCGAGGAAAGTCAAGGTCAAAGAAAAATAAGTGGGTGAATTGAATATATAAAGGCACGACCTTGTTATGTTCGTTTCTATATTACGTATTGCAGACGTACGTAGTGTTTCAGAGTTCAGTTAGATTGATATCTCTATGTGCTGTCGTCTCGCAATAAAATTTTAAAGCTTTTCATCTTCGAATCTTACAATGATCTTGTTAGAAATATTTGGCCGTTTCCACTATCACTGACAAGGCGACGAATAAATTCACCGAAATGTACTCTTAGATAAATAGAGATATAGCTTACAGTTAAGCTATATATTATGTACTATTAATATTTGTAAAACGGTCTTATGAAAGAAGAGCGTTGTCCAATGCACTGGACTTTTAATATACCTCGTTGTCTTGTAAAGGACGCGAATTCGACAAAACATAGGTTCACTAAATTCACACAACTTCTCCTGGATAATGGTCTGCTCTGTTTTTTTAGTTAAGAAAACCTTACCGACTCTATGCGGTAATGTGTATTACCGCATAGAGCGGCGTATAGTATATTAGCGGCGTATAATGTATAGTATAGGTATTTCCAGGTCATCACTCTTGATGACCTGGAAATACCTATACTATACAGTGTAAACTACTGTAAATAAATAATATGAATAAATTGCATGCTGGTAATCTTTATATTTCGACTGATGTGAGACATTGTTGTGTAGTTTATAAATGTATTTATTGTTCCAGGTGACGCGCTGCGGAGCGGTGATTAAAGCGGCTCTGCCGCTTTAAATGGATAAACGCAAGATGCTGCCAAAGAGAGCGCGTATGGATAGCATGCGGGGTCCCATAGCCAATGGACCCCTGCAATCGAGGTGAGCCTACCATTAGAACTCTGCAGTAATGTAACAAACTGAGGATTTATAAGAGCACTCCAAACTACATTGTTTGATCATTCTTGTAGTTTTACCAATCGATGATTAATTCTAGTGATTACAAAACAAAAAAATTACCAATCATACTGATGATGGTAACAAAAGGGGTTCACTTCACTCATTATTTGCTCGCCCTAATCCTATTTGGTTTCCATCAAAACTTGCCTGAAGGGGTCACACTCCCGCCCTTGCCGCGCCGCCGCCGGTCTCTTTTGTTTGCTACCAAATCTGTTTTCGTCTGCTTCGGGTAAAAGTTGGTTGAAATTCTCAAAACTTAAGTCCCGGAATTACTTTCCCGTTCCACCGCCTGAAATTTTCTCCGGCAATAATAATAATTCCACTTGGCTATGACGAAAGTTTAAATTATTAGTTTAATCGCACTGGTGTGCTTTAATTATTCGGGCGCGGGGGGTTGGAGGGGGGTGGGTTTGAAGGCGCCCGGCCCATGTCAGTCCGTGATTAGCTAACTTGGCCGCGTTGTGGACCAAACTTTACTGTATTTGCTTTGAAATTTAATTTGTCCCTCAATTTGTGTGTTGTTGTCTTGGCTCTCAAATGCGTTGATTATATCGGATTAAGGAAGGAGTTGGTTGTTTTAAAGCTGTAAGTATTCAGTAAACTGTTATTGTATATTACAATTTAACAATAATCTATTTTGTTCCAAATTTTGCGATATATAAAAAGAAACACTGCTTGATTTGTTTTTATACCACTAAGGTGGCACACAGGCATACGGCCCATGGTAAGCAGTCACCGTGGCCTATAGCCGCTAGTGATAACAGGGATATCACCAACGCTTTCCCAACCCTGAAGTTGTTGAGGACTCACATAGACACCACTGCGCTAGCAGCACTAACTACTGCCAGCACAATGGTTCAGGCCGGACTGTTGCTTCAACCACAAGGCTTATCATAAATATCTCGGTTATAGACGAAACAAAAATGTTAAAATAGTGTGTCTTAATTTAGTGATGTTTCAAGTACACATTAACGTTTAACAAGTCTAATATAACAGCGTGAAAATATACGATCCAAGGTCTATTATGTGCGGTCGTCGACCCGCCGTCTTAATCCAATGATTAACCAGTAATGGCAGATACATCAGTCAGAGTCGAAGTTAATGTCTGATGTGCGTCGGCGCCCCGGGTGGGCATACGTAACTCCAAATACTCCCATGTTGTTTACTTAACAAGCATTCTGCATGTCATCATCTTTTGCTATTAGGTTTTTTGTGATACTACTGTGAGGCTTGAAAGTTTTCCTTTACTGTTCCTAGTACAGCTAAAAAAACTCAATTAAAAAGTCAACACTTATTGAAATAATACATTGTATATACATGTACATATAATACTAGCTTTTTTCCCCGCGAATTTGCCCGCGCTGTAATACAATATATGTAGCCATTGTTACTCAGTGATAATTTAGCAGGTGAAAGATTTTTTTAAATCGGTCCATTAGTTTTTGAGTTTATTAATTTTACAAACTAAAATATGTACTCATCTTTTATCATTATAATATTCGTTTATATGATTTTTCGGCGCTGTTAATAGCTTTAATAGTACCTGTTGTTTATAATCAAAACTAGCGACCCGCCCCGGCTTCGCACGAGTGCATTATACATAAAAACCTGCCTCTTGAATCACTCTATCTATAAAAAAAAAGACAGACAGGTACAGACAGATAGCGGCAAGCGACTTTGTTTTCTATATACTATGTAGTGTTTTGGTAGGGACGAAATATAAATAAAAAAATATTTCCTGTTTTCTCGCACGCAAAATTTCATCCCGTAAAAGTAATTAAATTTTGCAGATACAGTGATTTTGATACTAGCGTATCGGTATATTACATCGGTGGCTTCTGGCATGTTGTACTACGTCATATGTACCTTTATTACCATTCCACGTTACCATTACGGCCATTAGATCACCCTAATTGAGCAGATACGCACGCGCTAATGGTCATACGTTTACTAATAACGCTCGAGAAAATTGCAGTCCTTTTAATATGAATAAAACATTTGCAGCCCTATTATGCTATGCTTAGCAGATTCTGAAGTACCAAAATAATTGAAAATTGAAATTACGCTTCTATAAGAATATACATATTCGGTCTTACTGGTGGCTCATTATTACTTCGTTACAATGTCTAACTAGGATATTGGGTTCAATTCGCACTCGAATCAATTTATTGGTATATACTTCGGTAACCTTTATGAAACTAAGTATTGTGTACATGAGGTGTTGATAAAGATGATTTATTAATATTGATTTTGGTGTAATTTCCAGGCCCCTGGTGGCGCTACTAGACGGGCGGGACTGCACCGTAGAGATGCCAATACTGAAGGACGTGGCGACGGTCGCCTTCTGCGACGCGCAGTCCACCTCGGAGATCCACGAGAAGGTGCTCAACGAGGCGGTGGGTGCGCTCATGTGGCACACGATCATCCTCACCAAGGAAGACTTAGAAAAGTTTAAGGCGTTACGAATTATCGTACGCATCGGCTCCGGCGTGGACAATATTGATGTCAAAGCGGCCGGCGAATTAGGCAAGTCATTATATCATTATTATTTTTATTTTATATACCTATTACCTGCGACTTCGTCTGCATTTGTTTATAGACAAAAGTAGCCTATGACCTCTTTAGGATAGAATATAATCTATCTCCTTGTAAATTTCATTACGATCCATTCAGCCGTTTAGTCCTGAAAAGGTAGCAAACAAACAGAGCTACTTTCGCATTTATAATATTGCACGCCTGATGATAACCTGTTACTGCCTATGGATGCAACATCAGGGGTACCACGCGAGCCTTGCCGACCCCATTAATTGTATATTTTATCTATATAATTTAAAACGCAATACATACTACTCTGTCTCTCATCATGGAAATATCAAAATAAAGCCTTGTAATTTTGTCAGGAAGCAAGGCTGTCATCCGCTGAGAAACTTTTCTGTTCAGGCGTTACAGGGCTTATGAACCTTGCTTGCGCGGATGAACCCGCTGGTCGCAGCTCGTATTTTTATAAAACTGTTAATGAGCTGTAACATCTGTATAGACAGTACAGTGAACATAATGTAGAAAAATGGTAGGGAATTTGGAGATCCCTGATCTAAGTCAGAAGCTTAGCGTTATCAAGACAGTTTCAAGGTTTGAGCATATTGATGGATGCGTTGTCAGTATTTAGAATGCTGTACAATCGGACATGTACAGAGAGATAGTTTACAATATCCGATAGGGATACTAAGAATACTATGAATCAAATATTTGTTTGACCCAATCAATTACATACATAATTTATCGCGTTGCCCTCCATCCATCTATTTCCGTTCAGAACTATCTCACACATTGTATCATATCGTTCGTCACTTTATTGTCTTACTAATATTGCCAGTACAACAGGTATGCAGTGCACTTGACCGTGACATATCCGACAAGGCAGATTAAATAGCTTTTCTTGGCAATTTATTTAATAAGTGTATTTGTGACGCGGGCCCGCTATCGCGTGTGCTGCGTGTGCATGATAATGAATCGAACGAGGCTATAGTTACAACTTGGACCATAATATTATATTACATTCGTCGCGTTTATCAAACAAATATGTACGATGATCTACGCAGGTGGCAAGCGCACGGTTCGCTTGATTGTAAATAATCACCATAGCCTGTAGACGCTTGATATTAAACCCAGGGGAATCACAAGTCGGTTGCCAACCACGCTTGACACGTGTATTAAATGATAATACTTTCCGTTTATTGAATAACATGAGCAGCTGATGGTTAGTGTAGTATGTTGCCTAATGGTTATATTTGTCTTCTGTCCAAAGCAGTTGGTGCCACACAACAATAAGTAGCTGTAATAAATTTGTAATTAAGTATTAAGTAATGTAAATTTGTCTGATTCCACCAGTTCATTTAATTTACTAGTTTTGACCAAGGCTTATTCCGTGTGGTGTTAGAAAAAAACATAAAAATCTGATCTTTGTAAATCCCTTGAGCACCGGGTTTTTCTGGATAAAAAGTCGCGTAACATTTACAAAAACGCGTTTTTGTATTTTGGAAACTGTAAAATAATAGCTCAAGGAACATGCTTTATTTTGAATTCACATATTGATTCTTAGATGTTTTATTATTGGCACATTAAGGCAATAAAGGAATAATGAATAGAGTGAAGTAATTATCATTTGTGTGTTTACATTCCAGGCATAGCTGTATGTAATGTGCCCGGCTACGGCGTGGAGGAAGTGGCGGACACGACAATGTGTCTCATACTGAACCTGTACCGACGGACGTACTGGCTCGCCAACATGGTGCGAGAAGGGAAAAAATTCACAGGTACTTTGTCTTCATCTATAAACGTATATTTGAAAGACTTTTAGCATTTGTTTGTTATGTGTAAGGGGATACTGTCTTGGTCTATTGAACGGTTTTAAAAAGTACTCTCACTAATTAAAATCTCCGTCAGTCTGGAGTTACATAGGCTATATTTTATAATAGAGCTTTTTGTTACCCTATTTATGAGCGGGCGAAGTTGTAGGCAAAATATTTTTTAGGAACACTAAAGTGACAATTAGCTTGGTGTTAAGACACTTGTAACATTGTAACACAAAAATATGAGTTTATCAAATACAAGATAAAATATGAGTTTATCAAATACAACCATACATAGTGTCTTTATTTGCCCCTTTGTATGATTGTATATAGACATAATAGGTATTTAATCTTTAAACTATTGCATACCCCCTCATCTATGTAACACTAGTTAATGTTTTGAAGTTAGTTTTTAATACCAAATTAGTCAAAATGATTATAATTATCTAAATTCTGTAAGAATATCTAGCCACTCATCTCGTTACCACAGAAGATATCAAGGGTGTATACATATGTGTGTCTGGGGAAACTTGGACCCCTAAAGCTTTTCTGAAGATAACTGATCTCAAACTCCAAAATCAAAATGAAACAATCATAATAGACAGTCTCAACGCTGTACGCTTCTCTGTAAACGGATACATATTGATTTCAAATATGTGTTAATCAGTATATTTGAATATCTAGAGCAAATGGTATAAATATCCCGTATTGGATGACGTAGTTTGACCTCATTATTTTCCAGTAAAGTGTTATTTGAAGCGCACATTGAATATCACGCCGTTAAGGGATGACGCATAGGTTATCATAAGATATGATAGCAAATCGTCTAAGGATTTGTTCTCCTTGTATTAGTCTTGTACGGGACACGTTTACTATACCATCTCTATGTGTAACTCGGTATGGTATCAACATCAATAAGTGTGTACATATACTTCGTTTTATTGAATTAGCTTGTCTGCAAATAGATACTGCCTCTGAGACTACTTTAAAACATCAAACGTATTTTTTTCGGAACGTTTCCGTTAATGCTAGATTTTAAAAGGTCAATTTATTTACGCGGAATGTTTTAACTTACTACGCCGCGTTGGCTTTTCAGAGTAGGGTAGAGAGACATTGATACTAATATTCTTAGTTGCTATTCCTAGATTTGCTAGTCTGTAGTTTTTCGAGGAACTCTCAACTCAATTTGGAACACAATCTACCTTGAGTGTCCTTTAGAGATACTATAATTTGATAGATCTTATATAACAGCAGCTGCCCTACCTTGAATTCAAGTCTAGCTAGGACCCTGCCTCCCACAGTCATGTATTTTCTATATGCGCCCGCTATTTTCGTTACGGGTAGCGTTTACTGAAATATATAGCATGTATGTGTGTTGGTGTGTGTCAGGGCCCGAGCAGGTCCGGGAGGCGGCGACGGGGTGCGCGCGCATCCGCGGCGACACGCTGGGCGTGGTGGGGCTCGGCCGCATCGGCTCTGCCGTCGCCCTCCGCGCCAAGGCATTCGGCTTCAACGTCATCTTCTACGACCCCTACCTGCCCGACGGTATTGAGAAGTCGCTCGGCCTCACCAGGGTCTACACCTTGCAGGTAACTAACATACACTACTTGCTGTATACTGAACTATACATAAACAATAAACATACTAAGAGCGATGCCACATTGGAACGTGGTTCGGGCTGAGCGCTTGTGAATCGTAGCCGCGCCGGTGTCTAGTGTGACGGGTTAAATTTTAGTTCTTTGCTTACAACTCTCGCGGTTCGCTTTCATACCGCATCGCTCTCGCTCTGCGTTCCGGTGTGGCGAGACTCTTAGCCATGTGAATATCTTCAGTTCATTAATGGGGGCTCCCGCATCTTCAGAGTGACACTTTAGGACACACCCTTGGAATCTTCGCTATGGTTTTGACAGCACGAGTCACATGTATTTTATATGAAAAGTGTGTTCAGTTGCAGTCACAATTCCAGAGGTTGAATCCTTAATATACAAATACAGGGCTTTGATAGATGAGCATTGTATTGTAATAATGAATTAGAGAAATATATAATTGTGTTATACTTGTTCACAGGACCTCCTATTCCAGAGTGATTGTGTATCATTGCACTGTAGCCTAAACGAACACAATCACCACCTTATCAACGAGTTCACTATAAAACAAATGCGTCCAGGTATGCCCCATTTATTGTATAACAATACTATGTATACCTAACAGACACTTTCTATATGATCACTGTTGATAACTTAATTTTCAAAATTGTCATTCTTGAAGTAATGTTGGGGGTTTGATTCTGCTAATTGTCTAAAATCTAAAGCAATACCAAACTAATATTGGTCTGACTTAGATCTTGAATTACTTTTCGGGTGGTTTCGAAGCCGATGTCTAAGTTATTGTCAAATGATTCAGGAAATTTAATTACGAATTATAATTACCAAAAAAGACAAGTCTTTGGTAATTAAATTGGCAATTTTTATGTTGCTAGTCGTCAATATGACTTCTGTTTTTTTTTTTTTATACCACTAAAGGTGGCACACAAGCATACGGCCCACCTGATGGTAAGCAGTCACCGTAGCTTATAGCCGCTAGCAATACCAGGGGTATCACTAACGGAGTGCCAACCATGTTGTTGATGAGGACTCACTGTGCTAGCAGCAATACTACTAGCTCAGCGTATCCTCGTGGAGCACTGGCAACCTTACTTACCGCAGAAACACAACACTACATCAAGTAGTGTTATTTCACTGCGGTCTTCTGTAAGGCGGAGGTTCAGTCCCCAGTCGGGCGGCTCCAATTTTAATGGGATAACCCACGGGATATCCCAAATCGCCCTACCTCTCTTTAAAAATAAATAAATAAATTGTAATATTGTTAGAATAGGGGGCTATTGTTAAGTGTATGTATGTGTGTGTGTATGCGTAGGCGCGTTCCTGGTGAACACGGCGCGCGGCGGGCTGGTGGACGACGAGGGGCTGGCCGCCGCGCTCAAGCAGGGCCGCATCCGCGCCGCCGCGCTCGACGTGCACGAGAACGAGCCCTTCAACGTGTTCCAGGTCCAGACACTACACACTATACACCATATACACATTTAACAATCTTACTCATCACTACATAGTATAAAACAAAGTATCTTCCTGCTGGCTGTCTGTCGTTATGTATGCTTAGATCTTTAAAACTATGCAACGGATTTTGGTGCGGTTTTTTAATACATAGTGATTCAAGAGGAGAGTTTTTATTTATAATTCATTTGTTTTGTAGATATTTAACTTATATAGGTGCCAAGCCGGGGCTGGTCGCTAGTATTATAAATGTGAATGTTTGTAAGAATGGATGAATCGATTTGTTTGTTCCACATCACGTAAAAACGGCTAAAAATAATAGTCCTTGAAGCGAACTGTATGCCATAGTTAAGAAGAGGAAGAAGTTCAGTAGGTGATGGAGAGTGTGTTGCAGGGTCCGCTGAAGGAGGCGCCCAACGTGCTGTGCACGCCGCACGCGGCCTTCTACTCGGACGCGTCGGCGCAGGAGCTGCGCGAGATGGCCGCGTCGGAGATCCGGCGCGCCATCGTGGGCCGCATCCCCGACTGCCTGCGCAACTGCGTCAACAAGGACTACTTCCTGGCCGGCGCGCCGCCCGTGCTGGCCGCGCCGCCGCTCGCCGCGCCGCAGCCCGCGCCCTACGCCGAGGGGGGCATGAACGGCGGCTACTACGGCAACGCGCAGGCCGCGCACTCCACCACCGCCGTGCACGAGCCGCCCGCGCTGCCGCCGCCCGCGCCCGCGCCGCCCCCGCCCCAGCCGCCCATCTCCCTGGTACTGTACCCGCCCAGCCCGCCTCCACCACCGCCGTGCACGAATCCTGGCATTCCGTTAACCTCCATAATAAATCGTACATGGTACTGCACCACACGCTAATTCCTTTCCGCTAGACTTATTTTTTTTGAGAAGACGCTTGCAACACTAGGTCATCCACATGCCCGTTGCCGACCCTACTCGCGCATTTATGACGCGACAGAATATTGGATTCGTTTCTTCGTAGCTAGAATATTGGCTACTAGTATGATTGCTCTGACGAGCCCTACACCACCTAGTAATTATAATTGTAGATGAATGTGGTGGTAAGTGATAACGTGTATCTGTTTGTCGACAGCCACTGAACACGTCGGACCCGGCCAACCACCAGCTGAGCAAGCAGGAGAGCTCCGACGTCCACTAGGCGCCACGTTACGTTGCAGTACCGTAGTCACGCCGACACATACAACAAACAATAGTTTTATTCCATCGCAATTATCTCATAAGTACCTATGTCGTAAGCCAACGAGTGATAATATGTTTGCGCTGTTTGCATCGGGTCAAGGCAAGATTCAACTATACTTTTTAAAACAAATACATCTGCTGTTATGTGATTTTGTTGGTGTCCAGTTTCAGTCCTTAAAATAGTTCCAGCTGCTGTGCTCCGGGTGCAAATGAAGCTGTAAGCTGCTTTTTATAAATAAAAGTGAATATACCATTTAAGGCTGTAAAATTAGTTGTTCTGCTTGCTAATCATTTCTCAAAATATTTTTGGATTTCAACAAAATTACATAATACAAGTGTGGAATGTAGGTGGCGCATAATATACACAGTGTTATGGGTCTAATTAATGTTTCACCCATGTCCCTGTGTACATTAATCCACTCGGTGATAAACAATGCTTCCATGTGAATAGCATAGCATGGGTGGAATAGCAGAAATTTAGGTCGTCAGTAAATGTATCTGTTGACAACTCCACTCAAACACCAATTGGATAGGTGAAGTGCAATGATAATAAGTTATGCTCAGGTGACTTATATTTCGTCTACGAGACATGTTTGAACTTAGCTGAGCTACAATACAATGAGTGTGTGAAAGTGAACTATTAGTGCTGCCAGACTTTATAAAGGTATATGATATGGTGTTTGTAGAATTATAAAATGTCCGCAGAGAGTTGTATACAATAAAGTATAAACATATATAAAATTTTAATGTGATTTAATATATGGAAAAAATAAGTTTTCGAGCTTACAGCTCAAATTTTTGAATAAATATTTTTTGTATGGTATAAAACGCACTACAGGGCTCGCATTGCAGTTGGCCCCGACAAAGCCTTGATTCGATGCAAACTCCGTTAAAAGTAAACAATAAATGAGCGAATAGATGATTCTTGTGTTTGTATTTGGTAAGATGGGACAGCTATATATAAATACTGTTATGCGTGTGAGGGCCGGTGTGTGTGGTCATAAGTAACGCGCTGGTGTAATGACGTGGGGTACAGGTACAGATAGATCCAAACAGATCATAAATTGGCAAAGGTGCTTTCAATTATGTTAGTAAGCAATGTTTACACAATCGATCGACAAGGAATTAGTATGAATGTAGGCACTTACAATAAAAGCTATGTCGATATTGAGAAGCTAGCAAAACTTTGTATTTAACTGCTTTGTAAAAACAGAATACTAGACTGGTTAACTTGAGTAGACAAAAGTATGTAGTAGGGCAGTGAATAGATTTTTTACATACTTTATAAGACTCTGGAGGCGAGACAGGTGTAACAAGACTCTCATATTTAAGTGCCAACTTGACAGGCGGCGATCCCGGCGGCGTCGGCCCGAGCTTTACCCGTTCGCGCGTCAATTGTCTCTTGATACAGTTAGTTCCTTCGGCGTACGCGCATCTGCGGTTCCATAAATTGAAGAAGCCCTTTTCTATATATGTTAATGTAAATGAACATATTGAAATACAAAGGATAATATTAGGTTATTTTGAAAGATAACTTATAGACAAGATAGTGGAGCGACTGTTTCATGTCATACAAAGTCACACAGAGGGCTGAAACTGCATGTAGGTCCTCAATAATTTCGTTTAAGTAACTTTATTTGCAATATTGCTTTGTTCCTGTATGCACATAATAACTTAGAATATGTATTGATTTATAAATAGGTTGATGTTGATGATTGTTTTATAGGAATAGTGGTATTTAAGGATATAATATATTTTATATTCACTATTTACAATGTGCGATATATTATTTCATCTGTGCCTACTACAATCATTTATTGTTATTAATTTGCGTTGCGAGCCGTACTGGAAGTTGATGTTGGGGTCGGGAACTCGATGTCATTACGTCAGCGCACGGTCAGTATCCTAGGGGCTGAGCGATGGACACGTTCGATGCAGGTCGCATTTGGATAGCATTTGAATCGATCGCCCGACGCATGCAATCGAACTGTTATTTTATAAGAAACCAACAAATGGACTGTAGATTCTATCATCACACTTTATTATCGAAACAAAAGGAGAGAGTTTCTTTTTTATTTGAAATGTACAAAATCATGCTTTCATTTTAATGTTTTTTTTTTCTAAATAGAGTTTAAGTGACGAATTTGTACATGGAAGAACACCGTAAAATATTATATAAAAAAATTACCGAAAGTAATAATAGCACGGGCACGCCCCGATATCCACCTGTTTGGTAAAACGTGAGAATAAAATTGGTATTTAAAAATTAGTATTTACTTACAGTTTAGTTAAATGACAAAAACAATGTGTATATTTTATGAGAAAGTGAAAAGTTCTTAAATAAAACTATTGTTTTCGGATTAATTACTCTGGTGTTTTATTTATTTATCAAAATTTTGTTCCCAATTGTTTTATTTTCAGTCTTATACAAGAGGTCGATTCATAATAACTTGATACATAATATTAAAACGACATAATAAAGATATACTAAAATAATCCATTGCTAAATAACATTATCTGTTTGACATGAGATATTCATCATTAGTGATGAAATAACTGGTTCAGATAATAATCGTGCAGTAAGGTTGCACATATTTACACGTTGTGATTACTGCAACTATTTACAAATTATTTGTATATTTCAAGCGTAAAACTTTACAAGCACTATATTTAAGCAGTTAACAACAACAGATTGGCACATTTTGACGCAACCTTACCACTATCTGTAGATTATGTATAGAATTAAATTAATGTTAACATAATAAAATAAATCAAATAAATTTTGAAATAAATTCTAACTTAAATTGATTATAATATTATGTACAGGATAAGCCCAGTTGCTTACAAAACAAATAAATACATGGCGTAAGGTCATAATATGTTCTCTGTGGTAAAGGCCCAAACAAAATCCTTTGTTGATATTATATTATGACGCGTGCACGTAAGTACGTTACGAGCCTAGATAATTCGTATAATAGTCACGCTTGCATGTGCAACCATTTTGAATATTATTGCATGCGGCTCAGCCTTCGACAAGTTCGTCCCGGACGCGTGAAAAAAATTTGTTTGTTTTCCTGGGTATTATTGGTCCAAAGATCCTTAACACGGCTTGCAGTGACTTGACAGGTTGATATCGTCACGTAACGAAAAACGGCCGGTTGTATAATAAACTCAATATGGAACGCGTACATATTTCGATAAAACTTCGTTTAAAGAACTGCGTTCCTAACGTTAGGAGCCCCCTGACCGTTGACCGTGTTATTTTTATTTACAAATTTTGTGACATTCCGATGGATTTATCCAAAAACTTTCTTACATACATACATTACATTATACAAATACATCAAAATATAGGAAAATCGGTCATCCGTTAGCAAGCGATGATGATTTTTATTTAAATAGATTTTAGTAGGTTGGTCAACGTCGTGTCATATTAGACATTGAGGTAACATTACTAGCAACTTTAATACATAATAGTTCAATAATATTACAGCATAATTATTTATAAGCATGTTGTCTGGACCTATAACAACAGCATTGAGATATCTACTTCGTTCTAGTCGCATCAAACTACATCATGT
Organism: Falcaria lacertinaria; assembly: GCA_951449985.1. NCBI lineage: Eukaryota > Metazoa > Arthropoda > Insecta > Lepidoptera > Drepanidae > Falcaria > Falcaria lacertinaria. The sequence continues at coordinate 5,527,987 of OX602130.1, read as the reverse complement.
AGTGTAGGTAGGTAGTCAGTTGAGATTAACCTATTCGTGTTTATAGGGTACTACTCACTAACAATCTACTTGCATGTTCTGGAAATCTGTGTTTACCGCTGGATTGCTAGCTATCCCCATACAGAATTTAACTGTGGATGGCGTAATTACGTAACAAAAAACAGGTCGGTCAAACTTTCGCATTTATTACGCTTTCGTGTGGTGAGTTAATCGTCCGCGTCATGTCGAATCAATCCAGCGAAATTATACCATAAAGGCCCATAAACTATTCGATTGATTGTTAAATAACAACATACCGTTTTAACTTTGCGGTCACACATCACAACGCTTAGCAAAGACCAGTCTACTACGACTAGTACGCAAGTATATCTCAATTGAAAACAACAACTAATAATGAATAAACTCAACAACTAAGAGAGGAGACATGTGTTATTTGTCGGTGACGGCCGACACAGGCGTGGTGGGAGTGGGCACCCTCAATCTTCTTGCCTCATCAGCATCCAGTGCCCTCTTCATCTCATAGTATCTCTGCTTGAAGGAGGTCAGTTCTCCATTCACTCTTTCCAACTCCAGGCGCAAGTCTGTCACTTGTCGTTCTCGCATGCTTAGCTCTGTTGCAACAACAAACTTAACGCTCAAAGGTACGACACGCCTAATGGTAAGCAGTCATCATAACCTATCTATAGACTCTTTTTGTCGAGAGGACCGTGGTCGTATTCTCGTGGAGCTCTGGAATACTTACCGCAGAAACTGTCCTATGTAGGTGTATTATCTATGGCAGAAACAACGGTGTTTCAGGTGTTTGTTTATAGTTTTTATTATCTCTTAGCTTTTTTTTTATTCTGTCATTTTCTCCTCTCTAAGAGAATGCGATGTAGGTACCGGCACTAAGGAAACCCCTGCGTGCGAGTTATAATTATACTAGTAAGTACACTGATCCCCCAAAATATAAGGTTGAATGTGAGTATTCGGTTAACAGTGCAAATCTGTGATGTGTACGTACCAGCAATGAGACACTTCATTTTTGTGGTTCTTTGAGCGAGAGCGCGCTGGGTGCGGTTCAACGTTTGCTGTTAGTAAATATATTAAGAAACTTCAGTTATCTCGACACGATAAAATGTCACCTTACCATTGTTTATGTAGTATTTAGGTCGGTTCTAAGCGAATACTGTAGGTACACGCTAAGATGTTTTAGTTTGAAAGTAAGGCTATCAAGCGTAGCGCCATTTGGAGTTATTTTTTATTATTTGATAGACAAACTATGACTATGACATTCAGTAAGATTTGTGTGAAACGTATGATAGTGAGTGTTATTGTTTTTTTTTATAAATTTAATAATGTAACGCCAAGTCAAGTCAAGAGTAAAGCTATAAAGAAATAATTGCCATCCACCTGTATTTCGGGACTGGGCTGCAAGGCCAGCATATCTTTGACAGCGCTGTAGAGGTTCCGCGTCTCTTTCAACTCTCGGTCTTTCAGCACCAACATTTCACTTTGCGCCAATACTTTCCTGAAACAAACATTGAATTGATACAACCATTAAAATCACTAAACACACATCCTTATTTTCATAGTATCTTCAAACCTTCCCACAAGGGTCCCCGAAGGGGTAGGCAGAGGTATTACAACACCTATATTCCACCGAAGCTATTTTGGTGCCAACGTGACAAATGGTGAGTCCGTCGCCGTCTCATAACTACTACATACGTCTTTGAATTTCTCCTAAGACGTATGCAGGTTTCCTCATGATGTCTTCCTTCAGCATAAATTACATCGTGTTATATTAAAAATAATCTTATTATTTAGATTTCTGTGGTTTAAGGCGGTGATTAGTATTTACTTGACTATATTAAGGAGCAAAACAATCAAATTTGATATTTAGTGAGATTATTAATCCGTTGGTTTTTTATCGATTCCTTGTAATGATGTTACACAATTTTATTTATTACCTGCTTAGTTCTTATTGCTATCTGCGCACGCGACCTACCTACTTAAACTAATTACAAAGTATCCATGAGGTCGAAACGCATTGTTTCCAGTGTTTATTGAAATTATTGGTTTATTATTAAAATTTATATTAATTGAGGTGATTAGTTAGGTGATTAAAACTATGCGAATCACCATAACTATCACTACATAGTATGAAACAAATTACAAATCAATTAATTAAAAATTTATAAATTTCAATGAGTTTACCTATTCTATTCATCCTCTATCACTATACCAATCAGATTCATAGTTTGTTCATATAATCTACTTGCCTCGAGGGAACCTCAAAATCGTGTTAGGTAGGTAGTTAGTTAATAAAACCATCTCTATTCGAGTGTTCCTTAACAAATTACCGAGACAGACGATCTGTTAATGTCAAATATACTTTAGTACCTTCGAGAATTCAAGATAGGTCGCGATAGATAGCAAAGATATAATTAATCTACTTACTTCTGCGTAAGCCTTAACTTCTGTGTGAGCCTGACGACCTCAGGGTCAGTGCCCTGCAGCTTGCGCCATCTGTGGACGTTGAGGGGAGTTTCCAGAGCTTCTTCCAGCGCTCGCACGCGTAGCCTTTCGCGGCCCAGCTCGCGTTCTAGGTTGAAAACCTGGATGGAACGGATACTTAAGTGTAAAACATGCTTAAAATATAAAAAATACTTCATCCTCCTTGAGCAATATAAGCTATATCATATATCTAAATGTAGCTAACAGGCAAAAGCTATTGTTTAAAAAACTATGAACTCGCCTCTAATCTCAAGTCTGTCATGTTTTCTATTCCTTTCGAGAGCAGATTCTTCTCCTTGCGCAGCCGTATGATCTCTAGTCTCAGGAGTCTGATGTCTTCCACGCGCTGTTCGTATTGTCGCTCACCTGCCGATAATCAAAGCCATTGATGGTTTTACATGGTCACTATGCTAGCAGTATTACTACTAGCCCAGCGTATCCCCGTGGAGGATTGGAAACCTTATTTACCGCAGAAACACACTTCATGAAAGTAGTATTATTTCATTGTGGTCTTCTGTAACGTGGAGTTAGACCCGAATCGGGCGGCTCCAACATTAATGGGAAAACTTACTCGCTCAAACGAATTCGCCCTATCTCTCTTTTTACAATGTAATGCTGCTAGCACAGTTATTCCTCATCAACAACAGGGTTCGCAACTCGTTTGTGATATCCCTGGTATTGGAAGTGGCTATAGGCTACGGTGACTGCTGACCATCAAGTGGGCCGTATGCTAGTGTGCCACCTAAGTGGTTTATAGAAAAAAAAACTAGACTGATGTCCCAATAATGTTTGCTATGAATTTGATGCTGTTTTTTTAGGGGTGGTTCAAGAGGTTTTTTGTTAGGTTTTGTGTAACCCTTGCGAAGCCGGAGTGGGTCTATAGTTTTTATATACTCTATGGTAATGATCAGAGAGTGCCAACCTCTGTGCAGCGTGACCTCCAGTATGCGTATCTTCTCGTAGAGGAGGGAGATCTCATCGTTCCTCCTGACCAGCTGAGCGCCCACCACGTCGCGTTCGTTCATCAGACCCTCCAACTCTTTCATCAATTTGGCTCTGGCCGTGTCACCTTCCTACAACAACCAATAACAATATCATAGCGTATTGCCGAACATACATACAGCCCTCGGGATGGTAATCGTCGGCACTTTGCATCTCAACACTCAAACTCAAACTTAAAATCATTTTTATTTGACTAGACTTTACAAGTACTTTCAAATCGTCAGAATCTACCACCGGATTCGGATTTTGCTAAGAAGAATCCGGTAAGAAACTCAGCAATTACAACTTTTCTAATAAAACACAAAATTTACATTTAAATTAATTTCTTACATGACAAGAATATATCACAAAAAGTTATCACATAAACAAGGATATTATGCATCAATCTGCTGTTGCCGACTGTAAAGTTTCTTCGTACCTTTAAAGGTGCCTATGTAAGCGGAATGACTCCAAAATCAAAATCATTTATTCAGTTTAGGCCCTAATAAGGCACTTATGAAGGTCTAAATTACCACCGGTTCGGAAAAAAATACCACCTGAGAAGAACCGGCAAGAAACTCAGTGCTCTGTCTTTTTTTTATATAACAATCATGATATAACAATTTGTAACAAAATTCTTCTAGACATTGGTATGAAATTACAAATATCAAAATGAAAGCTACCAAGTTGGTTTTGTCACTGCTTTCATGAAATACATATTTTAAACTATTACAATTACCAGGAGCGGGGAGCCACTTGTGCAGAGTGAGTCTGCATTTTTATCATTTACAATCATTAATTTTATAATAGGCTTTATTTATCAAAACTCTTTTGGCATGAGTCTTAAACTTAACTTATCATAATTCAATTCGGTAATAGATTGTGGGATTTTATTGTAAAAACAGACGCAGTCTCCCATAAATGATTTATTTACTTTTGTTAGTCTAAACCTAGGAGCCACAATTTTGTTTCTATTTCTTGTATGAATATTATGGTTGTCAGTTCTCAAAGATGTAAATAGCCGGTAACGTGAGAACATTAATTTTCTTAAACAATTCTCTTAACGATTCTTGGGGACCCATTGCAAAAATTGCCCTGATTGCCCTTTTTTGTAGAATGAATATTGTATCCAGATCCGCCGCAGATCCCCATAATAACACGCCACAAGACATGAGGCTGTGGAAGTATCCGTAATAAACAAATTTTGCAGTATCAATATCTGTCAATTGTCTGACTTTCCTAATTGCAAACGCAGCTGAACAAAGTTTCTTTGACAAGGTCTCAATGTGAGAGCCCCACTGCAATTTTGCATCTAGTGTTAGGCCTAGAAAAATCGTGTTATCAACTAATTCAAGTTTTCTGCCATTCAATTGTACATTCGTGTCTACCTGCGATGAGTTTGGAGGAGACTCCGTCACCGTCTCATCAGACAATGTTAATTAAATTATACACCAAGTATCACTAGTTGTTATAGTAACTTATCTTTTTTGCCTACTTGTAATTAATTCAATATTCTACCACCATGTTTTGTGGCAGACTGAAATTGCTGTTATTTAATATTTTGTATCTTCATCTATCACGTAACTTTGGAGAAATAACTGAATATTCAGTTCCTCACCACAAATTAGACGTAGAAGAAGAAAACTCCATAAAGTCCTAAAATTGATCATACTTTGAAATCTCAACTAGATCCTAATTTCAGTTCCTTGTCAGCATCTCGTTCATCTCGTTGTCTCTTTCAGTAGCTGAGAGGAGAATACCTGCACAATCCTGTTGAGCCTGGCCTCCTCCTGCCTCAAGGCTGTGATGTCGGCCCTGGCTTCGCTCAGCTTGGCCAGCCCGGCCTGCACCTCGCCGCGAAGTTGCTCATTCTTCTTGTTACACTTTGCCAGCACTCCCTCGCAAGTCTTCAACCCTGACTCTTTGCTACTGATGTCTTCCTTCAACTGCTCTATCTGGTACGCTAGCATCTGGAGAATTTTGGTTGTTAAATATTTATGTGTTTGCATGCGAAGTTAACTTCATTATACATATTATTTCAGAATCGACGATAAGTTTAAGACTCATGTCAAAAGAGTTTTGATAAATAAAGCCTATTATAAAATTTATGATTATGTAAATGATAAAAATGCTTGGAATATATAGACTCACTCTGCACAAGTGGCTCCCCGCTCCTGGTAATTGTAATAGTTGGAATATGTATTTCATGAAAGCAGTGACAAAACCAACTTGGTAGCTTTCATTTTGATATTTGTAATTTCATACCAATGTCTAGAAGAATTTTGTTACAAATTGTTATATAATGATTGTTAATTGCAAAAAAAAAAGACAGAGCACTGAGTTTCTTGCCGGTTCTTCTCAGGTGGCTTTTTTTCCGAACCGGTGGTAATTTAGACCTTCATAAGAGCCTTATTAGGGCCTAAACTGAATAAATGATTTTTGAATTTGAATTTGAATTTGAATCAAAAACATTGATTGACTTTTGGGAAAGCCCACAGCCCTACATACATGGGATGTCATGGTAACATTTCTTCTACTGTGCCGGTAGCATGAACTTTTTCGACAACGTATTCGAAAACGAAACTCGCGAAATGTCAAAATTTCCATACCAATTTTTAGTTGCACTTTTCTCCGGCGCAGCGCTGTTCATTTTCCGATACAAAAATAGTCGAAGGCGATACGAAAAAGTTTTTGCAATTATTCATGCTAACCCTAGTTAGCTGGTTAGGTTGGATTTGGAAACACAGTCTTATTTATCTTGAAAGTTATGTCCCTAATGTTGAGTTGAAGCATTTTTGGACACTTATTCCCACGATCTACCTACTACCTACCTTCAGTTTCTGCTTGAGGTCCTGTATCTCGTCCAGCGCCTCCGTGTAGTTCTTGTGGAGCATATTCCTCTCAGCGCGAGTGGTGTCCAATGCGACCGACAGTTTGCGACTCTTGATTGTCTCTTCGCGTAGAGCCTTCTTCAGGTCTACTATGTCGGCGGTGCGTAGACGAACCTCCTCTATCAAATTATTTATTTAATTATTTTTTTTGTTAACCAGAATTTACAATGTAGATATAATAGCATAGCGGCGATTGTTTGTACAACGTGACGAGCATGTCGGTCGGAACAAGCTTTGGAAGGCCATAGGCCATGCATTTTGTTGTGCGTGGATCGAAACCACGACCATCAGCCAGAAGCCGAGGTATTGCTAATTATATTTATCAAAACGGCCACTCAGGTTGAATGACAGAGTTGATGATAGAGACGGCTGGTAGAGATGAATGGAAGACGAAAAGACATTGAGAAAACAACAAACCACATAGAAGGCGGATAACATGTATCAAGTCTTCGAAACGACATCATCCATTTTGGTCCAAATCTGAAAGGGCCGGCCAACGCATTTTTTTTTGTATATTCTGTTAGAGCTTGCCCGTCTGAACATTATATTACTATAGCACCAAAACTGTAGGACCCTTGTCCTTGTTTTTATTTGAGTTCGAAAATTAGAATTTACATACATTTTTGTTGAAAATAGGAATTAAAAATAAAGAAAACAAATGAAATGTACAATGTCCAACTTTGGTGCCATAGTAATAAATGCTCAGTCGGACTAGCTCTAACAGAATATACAAAAAAACCGTTGGCCGGTACTTTCAGATTTGGACCAAATCTCTATGAAACATGGATGATGTCATTAACCGTTTTTATACATAAGGTGGCACACAAGCGTACGGCCCACCTGATGGTAAGCAGTTACCGTAGCCTATAGCCGCTAGCAATACCAGGGAAATCACTAACAAGTTGCCAACCCTGTTGTTTATGAGGACTCACTGTGCTAGCATTATTACTAGCGCAGCGTATCCTCGTGGAGAACTGACGACCTTACTCACCTGATATCTCGTCAATTTTCTCATTCAGCGCAATACTTTCTTCTAGCATTCTGAAAAAAGGAAACCAGGCTTTATATTCATCAGTAATAAAGTGCATATCACGTAGATAAAAGTTAAAAGGCATTACTTGAACAGCATCGGTACCATCTGTGACGTGGACAGCGTTTTACTATACTGGCCCCAAACTAAGCAAAGCTTTCACTATGGGAATCAGCAGCTTATAGGAATAATTATACACAGTTCATGCCAAAAGATCTAAACATACAGACGCAAGGCAAACACAAATATTTATCACATAAATGTTTGCAGCGCGAATGGAACCCGCGACATCTATACTAGGCATTAGACCGGAGGCCTCGTCAATATAATGTACCTGTCCTTGTCTTTCTCCAGCTGTCGTATGATGAGCCGTTGTTTGTTGATCTGCGCCGCGTTCTGCTCCAGCTCATGCTCCAGCTGCTTGCGCCGCTGCTCCTGCAGGTGCAGCATTTGCAAGTTCTCCAACGCATCGTCTGAGAACAATTAAATAAACGCCGCTTTTGATGTCTCTTTAATTTATTCATGCATTAATTTATTTATTTGCAGACTAAGTGTACAATTTGATGATATAAAAATATTTAAGAAATTAGTACTTAGCTACCCTTTTCAGGCATTGCAATATATTTATTTTAGAGGGCGTATCTGCCTGCATATTATGAGTTTACATGTTCTAAATATAGTAGTTTTGTTTTATTAATAAACAGGTATTACAAGATAAATAATACAGCCTACATAAAATATTAGTAATTTTGTGAAAAGAGACGGAAGAGTATCAGGAAGCGCTATCACTCGTCAATTATCATGCTGACTTTGCTAACAGCATAGCCTTACTACCAGCAAGCTGCGTATACTGAAATGCGACACTGTCTTTTTTTCCTACTGCACCCTCTCTCTCTTACTTTGGGTAACATCAATAAAGTTTCGTTCGCCTTTGGTGGCGAGAGTGAAGAAAAGACAGAGCATTGAGTTGAGTTTCTTGCCGGTTCTTCTCAGGTGGCGTTTTTCCGAACCGGTGGTAATTTAGACCTTCATAAGTGCATTATTAGGGCCTAAACTGAATAAATGATTATTGATTTGGCGAGTAGTGAAATGGCAATAGCTACCACACACTACCGTAGCTTTATAATAAATCAATTTGCAGCGCTTATCGACTAACAGATGATCTAATGATGGTCATTAAATATAAAACCACATATTTACACCTCATATCGACTTAAGAAACGAGCTATTTTCATTTTATAACACATTATAAATTTTACGACCACATTATCGTATCACATACATGTCTGCATGCATTCTTTAACAACATTATTGAATGCAAACTATTTTTATTATTGAACACTAAATTTCAATTTATTTTATGCTTTTATTCTGGTGTATGGTCCTGTCATAGTATTTATTTATTTGTCAATAGAGTATATATACATATAGGTAGCATACCTCTTAATGAAATTTAAACAATTTGCATGATAATTGTAAAACCAAATTACAGGTTATTGTACTCTCAAAATGGATGAATGCTACTTTCACTTAAAATATCTTATAACAGTGGTCTTATAATACCGTATCAATAGAATAGGTATGAGCTAATGAAATATATTTAATGACCTATTAAAGTGTATTTCCGTAAAGCTGCACCCGATTCTAGTAATTATGTACATATTTTATACACAAACTATTTATTTGTACTAGCTATCTAAATATCCGACCACGCTTCGCCATGTAAAACAAATCTTAAAAAAATATCCCAATTCGTTTTTATTGCATTGAACTAAAGTAAAAAAAATCATGGATATTACTTGGAGAATTGCGGATAGTCCCTTATTTGATCACTTGTGGGGTGGAATTTCCAAAAACCCTTAGCGGGTGGCAACGTCGTAAAAGTACCAAAGCACTGTAAATATTTTTAATCTACACTAATATTATAACAGAGAAAACATTTGCATTTTTGTATGTAATGAATAAACTCAAAAACTAATGGATCGATTTTGAAAATTCTTTCACCAACATAATTATGTATAATCGCTGAGTAACATAGGCTAATATTATATAGATATACGGGCGAAGTTGTAGTGATGAAATAAAACTAGTTTACTGTAAGTATAAAATATATATATAATATTATGCACGCTTGCAATACCAGAAGCATCAATCAAGAAAGCAATCTTGTAATTACATACCTTTGCTCAGACGCGTTTTTATACTATAACCGCATATTTATTTAATTAAATCATTTTATACCTACATTGACTTCAACAGGATATCCTGGCCATTAACTTTTGTATAATGTTCGAGTTTAAATACGTTCTAGTAACTTCTATATTGGATGTATATGAGATTTCTATATTAACGATTAAAACGATAGTGAGATAATTTTCTTGCCATTTCCTACATACGTCACCTTGTCTACAGTGCGGATTCGATTAATAAATACGTTTTAATTTAATAGTAGCAACGTAACAAGGTATTTCGTGGTGCAAGGCTACTGCATACAAATCGTATTAATTCGTTCCTGCTAATTTAACGAATGTTTGCTTGTCTTTTTGTCTATGACACCATACTGAGTCCTGGGAATGGAGGCAGTCAGCAGCAGGTGTTGTTGTGTGTGGTGGTAATTAAAACTATGGTAGAAGTATACGTAATCTGGTTTACTGGTTTGATTGAGCTCCTGATCGGTATGTTTGGTTTACTCAAAGAGTCTCTGTCGCTGAGATATATAGCACAGCGACGGAGACTCTCAACCGCGCGTGCTAATAATGACTATTAACATTACAGCGACATCTAGTGGTCAAAAGTCCGTTTACAATACCGCCCAACAAGAACGACTTTAACAAAACAAGTTCTTTAACTAAAATTGTTTACAATTCAATTACAACACGAAAATAGGTTGGTATCATCAAACATAATCAAAGGTCATGCACTGCATAAACCTTAGGTATAAATTAAGATCACTCATGTGGTTTTTCACGCCTTCTCACAAGGGTCCCGAAGAGATAGGCAGAGGTGTTACAACAAACACTGTTCACTGAAAATAATTCGGTACCAACGTGACAGGTGGTAGCTTAGAACGCCATTTCACCCTGTATTTGCCCACGTCGATATTGCTAATCTACACTAATATTATAAAGAGGAAAGATTTGTATTTTTGTACGAATAAACTCAAAAAGTACTGGACCGATTTCAAAAATTCTTTCACCGTTAGAAAGCTACATTATCACTGAGTAACATAGGCTATATATTATACTAGCTGCCCACCCCGGCTCCACACGGGTGGACACAATATTTGATAAATGTCTATGCTCCGAAACTAATGTCTACCCGTGCGAAGCCGGGGCGGGCCGCTAGTCAATATATATAAAATGAATCCCTTGGTCCTAGGCTTAGCCTGTGTTAATACTATGATGTAAGTAACGTTTGTATGTAGTATACTATCTACTTTGAGGTAACGTGTTTCATTACAGTGCCGGTAGCAGGAACATTGTCGACAACGTTTTCGTATCGCCTTCGACTATTTTTGTATTGAAAAATGTACAGCGCGGTGAAAAGTGGAACTAAAAATAAGTATGACAATTTTGACATTTCGCGAGTTACGTTTTCGACAATGTTCCTGCTACCGGCACTGATATGACACAATACGTTAAAAGAAAAATATAATAAAATATAATGACAATGTGCCATGACGACAATTTGTCTGTAACCTGTAGGTACGTATCAGTAGTGTTGCGTGTGTGTGTGTGTGTATGTAAATATATTAATAATTCAAATGTAAAAATAACTAATCAACATCGGTGCATTTGCATAACTGCATCGGTTTGAAATTTGCATCGGATTGACGTATGCAACTTAATAAAAATTAGAGTTTTTTAATAAACTTTATCATATGTTCATAATTATTATAATCTAGTAATTTAATCGTCTTGTTATTGCAAAACCAAGTTATATGAATTCAAACCAAAAAAATGGTGTTTAGGTTACTTGTTTAGTTAATATGTCTATACATTACATCTATGAATGCAATGCTAGATACTACTGACATAATGACCTCGAAATCGCATGGAGAATACATCTTATAAACATGCCCCTCTTTATATGTAACTAGCTTTCCCCGCGACTTCACCCTCGTAGCTAATAGAGTACATAGCCTATGTTACTCAGGAATTATGTAGCTTCCTACTGGTGAAAGATTTTTCAAAATCATTCCTGTAGTTTTCGAGTTGATTAATTAATAGTAATAATACCTATATTTTCTATTTACAATATTTGTAGGGATTTGGTCGTCTCATAAGAGTCCGCTAAATAATATTATCTAATTATTTTTCTAAAGAATTAAAAAAGTGAAGCCATACACACTAAATTACGCCTTGCAGTGAACATACACACAATTATAGCATACAATAGAGAGGTACAGCGAATTGGGATCTCCCGTGGGTTTTCCCTTTAATATTGGAGCCGCCCGCCCGGGGACTGTACCTCCACCTTACAGAAGACCGCATTAAAATAACACTACTTAGATGTAGTGTTGTGTTTTTTGCGGTAAGTATGGTTGCCAGTGCTCCACGAGTATACGCTGGGCTAGTAGTAATGCTACGAGCACAGTGAGTCCTCATCAACAACAAGGTTGGCAACTCGTTAGTGATACCCCTAGTATTGCTAACGGCTATAGGGCTACGGTGTCTGTTTACCACCATTTGGGCCACCATATGCTTGTGTGCCACCTTAGTTATACATATATAAAAAAAAGCCTACGATGAATGCGACCTGCCTTGCGCACGCACTACAAGTTAAATAAACCGTCTCCAGTTCGCTGTTTTTTTTTTCATCTGAGGTATTAAGTGCCGAGTTTTTTGCAGGATAATTATGCACAATTATTAAACTAAGGTATTATGACGAATGTAGTTTTTATCAGTTGTTTATCTTTAAACAAATTATGAAAACTTCAGAATGTAAACAAAGCAACAATTAGTGCATCACATCCGTGAGGTAAGCGCCCTGAACGAAGGTCGGCCGGCCACGGTTGCCCTTAGCTTAGTGCATTTCATTGTGTCTGCTTTATTATGATTAGGCCATCCTTAACTCATCTGTATATACAAATAGTACTATAGACGCTATGAGAGACAATATAAAAATACAAACATCTCACCGCATGGCGTCGAGTCCATTTTGGGCTAGGCAGAGAGGATAGAGCGTCAATTGATCATAATAATAATGTTTGGACATTATTATTAATAGCCACCTGGTCCCAAACTAAGCAAACTTGTGCTATCGGTACCAGGCAAATGATAGAATAATTGAATACAAGGCAAATACTTGGACTGCAATTCAAAAAGCTATTTTAATTTTCTTATAATCTGTTTTTTCTCATGGTTGTAATCTGTTTTGTGCTTTATAATAATAAAATGAATCTTATCACTTTTCATATAAATGTACGTGGCTGGAATAGAAACCGGGCCACATCGCGTACCAGTCAGGCTTACTATTTACTAACCTAGTACAACGCACGGTGGTGTTGTCATAACATAATATTTGCTGTCGTGTGTGTTTGACAATGGTGCTGATTCTGTTGTACAAAATAACTAAACTAAACTAATTTGACAGGACTAAAAGTCTTGCTATCCCTTTCTCATGTGCGGGGTTAAATAAGGACGACAATATTTTAAGTCCTGTCAAATTAGTTTAGTTTAATGATTTTGTACCACAGAATCGACACTAATATACATATAAAATACACTAGCGGCCCGCCCCGGCTTCGCACGGGTAGACATTTATCAAATATTTTGTCTACCCGTTTATAGACTTTTTCAGGCAATTTTCAAAATTCTCTCCTTAAGAACCAACCTCGTACTCGTTCCAGGAATATTCTAAAAAAAGAATTAGCAAAATCGGTGCAGCTGTTCTCGAGATTTGAGCTTAGCAACACATACAGCGATTCATTTTTATATTATAGATATAAAAATACGATAAATGCTTATATCGATGATCAGAATCTTTAGCAAACGTGTTGTTCACTCACTCTGTATCTTCTGCATATTCTTGTTGAGTATGTCCTTCTCTCTATTCAAGTTCTCAATGTCTCGCTTGTCAGACTCCGCTTGTTTCTTGCTCAGCATGATCTCGCGCTCCATCACCGTCACTTGCTGGCGGAGCCGCTCGCTGGACAAGCATCATAATATTAATTCCTAGCTCTTTCCCCACGACTTCGCCCGCGTATAAATATAATATATAGCCTATGTTACTCAGTGATAATGTAGCTTTCTAACGGTGAAAGATTTTTTTAAATCGGTCCAGTAGTTTCGGAGCCTATTCAATCTTTCCTCTTGATGAGACCTTCAATGGCGCGGGACGCAAAGTTTTTTATCAGAATAAATTGGGAGCGCTCACACAAATGAAGTTTCATCGTAATCTGATGAATGGTTTAATATGTAAACATTTTCATTGTTTGAATTTACATAATTATAACAGCTTTATAATACATACTCCTCGGTTTTCGAAGGTTTATCAACGTTAATCCGTACTAGTTTAGGTTGACAGAGCGTCGTCACATCTGGTATCAATAGTTTATGAGTTGCAAGTTCGCAAAACAGGTGTTTTTCATTGATAAAATGGGGTACTGTGCATTCTTTGTTAATTTCTTAGTATATAATCTCTTAGTTTTGTTTACCTACTTCTATTTCTTATTCTCATTTTCTCTTTTTTTTCGACACATGTGACGTCACAGGCCGGTCCCAACGGAAGATCAGCGCTGATTGTCCGTCACAAGACAACCAGCATATGCTGAGTTGGGACCGTTTCGTAACTACACTATATGCTTCTACACTTGTCTTCCTTTATCATATGTTTTTGTGTTGTGTTGTTATGAATAAATGTATTCTCTTTCCTCACCGATCCGACTCGACATTAGCCTTATTCTGCTCCAGCAACTGGTACTTCTTGGTCAGCTGGATCCCCTGCTTCATCAGCTTGGACACCTCATTGCGGAGACGGTTGCCATCGTCAATCATGTTCTGTCAAACAAGATATCATAACATATTATAAAACTAATACAATGTCCCTTCCCGCTGTCTGTACGCTCAGATCTTTTCAACTACACAATGGATGGATTCGCTTTTTATTAATATACGGAGTAATGCCTGAGGTAGGTTTGTATTTATAATTCATATAGTTTAGAAAATCCGACCCGAGATGCAGCCGTGCGAAGCTAGGGCCGATGGCTAGTTATAAATATATTCAGCGTCCCATGAATTCAGTTAAGCGACTTTTTACAGGGTCGGTAGTATGGCGTGGTACACCTGGTGGTTCAAACGCCTATAACCTACCTGTCTGCTTACCATCAGGTGAGCCGTATGCTTGTGAATCAACTTAGTGGAATTAAAACGAAGTAGGGACATTGAAATTAATATTTAACATTTGAAGTTTCTTTTGAACTAGACGCCAATGTGTTACTGTTTTGGAGTGTCTCTGGAAACTCCATTAACGATTAGGAATCATGACTATTATGTAGGCCGCCTCGTAATACGCGTCAAAAAGACGTGTATCCAGATACGTAAAATGCTCAAAAAACGCACACGTTGTCTAAGCCGGGTGCATTAACCTTTAACTCTTTAGCGGTGTTAACAAGGGTAAGTTTGGTTTTGTCAAACTCAATATTGGTGACGTCCAGCTGTTCTCTGAGCTGAGCGGCCTTGGTGGCTGCTGCCTCTTGCTCCTGCTGGGCGGTTTCCAGCTTAGCTGTCAAGTCGCGGAGTTGGCGGTCTCTTCGATCGACGCTCTTCTCCAATTTGGCAACCTGAAAGCGTTCAGAGATGCATCTTAGTTATTATATAGACGAATTAAGCAAAAAAACAAAATTTCCCCGAGGGTCGACCAGGCGCGAGTGATAACCCCTGGTGTTGCAAGCGTTCATAAGCTACGGTAACCGCTTACCATCCGGCAGGTTCCTTGTTTTCCACTTTAGTGGTGTACCGAATATCGGAAATGATAAGAGCATTTGGACATGTGACGTAGTGTTTCATTTATGCGCTGAGTAAAGTTTCCAAAGCAGATCGAGGATAGACAGGTACACTGTACCTACTGGCTGTAAAGATAACATAAACAACCTGTACAGTAAGACTTCTCC
The DNA here is from genome assembly GCA_951449985.1 of Falcaria lacertinaria. Lineage (NCBI taxonomy): Eukaryota > Metazoa > Arthropoda > Insecta > Lepidoptera > Drepanidae > Falcaria > Falcaria lacertinaria. The sequence goes on along the minus strand of OX602130.1, from coordinate 5,512,476 downwards.
AAGTATAAATTAAAGAACGCCTGGTATCGCAAGTGTCTCTAGCTGCTGAATTACTTTTTGGCTTAAAACAAATAGATTTTAGAGGTAGATTTGATGTCCTTATTAAGTCCATTATTGGGACTTTAATGGGATAAATGATTCAAGTATAATAAATAATGATAAATGATTCAAGGATATCTTACCTTATCGCTCAAATTGCCGATGGTGTGACCACGGTGCTCCACCTCAGATTTCAAGGTGGCGCTCTCTCCCTTTAGGTGATCTACAAGACGGTTCTGCCTCACCGCGTTATTGTCAGCTTCCTGTGACATAAGGCGACATGGATCTTAAATCGAACTTTAGTGGGTGCACGGGTCGCGACCCTTCTCTCTGATATGCGGGAGTAATATTATGTAGGTACTAGTATTATGTATAGTTCTCAGAAAATTGGAGCCTGTAGCCCGAGCATGAAAAAATTCGTCTTCGACTATTTTTGTATGGAAAAATGAACAGCGCTGCAGCGGTAAAAAATGGAACTAGAAATCAGTATGACAATTTTGACATTTCGCGAGTTACGCTGAATTAGACGAAAAATGTTCTTGCTACGGCCACTGGAGACAGTTTATTCAACTGACAGAAGATATCGCATACCCTCATGAACATACTATTAAATAACTCTCTAACTCTGATAATGAGTGTTTGCGATGAGAATGGTTTCCAGGAATCCTTAAGAATAAAGCGTTTTCTGATGCTGGATGGCCACCGTGGGAGTTTTAGTGTTTAGGCAGACGGGTACATCTTGAAGGGTTTACCCTCGTTAAAAACAAAAAAGGCGTGCCTTACGCTTGTTTACCATATTTAACTTTACAATATAAAAGACACAAGTCCCATGCTATATTTAATATAAGATTCGATTGAATATTAAGATGATCCACCTCTAAATTCTCCTCCAGTTTGGCGATGTTCTCGTCAGCCGCTGTGTTCCTCTGCTCCAACTCATCGACGTAGTTCAGTGCGTTGTTGAGTCTCAACTTCAGTCCGTCCAACTCGCCCTGAAGTCGCGCCTTCTCTTTTTCAAACTTCTCTTTCTCTTTCACTGCTGATGTGGCTCCACTGGAAATTTAATACAGCATGTTAATTTTTTACAGCACGTTCAGTTTACCTAAAATTCAATATTCAGTTTTTGCTATCCAGGCATTGGTAACTTCATCCGCTAAGAATTTGTTTTTGAGACTAAAACTTGACACTCAAGTCACAAGCTTTGTGCCTGCCGATTTTTATCAACATCGGTTTAATAGTATAATAAACATTATAACAATCATTCAAAGGAGCTTACTACTAAAACGCGAGTCAAATCTGATGAGCCGTTTTTTTTGACTGGCCTCCTATCAAACACGTAAAATTGAATTTTGACGATGTTTCAAATAGTAACACTTACATGGGCCTTCAAACTTTTAATTTAGTTTCAATATTTGTCTCCTGTAAGTGTTTAAAATAATCAACAAACAATCAAATTTGGAACACCAAAAACTTTGTGGGTATTAAGGTACTAACGCGTCATCGTCGCCGGCGCGTTTTCTAGCATCAAGCTCTTTCTCGAGGCGGGTGACCGTCTTCTTCATCGTTTCAAGACTCTCTACGCTTGCCAGTTCACGGGCGTGCATCGCGTCGGCCAGTTGTCGGGCCTCATCTGTAATTTAAAAAAACTTAGGAAGACAAACAGTAACGGCTTTTTTCCTTTTTCAAATTGCGCACCAGACAGCATCACGCAGCCTTCTTTTACCCGACTACTCTAGGAGGTCAGTTTTTTTGACTATTACTTTAACGGCTTTATAGATATCCACGTGTGAGGTGTTATTTAATTATTCGTGTGGAACTGACATTATTTTGTTTAAATATGGCGTTTGCGCTTTTTTACGCCAGCGGGTTGACGTTTTTTCATTTTTTTAAATTACCTGCTTTACCAACCCGCTTCATTAATAATGACATCAACTCCAAAACTAACTTAGCACGATGCATTTTATTTTTTGTTGTAGTCAAAATTCACACCGGTTCAAAACACATCTTGACACTGACTCAACGGACCAGAACTAATTTTATCAAAAACAAAATGATTTAGAGGTTCGACTGTAACATGCACAACAATATATAGCTTGGCAAAATATTCTACAAACGGAACATAATTTTTAGCTACTGGCAACCTTCCCAAAATGGAATCCATGTTGTGACGTTTACTGTAAACAAACCAATCAAGATGGTTGATGCTCTATACGAGCTACTCGTAGACTAGTATACGAGATATCTGCGGAGCTATTTGAATACGAACGGCACAGTGGCGCTATTACTATCTAACTCTTTTTTTCCAGACTCTTGCATAGAAAACAATGTAATACGAATGAATGATATAGTAGATAGATACAATGCGTATTTGCAAAGCTTACCGATATCAGCTCGAAGTTTCTCGATAGTTCTATTACCATCCGCTATCGCTGCTAGATACTCGGAGACTGTTTCGTCAAATCTACTTAGTTTCATCTGAAACAGAAGAACCATACGTTACGCGACTAGCGAAAGCGGTCCCTAAATTTTGTTTGTAGGATCAGCAGTCTTGGTATTATTTATACGCTGGCTACAGATCACAAACAGATATTAAAATCACGGTAATAACATTGGAATAAAATGTTTTCTTCCAGTACCCAGGAAAGCAGATAAACGAATCTGCTCTCTAAAAGTAGGATAGAATAGGATAGTAGGATATATATAATAATAGGAGAGTAGGACAGGAGAGTAGAAAAGGATTGTAGGATTAAGGATAAGATTGTAGGATATGATAAGTAAGTAACGGAACATAGGATTGTGGAACTGAATAGTAGGAAAAAAATATAGTAGGTAAAGATTGTTTTTTTATGACAATATAGTAAGATTGGATGGTAAAACTGTAGAATAGGATCTTAGGATTAATCAGGATAGGGTTGTAGGATATACATAATTGTAGGATATGATAGTAAGGTAGGATATTAGGATAGGATAGTAGGATGACATTACGTACCTTTAAAGATTGAACTTCCCCAATATTAGCTAGGTTTTCTTCCTTCATCTTGTAGTAAGAGTCGTACAGTTTGGTGTACACGTCTGAGTACAACTTCAGCCCCTCGGCCTCTCGCATTGCTTCGAGGACCTAAAACAAGCGAGCCTTAGTACTACAGTTAGTACTACACGTGTACAGTGTAGTAGTTAGTACGGTGACGACTAGTTTCGTATCACTAGTGCCGTAGAATTAGCGCGTTGTTTGCCATCTGGCACCCTTAACTCACCGCAGAAACCTATCACTACATCAGAGAGTGTTATTTGATGCGATCTCTGTAAGGTGGAGGCACAATCCCCAGTCAGTTAACTCCAGTCCAATGATTTCATGAGAAACCGCACGAAGTCGTTGTCTCTGTTCATTTTTTTTAATTAGACACACGATTAAAAAAATATATAGGGTAGAATGATTTTTTATAGCCGCAACAGAAATACATTTCAGTGAAAATTTCAACTGTCTATTACACGTAGTATAATATCTACTCTGAGCCATTACGGATCATGAGATCTTTGAAGCTTGAGATCGTAGAGGCATGAGATACAGCCCGCTGACAGACCGACACACTTCGATGACCGCCAAGTTCCATCCACCTTTTTTTGGTCTGAGGCTTCGAAGTATAAAAAAAAGAAATGTTTCTATTTAAATTAATTCCTGAAGAAGTGAAAAGGGTTAGTTGTTGACTAAAGGGTGGGTCAGTAACTTTCCTAGTAATATGAGATTGAATAATTTATTCATACTTTTTCAAACTCCCGCTCAGCTTCCGTGGTTTCCGAAGCGATCACAATGGCGCCGCCGAAGGCTTCTTCCTCGTCGTCCATTTTGGCTGGATTCACTTTAATATAACACTAAAAGTTTACAAATCAATAACAATAGTTAAAAATATAAAACGTGTAAAAAAATCTCATGTAACGTGGTGTGCTGAATGTTGATGCGGTTGCCATGGCGACCGCGTCGTGGTGACAGCTTGTTTTGGCAGCAAGCAGTTATGTTTACATTACCAAAGTTTGTACGTAGCTCAGTAGCGCCAGCATGAATAATTTGCGACTATTTTTGTATTGTAAAATGAACAGCGCTGCGGCGGTGAAAAGTGAATCTAAAAATTTGTGTGTCAATTTTGACATTTCGCGAGTTACGTTTTCGAATACGTAGGCGAAGAACGTTCGTGCTACCGGCACAGATTAGATAATAGTTGTGCTAAATCTGTTGTACTTAATCAATAAATGATACGAATTTGACAGGAGTAAAAGTATTGCCATCCTTATTTTACTCCTGACATGTGAAATGGATAGCAAGACTTTTAGTCCTGTTAAATTAGTTTAGTTTAGTAGATTGGCGAAGTTGTGGCAGCCCCGCAAAAGCTATTCATAAAGAAGTTGAAAGAGTACTTATAACCGGAGAATGAGGACTGCAAAATAATCAGAAGATCCCATAAGTATGAAACAAATCGTCGTTGTCGCATATGATGTGTAATATCTGACATCTGTCCGCCAATTCTACCACCGAGCGCTCCTCGGCTTCCTGTTACAGCTTTCGTCCCTTTCACGAAATCACTCTCACACACACAAGGAAAGATGTTACAAACCATATTTTTTTTATTCAAATTCAAATAAATGTATTGCAGTAAAACTATGTTAGTACAGGCATCATTATACACAATAACAACTATACAGGCAACATAACTTTACACTGTAACAGGGCACTGCAAGGTAGTAGCTCAGTGCCGGTAGCAGGAACATTGTCGACAACGTTTTCGTATCGCCTTCGACTATTTTTGTATTGGAAAAAAAACAGCGCTGCGGCGGTGAAAAGTGGAACTAAAAATTAGTATGACAATTTTGACATTTCACGAGTTACGTTTTCGAATACGTTGTCGACAATGTTCCTGCTAGCGGCACAGAGTAGATAATATACTACGTACAAGTAGTAGGTAGGGGCTACATAGTGCTCCATGTTATTATAGTACCTATTCATAAACATATTAGGTAGAAGAGTATCTGTTGCATTAATCTATTGTTTACAAGTAGGAGAATATGAACACACACACAACGGAATTTTATATAAAGAACAGATAAAGATTTTAAGGATTTTAAAGGTGTAGTGGCTTTGTGGTTGAAGCAACAGGCCTGTCTTCTGATGGGCCCAGGTTCGTGTCCCGGCCTGTACCAATGAGTTTTTCTAAGCTTAAGTACAGTGAGTAATCACACCATGAGCTTTTAAAAAGAGAGGTAGGGCGATTTGGGATTTCCCGTGGGTTATACCATATAAATTGGAGCCGCCCGACTGGGGACTGTACCTCCGCCTTACAGAAGACCGCAGTGAAATAACACTACTTGATGTAGTGTTGTGTTTCTGCGGTAAGTAAGGTTGCCAGTGCTCCACGAGAATACGCTAGTAGTATTGCTGCTAGCACAGTGAGTCCTCATCAGCAACATGGCTGGCACCCCGTAGTGATACCCCTGGTATTGCTAGCGGCTATAGGCTACGGTGACTGCTTACCATCAGGTGGGCCGTATGCTTGTGTGCCACCTTAGTGGTATAAAAAAAAAAGATAAATCTAAATATGTAATAAACATGGTTGCTGTTTATAAATGTGGTATTTATAACATGCCAAATTAAATGTTTCACCCGTTTTGTGTTTATACACATAAATTAAGTATAAATTAGTTTAACATACGAAGGTCGTGACCGAAACTACAATTTGTTGTCTAGATTAATGGGCGCTTAAATATAGTTCTGGCAGGTTCTGACATTTCAAATTCATTTTTAAGCTGGTAAAATAGTGAGAATGATAAAATTTATATTATAGTAAATTTATTTGACTAATTCCACTAAAAATACAGTACTTGAAACTCGCGTCAATTTTAATTAAGATTTAATTGGCGTTTAGAAGAAAGAAAGAAAGAAATTTTGAAGATAATACTAGCGACCCGCCCGGCTTCGCACGGCCAGCGTTAGCTATATAAGTTAAATACCTACAAAACATAAATTAATTATACATAAAAACCTTTCCTCTTGAATCACTCTATCTGTAAAGAAACCGTTGCGTAGTTTTAAAGATCTAAGCGTACATCGGGACAGACAGACAGACAGACAGCGGGAAGCGACTTTGTTTTATACTATGTAGTGATAGTGATTTGTAATTGCCGCGACTTCATCCGCATAGAATCGGATGATGTTGCTTATACGTATTGATTCCATTCAAGAAAGATTTTTAAAATCTTCTAAGTAGTTTTTGGGTTAATAAATAATGTTAAAAGATATTCAAAATAACATCACTTCGAGTCCCTTTCTTGGTAGGCAGAGTATAGAGAGTATAGATATTATTATGGCGGGCAAAAATAAGTATTAGTGACATATAGTCAAAGTCTGTAGCTGTACTAAGACGAATCAGGGTGAGGAATCTCGGTAATTATAAATTCGTTAAAGCAGAAGCCAAATCTAATTGAAATTTTAATGTTATTTTTTGTCTCTCTCTCGTCTTTGGACTGCAAGGGACAGAAGACCAGGAAGTATTGTTAAACGTGCTTAATAAAATGGCCGTGGTTTTATTTGTGGGTCCCCATTGTAGTCGGTAAATGAGGAAGCGACTTGTTATTGGAAAGTGCTTCGTGGGGGAATTACCGATCCATAAATGGCGGTACTTATCCCACTAACTGCTCTCAATTACTTAGTATTACGCTCAGTGATTTTTACCGCCTTCAAAATGGCGAGATTGTGCGTTTTTATTTTAATCTAGTTGTGCCCGGGACTTCATACGCGTGGATATGATATATAGCTAATGAAACGAGATTTTTTAAGGTACATAACATTTTTATTTACGATCTGATTGATACATGCAACTAAATGATGAAGCTTAACACAATACATTAGTGAAAACCGCATCCAAATCGGTTAAGCCGTTTCTGAGATTAGCGCGCACAAACGTAAAGACAAACAGATAAAAATCTAATAATTATTTTAGGTTGTATTGCGTTGATAAAGGCACCCAGTAATAGTTGCTCTCATATATCTTACATGTACAGACAGTGGTTAAATAAATACGTGTATGAATTTAAAAAAAAAAATTAATTATTTCAGTACTTGTGGAATGAGCTGCCCGCTGCAGTTTTCCCGAAGGAGTATTTGGTTCTTCAAGAAAACTGTGAGAACATTTCTGAAGGGTCGGCAACTCGCAAGTGATACTTTGATGTTGCAAGCGTCCATAGGCTACGGTAACCGTTTACTATCAGGCAGGCCATATGCTTGTTTGCCAACTATGTGGTAAAAAAAGCTCGCTGTTAGTAAGGCTAATAGCGAACTTTTTTAAATAAAAACTGAATGTCGGTTCTACTGTAGGTACTATAAAGAATTTTGGAATAATATTTACTGAGAATAAATAGGTCAACTAATTCATTCCTGAACCAACAAAAAAAACTTAAAGTTCACGGTCTACACTTAATAAATCGTATCGTATGTAGATTAATAGACTATTTTTATGATAATTGCCCTAATTATTTAAAACCAGCCTCAGAAAATCCATTGTTGAACGTAATATCGCTTGAATTGACTGCCTTGTGAATTGTAAGCTAGAATACCATGATCGATGAGGACCAAATACGAGTAGAATACAATACGGTATAAGTATGACTAAGTACGCTCATAAAGTAGGTATGGACAGATCAATCTATTAATTAATGCAATAGGTTTAATTTATGTTTTTTCAAAGGGACAAATTGTTAACTAAATGAAAAATGATTTTTCCTCTTTTAATATCAAATTCAAGGTTTTTCGAAACAATATTGTCTAAATATTGTCAAAAATATGTTTTTGTTTGTATTGTATTGTTAGTAGCTTCTACAGGCTGCCTGATGGTAAGTGGTTACCGTAGTTATATGGTAATTCTAATTTAGACTTTCATAAGGGCCTTATTAGGGTCTAAAGTGAATAAACTATTTGTTGATTTTGTTTTTTTATTATAATCTATGCTTAAGTTTTTTTTTCATGGTTTCTTTCATTATTACAAATCAATAAAAGAATAAAGCCGGATGGCAACAATCAAATGATTAATTCAGTAATCAATAAATGCATAATTTCTTTAATGAGACTGCGTGTGTTGGCATACACTAATTTGGAAATTAACATATTTGATTTTGAATAGCTGCTTTAGATCAATCGAAATTATGCTTATTTCCTTAGTATCCTCGGAGAGAAGACTTCAAAGTCAACGGAACAAATAACAATGTTATATTTCTGCATATATTTATCTATTGTCGGAAAATTTTATAGAATTTAATTTGCCTTATACAGCATGATCACATTGTGTTTGCTCTTAAATTAAAATTTATATTTTAATCGGGACGGCAACGCGCAAGTTATATGGTGGTGCAAGCTTCTATAGGTTACGGTGACCGCTTCCCATCAGGTAGGCCGTATGGTGGTTTGCCGCCTTAGTCGTATACAACAAAAAATTCGGTCTCTATTATTACTAGGTGTCGCCTAGTGATCAAAATTCGATCACAATTCGAAACATAAACAAACTATGACTATGACATGCAGTAAGACTGGTTTCAAGCGCATGTGTGTGTTTTTTTAATTTAATATGTTTCTTATACATATAATAAAATATTAGCTTTCTGAACTCCTTCTCCAAATAAACGAAATTTCATACCTCCGTACTAGCAATTTTCGTAAAAAGGGGTTTAAAAATGATACTTCATGGTGATAATAGTTGACTGGTAGAAAATGCCGTCCGCCTGTACAAACTGTATTTAGCATGAAGTGTAAATAAATAAATAATAAGCAAAAGAGGTAACTGCGCTCTCTGTGTAACCCGCAAGGGATTCCGCATGACATGATTGTTGTTTGTAAGTAATATCTCACCTCAAAATCACTTTTATAATGACGGAAAAATACAAAATTAAATTTGCCCCATTTTTTTCTAAAATCTAAATATTTTTTCACCGCAACATCCGCTAGCTTAGCAATATAATATATATCCTACTTTACTTAGTAGATTTTTAAAATGTCGTGTTTACAATTTTGAACTAGAAAGAAAGAAATAATGTTTTATTTTCTACACATACACGACACAAGAAGAAAAAAAAAAGACACTTACATTTATAATCCTACTAATATTATAAATGCGAAAGTTTGTATGGATGGATGGATGTTTGTTACTCTTTCACGCAAAAACCACTCAACGGATTTGGATGAAATTTGGAACACAGATAGTTTATAACCTGGATTAACACATAGGATACTTTTTATCCCGGGAAAATGTTTTTATCCCGGGATAATTTTACTTTGTCTCTGTGATTCTAAGCTCAACGCGGACGTAGTCGCGGGCAGAAGCTAGTATATATATATATATATATATATATATATATATATATGTATTATATAAGACTAAATTATAGACAATGAGGATTATTGTCTTCATGTAATAATCACTAGTCTACAGTCTAACGTAACATCCTAACTTCTAAACCTACAAACTACATAAAAGATACACATATTATTTTCTTAATCGGTTAACGATATAAAGTCATCATGTATTTAGTATATGTATAACTTTGTTTCGTTATTATTAATTCGATGGAATTGATATACAATTTGCATGTTAACCTCAATATTGACACGAGTTACATTGGCCGCCTGTTGGCCTTTAATAAATAAATTGTTCTTCTAAGGCCCGAAGGTAAATAGCTAATGCAGCACAACACAAAAAGGAGTAATTTTATACTACAATCTTCTGAAATGTGGCGGAATTATTCCAGCTCCCATTTTGAACGGGAGTAAGGTACCTCTGTTCCTAAACTCAAATTCAAAATCATCTTTATTTGATTAGACTTTACCTATACTATACATAAGTACTTTCGAATCGTCAGAATCTATCACCGGTTCACGGTATCACGGTTGAGGTTTTTCCAGTGATATTTAATGATGCAATATTCGCCCATTGGTGAAATTTTTTACGACAATCTGTTCTGCAGTTTTTGAGACAGACACGGCGGCGATATTGTTTTATTATATGTAGTTTTAATACCAAACGCAACGGTATTTTCCGTGTAGTGTGAAAAACGATAAAAAGCCTACTTCCGTAATTAGTAGCGCTGTTTTGTGATGAATTAACAATGTGTAACAACAAGAATGTTAAAATGTTCGTTGTCTTTAATTAAAAAGTATAATGTGTTAGAAACCGAGGTGGGGCCTCCACGAGAAAGACACTTGAACGCTCGCTTTGTGTCGTCGGAGATTAGGGGTCGTTACCTAAATTAAAAGACCTTTCTGGTAGGGTGTATTCTGTAAAAAAATAATTAACAATTTATATTTAAATATTTTATTGGAACATTCGTAAATAAATAAATATCCTACTAATATTATAAATGCGAAAGTTTGTATGGATGGATGGATGTTTGTTACTCTTTCACGCAAAAACCACTCAACGGATTTGGATGAAATTTGGAACACAGATAGTTTATAACCTGGATTAACACATAGGATACTTTTTATCCCGGGAAAATGTTTTTATCCCGGGATAATTTTACTTTGTCTCTGTGATTCTAAGCTCAACGCGGACGTAGTCGCGGGCAGAAGCTAGTATATATATATATATATATATATATATATATGTATTATATAAGACTAAATTATAGACAATGAGGATTATTGTCTTCATGTAATAATCACTAGTCTACAGTCTAACGTAACATCCTAACTTCTAAACCTACAAACTACATAAAAGATACACATATTATTTTCTTAATCGGTTAACGATATAAAGTCATCATGTATTTAGTATATGTATAACTTTGTTTCGTTATTATTAATTCGATGGAATTGATATACAATTTGCATGTTAACCTCAATATTGACACGAGTTACATTGGCCGCCTGTTGGCCTTTAATAAATAAATTGTTCTTCTAAGGCCCGAAGGTAAATAGCTAATGCAGCACAACACAAAAAGGAGTAATTTTATACTACAATCTTCTGAAATGTTAAAATGTTCGTTGTCTTTAATTAAAAAGTATAATGTGTTAGAAACCGAGGTGGGGCCTCCACGAGAAAGACACTTGAACGCTCGCTTTGTGTCGTCGGAGATTAGGGGTCGTTACCTAAATTAAAAGACCTTTCTGGTAGGGTGTATTCTGTAAAAAAATAATTAACAATTTATATTTAAATATTTTATTGGAACATTCGTAAATAAATAAATATCCTACTAATATTATAAATGCGAAAGTTTGTATGGATGGATGGATGTTTGTTACTCTTTCACGCAAAAACCACTCAACGGATTTGGATGAAATTTGGAACACAGATAGTTTATAACCTGGATTAACACATAGGATACTTTTTATCCCGGGAAAATGTTTTTATCCCGGGATAATTTTACTTTGTCTCTGTGATTCTAAGCTCAACGCGGACGTAGTCGCGGGCAGAAGCTAGTATATATATATATATATATATATATATATATATATGTATTATATAAGACTAAATTATAGACAATGAGGATTATTGTCTTCATGTAATAATCACTAGTCTACAGTCTAACGTAACATCCTAACTTCTAAACCTACAAACTACATAAAAGATACACATATTATTTTCTTAATCGGTTAACGATATAAAGTCATCATGTATTTAGTATATGTATAACTTTGTTTCGTTATTATTAATTCGATGGAATTGATATACAATTTGCATGTTAACCTCAATATTGACACGAGTTACATTGGCCGCCTGTTGGCCTTTAATAAATAAATTGTTCTTCTAAGGCCCGAAGGTAAATAGCTAATGCAGCACAACACAAAAAGGAGTAATTTTATACTACAATCTTCTGAAATGTGGCGGAATTATTCCAGCTCCCATTTTGAACGGGAGTAAGGTACCTCTGTTCCTAAACTCAAATTCAAAATCATCTTTATTTGATTAGACTTTACCTATACTATACATAAGTACTTTCGAATCGTCAGAATCTATCACCGGTTCACGGTATCACGGTTGAGGTTTTTCCAGTGATATTTAATGATGCAATATTCGCCCATTGGTGAAATTTTTTACGACAATCTGTTCTGCAGTTTTTGAGACAGACACGGCGGCGATATTGTTTTATTATATGTAGTTTTAATACCAAACGCAACGGTATTTTCCGTGTAGTGTGAAAAACGATAAAAAGCCTACTTCCGTAATTAGTAGCGCTGTTTTGTGATGAATTAACAATGTGTAACAACAAGAATGTTAAAATGTTCGTTGTCTTTAATTAAAAAGTATAATGTGTTAGAAACCGAGGTGGGGCCTCCACGAGAAAGACACTTGAACGCTCGCTTTGTGTCGTCGGAGATTAGGGGTCGTTACCTAAATTAAAAGACCTTTCTGGTAGGGTGTATTCTGTAAAAAAATAATTAACAATTTATATTTAAATATTTTATTGGAACATTCGTAAATAAATAAATAATGTACATATTTTTTTTATTTCGAACGATTTAATATATTTTTTTATAATTTAAATTTTGTGCCAACCCTTTTGATTAAAAAAAACGTTATAGTTTATTTTTAAGTAAGTGCTAAGTGTTTATTATTCACGTCAGAACCATCAACGTGATCTAAATAAGGTTATCAAAGAAGGACATAGCTTCACGCATGCGCAAATGATTAAGAAATTAAACTTAATTTTAGACATAAAAAATCCGCTCGCTTGGTATATTTGCATACTACTGTTATAAAATAGATTGGCTATAAATTTAAATAAATTCAAATGAAATATATGTACAAATTAATTCTATGGCACATAATTATTTTATTGTAATCGTCCTGTTTGAGAGTCAGTTGTAGTTAATTGGCTACTTTATCTATCTTAAAATCATTCAAGGATGGATTTTTATGCATTGGTTTTTAATTACTCTTTATGATTTAATAAATCCATATTACTGTCGAATGTTGTATTGATATGTCAGCGAGTTTTGCATTTTGATAAAATATATCAAAATACGGGAAAAATATGTTTGCGGAAATAGTTTTTTTTACTTTACATAAAGAAAACGCTTATCCATCAAAATGGCTAATAATAATATTAGCTGCGGAACCATGATCGGCACAAAACGAAACAATCATCGGAAAAATCGGGCGGTCGCGATTTTATGAACTCCATACAATCTCTAAAATTTAGATAGCACCTCTTCTTTTCCGTTTATTATAGCGTTGCCAACTAAATTTTTTTAAAGGACTGCTAGCTGGTAAGCATGGTACAACTTTCGCATCCTTCACCACAGACTGACACTGCTCCCTGCCAAATTTTATGATTCTAGGTCAACGGGAAGTAACCTGTAGGTTTTAATTCCCTTGTGAAATCGCAAAATATGCGAAAGTTTGCGACATAAACGCTCATATCTGTTCTTCATATTGACTTACAGGTTTGATAATTTTACAACTGAAAGAGACCATAGACCCGGGTATTTGATATTAATTTCAATTTGAAATAACTCCACGCGTTCTTGAGATTAAAAAAATCTTGACAGACAGACAGACAGACGGACGGACCACAAAGTTATCCTATAAGGGTGCCTTTTTTCCTTTTTAGGTACCCTAAAAATAACTTGCTCGAAGTTAATATATTTTTTAGCAAGTAGGAGTACCATATATCCGACTTCCAAATTATGTGGTTGTGGGAACCGAAATCGTGTAGAGACCACAGACCTAGGATTTTTTTCTAGAGACTACATAAATAATATATGGCATAGTTTGACAATTAAATGGGATAACCCACGGGAAATCCTGAATCGCCCTTACTCTCTTTAAAATACGAATGCTGAATGGGCTGCTATACGAATGGAACTGTTGCGCCCCTATTATTTTCTACTCTTTTTGCCAGACTGTACTATCCAAAACGCTATCTGGTGTTCCATGAGGTATAATTATTTGCAAGCTGCGAGTAGCAATCAGAACATTGTAGTCTAAATAATTACCACGGCTAGCTGTTTGGCAAAATATTGAACTCGGCTCTGATACCTATCATTAGCCTACATGTTGCAAAATAACAATTTAGTATTCAGATTTTGTACACAGTTTAACGAGGTTTTTTAGCTAATCTCTCAAACTAGTTTTTTATTAATTAAAAAATACAAGCGGCTGCCTGTACGGCAGCCGCTTGTATTTTTATGTACAGGAGAGCCTCAAACACAGATATCTTCTATACTAGTCTGCCTCAAACGCCGCAAATATGTGTGCCTCGGAAGGGGCTACTTTACATAAATATTTGCTGTTGTTCCGGTGGAGGAAATAAAAATATGGCAGCTTTTAAACGAAATGTACCATTGACGATAAGAATAAAGGTTTACAACGCGTACACATGAGCTGTTTAATGTTTTTCTCCTTATTAATATTTTACAAGTGCTAATTGAGAGAATAATATTATACCGTTCTCCGTATTTCCTTTATATAAATGCGGAGCTACACCTGACTCATCAGGTAATCTTGGAAAGTATAAAGGCTACAAACTTTGGCAAGTACCTTGATTCCTGTTTTTTTATACCACTAAGGTGGCAAACAAGCATACGGCCCACCTGATGGTAAGCGGTTACCGCAGCCTATGGACGCAACACCTGAGGTATCACTCGCGCGTTGCCAACCCTACAAAAATCTCTTCACACCCTTCTTGAAGAATCCCATGCTGTACTCCTTTGGCATCCACTAGGGGTTTAAAAGATTTCTTTATGTAAAAAAAATCATTCTGATTTTTTATGGTAAGTAAACTGCTACAAGTGATGAGAGAAAAATATGTTGAATTTTAAAACAAACTTTTCCAGCAATGTATCCTTACTTATGCTACCGTGAGAACATATCTCGCTCAGAGAATCAGCATTGCTATCCAGCGTGGCAATGCTGCCAGCATTCCTGGCACGCTACCGCATGATTCCGGTTTGGGTCAGATCTTTTATCTATAAGTAGGTTGGTTAAGATATGTTTTTGTAAATAGTTTAATCTGTTTTGTGTCAATAAATGCTACCGTTAGGTTACGCTATCGTTACTACCCGTGTGTTCTCCTAACTACTTTGGATCATCATAAATATAAAACAAATGAAGACGTATGTGTTAAATAACAATTAAATACTTGTACTCAGAGTAGAGGTAATATACGTACTACGTCTTGTACGCAGGGTATTAGTATCTACTCTAAGACAATACGGTCTTCAATCAACGGTATTTATTTACACACATAATATTTATTACTTCTTAGGTAGACTATGAATTTATTATTATCTATTCTTCTATACCCAATATTATACTATCATAATATTATATATATATAGAGAAAATAATGTTTTTTTTAATATAATTATAATTAAAATAATAGGTACAATAAAATGTAAAATGTTTCCAATGTATGTATCCTCTTGTTGTGCAATAAAGTGTATCATCTATCTATTGTCCGCGCGCTATTACCAGCCAGCGCGCTCGGCTAAAAGGACTTCGTCTCCAAGCCATATTTTGCACGGAACTTATTGCCCCTAAATTTAAATATATTTTTTCTGTTCTGGAATTAGAATTTTCACAAGACGCAAATGTTTCACGTTTTGTAATATTATATATATTATACTGCTCCGCGGGGATGCGCTGTGCTAGTAGTAATGCTGCTAGCACAGAGAATCCTCATCAACAACATGGCTGGCAACTCGTAAATGATATTCCTGGTATTGCTAGCGGCTATAGGCTACGGTGACTGCTTACCATCAGGTGGCACACAAGCATACAAGCCCGTATGTTTGTGGGCCACCTTAGTGGTATAAAAAAAACATATATAGCTGTATGAAAATCTCCAAAATATAGCTAACACAAACCGCTTACAAATTACTCATGAATTAAATCTCATAAATTTACAATCCAAGCAACTACGGCTAATGATACTGCATAATGGTAATTATAAACCATTAAATTAAAGTGTTGCAACTTCGACCTTAAACCTTTAGAATAGAGTTTGCGATAACCTTGACCTGTTGTGATGGGCCACCGATCAAAGAGAACAATGGCCATCAATGGATATCGCTGTTATATCTATATAGCGGCTTTTGTAGACAATTACAGTGTCATTAGTTGATACCAAGTTACGCGACGAGGCGTGATAAAAAAATTAGAACCTTGAAGAGTTAAGCCAGAACAGATATGCTACTACACCAATTTTCCACCGAAGATAATTTGGTGGCAACGTGGCAGATGGTGAGTCCGTCGCCGTCTCTTAGGGACTACATGCGTCCTTGACTTTCTTCTCAGACGTAGGGACGGGCATAAAAATATATAAACTTATATTTTTCGTATCGATATTTTATGTCGATCTTTAAAAAAGATTCTTTTGATATAGATATTTATCGTATTTATATTTTTCGGATCTTCATTTTTATATTGATTGCATCGTATCGATATACTATATCGATACGATGTGTATGTATGGTATATTGATATGGTGTAGTTGACTGGTAGAAAATGCCGTCCGCCTGTACAAACTGTATTTAGCATGAAGTGTAAATAAATAAATAATAAGCAAAAGAGGTAACTGCGCTCTCTGTGTAACCCGCAAGGGATTCCGCATGACATGATTGTTGTTTGTAAGTAATATCTCACCTCAAAATCACTTTTAAAATGACGGAAAAATACAAAATTAAATTTGCCCCATTTTTTTCTAAAATCTAAATATTTTGTCACCGCAACATCCGTTAGCTTAGCAATATAATATATATCCTACTTTACTTAGTAGATTTTTAAAATGTCGTGTTTACAATTTTGAACTAGAAAGAAAGAAATAATGTTTTATTTTCTACACATACACGACACAAGAAGAAAAAAAAATGACACTTACAGTTATTATATATATATATATATATATATATATATATATATATATATGTATTATATAAGACTAAATTATAGACAATGAGGATTATTGTCTTCATGTAATAATCACTAGTCTACAGTCTAACGTAACTTCCTAACTTCTAAACCTACAAACTACATAAAAGATACACATATTATTTTCTTATTCGGTTAACGATATAAAGTCATCATGTATTTAGTATATGTATAACTTTGTTTCGTTATTATTAATTCGATGGAATTGATATACAATTTGCATGTTAACCTCAATATTGACACGAGTTACATTGGCCGCCTGTTGGCCTTTAATAAATAAATTGTTCTTCTAAGGCCCGAAGGTAAATAGCTAATGCAGCACAACACAAAAAGGAGTAATTTTATACTACAATTTTCTGAAATGTGGCGGAATTATTCCAGCTCCCATTTTGAACGGGAGTAAGGTACCTCTGTTCCTAAACTCAAATTCAAAATCATCTTTATTTGATTAGACTTTACCTATACTTTAAATAAGTACTTTCGAATCGTCAGAATCTATCACCGGTTCACGGTATCACGGTTGAGGTTTTTCCAGTGATCTTTAATGATGCAATATTCGCCCATTGGTGAAAATTTTTACGACAATCTGTTCTGCAGTTTTTGAGACAGACACGGCGGCGATATTGTTTTATTATATGTAGTTTTAATACCAAACGCAACGGTATTTTCCGTGTAGTGTGAAAAACGATAAAAAGCCTACTTCCGTAATTAGTAGCGCTGTTTTGTGATGAATTAACAATGTGTAACAACAAGAATGTTAAAATGCTCGTTGTCTTTAATTAAAAAGTATAATGTGTTCGAAACCGAGGTGGGGCCTCCACGAGAAAGACACTTGAACGCTCGCTTTGTGTCGTCGGAGATTAGGGGTCGTTACCTAAATTAAAAGACCTTTCTGGTAGGGTGTATTCTGTAAAAAAATAATTAACAATTTATATTTAAATATTTTATTGGAACATTCGTAAATAAACTACTAGGTATTCATATATAATGTACATATTTTTTTTATTTCGAACGATTTAATATATTTTTTTATAATTTAAATTTTGTGCCAACCCTTTTGATTAAAAAAAACGTTATAGTTTATTTTTAAGTAAGTGCTAAGTGTTTATTATTCACGTCAGAACCATCAACGTGATCTAAATAAGGTTATCAAAGAAGGACATAGCTTCACGCATGCGCAAATGATTAAGAAATTAAACTTAATTTTAGACAAAAAAAATCCGCTCGCTAGGTATATTTGCATACTACTGTTATAAAATAGATTGGCTATAAATTTAAATAAATTCAAATGAAATATATGTACAAATTAATTCTATGGCACATAATTATTTTATTGTAATCGTCCTGTTTGAGAGTCAGTTGTAGTTAATTGGCTACTTTATCTATCTTAATATCATTCAAGGATGGATTTTTATGCATTGGTTTTTAATTACTCTTTATGATTTAATAAATCCATATTACTGTCGAATGTTGTATTGATATGTCAGCGAGTTTTGCATTTTGATAAAATATATCAAAATACGGGAAAAATATGTTTGCCGAAATAGTTTTTTTTACTTTACATAAAGAAAACGCTTATCCATCAAAATGGCTAATAATAATATTAGCTGCGGAACCATGATCGGCACAAAACGAAACAATCATCGGAAAAATCGGGCGGTCGCGATTTTATGAACTCCATACAATCTCTAAAATTTAGATAGCACCTCTTCTTTTCCGTTTATTATAGCGTTGCCAACTAAATTTTTTTAAAGGACTGCTAGCTGGTAAGCATGGTCCAACTTTCGCATCCTTCACCACAGACTGACACTGCTCCCTGCCAAATTTTATGATTCTAGGTCAACGGGAAGTAACCTGTAGGTTTTAATTCCCTTGTGAAATCGCAAAATATGCGAAAGTTTGCGACATAAACGCTCATATCTGTTCTTCATATTGACTTACAGGTTTGATTATTTTACAACTGAAAGAGACCATAGACCCGGGTATTTGATATTAATTTCAACTTTAAATAACTCCACGCGTTCTTGAGATTAAAAAAATCTTGACAGACAGACAGACAGACGGACGGACAACAAAGTTATCCTATAAGGGTGCCTTTTTTCCTTTTTAGGTACCCTAAAAATAACTTGCTCGAAGTTAATATATTTTTTAGCAGTAGGAGTACCATATATCCGACTTCCAAATTATGTGGTTGTGGGAACCGAAATCGTGTAGAGACCACAGACCTAGGATTTTTTTCTAGAGACTACATAAATAATATATGGCATAGTTTGACAATTAAATGGGATAACCCACGGGAAATCCCAAATCGCCCTTACTCTCTTTAAAATACGAATGCTGAATGGGCTGCTATACGAATGGAACTGTTGCGCCCCTATTATTTTCTACTCTTTTTGCCAGACTGTACTATCCAAAACGCTATCTGGTGTTCCATGAGGTATAATTATTTGCAAGCTGCGAGTAGCAATCAGAACATTGTAGTCTAAATAATTACCACGGCTAGCTGTTTGGCAAAATATTGAACTCGGCTCTGATACCTATCATTAGCCTACATGTTGCAAAATAACAATTTAGTATTCAGATTTTGTACACAGTTTAACGAGGTTTTTTTAGCTAATCTCTCAAACTAGTTTTTTATTAATTAAAAAATACAAGCGGCTGCCGTACAACAGGAGAGCCTCAAACACAGATATCTTCTATACTAGTCTGCCTCAAACGCCGCAAATATGTGTGCCTCGGAAGGGGCTACTTTACATAAATATTTGCTGTTGTTCCGGTGGAGGAAATAAAAATATGGCAGCTTTAAACCAAATGTACCATTGACGATAAGAATAAAGGTGCCAGCCAATTTACAACGCAGAAACATGAGCTGTTTAATGTTTTTCTCCTTATTAATATTTTACAAGTGCTAATTGAGAGAATAATATTATACCGTTCTCCGTATTTCCTTTATATAAATGCGGAGCTACACCTGACTCATCAGGTAATCTTGGAAAGTATAAAGGCTACAAACTTTGGTAAGTACCTTGATTCCTGTTTTTTTATACCACTAAGGTGGCAAACAAGCATACGGCCCACCTGATGGTAAGCGGTTACCGCAGCCTATGGACGCAACACCTGGGGTATCACTCGCGCGTTGCCAACCCTACAAAAATCTCTTCACACCCTTCTTGAAGAATCCCATGCTGTACTCCTTTGGCATCCACTAGGGGTTTAAAATATTTCTTTATGTAAAAAAAATCATTCTGATTTTTTTTGGTAAGTAAACTGCTACAAGTGATGAGAGAAAAATATGTTGAATTTTAAAACAAACTTTTCCAGCAATGTATCCTTACTTATGCTACCGTGAGATCATATCTTGCTCAGAGAATCAGCATTGCTATCCAGCGTGGCAATGCTGCCAGCATTCTTGGCACGCTACCGCATGATTCCGGTTTGGGTCAGATCTTTTATCTATAAGTAGGTTGGTTAAGATATGTTTTTGTAAATAGTTTAATCTGTTTTGTGTCAATAAATGCTACCGTTAGGTTACGCTATCGTTACTACCCGTGTGTTCTCCTAACTACTTTGGATCATCATAAATATAAAACAAATGAAGACGTATGTGTTAAATAACAATTAAATACTTGTACTCAGAGTAGAGGTAATATACGTACTACGTCTTGTACGCAGGGTATTAGTATCTACTCTAAGACAATACGGTCTTCAATCAACGGTATTTATTTACACACATAATATTTATTACTTCTTAGGTAGACTATGAATTTATTATTATCTATTCTTCTATACCCAATATTATACTATCATAATATTATATATATATAGAGAAAATAATAGTTTTTTTAATATAATTATAATTAAAATAATAGGTACAATAAAATGTAAAATGTTTCCAATGTATGTATCCTCTTCTTCTTCTTCCTAAGTATGGCAATCAATCCCTTCAGGGACTATTTTTGCCAGTGTCGAGTGTTAGAGAATTTTCATGTTGCAAAATTTCTCGTGTTTGCCGCATTAAAATGCCTAGTGTCATGTATCCTCTTGTTGTGCAATAAAGTGTATCATCTATCTATTGTCCGCGCGCTATTACCAGCCAGCGCGCTCGGCTAAAAGGACTTCGTCTCCAAGCCATATTTTGCACGGAACTTATTGCCCCTAAATTTAAATATATTTTTTTCTGTTCTGGAATTAGAATTTTCACAAGACGCAAATGTTTCACGTTTTGTAATATTATATATATTATACTGCTCCGCGGGGATGCGCTGTGCTAGTAGTAATGCTGCTAGCACAGAGAATCCTCATCAACAACATGGCTGGCAACTCGTAAATGATATTCCTGGTATTGCTAGCGGCTATAGGCTACGGTGACTGCTTACCATCAGGTGGCACACAAGCATACAAGCCCGTATGTTTGTGGGCCACCTTAGTGGTATAAAAAAAACATATATAGCTGTATGAAAATCTCCAAAATATAGCTAACACAAACCGCTTACAAATTACTCATGAATTAAATCTCATAAATTTACAATCCAAGCAACTACGGCTAATGATACTGCATAATGGTAATTATAAACCATTAAATTAAAGTGTTGCAACTTCGACCTTAAACCTTTAGAATAGAGTTTGCGATAACCTTGACCTGTTGTGATGGGCCACCGATCAAAGAGAACAATGGCCATCAATGGATATCGCTGTTATATCTATATAGCGGCTTTTGTAGACAATTACAGTGTCATTAGTTGATACGAAATTACGCGACGAGGCGTGATAAAAAAATTAGAACCTTGAAGAGGTAAGCCAGAACAGATATGCTACTACACCAATTTTCCACCGAAGATAATTTGGTGGCAACGTGGCAGATGGTGAGTCCGTCGCCGTCTCTTAGGGACTACATGCGTCCTTGACTTTCTTCTCAGACGTAGGGACGGGCAAAAAAATATATAAACTTATATTTTTCGTATCGATATTTTATGTCGATCTTTAAATAAGATTCTTTTGATATAGATATTTATCGTATTTATATTTTTCGGATCTTCATTTTTATATTGATTTCATCGTATCGATATACTATATCGATTATTGTCGTATCAATATTTATCGGATCGACAAGTTTATATCGATATTTATTGTATCGATATTTTTAAACAGTATCGATAATTATCGAGTGAAATACAGTGATATTTATAACGATATTTTTTTCTCTAGCGATCTCTTTAAGTAAAGAATAGTAATTTAACATTTAATCTTAAATAAAATAAATACATTTTAATTTTGTATGGATTATTTTACTCTTTTGCACTCGTAGTGAAAAGCGGTGTTACACACGGCGCTAAAACTCATAACGAACTCAGTTTCTATTTCCTCCTTCGCTAAAGCTCGGGAGTAAAGCTACCTCGTAGGTATACGATGGGTCGTTTGAGCACCTTATTTATTAAAAAATCTACTTTTTTTTTACCACTAAGGTGGCAAAAAAGCATACGGCCCGCCTGATGGTAAGCTGTTACCGCAGCCTATGGACGCTTGTAACACCAGGGGCATCACACGCGCGTTGCCGACCATAAAACGTTAACGTTAGATAAGCCGTTCAACCTCTTTTTACTGTAAATAGGTATACTTTTTATAATAAGATTTGTACTAATTGCCAATCCATGCATAAAGAGATCAATGAAATAATTTCTAGGTTAGCACTTCCCCAGAAGGAGGGTAATGTTTTTCGTTTATGTGTATTGTATGTATGTATGTATGTAACTCTTTTCTTATAGCACGCTTTTTATCCTAAGCGTCTTGATAGATAATTCCTTAAAAAACAGGTTAGGTTTAATAGGCATCTTAGTTAGGTTAATTATTCTAAAGCCTGTTTTTTTTATTAAATATTTATTAATTAATTTATTTATTTTATTGGATCACAAACAAGTGACACACAAAAAACGTTACGATATTAACAAATTAAAAACCTGCTTAGTGCTCACTTAATTATAGGCTACTTAATCACAGCTAACCGGACATAATATAATAAAACAAACAGACGGATAACAAAGTGATCCTATACGGGTTTCTTTTTCCTTTTGTGGAACGGATCCCTAAAAACAAAAAGGAAAAGACAATTTATAAGAAAGTACTAAGTAACAACTAAAATAAAAATAATCTATGCGAAATATAGTTACTTTGCTTATGAGAAATAAACCAATTCCTAATGAATATTGATAACTATAAACGAGGAAAAGTGTATATAAAATGTCATTTTCCTTTGAGGAAACCAAACATCAGTGTTTTCCATAATGCGTATAAAACATGTATTCTATACATTCTTGTAGGATTAACCTCAATTTACGTACGTACGAAGTAGGTAATAAAAATACTGTACAAACATCTACTAATTCTACTTCGTACTTTTCGTCGTTGGACTTTTCACATTTTAGGCGTGACGTGGTAGGAAATGGCGGAGGTAGTATGGCGTCATAAGCGACAATGACGCGGTAAGCCCATTTACATTTATGAATAAGCATATCTAATCAACTTAATTAGTCACATGCAATGATTTTTTCAGCATATATGATGAGCTATCGACGGACGTAGCTTGCGGCCTTGCTCTTTGAAAAAGAGGCATTCATTGTGGAATCAATAGCCAGTGTCTAAGAATTCTTCGGTTGACGTTAAGAGCGTATGGCAGCATTGTTAGCACATTAAACCAAAGCTAATCTAGGATTCGGGTCGGCAACGCGCGAGTGATATCCTGGTGTTGTAAGCGTCCATAGGCTGCGGTAACCGCTTACCATCAGGCGGGCCGCATGCTTGTTTGCCACCTTAGATGTTTATTAGAAAAAAAAACATTTGCATAGTTAGGCACCTTTGATGAACCCAACAATCGGGTTGGGAGACCACACCGTGTCGCATCTGTGATTCGAAGAGCACATTAAGCGTCGATCCCGATCGAATTTAATCTCCTTAGCAATCGGTAGAGGTACGTCAGAAGCAGAAAGTCGAACAATTGGGTTCACCAGAGGCCCACCATCTATATTTGCGAAACTTTGCGAAAATGTATTCAATTCTAACGTCAACATTTCCATGGCATGGCTTCTTGTGTTTGTTTATCTACGTCCGGATTTTGATAGAGCATTTATTGGAGGTTGATGGTACTCAATCTCGTAGGCTTTTTAAATTAGGCGTTCCCTATTCTTATAAGCTATTGACGATTCTCACAAATAACAGAGACAAAAAAGATAAATTTAATGGTAGGCAGCTCAGGAAGCCCACGGCTAGCTGTTTGAAAAACTTTGCTAATCGGAGTTCATTCAGCTTTGGGACTTCCCAGAATTTTATTTTTTCCCCAAATTCTCGGATGTCATTATAACATCATTACTTACTGCTTAAACGAAAAAAAGCCTTTGTACACAAAATTACATTTTAATATCCGCCCTAAACCTAAATGTCACTGTGTAAGAAAAATTATATATAAACATTTTTTTGTTACAAACGTTTATATGCCCGCTTTTAAGTATAATATTTTCTTAGCTTATAGTTTTGTTAATAATTATATCGGTTATCTCAAACTTTAAGTCCTTGCAATATCAGTGCCGGTAGCAGGAACATTTTTCGACTACGTAAACGAATACGTAACTCGCGAAATGTCAAAATTGTCTTACATGCCGCAGCGCTGTTCATTTTTCAATACAAAAATAGTCAAAGGTGATACGAAAACTTGTTGCAAATTATTTATGCTTGCACTACTGGTGAATCACTAGGTTAGCATCCGTATGTTAAAAGTTGTCACACGTGAAGAGCAGGTTTCCTTAAGCCCAGCACAGCGGCAGCAGAAACACAACACTACACCAGAGTAGTGTTATTTGACTGCTGTTTTTAAGAGGATACTGCGCAAGTCGAGCGGCTCAAATTTGGAATGGGAAATCCCATTTATTGTACGGTCATTAAATTTCTGACGCATGTAGGTTTCTTTGCGTTTTTTTCCTTAACGTGAAGTTTTTGGTGTGATTTATAACTGAATGTTTAGAAAATCACATAAGGAAAAGCCGAGTTTTTTACCTAGACCATAAGAATAAATTATACTGGGCCTGGACTTCAAATGTGAGGTCGCTCAACGGCACCGACTAAATATAGCTTTTAAAGAAATCATGTCCGTAAAATATACAAAGTTACTTATTATTACAATCCAAATGAAAGATAAAAATGTATTATGTCTCTTTTCCAATCTCGTATAGTGCAAGTAAATAATAAATATATGTACATTTATTAACTCTTAACATATGGCGTGATACATAATGTTACTTGTTAATGACAGCAAAATGCGGCGCAATAGAATAAGTAGATACATAGATAATTATACACTGATTGAAGTGGATAGAAAGGATCTAAGTTGACATAAATAAACTACAATATGTTTTTACCCGACTACCACACAGGGAGGGATTTCCCGTTACATTTTATGTGTGTACCTAAAAACGTAACGGATGACATAAGTGCGAGAATAACTTGCGACTGCGCATTCGAAAACATAACTGTTCTCTCGAATTGTCAAATATTTCATACGAATTTTAGTTCTGCTTTTCACCGGCGCAGCGCTGTTTATTTTCCTATACTCAAATAGTACCATATATTTATTTACCATATAGTTAAGGTACCATATATTTGCGAAAAAGTATTCGTATCGGGTAGTATATTATCTACTCTGACTTGAGGTGTCGGTAACGTAAACATTTTCATCGTCACCACGTCACACGTTTTTGTGTTAGATACAAAACGCCCTTGTGAAATTCCTACATAAACAAACACAGGTATACATGGAACTGCTTACGTTCACGATTCGAATACTTTATTGCAAATATAGGGTACCTGTTTGGGCTTATGATGTGTTTTTATAGATTTACCTTAATAATAATTATTATTATTATTTTTAGGTCAATGATGTTTTTTGAGTTCCTTTTGTTACGTTTTTACGTATTAAACTTTGCACACACGATGTCAGGTGTAAAGAAAAGGATATAGGATACTGTTCACGCCGTTGGATAAACTGAACGCAGCCGGAGGTGACATCACTGCACCAATAAGAAGAGAGAGGACGGTAGCGCCCCAAGCGGCGTGAAAAAGAACTACAACCTTCAACCCAACGCACGGACGCATGTATAACGTCTAATAATTGTGTCCAAACCAATAATAAACAGTTTATGATGTATAACTGATGTTTATTGTACCGCCTGTACAGATACCCTTCACCCAGTAAAGAACGATGAATTTCTCCAAAGAACCATGCGGACGAAGCCCAGAAAAACTGCAAGGTTTTTTGTTTAAGGTTTTTCTGCACATGCGATGCCGTAGGTCCGCTAGTTTCAATATAGATAATACCTACTACCTATTTACTGCTACTTCTCTCGCTTAGCAATCACACTAATATTATAAATGCGTGTGTGTGTGTGTTTGTAGCCTCTTCACGCCTCAACGGTTGAATGGATATGTATGAAATTTGGAATGGAGGTAGCCTATATTATAGCCGGATTACATATAGGATTATTTGGATAGTAGAATAATGCGAGCGCAGCGGCGGGTAGAAGCTGGTATAATATATAGTCTATGTCAGTCAGGAATCGTGTATCTTTTAACTGGTGAAAAAAAAATGCATAATCGAATTCATTGTCATTCAGCTGTCAGTCAAAAACTAGTTGTTACATCAAGCTGCTGTTTTAAGCAATCACGTGTATTTTACAACCCTGACACTGGTAGAATTGTTTACCTATTGGCAGAAGCTCATAGTAGATAAACTACTACGTACAAACAGAAACCATAAATATAATAAAATAATAATAATAATAAGCACTCGTCCTCTTCCATGATGACGGTCACCACGATAGGATGTTAGAATAAGTCCATATTAATAAAATATTAAAATGTAATATAAGTTATCTATATAATGGAATAATAAACAACCCAGGACCTCTACAAAGTCTTGTTAAAATGTATATGCCTTGTGAGAAGAAATAAATAAAGTTATTATTATTATTATTATTATTATTATTAAAGTCTATGTGATTTGCAACAATTTATTTACGTATATATTTTTATTTTGATCGTATTTTCGTAACTTGTATACAGTAGTATAAGATATTGAAAATGTTTATAATAAGTAAATGATTTGACAAATGGTTAGAATACACCTCAGGTTTCGTCAAAGTAGGAAATTTAAAAAAGAAAAGGACAGATTTATATCCACTGCGCAGGCTTCGTCCAATGAACATGGTTAGAATTCACCTCAGGTTTCGTCAATGCGTTAACTTTTTACAAACATAAGGAGCTATCAGCGACATGCTTCGTCAAAGTATATTATTTAAAAGACACGACAATACACCTAAAACTTAACCTCTTTATAATATTAGGTCCTTACATATGAAATTGGCGTTTTTCGTACTGGCCACTTTAATCACGAATTTCTCCTCTTTGGTAAGGAATTCCAAATTCAAATTTGTACAGCTATAGACTCATGTATTTGTGCTTCGATGATCGTCATTCATTTGTTTTTTTTCTTCTGTTTTTTTCTGTTTGCGTCACTCATTTTACAAAATGGAAAACCTTAAATATCGCATTATTTACGAGTACGAGTTCCGCCGTGGCACTAGTGCTGCGGAAACAACTCGAAGGGTGAATGATGTGTATGGCGGTCGTGTTGCAAAAGAAAACACAGTTCGTTTTTGGTTCCAACGTTTTCGTTCTGGAAATTTCGACCTGCAGAACAAGCCCCGTGGACGGCCTGAGACTCAAGTTGATAATGAAGAGTTGAAGGCTATTGTGGAAGCGGATCCATCGCAAACCACGTCCGAGTTAGCTGCAGGCTGCAATGTTAGTGATAAAACTGTTTTAATTCACTTGAAGCAAATTGGGAAGATTAAAAAGCTTGAAAGGTGGGTACCTCACGAATTGACTGAAACAAACCGGCAAACGCGCGTCGACTGCTGCTTTACATTACTAAACCGGCACAATAATGAAGGTATTTTAAACCGAATCATTACCTGTGATGAAAAATGGGTTCTTTACGATAATCGGAAGCGCTCAGCGCAATGGTTAGATCCTGGCCAGCCAGCCAAATCCTGCCCCAAGCGAAAATTAACCCCAAAAAAGTTACTTGTAAGCGTTTGGTGGACTAGTGCCGGTATTGTTCATTACAGTTTTTTCAAATCTGGCCAGACTATTACGGCTGATGTCTATTGTCAGGAATTGCAAACCATGATGGAAAAGCTAGCGGCTAAACAACCTAGGCTGGTCAATCGCTCCACGCCACTGCTGCTTCACGACAACACTAGACCACACACTGCGCTACAGACGGCTACTAAATTAGAAGAGCTTCAATTGGAAAGTCTAAGACATCCTCCGTACTCCCCGGACCTTGCTCCAACAGATTACCATTTTTTTCGAAATTTGGATAACTTCTTGCAAGGGAAAAAATTCAACTCCGATGGGGCAGTCCAAATCGCCTTCAAAGATTTTATTGATTCCCGTCCGACTGGTTTTTTTAGTAAAGGGATCAATGAACTACCTATGAGATGGCAAAAGTGCATAGAAAATAATGGTTCATACTTTGATTAATTAAATATATTATATTAAAAAATATTCGACTTTTTGTTCCTCCCATACAAAACGCCAATTTCATATGTAAGGACCTAATATTAATATAGATAACGATACTGCGTGTCATTACTGTGTTTATGAGTACATAAGCAATAATGCGTGATTGCGTAGTAAAATTGCATTCACCACGCATATGCAGGAAACTGTTAAGGCTACACCACCAATTAACGGATATAATCATTGATAAGCTTGATGGAAATACTGCGTACCTTTTAAATACTGCAAAGATTGTAGATATAGCTTCATAATCCACGCGTGATTCCAATTGAATATTTAATGTTGAGCAAATATGAAATGAAATACATATATTTCTGACACACACATATCGCACATTACATAAATAAGAACAAGGTAAAAAAACATAATAACACAAAAAAAAAACTTGCGACATTGTGTGATGTTAGCAATAGGAGTTTTTTTTATACCACTAAGGTGGCAAACAAGCATACGGCCCACCTGATGGTAAGCTGTCACCGTAGCCTATGGACGCTTGCAACACCGCGTATAGGCAAGCGTAGTGTAGGACGCCCCCCGGCTAGATGGAGCGACGACCTGCGCACTATAGCTGGCAGGAAGTGGATGAGGAGCGCTGAGGATCGAGCTCAGTGGCGCGCAATGGGAGAGACCTACGACCAGCAGTGGACTGCGATAGGTTGATGATGATGATGATGACGATTCTAGTATTAAATTCATTTATTTATTTCGAATATAGCCAAGTTTTCATGTATTTAGAAAATTTCCCGTAAAGCTACATTTTTTGGGTTCCGTACCTCAGAAGGAAAAAAGGAACCCTTATAGGATCACTTTGTTGTCCGTCTGTCTGTCTGTCTGTCAAGATTTTTTTTCCCAAGAACTCGTGGAGTTATTTAATTGAAATTAATATCAATACCCGGTATATCCTAATATACCGGTAGGTTCAGCTGTAAAAATATCAAAGCTGTAAGTATGTAAGTGAAGAAAAGATATCAACGTTATTGTCGCAAAGGACATCAATGTTTCATAGAGATTTGGTCCATATCTGAAAGTGCTGGCCAACGCATTTTTTAGGTAAATTCTGTTAGAGCTTGCCCGTCTTTTAATGTAAATTTATTACTATGGCACCAAAGTTGGACATTACAGGACATTTAATTTGATTTACTTATTTTGAATTACTAGTTTCAACAAAAAAATATGAAAATTCAAGATTCGAACTCAAATAAAATAAACTACAATGGTCAGATTAGGATCTTTCAAATTTAGACCAAAATTGATGATGTCCTTTTCGCATATTTAGTGATTTCCCAAGGGAATCAAAACCTATAGGGTACTTCTCGTTGAGCTAGGATCATGAAAGGCAAGAAACAGTGTCTTGCAGCACTTAAAAAGAACAAAATCCGAAAACTGTAAATATATAGTTTAATAACAAAAAAAACGATTTTACTATAACAATTTTACAAAAAAGACCACTTCCTCCTTACCTAAAAGTTTGTGCGGAACCCTCGGTATATATATTTGTATATATGTATGCCTATATACTATATGCAGCTATCGATGTTGGTAGCCTTCAATAAACAAAATAAATCCTCTTCAAGGATAGGTATTTCTGTGTCGGATATGAATTCATAAGATTTTCAGTTTTATTATATAAATTTATTTACATTAAAATATTAATTCGTGGCTTTTATTACTTCCTTGATTTTCTGGAGACAATCTAACAGTAGCAAATCACTATGATATTTAATTTATGTAGAATAATAATTATAGTTTTAAAACTAAAGAAATATGCTTCAAAAGGATTGTTCTTAGTAGTTCTTTTGCCAGTTCCTTTGAAGGAAATTTTGAGCATTTTTTGGTCTCCTTAGTTCCTTCACAGTTTGTTTTCTTATTTTTCGTTTTTTTGTGTATATAGTTTCGTTAAAGGTTAATGAAGTAACCCATAACCAGGGAAAGCTATAAGGGTAATACGGCGTGTTATTATTGACAAATAATTTCACCCAGGAACCAACGGTCGGCAACGCGCGAGTGATACCCCTGGTATTGCAAGCGTCCATAGGCTACGATAACCGCTTACCATCAGGCGGGCCGTATTCTTGTTTGTCACCTTAGTGGTATATAAAAAAAACCATTAGGTTTGCACTGTTTCATAAATCATTCACTAATTTAAGAATACTTACTTTGATCAAAGAGAGGTGGCGCGAATTGGGATCTCCCGTGGGTTTTCCCATTAGTACTGGAGCCACCCGACTGGGGACTGTACCTCCGCCTTACAGAAGACCGCAGTGAAATAACACTACTTTGATGTAGTGTTGTGTTTCTGCGGTAAGTAAGATTGCCAGTGCTCCAAGAGGATACGCTGGGCCAGTAGTAATGCTGCTAGCACAGTGACTCCCTGGTATTGCTAGCGGCTACGGTGACCGCTTACCATCAGGTAGGCCGTATGCTAGTGTACCTTAGTGGTAAAAAACTATACGAACCAAATAAATAAATGTCGATGCTAATAGAACATGTTATATTAGCATCGGATGGTACGATTAGATAACGCTTAGTGCTTTTAAATTAGATTGTAATAATTAATTTTATTAATAAGTATATTAGCTACCATGTTTTTTGGGTTCTATAAGGAGTTTACATACCGAAGCTGTAGCAACAACAATGTTCGACTACGTTTGCGTATCGCTTTCGACTACTTTTGTATGGGGAAATGAACAGCGCTGCGCCGGTGAAAAGTGGAACTAATAGTTAGTATGAACATTTTGAAATTTCGCGAGTTACGTTTTGGAATACGTAGTCGTAAATTATTCTTCCTCGGCTTTTCTTTTTTCACGTTTGAATTCGGTTACGAGGTGGACTGAGTTTTAAGCGGGAATCAGGCGGAGTGGTTGAGATTTTTCCAGTATCTCGTGAATGTGTTATATCTTTGGTGTGTAATTTCGGTGTCATTTTGTGTAGTAAAGTTTCATTTAGTGACTTACTCTTCAAATATTTTTGCCAGTGTTGTGTTAGAAAATTATTAAGTTTCTCAATTTCTAGTGTCGATTGCACTAAAATGCCTAGTCTCATGCGTTCTAGGGCTTATGGGAGTTTCTGGAGATAATCCACGGCAGTAGCAGATCGCAACATGCCTTTAGGTCAGAGGTCACCTATTGACCAAATGATAAAAGGTGCGTACTCCAGCATTATGTTTATAATGTTGTTATTTCAGGAAGTAGAAGAAGACAGAGGGGGAAAAACTGCGTAAAATAATTATGATGCAAATTTCATCGAATGTTGAATTATTAAATTTTACTGTTAAATTTATATAGACTTAAATTAAGAACTAAACCTTAAACTAAAAACCTTAAAAAGTATAATATAATAATGAAAATATATTATTAAAAGGAGCCCCTTTAGGCAAGGTTTTGAAGACACTGGCAGCGTTCCCCCTCTGAATAGCTAGACTAATAAAATTCTTTGTCCGAGTACTTAAGTTTACTGAGCTTTTTATATGTGTGCATCACGTGTGCATTTTAAAGTCATTAGAGTTATTTGAGTCATATTTTTTAAAATTGTGTCAAGTTTCGCCAATTTGTCTTAAAATCTAAATTCTATAATATAAAAATGAATCGCTGAATGCGTTGCTAAGCGCAAATCTCGAGAGCTGCACTGTTTACTCTAATTTATATAAATTAGCAAGTATTATCTGAAGATATCAAATAATTATAACATACAATTGTATAAATGGATAATATTAATAAAATTATTGCGTTCAATCAGGAAATAAAAAAAAAGCTGTATTTTTTATCGAGAATAATATGTTGACTTAAATTACTATTATTATAAATTAAATAAATATATACATGTCGTCTCGTAACATTATTCCGAGGAACAGGGATAGTAGACAGTTTTAGTTACAGTTTTTTTTATGTAAGTAACGAGCTCGAGAAAAGGCGATAGAGAAGGAGAACGCCGCAGCTATTTATAAAAGCTATTTACAAAATATGTTATGGGTGTTAAAATGATACGGTTTCTTCAACAAAAGTGACCTAGAGCGATGCCACACGGGCGACGCCGCTTCGCTGCGACGTCGCAGCGTTGACGCTCCGTAGTTCTACATACAAATCTGCAAGCCAGACCACGGTGCGCAATAACAACGTGCGTCGAAACAACGCACGCGCAGCGCACATGGAGTGAGGAAGACGAGGCGGGAAGGCAGTATTGTTTAGAATATTGAAGCTGCATAGCGTTGCGTCGTCGCAGCGCTCGTGTGGCACTTATTGCGTTAAAGTCACTGCGTTGCGACGTCGCTGCGCAGCGGCAGCGCCCGTGTGGCACCGCTCTTATTTCTCAGCTTTGGTTGAAGAAAGGTCTACGCGTCGTCGTGGCCTCTCACGCGAATGCGACCATCGTGTTGTGACGCTGCTACGACATCCAGACCTCGTCGTGGCATCATGCTGCTCGACCAACGTAGCGCCCTAATGATGTGACGTGGAGGTCCTGAAACACGTGCCTGAAGAAATCACACCTGGCCACTGGGAGGAAATCACACCTGGGCGCAGGCTGTTTGAAGAAACCGGATCGTATTAATTTAAGCGGAATAAAGCAAATTATATAATATTTTGTATTTCATGAATACCTATGAATTTCCGCAAAGTAACACCAGATTCTATACAATATCCGCTATATTTTACAGGATATTATATTAATTTCGCTTATTACCAAGGCGATGTCAGATGTTACTTGACTTGCGACTACTGAAAG
The DNA here is from genome assembly GCA_951449985.1 of Falcaria lacertinaria. Classification (NCBI taxonomy): domain Eukaryota; kingdom Metazoa; phylum Arthropoda; class Insecta; order Lepidoptera; family Drepanidae; genus Falcaria; species Falcaria lacertinaria. The sequence continues at coordinate 5,479,189 of OX602130.1, read as the reverse complement.
GCACGTTCGTATTCGTATATTAAGCATTTTTTGTCTCAAGAATAATATGCATATCTTGAAGCCTTAATTAGATATCTGTGATTAAATGTAATTACTGTTTTGTGGATATGCCAACTAAATCATCGTCAAAGCTATCTGCGATTTATGAAAATCTCGGCGGGGGGCCAAACATTATTTCTTCCGTACCGTTACGACTCAGAAGGTCGCTGATTGAAACTTTAATAAAGATGATTGTTACATGAAAAAAAGACTGCACTGAGCTTCTTGCCGGTTATTCTCAGGTGCCTATTTTTTCCGAACCGGTGATAAATTCGATCTTCATGAGTGCCTTGTTAGGGCCTAAAGTGAATGAATGTTTTTTGATTTTGATTTGTTTTGTACCCTCGTGGCGGTTTTCAAGTTATAAAATAAAAACCGTTAAGAAAGATTTTGCTGTATTTATTAATTAGTTAAGTCTACAAAAAACTTTAAAATCAAGATAAATTATCAAAAATGCAACTTCTGCATAAATTATATTTAAAAATAAAGATTAAACTGCAAATGCATTCTCGGGAAGTCCTTCACATCGAACCCCTCGCACCGGACATCTTTAAAACATCAGGCATCCATCACAAATCTAGGCATCTGCACATTCAGGAATGTCTGCTATGCACATGCATTCGTCATGACCCCAACAATGGCAGCTAGAGCACTAATTTGGGTTAAGGGGCCGTTTCATATTTTGAATTTTATTTCATTATTTTCTTTTCTTCCTTACCGTTCTTTCCATATTCTTTTTCATTAACAACTTTGTACTTCTGTCCTCTGTAATAGCGTACAAAATTAGTATCATCAATACATTTATTTACGAGAAAAAATATATTTTTACTGTCTGTTGTTAAGAGACTACTTTGCGTTCGGTATTAAGGGACAAGATAATGACAATATTACATCTTCTATACCCATTTTGAAGGTCAACAAAAAAAATCATAGTGTAGGATATAGATTAAAACACCGAAACTCTGATAGTCCAAAATTGAAGAATGCGTTTATTAAAGCACTGTATCGTAAAGAAATCACGGAACGACTGACTCATTAACAAATTACCTACATATTTTTTAACATAAAAAACGACATGCACCCTCAAATATCGATATTTCATTATCTTTAAAAAGTTTTAACAGATGGCGTACTAGTCCTAAATATTCCATATGAGTACATAAAAAAGTATCTAGAAACATGTAAAAGGATCAACAAGGTAAATAGACAAATATACAATCAAATATACGTCGCCTACAATTCCACCCCCTTAGTGCTGAACTAATAAAAAAAATACTAACAACAACAATATACATAAGGTAAAATAAAACAAAGGCAAAGTAATGAGTGGGTTCAGCACTAATCATCCACAGGTGTGAGTAGGGCGACGCGTGTCACAGGTCGTCGCAGCAACCCTGTGCGTGTGCGCACATCTACTATACGCACGCGCCCGTCATCACCAGCGTGCGTCGCACTCACTACACCATGACGCCACGAGCCACGTTCTAAATTAGGGTCTACAAGTAAAACATAATCACCATCCCGCAACGCTCTCTCATCACTAGTCCATTTTTGTCTAGGCAGTAAAGTAGGCAAATATTCTTTTAACCACCTAACCCAGAACATATCCGTTAATCGTTGTGCTACTCGCCACTGTTTCCTAAGACAAAGGTCATCGTCATCATACCTGCCAAAGAGAGGACCATTAGAGGAAGTGTAGTGTAGGAGGAAGCGTTAACCCCCAATCAAAAAATGATTGGGGGTTAACGCTTCAGGGTAGCTTGGGTCAGCAGAGACGTGTGTGATAGGGCGACTGTTAACGAGCGCTTCGACTTCTACCAGAAAGGTAGACAAAGTTTCCGGTTGTGGGGCGCGTTCTTTCAGAACAACTTTGAGTGCCGTTTTTACAGTTTGAATAATACGCTCCCACGCACCTCCCATCTCTGGTGCGCCAGGTGGTATAAATCGCCACTCGATACCTCTGGTCGTGCCGTCATCACGTAGCTTATGCGTGTTAAGCTCCTCCAAATTACGTTTTAGTTCCGCGTCGGCTCCTTTTAAATTCGTACCATTGTCGGAATAGATGACGGCTGGCGTACCTCTGCGTGATATCATTCTGCGAAGCGCCATGATAGTGGAATCAGTAGAAAGACTTTCAGTTAGTTCTAAATGGATGGCGCGGATAGTCAGACATGTAAACAGCACTCCATATCTCTTATGTCTCCTACGACCCACCGTAACCTCCATCGGGCCAAAGAAGTCTACTCCCGTGAACGTAAATGGGAGCCGGTTGTGCTGTAAGCGTGCGGCAGGTAGGTTGGCCATGCGTTGAGGTTTTGGAGCAGCGCGTCGAAACTTGCAAAACAAACAACGAGCCGCTACGGCTCGCACAGTCGGCCTCAATTTAACCACCCAATATCGTTGCCGCAATTCATTAACGACTAATTCATTAGCCCCATGTAAAGCACGTCGATGATAATAATCAACAAGGAGTCTAGTTATCCGGTGACCACCATCCAATATGACAGGGCTTATTGTAGACTGATTAACACCATCAATCTTGTCTATACGACCACCAACACATAATAGGCCTTTGTCATTAAGGGTTGGCGTCAAATTTAATAACCGACTACTAGACAATAAAGGTTTATTTTGCTGCATATAATTTAATTCCAACGAAAACGAATCTTGTTGAGATTTTAATAATAACAATATCTCAGCTTTATTCATAAAATTAACATTTAATTGAATGTCTTTAGATCGATTTCGACAACGTGCAATAAATAACAATACATTTGCAGTAACTCTGACAAGACGTAACCAAGAAGAAAATTTCATTTCATCAGGTAACGAAGATTCTAATATTTTGACACACACTACATTAATATTCCGTTCCTTACAAATCACTTCGTCCGAAAGCTTAGCACTTTTTAAATCTTTCGGCCATTTGTCTTCTAACTGCCGTAAAAAGTGAGGACCTTGGAACCAGACATCTGAATATTGGAGCGGAGGTGTATCATCCTTGGTCGCCACGTCAGCCACATTTAAGCTAGAGGGGACGTAACGCCATTCAGACAAGGACGTAAGCTCATCAACTTCACCTAATCTGTGAGCTACAAATGGCTTGTAATTCCTAGGGTCGCTACGGATCCACTGCAAGACAGTAGTAGAATCTGTCCAGAAAAATCGCTTGACTGCTTTAACATCCTTATGTTCCTTCTGCACTGTATCGGCAAGGCGCGCGGCTAATAAAGCGCCTTGTAGTTCCAACCGGGGAATAGAAACGGGTCGAAGCGGAGTCACTCTGCTTTTGCTGGCTGCGAAGCATACGCACACACTTCCGTCCGATCTCGTAAAACGCCAGTAAATTACCGCGGCATAGGCCTTGATGGATGCGTCACTGAAAATGTGCATTTGCGTGTCTATTACTACGTTCATAACCACTTGTGTGCTAGGTGTAAGTGGTGACAGTGAGTCACAGTCAGTCCAAGTCCCGGCACTATACCAACGTGGTATACGCAAGGCAACTAACTGTTTTAATTCATCGATCCACTTCATCCATCTAGCATGATCATCTAAATGGATGTGGCATCTCCAGTCAACACCACTTCTGTGCACATTTTGTAACATTATTTTACTTTTTATTATAAACGGTGCCAAAAAACCGTGCAAATCGTAGACCGACATGATTATACTAAGCATTTTTGCCTTGGTAGGTGGCGTACTTCCATCTAATATTTCCGCCGGTATTCGGTCTAACGAAATTTTGAAACCAAATGTATCATCACTCGGATGCCACATCAATCCAAGTGTGCTCTCAGTTGTATTCATGGCTCCGTTCTTAAATTGTATCGCCGAGGTGGCGAGCGCATCAGCTGGTATTGTATTCAAAACCGGTTTGCTATTGCTCGACCAACCTCTTATCTCAAACCCTCCCTGTTTGTCAATTGAAGTTATGTCACGGACTAATTTACTTGCCGTTTCGTCATCATTAGTAGAATGCAGACAGTCATCCATATAATGATCATTAAGTATAACTTGGACGGCTTGGGGGTTCAAGTCCTCGTATTTAAGTGCGTTCTTATTTTTTATATATTGCGCAATAAAGGGTGAACATGTGGCACCAAAAATCAAACTATTCATAACACATACTTTAATCGGACTATCGGGTGTGTCTTGCCACAAAAATCTAAGTATATGTTGATCTTGAGGGCGTATTTTAACGCGTAAAAACATATCTTTAATGTCGCCAATAATTACTATTTTATTCTCGCGAAATCGAAACATTATACCTAAAAGCGAATTATATAAATCCGGGCCAGTAAGTAAATAATCATTTAAACAACTACCTTCGACCTTTGCGGCAGCGTCAAATACCAAACGTAGTTTATTAGGTTTGTTGGGATTTTGCACTCCAAAATGGGGAATGTAACAAACACGATCAGCTGAAGGTTCACTATCGTCGAGTACTCGAGCGTAACCACTATCAAATAACTTCCGCATTTCTTGTTTATATTTTTCAGCGTAGCTACTATCCTTTGAAAACTTTCGCAACAATAACTTCAAGCGTGATAATGCACAATTGTAGGTATCAGGCAATTTAAAATTATCATTCTTAAACGGTAGGCCAACTTCCCACCTGTTCCCCATATGACGTGCAGTATCATCCAAAATTTGCATAGCTCGGACATGTAACGTATTTTCGCGTCGTAATGGGTGGACTCCTATTGAATCTAAATCAAATGATTTTTTTATTAGGTCATTCAGTTCGCTAATGTTAGGACAATCCTCTTCTGTGAGAGAGTGCGCGAGATGGCTAATATGGTTTATTTGACTTACCCTGGAGCTGGAGTGAGTGCGATGCCTGCCGTGATAGCCATGTATAGCCCATCCCAACAAACATCGTGAAGCATACGGAGAATTTTTATCACCATGAATTATTTCGTGAGGTGCTATTAAGAAATAATTATCTTGACCAATGAGAACTCGCGGCACTACACGATCTTTGCATACAAAATCTTTGACAGCGGCCAAATGAGTACAATTAATTTTGTTGATAACAGATAAATTTTGCACTGACAACTTAAACTTTGAGGCTTTACGCAACTTAATACTGTAACTATTGTTATCACTGCCACATATCTGAACAGGCACCTTCGGTGCGTCTGATTGATACACTTCAATTCCGAAGGCATCAGTAAACTTTATAGGACGCGATTTTTCACATGGTAAACCTAAACTATCGGCTAAGTCGGAATCGATCATCGATATTGATGCACCATCATCCAAGAGGGCATGCGTATGCACAACACCTTTAGGGCCACTTAACTTCACTGAAACCACTTTTAATAACATGACCTCGGTTTGGCATGCTGACGTGACGTCACCGTTATTAACTACGTGAGCGACAGTCGCGTCAGTGATCGATGGAACTGCATCCCGTGACGCGTCGCTCTCTTGTGATTGTGACGTACTCGCAGGCTTCGTCCAGTGCAGTAGGCGGTGGTGTGCGAGACCACAGTTATTCATGTCGCAGACAGGTGCAGGGCATGTGTTTCTATCGTGTCGAGTGATAAGGCAGCAATAACACAATCCGCGCGTTTTAACAAAACGCCATTTATCCTTACGCATCGCTCGCTTAAACATGCGACAATCCGGTAACGAATGCGCTCCTTTATGACAGAATTTACAATTGTTGCTTTCCTCGGTATATGAAGTGGTATGTATAGGCCTATTATAACGATGTTTATTTTCTTCCGTTCGCCTGCCTATTTCAATTGGCTTCTTAATTTCGTGCGGTTGTGTAAAACCAACTAGGGATAATCTCTCTGCCTCTGTTTTTAAAAACATTGCCAGCAGCTCGAGTTTCGGTCTGCCTTCGAGTAATCTATTATAAGCATAGTCAGTCCACTTTGAAAGTAAGGTGCTCGGTAACTTGGATGTCACAGCTACGGCGAGTTCTGGACTGCGCAGGTAATCAACTTGATTTAAGGCTCGGATTGTAGCAACACAATTATTTATCTTCACTGCGAAATTAATCAGGTCTTGTTGGTAATATGTCGGCAAAGGTTGTAATTTTCTTATCTGTGACGTAATCTTGAACATAATTATATCTGATCGACCAAATCTTAGCTCGAGAGCCTCCATCACCGCCCAAGGCGGAGTGTTGCCGATCAGTAAATCTGTCACCGTCTCTTTGGCCTCACCTTGCAATGCTCTTCTCAGTCTCCATAAATTTTCCGAGTCACTAAACTTACAAATGTGCGTTGATTCTTCATAAGCACTTTTGAAATGCAGCCATTCGATGCAATCACCACTAAATATTGGTAGCTCTCGTGGCGTGGCAAGACGGCTGAGAAGACGTGACTCCTGGTGACTCGTAGACTGGTTTATCATGTCTTTCAAAGTACATGCCAGTTGCTGTATGCTGTTGTCAACTGGCGGGGCTGGTGTATGCTGGTCCAGCCATTTCTCAACATCAGAGTGAGCGCGGCTATGGGATAAAGACTTATGGCTTTCACTGCCACCGCTCACGTCTCGGTCTACTTCTTTATCGGTGATATGTGACTTTTCCTCGGCATCAACCTTGGCAAGGTCAACCTCCAGCTGCTTGTCAATAAGCTCTAACTGAATCTTGGCCTTTGCCGCAGCGGCTTCGAATTCCAGCTGCTTACGACGAGTTATTGACGACGCCGTAGACTTCTTGGTTTTTACCGTTACTGAAGTTCGAACCGACATGCCGGGCGTAACTGCGCACGCTTTAGGTGTCGATTCACGTTTGAATTCATCTCGTGACGTTTTATGACTATCGGTGCCACAAGAGGGAATCGGGTCCATCGACTTCTTAAATTCTTTAGATAGTGCATTCTCCGACTTGCTGACGTCACAAAGTTCTAGTCGCTGACGTCGAGTTAAAATCTTAGATATCGGTGTTTGCGACATCACACTGTGCACTGATTAATGATCCTGCTCGAAGACCAAAACCTATTGTAGGATATAGATTAAAACACCGAAACTCTGATAGTCCAAAATTGAAGAATGCGTTTATTAAAGCACTGTATCGTAAAGAAATCACGGAACGACTGACTCATTAACAAATTACCTACATATTTTTAACATAAAAAACGACATGCACCCTCAAATATCGATATTTCATTATCTTTAAAAGGTTTTAACAGATGGCGTACTAGTCCTAAATATTCCATATGAGTACATAAAAAAGTATCTAGAAACATGTAAAAGGATCAACAAGGTAAATAGACAAATATACAATCAAATATACGTCGCCTACACATAGGATACGAATAATAATGTGTCCCTCCCTTAATTAACAAATAGGTACCATAAAGACGCCTGGATCTACGGTGCTGTGAGGCTGTGACGCATTGTTACCCCGCTGAAAACTGAAAAAGACCCTCCTTATGTTGTCTTGAGCATCATTGACAAACTGCGTCATGTAACCATGAATCTATATGAGCCCCAGCGTCCCTTTCACCTCTGTTTAAATCGTTCACGTTTTAACTTATCGAGATGACTGTCCGGCGCTAGTGCTGTCCGGCGTTAGTGGGATTTCCCGTTCTTAATAAATAAAAATAATAGAATGTTTAGACAAAATATAAAGATATTGGTGTCGATTTTGTTGTTCAAAATTACTAAACATAACTAATTTGACAGGTCTAAAAGTCTTGCTAGCCCTTTCTCATGTGCGGGGTTAACTAAGGATGGCAATATTTTTAGAGCTGTCAAATTAGTTAAGTTTCGTAATTTTGAACAACAGAATCGACACCTGTGTATGTATATAAATAAATATTAAAAGTATATAAATCAATACTTATAATAAAACTGTAACAGGCCCAGTTCTGTTCATTGGTTATATAACAATATTTTGTATTATTTATTTCATTGAACATCGATACGACGGTCGTGTATGGCAAAAATAAGTAGAAGATATTATTATTAATTAGTACACAGATAAAGTATTTTATTTCAGTTGTGAATAGTCACGTTGTCAAAATCCTTATTTATGTTATTTTGTTGACTAGACGTTAGACCCTATTAGATATAATAGGGTTGTCACCATGCTATTCACAAAATATACTTAATCAAATACTTTTAAAACTTTTGCGGAATATAAAATAATAATAAAAAATAAAAAAATAGAACAAATAATAAAAAATAAATAAACAACGATTCCCACAGTTTGTACGGTTACTTTTAAACTGATTTTAATGCGGTTTTCTCGATTGATATGATGATTTATAATTTTACATAAAAACCTTCCTCTTGAATCACTTCTCTTCTCTTGAATCTTTTAAAAAACCACATCGTAATCCGTCGCGTAGATTTAAAGATCTAAGCATACGTAGGGACAGACAGGCAGCGGGAAGCAATATTGTTTTATACTATGTAGTGATTTAGGTTCTGTGTAAACTCGTGCAAATAATAAATGTATTTTCTTTCTTTCAAAGCCGGTGCCGGCCCCAGTACGTTATAAACTCTCTGCCCACTGATTTAACAGCACACACAACAGACATGAAATTATGTGTCCGCATTTTATTACGATAGCCGGTTTTAAGTTATTAAAACATGATTGCTGCGCTTAGGGTTTGTAGCTGACTGGTGATCTTCTCATTGGTTAGCAGTACGTACACATGAAATGCTTCAAAATCTTGGTGGTTATGAAAATCGTATTTTGCTAAGATTTTAAACTAAAATTAAAAGAACATTTTTTTTTGTTATATTCGAAAGTTCTATCCAATTATATGAACGAAGCTGCTTTTAATATTAAAGTTGGCAACCCTATAAGCAACGTCTAGTCTCTTACCACTATCATGAATCACAAGTCTATACACGTGACTTTCCAGAAACAATTTAGTTGGTTCGACGACGCTCGACGCCATTTTTAATTTTTAAAGAAATACCGATATATGACATCATTACCTATTGACCAGTGGTAGCTTGTATTATGGTCGGCTATGTGGGTGACGAGACGAGCAAGTCGATCGCGTATGATAAGCATCACCAGCCATGTTGTTTTTTCATCTTTAATTGTAAAGTCCCGCGTAGCTGCACTGCGCTCATCACCTCATGACTTAGTTCATAACTCTTCTTTAAACAGTTTACAGTGCCCTTCAGCTGGAAAACATTGCATACACTAGTGCTTGACGTCCTAATATCGGGCACTGTAGTGGTACCCATATAGCCGGCTCCTTGGAGTAAGAGACCACCTGGACTCCAAAAGGATAGGCACCGTGGAAATTTCTACAACACAACTATTTATTATGCCATAATACAAGAACGCAGACCTGGCTCAAGGTTAACAGGTCTGTCGGAAAGTCTGACAAGCTGGCGAGATGATAAGAAAATTGAGTTAACTGTATGTATTATACTCAGTAGCTCAATTTAAAGTGAGGGTTTCATAGTGAAGCTATGGGCTTATTGATCGATCTGCGAAGTTGAGTAAACTTATCTATGGCCAGTATTTGGAAGAGTGACCGGCTATAGCATACCGTTTTTTTATACCACTAAGGTGGCAACTAGTATACGGCCCACCTGTTGGTAAGCAGTCACCGTAGCCTATGGACCCTTGCAAAACCAGCGGTATCAGTCGCGCGTTGCCGACCCTAAAATTTTCTCCAATGAAAACAGCTTTCCATGGAAATACGTTAAGGTGCCGGTCCAGGTTTCCAATTAATACCTACAGCCGTTACAGGTTTTTCAGACGCTCAGGGTCTGACAGCACCAGCTTACCCGAGGTGACAGGTCGCAAATCTGGGCTTCGACTCAGCTATGTTATTTGCTTTGATTATGTTAATCTTATCTGTCACATGTTTCAAAATTGAGGCGGTGATCTGACAATATGGTAAGAAATACCATCTAACTTGTTTGTTTTTAAAATAAAAGTAGCCTATATTACGCCTTTTGGCATCAGCTTCAGCTTCATCACCATTCAGATTTTGTTCCCAATTTCATGGTTTTATATGTGGTGAGGAACAAAAATAGTTGGAAAGAAAATTTTGTTTGTAAAACATGTTTTTTTTGTTATACATGTTCGTCTTTTCAACTTTAACATTTGCGAAAGCCTGGGTAAAAAAAGCAGACCCTGTTCTAAAGAACAGGTCAGTTTAGCACCGGCCATGACTATTAAATCTTGAAGGTATCTTAAACTTGAGAGAGATATGTTTCTCGCAGCCCCCAATATGTTGCCAACATTCATGTGCTTTGAGGTTTTTGTCATGTGGCAATGTAACTGTAACAAAATAAACAAAAAGTTGGAATAATTTCTTAATTCCACCTTTCTGCTGCATCAACAAGCCACTAACGAGCGTCGGAGCAAACACAAAGCTTAAAACACGGTGTTTCGGTTGGTACATTTAAGCCGAGACTGTGTTGGAAAGGTTTCTCATCAATAATATCAAATATGATATTTAATTTAAAATCTAAAATAAGAACATCGACCTTTTCTTTTATGCTGCCCCCTATTATCTATACTTAGGGATGATGGTTTTGGTGCGTCACTATTTACAAGGACTTAGGGTTGCAAGCACAGGGATCCCTAAGGAACTTCGGCTGGTCATAACTTGGTACAATTAGGTCGTTGATCTCTGATATTTGTGGGTGTATGTTTAACATGACGTATATTATATAGCTTTTGGCTTAAGTGGTACCAATCGAGGCATAAAAGAAATACAAATGAAAACCTTCAATATATCACACACTACCATGGACTTCATCTTATATATTAGGTCCCTACATATGAAATTGGCGTTTTTCGTACTGGCCACTTTAATCACGAATTTCTCCTCTTTGGTAAGGAATTCCAAATTCAAATTTGTACAGCTATAGACTCATGTATTTGTGCTTCGATGATCGTCATTCATTTGTTTTTTTTCTGTTTGCGTCACTCATTTTACAAAATGGAAAACCTTAAATATCGCATTATTTACGAGTACGAGTTCCGCCGTGGCACTAGTGCTGCGGAAACAACTCGAAGGGTGAATGATGTGTATGGCGGTCGTGTTGCAAAAGAAAACACAGTTCGTTTTTGGTTCCAACGTTTTCGTTCTGGAAATTTCGACCTGCAGAACAAGCCCCGTGGACGGCCTGAGACTCAAGTTGATAATGAAGAGTTGAAGGCTATTGTGGAAGCGGATCCATCGCAAACCACGTCCGAGTTAGCTGCAGGCTGCAATGTTAGTGATAAAACTGTTTTAATTCACTTGAAGCAAATTGGGAAGATTAAAAAGCTTGAAAGGTGGGTACCTCACGAATTGACTGAAACAAACCGGCAAACGCGCGTCGACTGCTGCGTTACATTACTAAACCGGCACAATAATGAAGGTATTTTAAACCGAATCATTACCTGTGATGAAAAATGGGTTCTTTACGATAATCGGAAGCGCTCAGCGCAATGGTTAGATCCTGGCCAGCCAGCCAAATCCTGCCCCAAGCGAAAATTAACCCCAAAAAAGTTACTTGTAAGCGTTTGGTGGACTAGTGCCGGTATTGTTCATTACAGTTTTTTCAAATCTGGCCAGACTATTACGGCTGATGTCTATTGTCAGGAATTGCAAACCATGATGGAAAAGCTAGCGGCTAAACAACCTAGGCTGGTCAATCGCTCCACGCCACTGCTGCTTCACGACAACGCTAGACCACACACTGCGCTACAGACGGCTACTAAATTAGAAGAGCTTCAATTGGAAAGTCTAAGACATCCTCCGTACTCCCCGGACCTTGCTCCAACAGATTACCATTTTTTTCGAAATTTGGATAACTTCTTGCAAGGGAAAAAATTCAACTCCGATGGGGCAGTCCAAATCGCCTTCAAAGATTTTATTGATTCCCGTCCGACTGTTTTTTTTAGTAAAGGGATCAATGAACTACCTATGAGATGGCAAAAGTGCATAGAAAATAATGGTTCATACTTTGATTAATTAAATATATTATATTAAAAAATATTCGACTTTTTGTTCCTCCCATACAAAACGCCAATTTCATATGTAAGGACCTAATATTAACGTGTCAAACGCTAGTCATCGTGTACGGGTTTAAAACTACACATTGTAGATAGATTGATACACTGATATAACAGTTAAATAAGAATAATAGTAATGCTTGGACGTTATCACACAGCGCCACCTGGGCCCAAACTATGCAAAGCTTGTACTCTAGGAACCAGCGGCTGATAGAATACTTAAATGCTTTTTTTGTAAACACATTTTTTTTATAACACTAAGGTGGCACACAAGCATACGACCCACCTGATGGTAAGCAGTCACCGTAGCCTATTGCCGATAGAAATACCAGGGGTATCACTAACGGGGTGCCAACCATGTTGTTTCACTGCGGTCTTCTGTACCCAGTCGGGCGGCTCCAATTTTAAATGGGAATCCACGGGAAATCCCAAATCGCCCTACCTCTATTTTGCATACTTCTAATACAAAGCAAACACCCAGACGCTAGGCAAACATCTTTGTCATATAAATGTTTGCCCCGGCGGGAATCGAACCCGCGACCTCTAGCTTTGCAGTCAGGTATACTAACCACTAGAGCAGTGGTCTCGTCAATATGATAAACTAGCTTTCACCTGCGACTGCGTCCGCATGGTTAAAGAAAAAAAGGGATTTAAAATACTCTGAGATGTACCTGGTAAGTAAAAATTTCGACTAGGTATTCGTAAACGTAACTGTCATAATGATCGTATGAATTTTTAGTTCCACTTTTCGCTGCCGCAGCGCTTTTCATTATCCCATACAAAAAATTTCGAAAGCGATACGAATACTGTTTCGGATGATTGTTCCGGATTTCTTTTTATCTCGGGAAAATGTTAGGTTCCTCTGGGATTCTAAGCGCAACACACACGAAGTCATGGGCTAGGCAGAAGCTAGTGATGGTATAGTTTCACTTTTATTGAATTCAAGATAAAACTTGGTTCAATCGCCGTAGACGACAGAAAGTGTGTTTTTGCCGTTTATTATGTGAGTCACGAACGCTGAGACAACGTGCATACTGGTCTTAAATGTTATGACGTCACTTCTAGTACGCAGTACATACTTAATTTATCTGTCTGGGTAAAGGTAATTATTATTCTCACAGGCGCGTGGCCCATATGCGAGAATTCAATACAGACAGAATCATCAGGTGATTATAATATTGCTCGTTTGAGGCAAACGCGTAGTTTGAACGGACCTCGAGATCTGTCTGATCCCAAGAGAATACAACCGCTACGGTCTGATCTCTATCGTAGCGAAATGTTTTCAAACATGGAATATAATTTACCTTTTTAAGAATTATTTTTGCCAGTTTCAAACTTAAGAGAATTAATAAGGTTAAATATATTTTTTAATTTTAAATTAAATTTACTTTTTCTTAGAATGCCTAGTCTAGTTTTATGCTTGATGAAGTTTGTGGAGACATTCTAAAGCAGATCACGAGGACATATTGGTTTTGTTTTTGAAACCATTATTTACTTATAATCTGAGCCGTTTCTATTTGGTTTAATAATAGGCCTTAACTCGTTTACATCAATGATTGACACGAATTCTTCAATAAATATTTATCTATTCTAAATCCATTCGGGAATTTAATGTTAGGTGTTTTAAGTGTTTTTATGCTGTGTGTTCGTACACAGTAATATCGTTATTAGCAAACCACCTAAGTGGTAGGTAACTTAACCTGTTTTGAACAGGCGTTATCAGCACAATAGGTTTAAATATGAAATAATTATGTGTTCTCCAAAACATACAGCGTTGGTTGAAAAAGCAGTCTAGATTTCTTTTTTTATCAAAATAAATGGAAAATCTCATCGAGCTCCATGTTTTATTATACTTCTCTCTCTTTCACTCCTGCAGGAGACCGCGATATCTTTTTACTCTGGAGTGAGCTGTGAATTGTAAATCATAGCCTGAGATCAAATAAAAATCGACCAAGTGCGAGTTGGACACCGAGGGTTCCGTACTGTCTGTATTAGTAAAAAATAGCTTTTTTTTAGAAAATATAGTAATACACGTTCTGTGAAAATTTCAACTGTTGCCATTATTAAGATAGAGCAAAAAATAAGGAAAAAAACAAGTTTCTAAGCATCAGAAATACACATTCTGTGAAGAGTTCATCTGTCTACCTATTACGGCTCATGAGATACAGGATACAGCCCGCCGACAGACGGACAGACGGACAGGCGGACAGGCGGACAGGCGGACAGGCGGACAGGCGGACAGGCGGACAGGCGGACAGGCGGACAGGCGGACAGGCGGACAGGCGGACAGGCGGACAGGCGGACGGACGGACAGCTTTGGTTACCCTTCGGGTACGGAATCCTAAAAAGTTACATGGAATTTTTCAAGCAACGGAGTGACGAGGATTTTTAGCCATGTAGGTAGTGCATGGGCATGGCGTACTTTCATTGTATTCGTTGTAGGTGTGTGCGTGTTATTGTGTATGTACGCTACAAGGCGTAGTTTTAACTGGCGTCACTTCTTTGTTCGCTAAGTTCCATATACCTTTTTTAGTTGATCTGACCTCATAGCATCTATAAATTTTGCCGCCAACGAATGCAAAATCCTTAACTCGATAAATTATTCCAAGAAAATAGGTGATAATGGAGTTTCCAATTGGGTTGGGAATTGTCTTCAGTACTCAAGCTGTGCTATTATGAAGCTCGCTAGCCAAATTTAAAAAAATGCCAAAATAATAGGCCCTAATAAGGCACTTATGAAGGTCCTAATCACTATCGGTTGGGAAAAAAGTCACCTGAGAAGAACCGGCTTCTCCTTATACCAAATAAGTATATATATAAACATTTATTTAGAATAAAGATAAAAAAACAAGATGACCTGGTTCACCTCTGACTACAACGTTGAACGTCTAATAAAACAAAAGTGTTTTATTATTTGTTATGAAATAACCGGTGGCTCAGGTCTGAAGTTTTAGATTTGGTTGCTTCACAAAACTTGTTGTCGCTTCAAATATGAGATAACAGATAAAAAAATAAATGTAGCATGTCTATTAAATATGTCCAATCATTTTTTTTTATACCACTTGGTGTACACAGGCACACAAGCATACGGCCCACCTGATGATAAGCGGTCACCGTAGCCTATAGCCGCTACAAAATACCAGGGGTATCACTTACGGTTTCCAACCATAAAGCCAACAATAAATTTATTCTTATAACGATTTGGAAGGTCTTCATATTGAAAAGAAACCATTTATATTACTTGATAATTATAATTCGTTAACCTTATCATATAAATGTATCTAGATAGCAAACATTTATATCCTTTATATATTTCACTCTTCTTTTTTTCGTCATAACTGGCTGCGTACCTACCTGGCGAGACTTGTTTTTTTGAATAATAATAGATGTTTGTGAGCTAGGAATGTTCTATATGAGATCATATTTTACTTCTCAAGAAATTCAAATAAAATCAGTAAACACTGCATAGAAATCTTTGAGATTAAGGATGCCATACAGAGAGACAGACCCTAGACAGCGTGTGTAATCTGGTGTGGACTGAATTTTTTTTTGTTCTAAATATAAATGTGGAGACAGTTTTTGGCTCACTGTGTGATATGCAAATATTTTCTCTGTGAGTATTTATAATTGATATAACTTTCACAATAAAGGAATATAAAACATATGTATGTAGAAAATGGCCGTAAAATTTCATCCACTTACATTCTGATTTTTTTATACCACTAAGTTAGCACACAAGCACTCGGCCCACCTGATAACCAGTCACCTTAGCCTATAGCCGTTAGCAACCGAGGGTATCACTAACGAGTTGCCAACCCTGTTGTTGATGAGGACTTACTATGAGCATTGCTTTTAGGGCAGCGTATCCCCGTCGAGCACTGGCAACCTTAACACAGAAGCACAACACTACATTAAAATAGTGTTATTTGACTGCGATCTTCTGTAAGGTGGAGGTACAGTCCCCAGTCGGGCGGCTCCATTTTTAATGGGAAATCTCACGGGAGCGCCCAATTCGCCCTACCTCTCTTTTTAAGCTCATGGTGTGTCGCCATTAAGCCTGTGGACATAATAAATGACTAAAGCTAATATATATTTCCTATCGCCTTCGACTATTATTGTATGGGAAAATTAACAGCGCTGCGCCGGTGAAAAGTGGAACTAAAATTAGTATGCAAATTTGATATTTTGCGTGTTACGTTTTCCAATACGTAGACTCAAATTATTCATTCTCGGGCCATTGTTGCCATACAGACGACCTGTTAAAAATCACATTTTATCTTGGCTCTATAGTAGCAATACATTTAATTGGAATCACTGCAAAAAAAGCTTCAACCTAAGTTACCTTACACTGTAGTTCTTCTTCTTCTTCTTCTTCCTAAGTATGGCAATCAATCCCTTCAGGGACTATTTTTGCCAGTTTCGAGTGTTAGAGAATTTTCATGTTGCAAAATTTCTCGTGTTTGCCGCATTAAAATGCCTAGTGTCATGCATTCTAACGCCCAATGGAGTTTCTGGAGACAACCCACGGCAGTAGCAGATCGTAACACGCCTTTAGATTAGAGGTAACCTATTGACCAAAATGATAAATCACTTAACCCAAAAGTCGTATTATGGCATTATTTCCAATGCTCCTATAAATCAGTCACTAAATGAAACTTTACTGCACATATCGACACCAAAAATACACATTAAAGATCACTATAACACAATTTACGACACACTGGAAAAAATCTCAACCGCTCCGCCTGATTCCCGCCAAAAACTCCTACACTGTAGTTATTTGGCTTGTAAATGTTCAATGACAGTTGGTATTATTGCCAGCCAGGGTTTTATTTGTTAATTGTAAGTGAAAGTCCAGTAACAAACTATAGTTTCACAATACCAAGGTAATATGCGAGATAATATAGTTTTTGAGTCAATAACACACAAATAAAACACGTGATATACTCCTACATACATTCGTTGTGGCTACATACTGGGTGACTGGATCCAAACCCGCCATAGCAAAATCTCATATAGAGGGGGTCATTTGCTATTGATTAGAGCTTACATCCCTGACCAAAGTTGTATAATTTAGAAGATATAGCCATTTTAATATTTTTTGGGATATTTCCAAAATATTAGCTTTGGGTTGTAATAACTTTTTTTTTTACTCGACTATGTACGTTTTTTTTTATTTGTCAGAAGCCTTAAACCATCTCTAATTCAAATAATTTAAAATATCCCGTAAATCGTACTTAAAAAAAAAAGTTATCCCCTTGTGAATTTAAAGTTTTGTAAAAATAATTGCTAACGATCAAATTCAAACCTATTAAAAAAAAAAACTACGGAGTTTTGCTTATTAATTTTACTCCAAATAACTGCTCTAGTTAAATACCTTTCCAATGATACCAAATTTACAACAAAAAGTTTGTTTCGATAGACATAAATTATTTTTTATCTCTAAGGATCAAAAATAGTGAAAGTACCAACGAAAGTATGAAGCTAATTACCAAAACGATTTGTTCCATTTCTAGGATTGTAGGTGTTATTCAAATGAAAGATGTGATAGGGGATACATTATTTATTAAAACAAAAAATCATGAAAATTTAAATGTTTTGAAAAGTACCCTCCAAATTGGGTCTAGGAAAACTTGTTAGGCGGAGGGCCTTAAAATAATTTTAAAGGTTTTGTTCAAATTGTCGCCCATGATTTCTTATGCATGCCCGATATCTTTTCCTTACTTGGGATGTGGTTAGGCTAAGCCTAACCTCACCTTTCATAAGCGTAAAAGCATTTTTTTTTTTTTCTATCAATTCTTCTTTTGTATTTGTCATTTCCCCACTGTAAACCATTTCTTTTGCCCGACCCCAAACATAAAAATCTAAGAGCGTTAGATCTGGCGATCGAGCCGGCCATTTCAGTTGGCCCCCCTCGACCGATCCATGTTTCGGGGAACGAATTATTTAAAAACTCTCGGACGTCCAACCTTAATTGCGCCGGGCAGCCATCGTGTTGAAAGACAATGGGCGTGTCGTCAGTGACCACTTCTTCAATCAATTCAGGCAGGACGTCTCTTAAAAAATCTAAATAATTTTCCCCGTTTAGTATGTCGGGCAGAAAATGGGGGCCAACAATGTGCCGACCAATAACCCCAGCCCAAACATTCACAGAAAATCTGTGCTGTACAGATGTAACCCTCTGTTTATGGGGGTTTTCATGGCTCCATTCGTGGAGATTATGCAGGTTGCTTATGCCTTCTCTTGTAAAATGCGACTCGTCGGTCCACATGATTCTCTTTAAGATGGTTGGGTCGTCGATGTCTTTGTGGAGGTTGTCCCGACAAAAATCCACTCTCCTTTGGAAGTCAGTAACTTCGAGCCCTGTAAAAAAATAAAGAGCTTATGTTTACTTACAAACGGTTTAAAACTGTGTATTAAAATGCTTGAAGCATTAAGTCGGTCGCTTGTACTATTTTCACTGTTTGTAAATTAGTGCAAATTAAATTTAAAAAAATAAGATTTACACAAATCAAGATAGACTGCATCTCAAACGTTATAAGGTAGGTAATAGATAAGGAAATGTTCAGCGGCATTTTAAGTAATTAAAGTATAAAGTTAAATAAAAAAAATTACCTTGTACAGGTGTGTAGTGATACGGGTGTTGGTTATCTTGCCGCATCACCGACCAGACTTTCCATTGGCTGACACCCAAAGCAGCAGCCACCACTCTGGTGCTTGTAGTCGGGTCCCATTCGAATGCCGCCAAAATCTGCTCGTAAATAGTTACTGGTACTTGACGCACTCCTGCTGTGGACTCCCTGGCATTTAAGTTACCAGTTTCCCGTAACCGGCGATACGTTGTGGCAAAAGTGTCACGATTAAGCAAGCGTCTATTAGGATATCGTTCCTGATAAATACGCCTCGCTTCCCGGGCATTACTGTGAGCAGCTCCATATGCCATGATAATGTCGGCGTACTCTTCATTACTGTATTTCGGCATTTTAATTTAAAATGCAACAATAATACAACAAAACAACTGATAACAAAATAACTGATAACAAAACAACTGATAACGCAACACAAACAAAGTTCAACAAAAACAAGAATCGATTAACAGGAAAGCAGTACGCGCGGAGCGGTTAACCAGTCAAACACAACTAAGCTAACTTACGTGATTAAGTGTAGTAAGGTTATGACAAGGGGATAACTTTTTTTTTAAGTATGATTTACGGGATATTTTAAATTATTTGAATTAGAGATGGTTTCAGGCTTCTGACAAATAAAAAAAACGTACATAGTGAAGTAAAAAAAAAAGTTATTACAACCCAAAGCTAATATTTTGGAAATATCACAAAAAAATATTAAAATGGCTATATCTTCTAAATTATAAAACTTTGGTCAGGGATGTAAGCTCTAATCAATAGCAAATGACCCCCTCTACATGAGATTTTGCTATCGCGGGTTTGGATCCAGTCACCCTGTATTTGTAAACCAGAATGAATGTCTCAGCCGGCGACTTCGTACGCGGGGAATTTATTTTGCTCACAATTTCATGGGAGATCATTATTATTTTTATTTTTATTAATATTATTTTTTATCGCAGAAATCAAATTGTTTTTCTAAAATAAAAATAGACTAAATACGCCTTATGGCATCACCTATCTGCTAGTTAAAGCCATTTTAATCGGTCCAGCGGTTTCGGAGATTAGCGAGAACAAATGGACGGACAGACAAATACAGGAAAAAAATCTTTTTATTGGCACTTGTAAGCTTTTATATGCATTTAGTAAACATTTGTTAATTTGATATTATAAACCGCTTAATTGGTTTAATTTTTATAAACAAACATATATATATATATCGATTTCTACCAGGTAGCATTACTGTACTAACCAAATTACATAAAAAAATCAAAATCTAAAGTAAAGAACATGATTTGCTAGACCAGACACGGAATAACATTCAATATTTTCTTTCGAACAGCTCTGCTTGATTCCTCAAAACCAAGTGGAGCTTTGCAGGTGTCGTGTGCAATATTTTTTAAATTTATCTGCCTGTAGACATGTATTTTCCTTAACATTGCAAAAAATATTAATTTAGTGGCTTTACAAAAAAAATGGCCAAAAGGACCGCGTTCACATCAATTATTTGTCACGTATAAAAAAACACTATGTAAAATAACATACTGGCAGACTCAAAATATTTAAAGTAACAAAAGTCATGCCCACAGGCCATCTGCCCAAAAGTCTCTTGTTGTAACTCGGAGATTATAGTTCTGTGAGAGAGGAGCCGCAAGCGACACTTGTCCGCTACAATACAATCAAGCGGACATTACACAAGGACTATATAAATTGCCGGTGGCCGCCTGCACAGGCAGTCTGCGCACTCACCGTAGCATGTGCATAGACTTGCAATTTATAAATTAGATCGTTCGTCGTTTCGTATTTGGAACGCGAATCGCGCGGTAAATACGTGAATTTAAAATTATTGAGCACGTTCGGAATTTGGATTTTAAAGTTTTGTGTTAAAGTGAAGTGATTTATTTTTGTGTTTGAATTTGTAAGTATATATTCTTTTAATGAACGATTTAAGGTAAACAGTTGGAAAACAATGCAAATTATTTATTAACAACTTGCTTAAATGTAATTAAATTGAATGAACAGCGTCTTTCGTTTTTGCCTGTTTAAATTTGATACAAGGCTACTTATAAGAACCTTTGTTTTTTTAATTACTCAATAATAAAAACGTTATATTTTTTAGCGGAGCAGGCTGTTGTATACCTAAAATAAATCCTATTATATAATATTGATTTAGAATAAGTTATTTATAATACGTTTTATAAATAAACGAGCTAATCAACATGCAGTTTCATGCAAATACTTTATGCGGGAATTTAATAATATGAGAAACTAATGTAGGTAGGTAAAAATGTGTCACAAACTCATGGGACGTAATTAAAATTGTTGAAAAAATTTATTTTATAATTATAGGCAAGTTGTAAAGCTTAGCTTCAAATCAAAGCAAATACAAGCAGCCACGCCACTAAAATACATGATTTTTGCATTTTTATATAAATTTTATTTTCTTTATAAATTATTCTATTCAACTTAATGATGGACTGTGTAAAAGATGGCCAGATAGGAAGTGAATACAAAGATGACGGCTGATAGAGAAGGATGGAAGAGATATACATATTGCGCCGACCCGAAATAATATGGGATAAGGGCAGGAGAATGATAATGAAATATTTAATGTAATATATTTTTGTATAAACTTTATAACGTTTTCTTTAAATCATAAATTGAGTTTATCTTAAAGATATCAACTACATTGATTGACTTTAACGCTACGTAGTTCGCCGGGTCAGCTAGTTCGTCAATATATTTTTTAAAAGATTAAAATTTGCTTCTGTAGTAAATCATTTTGTTTTATATAGATAAAAAGTTGCATCTGGTTTTAGTCTTATCTACAAATTGGTAGTTTTGGGATGCGCTGCGTAGTGTATTGTATTAATTCTCTATGGATATGTGTATAAGTGAAAATGTCTCTTTACCATAAAGTTCTAGAAGGGAACTTTACGATCTCGATGTGTCTGTCTGTTAAGCATGCTTTAATTATCTTAAAATAGTTAATATTATATCTTCACGTATTCCCACAAGGGTCCCCGAAGAGGTTTATATTCGAACTACTTAAGCTATCGGGTTGCAATTTGGCTAATCCACAGTAACTTTACTCATCCACTTTTTTTAACTGAGAATATTACAATTATATGAAAACTTCTTTATATTAAATTAAATAAAATACGGAAAATTAAAATGAAATAATTGGTGCATTATTATCATAATAATTAATGGTATTTTAATATTATTAGGTATTCTCTTCCGTGACTGAAGCGGTTGATTGCTTGTCTTGTGACCTGAGGTCTAGAATTCGATTCGATAGGAATCGATTCCTATTATTTGTAACGAAACATTTGTATTAGAACACATTAGAGTTCGCTCGAACGATTTTTTTTAAAACACTCCGGAATATGCTACCCTTATAATTAACGAAATAATTTTGAAAATCTGTTCTAAAGTTGCAGACATACACAATTCAAACCAAAATCCTATAATTCCAATTATTATCTGCTTTGTATGAGTCTATGTTAAAAAGGGTTAGGCAGGTACATACCACACTTTAGCTAGTAAGTATTTTAAATTGCGTCTTTATTTGTAAATTCTGTTACCTATTAGTCCAGGGCTTTGATATGAAGTTTTAAATATAAAATTAATAAAAGCTGCAGATGCGTACAGCATCAATATAGTATACTTTAAGCCTGTGACAAAACAAAACATTTTTTTTATGGCGCCAAAACAAACCTGTGTCAAAACGCCCTTACCCCGTGCCGGTAGCCGGAACATTGTCGACAACGTTTTCGTATCGCCTTCGACTATTTTTGTATTGGAAAATGAACAGCGCTGCGGCGGTGAAAAGTGGAACTAAAAATTAGTATGACAATTTTGACATTTCGCGATTTGACGTATAATGTTCCTGCTATCGGCACCGTTCTCTCGAACGTAATTCATCTCATCGAAATGACATACAATTTGCTTGGCGGATGTTTTACATGTAAGGATAAGCTTAGGCTTACACATTTGTATCACCTATTTCTACATACGGAGTCGCTCTAGTCACTAGAAATGTATGCCGTCCGGGTTCAACAGCTACTAGGTAGTAGGTACGTTAGTTGTTCTATGTCCCAATCTGTATATAACGGCGCTTACCATAAAAAAGTAAGGGGGTAATTTTTTTTTAAATTTAATTTTTATTCACTCTTCAAGCGGCGGCCATCATATGGGATTTAGAATGACATCACTTTACTTAACATGTTTCACTCATCACGCCCTTTCATTTGATACCCATATCATTACGGTTACTATGAAAATGATAAATGTCCAGTTAGTGACGTCCGCCATATTGGATTATAAATGGCGGAATCTAGGTAATCGTGCATTGTCACGGAAACTGAACGTGTATGCCAAAATTCAGCTCCATTTTACATTGTCACACACACACACACACACACATGCACTGAATATAATTAAAGCTAGTAAAGTACCAAATACTCAGACTTAAGAGACGATAGATTGTAGCCAAGAGTTTTACCATAGGTAAGTTCATTTGAGCTCATTAACCCCATGACCTTCGTAATAGGTGGTTTATGTCTAGTAAAACCTCATGGAATGACTGGTTGTATTGTCCATCAGAATAAATTTCGCACGAACAAGTATTGAAGGTCATTTAGCAATAAAATATAACAGTGCCGGTAGCAGGAACATTGTCGACAACGTTTTCGTATCGCCTTCGACTATTTTTGTATTGGAAAATGAACAGCGCTGCGGCGGTGAAAAGTGGAACTAAAAATTAGTATGACAATTTAGACATTTCGCGAGTTACGTTTTCGAATACGTGGTCGATAATGTTCCTACTACCGGCGCTGTACTAGCTGTACCCGCGACTTTGTACGCGTGGAATTAATTTTGATTCCAATTTCATAGTTTTTGTTATTAACGCGGTACTCTATTTTTTGTTCAAAATTAAATGACTGTTAATAAGTATCTTGTACGTTAATCCAGCTACCTCCATTGCCAATTTCATACAAATCCATTCAGCGCATTTATAATATTAATATAATAATAGTCAGTTCATATTTGTAAAGATTAGTAACATGCACTTTTCTTATATGAGTGTAGCCCGTCTTATTATTTGCGTAAGTAGTTATGTCTTATTTTTAAATATCAAGGTTACTTTTTGCTTGTAAATATAGTTTCCCGTTAAGAGTGATGAAGATGTATATCACGAAATGAAGTCAAATTAGCTTAAAAAATCTGTTATTGAAGGAAGATTGGTCTATTTCCACTAGTTCAGAATACCTATTGATTGTGTAGATGTAAACTAGCGACCCGCCCCGGCTGCTGAAGGGTTACACATAACCTAAATGAATTATACATAGAAACCTTCCTCTTGAACACTCTATTCATTAATAATAACCGCATCAAAATCCGTTGCGTAGTTTTAAAGATCTAAGCATACATAGGGACAGACAGTGATTACTCACACTAAGACTGCTTGTGTGCCTAAGCTAAATGTGATCTTTTCTAACTAGCGGAATCCTGCACAAATATGTCAAGGAATCAATATCACTATGTATTTAAAACGATGTAATCAATGCTTTTTATAACAATTATGCGTGTGGAATTTATATTGTATTGAGACTTGTTTTTTTTCTAAGCTATATATGTTTTGTATTTAAATATATTAATTAACATTTTGTTCAAAAGATAAGCAAGGAAGCCGCACATATATCTTTAATTTATTTATGTATCTAGGTATCTAGCGAGTAGAGACGTAGTAACTGACAACCGGAAGGCCATCATCAATTTTGGTCCAAATCTAAAGTGCCAACCTACGTTTATTTGTATATTCTGTTAGAGCATGCCCGTCTTAACATTTTTTACTAAGGCACCAAACCTTTAGACCGATTGTAGTTGATTTTATTTGAGTTCTATAATCTGAATTTTCATATTTTTTGTTGAAAATAGGAATTCAAAATAACCAAAACAAAAGAAATGTCTTGTAATGTCCAGCTTTGGTGCCATAGTAATAAATGCTCAGACGGACAAGCTCTAACCGAGTATACAACAAAATGCGTTGGCCGGTACTTTCAGATTTGGAACAAATCTCTATGTAACATGGATACCTTTACCTATTTATTTTCTAAGTAAGTGAAATATATTATTTTGATAAGTATGACACACAATTTGTATGTATTCTTATACTACTAATTTGGCACGTAAGCGAAGAACAGCGATATACTCTCCAGCTCAAGCTATTACGTTGGGACATAAAACGTCTTCGGTGAGATTTGTTAACTGGTGTCACACCTCAGTCTGCCCTTGCGGGACCATTTCGGGTAGCGTGAATGTAAAACAACAAATATCATAGGTACATTGTACCAAAATAGACAGATACCAAATTAAATTTAGACAGTTCTTAGAAAATTTTACTTGGTAATAGGTGTGACTTTGTTCAGGGTTTCTCCATTTCCTAGTCGGAAATAAATGTATAGGTAACACTACGTTAATATATTTCCTAGTATTGTGACGCAGGTTTAAATGACTTTGCACTATTGACAAAAAATATACAGCTTTTCACACAGATTTAATTAGTTTTACGGTTTTACTTCTTAACCTCCGTAGCTCAGCGGTGTTTAGCTTGCGTAGACAAATTCTTGAGTGCGATTACCAAGTCGGGCTAAGATTAATCAATGTATTTTCTGTTTAGAATGATTTAACTATGCTCAAAGAACGGTGCCGGACTCAGCGAGTGGGATAGACATTAGGATATTTTCGGTGTTTTTTGGTGTTGATTGGGTCACTGCCTACCCCATTTGGGGAGGCGTGAAGATACATTATAATTTATCCCAAACTAGCTTTTATCTACGGCTTACCGCTTTTCCCTATAATAATAATAATAATAATAATGTTTGGACATTATCACACAGCGCCATCTGGCCCCAAACTAAGCAAAGCTTGTACTATGGGAACCAGCAGCTGATATAATACTTAATATACTTTTTGTTTGTAAATACATACTTATAATACATACCAAACACCCAGACGCAAGGCAAACATATTTGTCACATAAATGTTAGCCCCAGCGGGAATCGAACCCGCGACCCCTAGCTCAGCAGTCAGGTATACTAACCACTAGACCAGAGGTCTCGTCACTATAACCTTCTCCAGGTTATTTATTATCTATCTCATTGCCAAATTTCATTACGATCCGTTCAGCCGTTTAGTCGTGAATAGGAAGCAATCAAACAGAGTTACTTTCACACTTATAATATTAGTATAGTATAAATTAGGATTGTGTAATCACAAGATATATCTTGTAATGAGGCGCATATAAATTTGAGATTAGGCTCGTTTAGCTGGAATCGCATGATGTGCCTTACGTATGGACCAAAACACATGGGCTTAGTTGAACTCATATATTGTTTAAATATTTACCTACTAACAAATTGTCGTAGCTGTTAGTGGGTTTTCTAAAGAATTGTTTACTATGTAAAGTAATTATTCCTGCTTCTCTCATATATAACAGTGATTATTTTAGCAAATGGGATTTCCGAATTTGTTTTCCCGGCTTGTCCCCGCCGGTTTTTGTGGCATGAATTCGCATATTGTTTCCTTTTAATACGATTAAATTATTATTGTTGCTGGAATTCAATGCATTTACTGTTATGACTCGAACAAGGAAAATAAAAATTTACCTACGGTTCGTTAGACATATGGTATATATGGAACAGAAGAAGTTTCAAATTTGTCAAACAAGATTAAAGTTTATAAAAAAAAAATTACCAACTTTTGTTGACAGGCATTGTCCTGTCTAAGCTATAAATGTTTATGTCCAACATAGAAAAAAGGGCCTTTAGTTTATCCCGAAATTAAAAAACGTTCTTTTTTTTTCTTTTCATGAGAACCTTTATGACAAGAAAGAAAAAGATATTCAATTTTATATATTTTTTATTACTAACAGCTTTTGTCTACGGTAATTGTGAACAACTTACATCTTTATTTTATAACTTTTTTTTTTATAATTTTATTTTAAACCCGGTGAACTTCGCATCACTTACCTACTTGGAACAGCTTGTATGGGTTGTTTTTAGTATTTACTCGCAATTTTTCCATATTTTCTCACCGTATAAACCTTCCCTGAACTTGCACGAATATTTCAAGACTAAAATTAGCCAAATCGGTTCAGCCGTTCTTGAGTTTTAGCGAGACTTACAGAATTGCAATTCATTTTTATTTATATAGAAGATAGATAAATAGAAGATAGATTTCCCCAAAGAGTTCCCCAAATGGGTAAGCGAAAGAACATCAGTCGCCACGAATTCTCACCGAAGACATTTTAGGTGTTAACGTGACAGGTGGCGGCACATCAACAGACACATCGATCAATAATTCTAACTATATGTACTCGTGCAGATCTGCTCATATTATATTTACCCTGTCTCTCAACACAAACAACTCACTCACACCTTAATAGGGTGACCAAATTAAGTATTTATTTATACAAATCAGTTTACCAATTACCTATATTTTTAAACTGCCAATAAAGTAATGCAGTTCGATAACAAGCCATGACCCAAAACAACTTTATTCGTTTTGACAATGTAAAATAATTAAAAATAATTGTGAACAATTCGCAAGGGCATTGTTAACGGTTGACCGATTTACGATTTCTATGATTCTACAGTATCGTATCGAGTGAATGAGCATTTAATTCGGACCTCGTGCATTTGGCATTGCATTTTTCTTCATGAAATTAATCTGCGATTGTTACATATGTTGATACATACCATCCTATATCATCAGTAACGCTTGGGCATTATCACAGCGCCATCGGGCCCCAAACTAAGCAAACTATGGGAACCAGCAGCTGATAGAATACTTATATCCTTTTTTTTTGTAAATACATTCTTATAATACATACCAACACCCAGCCGCTAGGCAAACGTGTTTGTCATAAATGTTTGCCACGGCGGGAATCGAACCCGCGACCCCTAGCGTAGCAGTCAGGTATACTAACCACTAGACAAGCGGTCTCGTCGTAACGGTCACTGACGCTCCAGGCAAGAATATTGTGGCAAACCAAGATTGTAATTTTTTGCTGAACCGATGTGATCGTATATTAAGAAATTTATAGTGCCTTTAGTGTTACCCTGAGCCAACGATACACGAGACAGTAGAAACACACACACTTACACAAACACTCGCATTTATAATAGTGTGATTTAGAAATTCCATAAATTAAAGCTTATGTACGGCGCCCACGTATTTTGACGCCTTTTATGGCTGAATTCTGAAACGCCAGTCAAATTTGATGCGATATTAATATTGAGTGCGATTGATACATGCGAAATTAAATTGTATTTTGACAACGCATTAAACAGTTGCGTGGGCTTTTCAACTTTGTATCTCGTTTCAGTAATCGGGCTTAGGAACCCATATTTTTTGTTTTGTCTAGGGATCTAACTGGCAACACTACGCCCGACAGGGAAATAACTTAAACATTCAACGATGTGATCCTTTTAAATAAGTGTACGGCTGGTCTGATGGTAAGCGGGATCTTCCGTGGGATTTCCCATTAATTTTGGAGCCGCCCCGTCTGGGGACTGTACCTCCACCTTACTGAAGACTGCAGTCAAATAACACTACTTTGATGAAGTGATGTTATTCTGCGGTAAGTAAGGTTGCCAGTGCTCCGCGGGGATACGCTGCGCTAGCAGTAATGCTGCTAGCACAGCACTGCATCAAAAAAAAGGTTGGCAACGCTTTAGTGATATCTCTGATATTGCTGGCGGCTATAGGCTACGGTGACTGCTTACCATCAGGTGGGCCGTAAGCTTGTATGCCATCTTAGTGGTATAAAAAAAACCGGTAGTTTTTTGTGTTGAATCCCTTTATTGAACGAATCAATTCAGTCTTAACAGGCCTTCGTATGGACGTTGGCGTTTGGTCCCTTTAAAACCTGTTTGAGGTCATGTAGACCTGCAAACAGGTCTAAGAGGGACTGGAATATCAAGAAATTTAGATAGTTGTAATACCTAAGTAAGGAATAATTGCTTTGAACTTATCTTGTCATTCATGTTAGGAGTTATGGAAAAAATAATAATTTATCAAAATCGGATAACGCTTTATTCTTCTTATTCTATCTAACTGTGGCAATCAATCCACTTCAAGGACTATTTTTGCCAGAGACAAAGTTTTGTTTTTATTAATTTGAAAAACATTTGAGTATTTTTTTTATTTTCATGACATGGATAAACTCCTTTAGTCGCATACATTTTAAAAGTCCAAAGCAGAAATATTTTCCATGAAAATTGCTACAGTCGTAAAATAGCTTCGAATGTGAAATTTGGTTGTTGACTAGTGTCATTTATCTATCTGCCTACCCCCTTGGGGAATCTATCGAGAAATAATGGAGATATTTTTATTTATCATGGTTTCTCAGTAGGTTAGTCGTGTTTGTAGATCAAACACATTTTATTCTGTGCGGTAAATGGTCGCGCCTAATCGCCACATTGTCACGCAGTATGTATCATTTCCTTAACCGTATCTTTTCCACTTTGGCACCGATCTACGACCTTTATCTTTTATCTTTTCTTAGTATTTTTGTGAAAAGTACAATGAGCACGGCACAGTCTCCTTGACGCCTCGGAAGTGAACGTGCGAGCAAGGTTTGGCAGTTAAGTACTGCATTTGGGTCAAACATGCACTTAAAATTGCGTAAAGGACTGTGGACTCTATTACTGAATATGTAATAGCAATTTTTGTACTGTGTTCAACGAACTATGGTTGGTTTTGCGATGGACTAGACTTGTTGGTAATTAATCATGTATGATTTGTTAGTACTAGCATTTAGTTGCTTTGGACATTTTTATTTTGAATTTTGTACAAGACTCCATGTCCATGTAAATAATACGTCAGTGGTGTACGTAGTATATTCTCTACTCTGAGGTACTAGTGTTTTTATTTTTATAATACCTAGTATAATAATTAGGTCTCACAATTTGCTTGCACAAATCTATAAATCTTTTATCTATACAAATAAATTGAAGTGGCTGTTTGTAATGTCAAAAGAACAGCTTTTTTCTAAATGCACATAAAAGTATATTATACGTAACCAATAACAAATTCACAATTTGTAAAAAAAATATCCCGCTTTCTGTCTGTTTGTTCCGGGTAATCACCGAAACGGCTGGACCGATTTAAATGGTTCTTTCAATGGCGAGTAGCTATAAGGCGAACTTATAACTACATTCATTATGGAAAAAAATAGGGTTCCGCGCAAAAAAATATAAGCCATATAATTTTAAATTGATTGCACACGTACGAAGTCGCGGGCACATGTAGTTTGGAATAAAATTTCGTGCTTACATACCTGAGGTTAATTAACCTTGAATTGAGTTTGATGACCCAGGCTTTGGCTTGACGACATCTTATTTTTATGTTTTTCAAGACGAGGATACCGGTCCTTTAGTCGCAATTTTTTGTTATTATTAGCGTTACCGAGCTAATGGAATTCTTGCCATTTTGATTGCGCTAAATATTCAAAATTCAATGGTGCCAATTCTGTTGTTCAAAATTACTAAACTTAACTAATTTGACAGGTCTAAAAATATTGCCATCCTTATTTAGCCCCGCACATGAGAAAGGGATAGCAAGACTTTTAGACCTGTCAAATTAGTTAAGTTTAGTAATTTTGAACAACAGAATTGGCACCAATATGAAACTATATTAAATATAAAACTGATACAAAATCTCACAAATGAGAAAATAAATATGTTTCTTTGTTTTTTTTAAACTCAATGACGTTAAGCATTTTTTAAGATAGATCGGGGCTTACCTAAATTTGGTACAAAACATACTATAGATATTTCTTTATACCCTATATTATTTACGGGATTTACTTCTTTAAACGGGTGAAATGTGTCTACGAAAACCGCTGTTGATCTGCGAAGCGTAGCTGTTAAAAACATAAATCTTTTAGGACTAGACAGCAATCGGCGGATCGAAATCATGAACAAACCAGAAGTATATTCGATTGTTCCGCCTTCGATAAACACTATATAATCAAATACCTCACTATTAATTCACGAGTGGTTTTCATTAGAAAATCACGACTTCATTACGCTTAAGATTAATTGCATTGCTGAATTTGACGCAATCTAACAGACGGATAAAAACAGTATTCAATAAGTCTAAACGTCGACAAAATGATATAGATTAACCTTTTTACAAAAACGAAGTGCGAGTCGGATTCGCGCACCGAGGGTTCCGTGAAAACTAGTAGGTAAGGTTTTAAAGTAAATACGAATACTTACCGATTTTTCAATACCTAGTATCTCTCTCTCTCAGGTCGGTCCCTCATTACTGAGGATCGTGGTCACTTGGTTCCAATTGTACGATCTGCCTCCATCGTTTCCGGTACATTGACTTCATCACGGCTTGTTGGATATTGATAGAGGAGGTGGCTTGTTTTACTTGGTCACACCAGCGTGTTGGGGATCGGCCTCGCGCTCTTTTGCCTTCTGTCTGCCCAACAATGACTAGTTTTTCCAGACTGTCATCTCCTCTCCGCATTATATGGCCAAAGTATGTCAGTGTGCGCTGTAGGCATACGGATGATAGTCTATTTGTAATTTGGAGTTGTGTTAGAATAGACGCATTTGTGCGTTTGGCAGTCCAAGGTATTCTCAGCATTCGTCTCCAACACCACATTTCGAATGCGTCTATTCTTTGTCTCTCTCTAGCTCGAATAGTCCACGTCTCGACTCCGAATAAGAAGATTGGAAAGATCAGAGCTCTTACTAACCGGGTTTTTGTTTTATAGCTTATTATTGGCAACATTAATATGTAAAAGGGGTAATTTTTAAGTTTCTGCCATGTGGCAACACTTCTGCCCTTCCATTGTATCCGTGAAGTCGACAAGTACGCGAAATGTAATTGTGATTTAAAATAAACTTATAACAGTGCAACAAATTTGATTTCCACCTTCCTGACACATCCACGAGTCACCACTGAGCATCGAAGCAAACACAGAGTGCAAAACATGGTCCTTCGAGCCGGATATGAACCAGCGACCTATGGATTCACTTCACGGATACAATAGAAGGGCAGAAGTGTTGCCACATGGCAGAAACTTAAAAATTACCCCTTTTACATATTAATGTTGCCAACACTTATTTTTATTAACCACGGTTTTTCCAGATATTCTGAAGACGTGTCATTGCGTCTTTGGCCATTGCTATTCTCCGCTTAATTTCCGAGACACAACTTCCGTCACTCTCAATGTTGGAACCCAAATAGGTATACTTATCTACTACCTCGATGTCCTGGATGTTTTGAATATGAGACAGTTTATTTGCACGATCCACCACCATTAACTTTGTCTTCTGCTTGTTAATTGTTAGTCCTAGTTTTTTACTCTCGTTTTCTAATTTATTAAGAATATCTCTCATATCATCAATACAAGATGTTAGAAGAACAGTATCGTCGGCGTACCGTAGATTGGATATACGTTTTCCTCCAATAGTGAAACCTTTTTCCCAACCTTCTAAAGTATTTCGTATGATATGTTCTCCATATATGTTAAAAAGTAGAGGCGAGAGTATGCATCCCTGTCTAACACCTCTTTTGGTTTGGAAAACATCTGAACAGTCAGTGTCAATTTTAACAAAAGACCGGTTGTTGACATAGAGATTCTGAACTGGGGCAATTAGATGTCTAGGTGCACCCATTTCACTAAGCACCTCCCATAATTTATCCCATTGTACGCAATCAAAGGCTTTGTTGTAATCAATGAAGCACAATATGACAGGGCTGTTAAATTCTCTGCTCTTTTCAATAATTTGTCGGACATTCAAGATTTGTTCTCTTGTTCCCTTGCCTTTAACAAACCCTGCTTGTTCGACTGGAATTTGCCTATCTAAGAAGTGCTTCAATCTTCGATTTATTACGTACAAGAGTATTTTGCTGACGTGAGGTATCAGTGCTAGGGTTCTGTAATTTTCACAAACTTTTGAAAACCCTTTTTTGTGAAGCGGAACGAACAAGGATTCCGTCCATTCCGTGGGCCATCTTCCAGTCTTCCAGATGGCGTTGCAAATGTTTAATATTTGTTGGGTAGCATTTGATCCCATGTTTTTGAGTAGTTCGGCACGAATTCCATCTTTTCCTGGTGCTTTTCCATCTTTAAGGGTATTGATGGCGTATTCAACTTCTGACAGTAGTATTTCGGGTTCGTGTGGTGTAACGGACAGTTCTTGTATTGCGATTGGTTCCCCGGTGTCATATAGCATCGTGCAATATTGCTTCCATCGTTCCAAAACCTGGCTCTTCTCAGTGAGGATATTTCCAGACTCATCAGCAATTGAGCAGGCTTTCGTATTGCGAGATCTGGTCAGTTCTTTAACCTTGCGGAAATTTTGATTTGAGTTCCGCTCGAGATCTGCAGAGATGATATTTATATGATCATCGAAATCTTTTCTACACATTCTTTGGACCTCAGCGCTAAGTTGTGCATACAATCTTTTATCTTGCTCTGAGCTTAAGCCTCTCTCTTTCAGCTCTCTTCTCTGAATAATCTTGTCACTCGTTGTTGGAGCCAGAAAGTCCCTCATTTTAGTAATATAGGGAGCATATGTTCTTTAGCGGTTTCTTTAATTACATTCTGCAACATCTGCCACGCGGCGTTTGGATCAGCGATGTCATTTGGTGGACATTCCGGTACTCTTTGTTCCATGCTGTTCCGAAACCCCTGCACATCAACATGGCGCATATCAGATTTGAATTTTGGCTTAAAGATTTGTTTCAGGCGCAGCCGCAATGTAGCGACTAATAGTTGATGGTCAGTGCCACAGTCCGCTCCAGGCAGTGTACTGGCATTAATTACAGATGACCTCCATCGGTTTTGAATAAGGATATAATCTATTTGGTTCCTATAGCTGCCCCCAGGAGAAGTCCAAGTATATAGGCGTCGAACATGCTTCTCGAAACAGGTGTTAGCAATAGTGTAATCCTCCTCAATACAGAATTGGAGCATTCTTTCACCTCTCTCATTTCTAATACCAGTGCCGTATTTCCCAACTACATGTCGAAGATGTTCATCTTGCTCTGTTGTCCCGACTTTAGCATTAAAATCACCCAAAATCATAGTAACTTCTCTTTTTGGTATGTTTCCAAGTGTTTGTGTCAGGGAGTTATAGAATGCTTCAATCGCGTCTTCACTTGATTGCGCAGTAGGAGCATAGATTTGTACGATGTTAAGTTTACAAGGAGTCGTGTTAAGTTTTAGTACAATAATTCTGTCGTTGACTGCGTTGTAACCAGAGACATATTTCTCCATGGCTGGTACAATGAATGCTACTCCTCTTGAACTCTCATTTTCGGGACCTGAGAAAAAGATCTTGTTTCTTTGTTCAGTGGTTGTATAGCCAGTACCCTTCCAATGTGTTTCACTGAGTCCTAGAATACAGATATCTTTCCTTTTCATTTCCGCCTCTACAATTCGAAGTTTGCCTGATTGATTGAGACCGCGCACGTTCCATGTGGCGATGCGGTGTGGCTTTCTGGCAAACCTTGGTTTATCAGTAACATATTTTCCATGCGACGCCTGATTTGTCACAATCACATGGCCGGTAGCACATTTAACACCACCATCCCCGGATTGGTGGCGCCGGGCGTTAGCCGGATCGCTCGACAAAACCATTTCGTTAATAAATCTCTGAACCATTGTGACTTTCTTGGGAAGAATAGTGCAGTGGTTTCCCATTGCCTTCTGCACCAGACGTTTTAGGGGCTATTTATGCCCCTAGGCCGCTGAAGCCTCTTCCAGCCGTTTGGGCGGTGGGGGTTATGGTTATACCGCCATTGCTCGGTCGCCAGAGCCTCGTCCGTTATCTAGCAGGGAGCACCCGATAACCCGAGAGTTATCGTCGCCATTCAGCGCGTGCAGGTGAGGTTGACAGTTGGGCCGGTAAAGCTGTTACTCCCGTTCTCCCCTTACTCCCCTATACCTAGTATAAGTATAGACAATTTTATTGTGGTGTGGACTGTGTGTATAAACAGCTGCATGCTTTACAATCGAAAGTGTTGCAATGTATCATTATTTGTTTAGTAGAGGTCACAAAGAGTCGCTCAGTACTACACCGTCCCCGAAAAACGACTGATCGACTCAAAGAAAAAAAAATCGTACACCAAATTAGGTCATCATTCTAACATTGGATGTGATTTAATAGATCCCAAATTGTGATTCCAAGGAAGCTTCTTTCCGTTGTACGCTCAAGTTGTGTTTTTTTATACCACTAAGGTGGCACACAAGCTTACGGCCAACCTGATGGTAAGCAGTCACCGTAGCCTATAGCCGCTACCAATACCAGGGATAACACTAACGCGTTGCCAACCCTGTTGTAGATGAGGAGTCATAGTGCTAGCAGCATTACTACTAGCGCAGCGTATCCTCGTGTAGCACTAGCAACCTTACTTACCGCAGAAATACATCACTACATCAAAGTAGTGTGATTTGACTGTGGTCTTCTGTAATGTGCAGTCGGGCGGCTCCAATTTTAATGGGAAAACCCCATATCATCTATGATATGGGTTCTCCCATAAAAATTGTGTGATTAATCACTGTACATAAGCTTGGTAAAACTCATTGGTACAGACCGGGGTTTGAACCTGGGCCCATCCGATGACAGGCCGTTGCTTCAACCACAAAGCCACCACGACTTCCTTAATTCAAACAGACGCTTAGCTTAAGTACATAATTATTCATTAGGTACAATGCGCAAATATATAGATTACATAATAAACTAGGAAAATAAATAGGATGAAAAGACCTTGCGACTTAAAAGGAACTTAATCTATATCACACGCTCGCGATCCGGTTTTCACGAGGTGTTTGTTTGTTCGTATGAGTTACAATACATTGTATGTACATGTATGACTAAGCTTGAGGGCATTGACTGACGTGTCACATATTGTATGGTCTGGTGAGTAGGGGCGTGATGATACACGACAAAATGAAATAAAAGTATGTGTGTCTCAGTGTACTGCTTTACCGATACCTGACTGCAGCGGTGGGTGTTACAACAACACCAATTTTACACCGAAGATAATTTGGTGCCAACGTGACAGATGGTGAGTCCGTCGCCGTCTCTTAGGCACTACATACTACATTATTCCTGCAATTTCTTCTCAGACGTATGCAAGTTTCCTCACTATGATTTCCTTCACTGTAAAACTCACTTATTTTTACATCAAATATCCTACTAATATCATAAATGTGAAAGTTCGTACGAATGGATGTATGTATGTTTGTTGCTCAATCACGGCTCAACGGATTTGTAGGAAATTTGCCACACTTATATTTTATAGCCTGGATAAACACATAGGATAAAGGGATGTTAGTTTCCTCTGGGATTCTAAGCTAAACGCGGACGAAGTCGCGGGCAGAAGCTACTCATCTATACAAATAATAACAACTGCCTCATAGATAGATGGTCACTTAAGAACGGATCGACTATTTGGCTGTTTTGTTGTGTTCACAGCTACACAAAACAAACTATGTGTGAAAGAAATTATTTTAAAAACCCACTGAAAAAGGTTTAATGTTGTACCCGTGCTAAGTCGGGGTGAGTGGCTAGTTATAGTATACTACTTAGGTTTAGACGGAATTAAGCGACATTAGATTATGAGATTTTTCAAAAGCTCTTATATTTTATTTTATACGACCCGCCCCGGCTTCGCACGGCCAGCGTTAGCCATATAAGTAAAATACATAAAAACCTTCCTTTTGAATCACTATCAATTAAAAAAGCCGCATCAAAATCCGTTGCGTAGTTTTAAAGATCTAAGCATACATAGGGCCAGACAGTGAGCGGGAAGTGGCTTTGTTTTATACTATGTAGTGATATTAGGCACTCAATTAAAAGGAACTTAAAAATAATTTTAACAGAAACTTGGCTGACTAAAATGCAAACAATTAAAATTAAAGGACAAATCCCTTCCTGAATGTAGTTCCGGTAAAAAGGCTCAAGCACGCAAACCCAATCTTAGCAGGAAATAAGTGTCACTTGACGCAAAATTGCGTTCATTAAGTTGCTGATAATGTTGTGACATGCAACGTTTCATTAAACTACGCTACATGATTGAGTTGAAGTATAAATCATCATAAAAGGTTTGGCAAATTGTTAGTAATATCCCTGGTATTGTTAGCGGCTATAGGCTACGGTGACTGCTTACCTTACCATCAGGTGGGCCGTATGCTTGTGTGCCACCTTAGTGTGTATAAAAATCCTAACTCACGCATTTATTATATAAGTGACAAAATATATTCTTGTTAATTATTTCAAATTGGTTTCTTATCTGAATTATTATGTATCGAATTTTCGAGGCGTTGTGGTCGATTTTGAGATCAAATTATTTTTTTGTAAATAGCTGTAAAAATCTGGTAACCGCATCTGGTTAGATGAAATGCTGACCATAAAAATATTAGTGACTAGTTTTTCCCTCGCGACTTCGCCCGCGTAGTAATATAATATTAGCCTATGTTACTCAGTGCAAGCATTATGCTTGTGATTTTTTTTTAAATCGCTCCAGTAGTTTTAGAGTATATTCATTACAAATAAAATGCATTTTCTCTTCATAATATTTGTCTTAAATGAAGCTATGTATACATTAGTATAGAAAAGGCCAGGACGACAGTTTCAACACTTCGGACACAAGAATATAGCTGTAACTTAACTCGTGTCACCGGAAAAGGTCTACATTCCAAATTATTTGGAACTTGTTCTGCCAAAACAATGTAAGGACAAGGCCATTAATGCATAATTGTCATATCGATGGAAACAGAACCGTTATCAAAAAAACAAAATTATAAGAAGTTCCGGAGGCTCTGTCGATTGATGCGATGGATCGAAAAAAAACTTAAGATAATTTTTATTGGAACGTATTCCTTTAACGGCTTGTGGTTGTACAAACTCAACGAACATGATGCAATTTCTCATAGACTTTGTATTGTTATATTTTCTAAAAAACAGCGAATACACTGTTACAAATTACGAAGTTGTCATTTAACCTAGTTTGTTTTTAGTGCAGAACCCTCGGTGTATGAGCCCAATTCGTACTAGGCCCAATTCGTATGAAAAGGGACTGAAGTTATCCGCATTTTTTGCCCAATTAGCGCGTGCGGAGCTCGGAGGTCTTACATACCATAAGCGACTACTGTAAGGCTGTGGAAACATTTCATAAACTTTAACTTCTCAACATACATTGAAAACTATTTAACTATACGGTCTGAATGACAGTCGGAGTCGCGAACCGAACGAAGGTTTCTTGCCACGATATATTCTTGATACGATATATTCTTGATACGTTTTCCAAGAAAATATCAATATTTTGGGGTCAATGAAATATTTGGTTTTTGACTAGGAATACTAAAAGTATCCAGAAATAAACACTTATTGTTCGTAGGATTTCGAGCTAATTTATCACCGGACAAAATTAGTTGATACTAAATAATGGAGAAAAATATTTTAGTTACATATTTTAGGAAATCTTAATAACAATACAGAAAGAATAAAGATCGCAGACTTTCTCAATCTACTGTTCTAGCCAAAAAATATTCTATAAGCACTTGTCTGCTAATGGCAAGTATAATCGAATGCTACGAACTAATTATAAAAAAGGCTGCGATGGTTTTATAATTTGTTTTTCATGTATATTAAACACAGACAGTTTTTTTAAGCTTAATTAGGCTAGATATATACCTGTTTTACCAATTACATTATTTTAATGACATCACAAAAAGTATTGCTAGACTATTGTTACCTGGGCTTAAATGTCAGATACATCATCATAAATACCGGTTATGTAGTATGTTATATACTCTGTGATACCAGTATATTATCTACTCTGAGTCAATAATACGTGGAGCAAAAACATTGTACCCCTTTTTACGAGAATTGCGCGGAGAAGGATATTTTTATAAAATGTGCATTAGAAATGCAAAAAAAGTATTAAAAAAAACATTACACACTATTCCATGCGGCTTCGCACGGGTAGACATTTGTCAAATATTTTGTCTACCAGTTTTTAGACTATTTCAGGTATTTTTTATTTTTCTCTCCGTAAGAACCATCCTCGTACTTCAAGGAATATTCTCAAAAAAGAATTACGATATCGGTTCAGCCGCTCTCGAGATTTGAGCTTAGCAACACATTAAGCGATTCATTTTTATATTATAGATTTAGTTAGTCCTTACTGAGGTGTCGTTTCTTATACCACTGGGATGGCAAACAAGGCGTACGGTCCACTAAATGATGGCTGAGGATGAGCGGCTACCGTGGCCTATAGATTCTTGCAACACAAACCCATTTGCGCTATGTCCACAGCTCCGAAGCCATCATAACATCCCCGAGACAAAAAATAAAGCAAAATATATCATTTACCGGTAGCAATATGAGTTTATGTGCCTTAAAAGTTAAAGGCATACATACAAGAATGTATAGGCGTATTATCTGTACTAATATTAACTTCGCAATCTACTAAGATATTTAAAATGTCACTTATCCCCACTGTTGGGATATGTGAACTTGTCGTCCACAATTTCTAATTACGACGCTAATTTGTGGACAAAAAATCCATAAATCCCCATTTATGGGTAAAGTCAATAGGGATTTGGACTTTCTGCCACAAATCCCCATCATGAATTCCGTCGTCGGTATAAAAATCTACGAATCCCCATCAGTGTAGAACTTTTTTTGTAAAGCCTAACTTTGACAAACAGAGATCGCCTAAATATAAAGATTGCATAAAATAACTAATGTATCTCCACGTGCAAGCAACAAAACATTTTTTAAGCCCATCACGGCCACGTTAGTTAATCCGTAATTCGCGGTTACTGACCTAGGACAACGATGCCTAAAACAAATGGAGTCGAATTCGTAGTTCTAATTAAAATTGTTTGGCCGTTGTTAAGAATATTGTATTGCCTACATCGGGATAAAATGTGTCTTGATCAAATTTAATTCTTCACTGAAGTAAAATGGTGAACTTATTGCTAAAGAATTTTGCACTAGCTAACCGTAACCTGTTAAAGGACGAGAAACAAAGGGGAGGAATATATTTACTTAAATACCTTTCGAAAATCCAAACCCC
Organism: Falcaria lacertinaria; assembly: GCA_951449985.1. Taxonomy (NCBI): domain Eukaryota; kingdom Metazoa; phylum Arthropoda; class Insecta; order Lepidoptera; family Drepanidae; genus Falcaria; species Falcaria lacertinaria. Next base: position 5,439,442 of record OX602130.1, on the reverse strand, counting down.
CAAAAACCATTTCATAAATGATATATTATAATTCGACGAGACCGCCGGTCTAGTGGTTAGTACACCTGACTGCTACGCTAGAGGTCTTGGGTTCGATTCCCGCCGTAGCAAACATTTATGTGACATAATATTAGGTCCTTACATATGAAATTGGCGTTTTGTATGGGAGGAACAAAAAGTCGAATATTTTTTAATATAATATATTTAATTAATCAAAGTATGAACCATTATTTTCTATGCACTTTTGCCATCTCATAGGTAGTTCATTGATCCCTTTACTAAAAAAACCAGTCGGACGGGAATCAATAAAATCTTTGAAGGCGATTTGGACTGCCCCATCGGAGTTGAATTTTTTCCCTTGCAAGAAGTTATCCAAATTTCGAAAAAAATGGTAATCTGTTGGAGCAAGGTCCGGGGAGTACGGAGGATGTCTTAGACTTTCCAATTGAAGCTCTTCTAATTTAGTAGCCGTCTGTAGCGCAGTGTGTGGTCTAGCGTTGTCGTGAAGCAGCAGTGGCGTGGAGCGATTGACCAGCCTAGGTTGTTTAGCCGCTAGCTTTTCCATCATGGTTTGCAATTCCTGACAATAGACATCAGCCGTAATAGTCTGGCCAGATTTGAAAAAACTGTAATGAACAATACCGGCACTAGTCCACCAAACGCTTACAAGTAACTTTTTTGGGGTTAATTTTCGCTTGGGGCAGGATTTGGCTGGCTGGCCAGGATCTAACCATTGCGCTGAGCGCTTCCGATTATCGTAAAAACCCATTTTTCATCACAGGTAATGATTCGGTTTAAAATACCTTCATTATTGTGCCGGTTTAGTAATGTAACGCAGCAGTCGACGCGCGTTTGCCGGTTTGTTTCAGTCAATTCGTGAGGTACCCACCTTTCAAGCTTTTTAATCTTCCCAATTTGCTTCAAGTGAATTAAAACAGTTTTATCACTAACATTGCAGCCTGCAGCTAACTCGGACGTGGTTTGCGATGGATCCGCTTCCACAATAGCCTTCAACTCTTCATTATCAACTTGAGTCTCAGGCCGTCCACGGGGCTTGTTCTGCAGGTCGAAATTTCCAGAACGAAAACGTTGGAACCAAAAACGAACTGTGTTTTCTTTTGTAACACGACCGCCATACACATCATTCACCCTTCGAGTTGTTTCCGCAGCACTAGTGCCACGGCGGAACTCGTACTCGTAAATAATGCGATATTTAAGGTTTTCCATTTTGTAAAATGAGTGACGCAAACAGAAAAAAACAGAAGAAAAAAAACAAATGAATGACGATCATCGAAGCACAAATACATGAGTCTATAGCTGTACAAATTTGAATTTGGAATTCCTTACCAAAGAGGAGAAATTCGTGATTAAAGTGGCCAGTACGAAAAACGCCAATTTCATATGTAAGGACCTAATATTATAAGTATGTATTTACAAAAAGAAATGTATATAAGTATTGTATGAGCTACTGGTTCTCATAGTACAAGCTTTGCTTAGTTTGGGGCCAGACGGCGCTGTGTGATAATGTCCAAGCAAGCATAAGCATAATAATGAATTTAATTTGAATATAACTTAAATACTGTTATCTTAAAAAACATAATTAAATTAAATGTTTTTTTTTATAACACTTAGACTCTTCATCTCAATAGCCAATAAAATAAAAAAGATTTACAAATATAATAAAAACTGGTCTTAACTATTCTGCCTGTTTAGGCAAAATATGTCAGACAGTTTCCACCACAAACCATATCTTTAGATAACTAGCTTTTTCACCGTGACTTTGCCCGCGTAGCAATGTAATACTGTAGAGCCTATGTTATTAAGATAATTAAATTTATAGATTAAATATAGCGATATCAACATATTGCTATATGTGAAAGAATTTTTGAAATAGATCCAGTACTTTTTAATTGTATTCGTAACAAACATCAGGTGGGCCGTATGCTTGTTTGCCACCTTAGTGGTATAAAAAAAAAACAAAAAAAACAAATTACAAATCTTTTCTCTTTATAATATAAGTGTAGACTACTCCACAGAGTGCACTGTTCTAAAAGTTAACGACACACAGTAAATTGCAAGACCGCTCCGCTTATTCTGCGTTACATTGTTCTGTCAGGGTTGTGTTTTAATCTGTCATTATTTATTGTTGCCCAACCGGGTCAGGCCCGTGATCTCTTTAACGCTCCTTGCTCGTTAAGGCCGTTGTCAAAATCGTACCGTTGCAAGCCTCAGGATAAGCGGGTTCCACCGCACTGCTGGATACTCTGTACGCCTATCTACTAGCAGGGGCGGGAATTGCATATAGGCAAAAAGTTATTGCCTACCTCCACCAAAATCAAATACACTCTACAACAAAGAACAATAAACTAATATGTGCGTATTTTATTCTGCTAGGTAAGATTTAAGGTAATTCCTTTGGTTGCCTACCTAAAATAAAATTTTGTGCACGCCCCTGTCTACTAGGCCTCCTACGGCCAAATATGGATACGACATTCAAAGTTTGAAGGATACACAACGAAAAAAACCTAAGCCGTTAGAGTTTATTTCCTTGCAAACTTCTATAAAAAAATTAGACGAAGAATTTGGTGGGCGTTGGTTATTTTTTTTTTCCAAAGCTACAACAAAAATATTTGAGTAACACTGGTATAGATAAATATAACTTTGGGAAGCGCAGTATTAACGAAGTGTATTTATTTATTTCAATAGGATCACTTACAGCAGTTACAACAGTTCATTCGATTTAAGTGCTAGAGTACATACTAATTGTTCTGCCATTTATCTGCCATATAGTAGATCACAACGTGCGATAAAAAACATGAACCAAAAGTGTATGGCATTGTAAATGGATAATATGTAATATTGAAGTCTCATAGGTTCAAAACAAATTTCTTACACAACATTTGATACATAAATGAACCTGATACGCCTTAGAAACTTTTTTTAACAAATAGCATTAGACATTGGAAGATAATCTGATGATATGGTATCATGAAATAGCAATAACGATATCATTTGAGTTGTTAGTTTTGCCTAGAACTGTTTATAATTGTAGTTAAGTTAAAGTATGTCAGAGTAATCAATGATTTCTATGTACACCACTCTAATAATTAACCTGACTGAAACTTATCAACTTAATTACGTAGTTAATTTTTTGCGGCTTTACTTGCGACAAAACATTGGCCCGCCCCGGCTTCGCACGGGAAGACATTTATCAAATATTTTGTCTACCCGTTTTTAGACTTTATCAGGCAATTTTTATATTGTATTCTCTTGTAAAAACCATCCTCGACTTAAAGGAATATTCTAAAAAGAGAATTAGCGAAATCGGTTCAGTTGCTCTCGAGATTTGCGCTTAGCAACATACTCAGCGATTCATTTGTATGTTATAAGATTTGGTTACGAACCAGTTTTCCGTGAGTCAAAATAATCGACATATGACAATTCCAGTTTACACAAAACATTATTTAATTAAACTCTAAAACCTTCCACATGAAAAGGATTTAAAAATCAAAAATCAAGGCACTTATGAAGGTCTAAATTACCATTACATAAATATTAAAAGTATTGCTACCCCTTTCTCATGTTTCCCTTAGTTTCTTTTAGAGTTCCTTTTAATGTGTATACAATTTAATTAGTTTACATCTCAGTTTTAATTTAAAATAATTTATGATTATAAAGCAACAAAATTTGAAGCAAAGGCCTGTCATCTGATGGGCCCAGGTTCAAGTTCCGGCCTGTACCAATGAGTTTTTCTAAGCTTAAGTACAGTGATTAATCACACCATGAGCTAAAAAAGAAAGGTAAGGCGAATTGAGATCTCCCGTGAGTTTTCCTATTAATATTGGAGCCCCCCGACTGGGGACTGTACCCCCGCCTTATTGAAGACCGCAATCAAATAAAACTACTTGAAGTGTTGTGTTTCTGCGGTAAGGTAAGTAAGGCTCCAGTGCTCCACGAGGATAAGCTGGGCTAGTAGTAATGTTGCTAGCACAGTGACTCCTCATCAACAACAGGGTTGGCAACTCGTCAGTGACATCCCTGGTATTGCTAACGGCTATAGCCTACGGTGACTGCTTACCATCAGATGGGCCGTATGCTTGTGTGCCAACGTTGTGAATAAAAAAAAATTGCACGAATACTACTTACGTATACATCGCTATTCTGAACTTCAGAAATTGAACTCACCTATCACCTCACCTACATACAAAAATGTCAAAGTTTGAATTGTAAATAAAGTTGTTTTTCCCACAATAACACAAAAGAATATAGGTCAAATCATCATCAACCGTGGTCAGGCACCGTTCGGTCAGTTGCCGGTTGCATAACGGTAAAGTCGCGCTTTCATACAAACGGTGCTTACAACACCGTCTGCTGCGAATGGAGCTAAATAGGGTAAAGGTAAGGTAATTCTTCGCATATATTTGTGCTAAAAAACAATCTAAAATGAATCCTATTTCCCTTGGTCACGGCATCACGCGTGAACGGCTCGCTAATTATTTTTTGTGTTTGTTATTATCAGGAGAAAGTTATAAGGGATAAACTAAAGGTCTTTTTTTCCATGGTGTATTTGACATATGAATTCTTAGCTTAGACAGGACAATGTCTGTCGGGACAGCTAGTAAGATAAAAAAAATACAGCACAGTAATGGCCTAAGCTCATCCTAAGCTCTGTAAGCCCTATACTGATTACGTATGGTATAAATTAATATGTGGCTTGATTTTCTTTCAATGATTGCGTCTCGTTTGCTTTGTACGTACAGTAGTGCTCTCGCACCATATGACGTACCTATTCATTTTTATATAGGACATCAAAAGCTACCAAATAATTTCTGGATGTTTGTTTACACTTATTAACGGTCGAAATTATATTAAAATTAAATATACCCGGCCGCCCCGGCTTCGCACGGGTAGACATTTATCAAATATTTTGTCTAGCCGTGCGAAGCCGGGGCGGGCAGTTAGAATAGTATATAGCCTATTTTACTCAGTGATAATGTAAGTAGCTTTTTAACGGAGAAATAATTTTTGAAATCGGTCCAGCAGTTTCAGAGTCCATTCAGTACAAACATACACACAAAAATACAAATCTTTCCTCTTTATAATATTAGTATAGATAGTATAGATATTAAAAATATGGAGTTCTTCATCAAGGGTGTGAAGATATTTCTTCAGGGTGGTGGCTCTGGTTTTATATTTTAAATATTATAAAGAGGAAAGATTTGTATTTTTGTAGGTTTGTATTGAATAGGCTCCGAAACTACTGAACCGATTTCAAAAATTCTTTCACCGTTAGAAAGCTAAATTATCACTGAGTAACATAGGCGATATATTTTACTAGCTGCCCGCCCCGGCTTCGCACGGGTGGACAAAATATTTGATAAATGTCTATGCTCTGAAACTAATGTATACCCGTGCGAAGCCGGGGCGGGCAGCTAGTGCCTTATAAAGTCATTTAATTTGTTTTTTTTTTTATATATTTGTTAATTCAATCAATGAATTAAATTGATACTTGTTTCTATGAAAACACGACCCGACCTGAACTGACAAACGGTTGCTCTTGTTGCTCATTAATCGTGAGAACTGGGCTTAATTAACGTTATAATAACAAGCCATCTTGTTCTATAGACAGTATAATTGATTGATGGCTCAGCCGTGCGATTCTGAAAAATGATCATTTACTTCGAAAGTCATCTAACGAGTCATAATACCCTTTAGTAACTAAATGATATTTTAATTAATTTTTAAAATACAGAAAACACAAATTTATTCCAACACTACATGGAACTGCTGTATATGACGCAAAAATCACATTGTAGGTATGTGATTTTTGCGCACCACTAACGAGACTTTCCAAAAAACTATTCACGAGACTTTGACAAAATCCCAACCACTCTTTACTACCTCCAAAAACTCCAACAATTGCTACAATTAAACATTTTACTAACTAAATTAAGTAGATATTGATACAAGAACAAAAACCGACGCGTCTACTTTTTTGCGCGGAAATGTAAAGAGGATATTAAGTTACTTGTACGCGGAAGACATTCTACCATCACTAAAGTAAAGAACGATCCATAAGTAAATGTATATATATCTATACATGTATATGAATGTCTGTCTATATATACACACGTCCCTATGTCCTGATGTTACGGTTCCTGTATGTTGCATCAGAACTTGAAGGGCATTCGTATTAATAAGTACACTGACATTTAGTCAGCACATTTAGCATATGCGTTTTTTCATTTTGTTAGCTTTGTTGATGAAGTTTTAGTGATAATTCCATACACACACATATAATAAATAGTATTCAATATCAATCATAATAATTTCATAATTTTAACGTAAATATACCATTAAAAATGATACTAAAAAATAACTAAACTAAAATTTACAATATACTATATACTACACGCTTTACTACACGTAAAATAAGCATACATACAAGTCAAGTTTTTTCTTCGACTTTTCAGCAATAAATAAAATTGTTTAAATTATTTCGGGTGAATGTCAGAATGTCATAGATTCTATCAAATGAGGTTGCATCTTGTCTCATTTCGGAGTAACTACTAGGAGTACTAATATAAGAAATAATTATTGTTTCTTATTTTTTTTTTTTTTTTTATATAAGAAATAATTAATTATTTACTTAAGCCCTAAACCTCTTAAATATTGATCTATTGCAAACAGATAGCCATAAGTACTCTATATGTAACATAAAAAATTAACTATCAGTATGTATAATATAATTTATAAATGTATATTTTGGTTTACATGAAAATATATAGGAAACGTTGCCCTCAAACTAAAACAACAAAAAAATAATATCAATCAATTAAAATATCCTTAAACAATCTGTTAGAAAAACAAATAAGTATTATGTAACCGCATATAATATAAAGTACAAAATATGTACGGTATGTTCCGGGTATTTCGGGGGAGACGGGCCCTTGCGAAGGTCAAGAAATCAACAATGTCACTCCTTGTACGCACACGTATGATTATTTAACAGTAGTATGATAATAACTGTGACTCGTACATGATAACGGAAGCATTAAGCAAGCTACATGTATGTAATTTTTAGAGCAAACCTCATTAGCGCGAGCATGAATAATTTGCGACGTTTTCGTATCGCCTTAGACTATTTTTGTATTGAAAAATGAACAGCTGCGGCGGTGAAAAGTGGAATTAAAAATTTGTATGACAATTTTGACATTTTGCGAGTTATGTTTTGGCTTACGTAGTCGAAAAATGTTCCTGATACCGGCACTGACTGACAGAATGCTGACCGAGCCGAAATACAAAATTATTTAGATTATTTGTTATCCAATCACGCAGACAATTTTAAGAATTTTTGTTAATTTTAAGGGAGGGAGGGCGATTTGGGATTTCCCGTGGGTTATCCCATTTAAATTGGAGCCGCCCGACTGGGGACTGTACCACCGCCTTACAGAAGACCGCAGTGAAATTACACTACTTGATGTAGTGTTGTGTTTTTGTGGTACGCAAGGTTGCCAGTGCTCCACGAGGATACGCTGGGCTAGTCGTATTGCTGCTAGCACAGTGAGTCCTCATCAGCACCATGGTTGCTACCCCGTTAGTGATACCCCTGGTATTGCTGGCGGCTATAGGCTACGGTGACTGCTTCCCATCAGGTGGGCCGTATGCTTATGTGCCAAATTAGTGGTATAAAAAAAATAAAAGAAAAGCTAAACTAATATTATTTGGCAGCTAGATAGAGAGTCTAACCTCCCTTAAGTTGGGTGGTTAACACGTTTTTAATATAGTAATATAATATAATAGCTTTTCTTGTAGCAAGAACATTTTACGACTACTAATTTAATTTCACTTTTCACCGCCGCGGCTCTATTCATTTTTCAATACAAAAACAGTTGAAGGCGATACGAAAACGTCGCAAATTATTCATGCTCGCGCTACTATTTTTCTGTCAATGTGAATATTTCAATTACATTTTCATAAACTTCAAGACGACTATGCAAATAATGTGCACGCATTTTTAAGGATCGATGGCAATACAATAATTTCATACCTTTAACTAAAGTACCTTAGCCAATATCGTTAGGAGAACTACATACACGTACAATTTATTAAGCAGTCATTTAAATTTATTAAGCAGTCGTTATTAAATAAAAGGATACATGCGATATTTTACAATTGCAAATGAAGACGCGGAAAATACCCAAGAGTATGCGAAAATAAATGATGTAGGCTGGAGATGACCAAGGCTCAAAACTGGTTCGAAGTACGACTCATCAACGTAGGTACACTGTGCCTCACTTAATTGGAACAACATTGTCCAATTGCACTTGTGGCCGACAATCGGTCCAATTTGGACAATTGCTCAATCACAGCGATGAACCTTAGGCTGAGTCGGTAGGGGACTAGAGTCCGCTGACAGGATATGTAACTTTATGACGTAAGTCATGCTTCGATTGTTTTCTAATCGATGTTATAAAACTGCGAATGAGTTGTTTCTATGTGTTTTTAGGATTCCGTAACCGAGGGGTTACCACGAAACCCTTTTCTGTCCGGCCGTCCGTCAGTCAGCGGGCTGTATCTCATGATCTTTAATAGGTAGACAAATGAAATTTTTCAGAATGTGGTGTTTGAGAAAGTTATTCCTTCCTATTAAACGATGTACCTATCTCCAACCTTTATTTAAGCAAATTTATCTTTTGTTGCAGGTACCATGGGCTCCATCCCGCGCGTGTCAGTGGTCCAGGGCCCCCGGGCGGCAGTGCCTGCAGCCCCGCTGCCTGAACACCTCAAAACTCTAGCCAGCAGTGAGAGCACGGCGTTGGTCTATTCAGGTACTTATCTTCACAGCAATGTACTAGCAGTGGCCGATTTACCAGCGTACTGTGTAGGCTTAAGCCTAGGACGGCAGATTATAAAGCCGACAAAATTAGAGATCACTTTTTAACGAACGTTCAAATTATTCACCTGTTTTTTAGAAGTATGATCAAATCACTTCAAAGTAAAAAATCGTTTATTCAGTTTAGGCACTTATGAAAGTCTGCTTCCGGTAATACTACTACTAAAAACTGTCTGAGAAGAACCGGCAAGAAACTTATAGATTTTGAAACGGCATTCGAGGCAATAAATTTACATGTTAAATGTAAAAAATAACAGAACTATGCAATTTTCTAATAAACCGCATCAGTTAGGCTGTTTTCGCCAATCTCTGAAAAACTAATGCACCGTGTGGGCGAGAAAGAAGACAAACCATTTTTTCTAAAGTGCGTTATAAGGTGTATGCTTGAGTAATTAGGAGACAACAGTGTATTCTAATTACAAGGTATTGAACTGAACGCAGAATATTATCTACTCTGAGGTATTCGATTCTGAGCTAAGAATATTGAAAAAGTATCCATAATATTAATTGCAAGGTATCTATTATTCGCCGGAATGGTCCTAAGTACCTATTCACGCAATAATGAATCGTGCAACAAGACATTTTTTTACGAAACTTTATTTCAATACAATACAACTTATTTAACTGCCACATAAATTATCAACTCATCATCTTATAATTAAATTCAATCAAGTGACATAATCTCTCAATAACTAACTAGTATGTACAGTCTGAAAAAAAAAGTGCAGAATAGGAATTAACGAATCCCGGCCTGTGCTTGTGTGCCACCTTAGTAGTATATAAAACAACTTATAATAAGAACATCGCTTCGCTAGCGAAGGAAACGGAACAAAATTCATGGCTACTGGCAAACTTCACCAAATGGAATCTATGTTATGACGTTCACTGTAAACAAACCAATCAAAACCTTAGAATGAAATCTTCGCTTCGCTTACATCAAGACGGTTGCTGCTCTATACGAGCTGAATCAACGATGAACTGTTTATAGCAATATTCAAGTTCGTTGTTAATTTCAAAAGTTGTTAAGTAGCTTGGAGGTTAAAGGTACCCATTACTAAACATAACCAATCTTCATTGTTTACTTAATAGGAAAATATAATTTGCCGATTACAAAAACCAGTAAACAGTAGTGACAGTAAACAGCATAAATCAATTGACTCAAATTATTATCACGCAGAAGCGTGCCAAGAAGGACAGTATAACCACGATGGCAAATGCTTAGAAACAATTCTCTGAACAAGATAATGGTCACGATCAGCTGTGTTGTGTGTTAAAATAAATAAAACATTTCTCAAATTGCTGTCACGCGGAATGGCGTCAAAGAGGCTGGCAGCATTTCCCCGCGTGTGGCGATGCTGATCCTTTTCGCGAAATATTATATTCCAGCCTTCTTGCCAACTTTGTCTGGTTGATTTGAGAAATTAGATTTTTTATTATGTTACCTTCTTGTTATTCCAGATGAAACATGCAACACGCGTATGAGTTACTCACAGCTCCACGCTCGAGCCAATGCTTTGTCTCGGGCGATCACCGCCAGAGCCAGGTCCTCAGGAGCCAATCGAGATGGCGACTACGTGATCGCTGTGTGCATGCAGCCGACACATAAGTAAGCGAGAAGTTTCTTTACCCGGCAGATATTTCTGTTAAAATAAGGATTCCAAATTAAAAAAAATGCATTCATAAAGTCTGTCGGATTAATGTATGCGGAAGTCTGGGTGTCTATTTGTTTGTTACAATAATTTAAATCATAAGTTTTCCTCAATAATGAGATTGGCAACGCGCAAGTGAAACCCGGGCGCTGCTTACCATCAAGCGGAACTTACCCCTTTGTAGTGTAAAATTACACCCCAAATCCGCGTAACTGATCAGAATGATAGTCAATGATCTGCATCCAATCATAGTGCACTGTTTTAAACTGAGAAAAAAAATTAAGCCGAAATTCACGCAACTAGTCGCGGGCAAAAAGAAGTCTGCAAGTTGAAAGAAATGAAAAAACAAAACTGCCTGAACTGTTTAAAACGTTTAAGGTATCGGTCAATAGCGTAGGTGGTCAGTCAAACAGGAAGCGAAAACCATTTTTCAATGCTATCGAATGGAAGGTCATGTAATTTTATGAGTATGAGTACACAAATTCAAAAAATGAGCAGATTACTTAGTAGGTACTTAGGTACTTTACTTGATTTCAATTCAAGATAAAATGTTGCTTATTTTACAAAGGCACTTTCGTTTAACCACCCATCTATTAGCTTTTCCTTTTCCATAAGGATCTTAAAACCTCAGCCTTAGCCTCAGGCCCTCAAGGCAGATTGCAGAGCACCAACAAAAAAATATTACCTCCTTTAAATTAAAAACGTGTTTATTTTATGGCCTTCTACCTGTCCACCATCACCCTAATGATTTAGATTAAAAGTCTCCACAAAGATACACAAGAAATGTTTAATGATCTAAAGGCAATTCGATTAAAAAAAATGAAATTTCCTAATCTTTCAGATAAAGTCACTGAAATTCATCGTAACCGTTTCCATGCCAAATGCGCTGGAAATCTTTTCGTGTCTTTCCGCGCTAATACAGCAAAAATGAATAAAAAGCGATCATAGGTTAAATGCGTGCGAATTCTTTCCCGTTTCTGCTAAAACGTAAGAATATGAAGCCCTATATTATAGAGGCTATCTATTTAGAGAAACATAATTAAATGTACGTGTACCTACTCGTACATATATGAATAACTTATTAACACAAGGTTTTGTCTATTTTCAGTACAATAATAACTCTGCTAGCTACATGGAAAGCTGGGGCAGCGTATGTGCCGATGGAGCCAAGTTTTCCTCAAGCGAGAATTACCCATATTCTGACTGATGCTCAGCCGTCCCTCATTATTTATGACGAGACAGGTATGTGTCACAATTAATGCAAAACAGTAAATTAACTAACAATATATTTAGACGAGACCTCTGGTCTAGTGGTTAGTATACCTGACTGCTGCGCTAGGGGTCGCGGGTTCGATTCCCGCCGGGGCTAACATATATGTGACAAATATATTTGCCTTGCGTCTGGGTGTTTGGTATGTATTTACAAAAAAACAATATATAAGTATTATATCAGTTGCTGGTTTCCATAGTACAAGCTTTGCTTAGTTTGGGGCCAGATGGCGCTGTGTGATAATGTCCAAGCATTATTTCAATTTCAATATTATGAAAAAAAACAAAACTTAAATTACTTAATAAAAAAAGAAATTCGTCCTAAAGTTAACGTGTGGGATATAAGGTGTGTTCTAAACACCTTTCCCAAAATAAAACTTTGCAGGAGCAAAATCTAATTAACTCATAACATCCTCATTTATTTTTTGCTACTACGTGAAATACATACCCGACAGAATACCTATATATAATATTATAAGAGAGGTAGGGCGATTTGGGATTTCCCGTGGGTTATCCCATTTAAATTGGAGCCGCCCGATTGGGGACTGTCCGCCTTACAGAAGACCGTGAAAGTAAAATAGTAAATAGTGAAATAACACTACTTGATGTAGTGTTGTGTTTCTGCGGTAAGTAAGGTTGCCAGTGCTCCACGAGGATACGCTGGGCTAGTAGTATTGCTGCTAGCACAGTGAGTCCTCATCAGCAACATGGTTAGCACCCCGTAGTGATACCCCTAGTATTGCTAGCGGCTATAGGCTACGGTGACTGCTTACCATCAGGTGGGCCGTATGCTTGTGTGCCACCTTAGTGGTATAGAAAGAAACATCTAACGTCGCCTCTTATTTAAAATCCATCAAATCATTAAGAATTCAGAGTGAGCCAAAGATATAGATATATACAACATAACCCTCCTGGTAGCGCAGTCGAGCAAAGCTATAATTATTGCAAATTGTAATAATTGGCTCAAGCCTAAATAAAATATCACCTTCGATGCACCTTCTGGTTTCCAGCAAATCCCGCTATGTTTGCCGGGAGTGGAGTGCCTTCAATAGCTTTCGAAGAACTGGATCTAGAAGCTAGCGGTTTATCTGCTGACGAGCCGATAGACGAAATCCTAGCACAATCGAGGCATAACAGCATTGCTATTGTGTTGTACACATCTGGCAGTACTGGCGTTCCGAAAGGTATATATAGATGATATACTAATATTTTTACAAATCACGATACTTTTTACTGACTAGTAGACTCTTTATCTCCGTTATTTATCAACGTCGTACTTATAAGGGCTGAATAAAATGTTGACTTTCATTACCATTGTCACAGGCGTCCGACTCACGTACTCAGCCATCTGCAACAGGCTTTGGTGGCAGTTCAAGACTTTCCCCTACTCTGATACTGAAGTCACGTGCGTTTGGAAAACAGCCCTCACGTTTGTAGACTCAGTATGCGAGATCTGGGGTCCGCTGCTAGCTGGACGTGCTTTGGTGATACTGTCCAGGGATATAACTCGAGACCCTCAGAAACTGGTCAGAGTGCTGGCTGATAATCAGGTACTTAAATAGGATACACATTTTTTTTAAATTGATGTTTTAACTCAATCGAGAAAACTGTTGTTGTTCCTGCTTCTTCCTTCATGACGAATGAAGTAAAAACATTCCATTTAAAAAGACCCTTGGAAATATAATTACCCGCGAAACAGAGTAATGCTGCAAAATTATGAATTTAAAGTTAGAACTTATTTTAAGTATTGCAATCTTAGTATGTTTTTATCATTTAAAACTTTCTTTAATCTTACAGGTCGAACGCCTCGTCCTAGTTCCAACTCTCCTACGATCCATTCTCATGTACCTTTCCCTAAACCCTTCTGAGATGCCTCTCAAGCAGCTGAAACTATGGGTATGTTCCGGAGAGACGCTCAGCAAAGACTTGGCTGGACAGTTCTTCCAATACTTCGGCAATCACAATGAATACAAGCTTGCCAACTTCTACGGTAGTACTGAAGTTATGGGCGATGTTACCTATTACGTGATGGATAAAGCTGGACAGCTCGATATGCACGCTACGATTCCTATTGGTAATAAATCTGGAATATGTTTTAAATTATTGTACAATACATAATGTAGGTGCAATTAAATCATAATTTAAATCTCCAAGGCGTTTTTAGTTTTACGTTCCTTTTTAGTTTAGTAAACAAAATAATGCCGTACCATTTTACAAGTTTGTACCAAACCAGTTTTTTGTATCAATATTTATGTGGTTTCAGGTAAGCCCCTAGACAATTGCGCAGTATACCTCCTGGATGAAGAAATGAAGCCTGCGAGAGAGTCCGAGCCTGGGGAGGTGTGGGTGGCGGGGTGCAACCTGGCTGAAGGGTATGTCGGGGGACAGGGGGCTGACAAGTTCTGTGACAACCCACATGCTGCACACCCAGGTAATCCACGCTAAGTTAACTTAATTGATGTATGATTGACTTATGTATGAAACTTAAATTACTGACGAGAATGACAGATGTCTTGTGAATAATCGTAATCATACCCAAATCCATACGATCATAAACAAAAAGTTAAATATAACGAAAAAAAGAAAGAACTGAAGCCTCTGATAAATTCTACTCTCAATTAGGACACGAGCTCCTCCTAAACCAAAATCCTGACACCGCCATGGAAGAGATATACATACAAACATACATACACTTGTTAAACAGTACTCTTTGTAAAGCAGTCGGGTTAATATAATAAATGTACATTTACTACAATAATTAAGCTGTCTTACGCGTTATTAGATTTTGGTCGTCTGTACCGCACTGGAGACTTCGGCATCTTAGAGAAAGGAGTCATCCTCTTCGCCGGAAGAACTGACTCACAGGTCAAAATCAGGGGTCACAGGGTCGACCTACAAGAGATCGACAGAGCTGTCAACTCTGTACCTGGAGTGGATAAGTGTAAGTATATTATCTTAAAACATACAAATATAAGGTTTGTTTAAGCGTGCTACACACGTTCAGTTTTAACTGCATAGTTCGACTGTACTGGTGTGTAGGCAAAACTGACAACTGTGCAGTTCTAAACTGAACGTGTGTAGACACTAGGGGCGTCAGTTATAACTGCACAGTTCGACTGTCCAATTAAAACTGTGCAGTTAAAACTGAACGTGTGTAGCCCGCTTTACTTTGAATAGGACTCACACTTATGAAGTTCTAAATTACCACGATTAATGGAGATGTGAAGTCCGATCACGTTCAGCGGTGACCATAGTTTAGCACTAGCTATTTCAATTATTGAGACGTTATGTTTGATACATTCTTTAAACGGTTCAATTAATACTAATAAATCGAAGAGACATTTATTCTTTCTCTTTCATTCACATGGTTTAATGGATTTTTTCAGGTGTGGTCTTATGTTATGCCCTGAATACTGGCAACCCAGAGATCCTAGCTTTCGTCACCGTATGTGCAGGAGCTAGGTTGTCTGCTCAGCATATTGAAGCTAGCTTGAGGAATTCTTTGACCAGCTATATGATCCCTCAGGTAGAGTACCTATTGACAGTGATAATTTTGACCAACCAATCCCTTGAAAAAAGAAAATCACGTCAGTTTTCTATATTCATTTAAGTCCACTCCTGTCCATATTAAATACTATAGGTAAATATTCTGGTGTACTGATTGAAACAATTTGTTCTAGGTATTAGTAATTGAGACTGTTCCGCTGCTGGTAAATGGAAAAGTGGACCGACAAGCGCTTTTGAAGATGTATGAGAACACCAACAATAATGGTAAGCAATCGGCATCCTGTTCATGGCTTAACCTCGACTGTTTTCATTGTTTTTAATGATTATTATTTTCTACTTCATTATTGACTTCTGGCTTAAGATGAGGATGGTAACCATACAAACCCCAGAATTATCACTTGACAATAAGTAAAAAAATAACGTTCCCATTTTCATATTACTTTTTATTTTAAGTGTTCGTTAATATATTTCGTAGTAAATATTTTTCAATCATGATTTCGTCATTGTGCGCACAAGAAGCTATTCCAAATTTTTTTTCATTATCATCATCACCCTGCCTTTATCCCATATCATTTGTGAGCGTTGCAATAAGTAATAGTATTTTCCCTTCAATTCCATTCTGTCAGTAACCGTCGTCTCTTTATTGGCTTCCATTCTAGTTGACATCCCTTTATTTTAAGGTACTTACTACCTTAATTTTATATTAAGTTGTAAGCACGTATAAGCCTATAGCCGCTAACAATACCAGGGGCACCACTAACGCGTTGCCAACCATGTTGTTGATGAGGACGCACTGCGCTAGCAGCATTACTACTAGCGCAGCTTATCCTCGTGGAGCACTGGTAACCTGACCCACCGCAGACACACAACACTACATCAAAGTAGCGTTATTTTACTGCGGTCTTCTGTAAGGCGAAGGTACAGTCCCCATACACGGCAAACCAGGAAAGCCCACGGGGATCCCATTTCGCCCTACCTACACTGATGTAACCACTCTCGTGCATTAAACTCTGCGTATTTTTAAACCATCTAAATGTTTGTTCTCAGATGACTCCGCAATACCTATAGACATAGACTATACAGGAGTGGAGCCGGAGGAGATGAAGGCCGCTAGAGTGCTGTTTGAGACCGTGGGAGAGGTACTAGGGAGGGCCGCGAGGGGAGATATTTCCCTGAGGGCTGGCTTCTACGAGCTGGGAGGGAACTCGCTCAACTCCATCTATACCATTACCAGGCTTAGGGACCGGGGGTACTACATAGGTAAGCTTTGACAAACGCGCCATATTCTCTTTTCAAAAACTGTGCATTTGATTTAGACCGATATGTTGATACCACATTTTATCACACATTTACTTACCTATCATAATATTATGATCTTGTCAGTTGATACGGATAACCAGTTACTACTGCTACTACAACTAGTTAACTTTATGGGATTTTGAAAGGACCTGTAAGAATTGCCATAGACGCTTTAACCAGTTCACCGCCGTCAGACTGACGGCTTAACCAGTTCATCGAAGCTGTCCTTGTGGCATTAAAAAGATAAAGTTAATTTAAGCTTCTGCTTCAGTAGAGTGACTGCCACATGAACCAATATGCGATACTCCATAATCAAAATAAATTGCGGTGGAAGCGTAATCCGCTAATGTTTCTGAAATCCGCCAGTGTCATTGGCGTGCGTGCGAAGTAGGACACAAACCAAAAATTGTTAACTAATCTCCCTTCTTCTTTGCAATGTATTTCTCATTTGTACAGCCTAGGCACATCAAAAACATTAGTGAAATTAGTCGTAGTGTTTCAGTGTCGCACTGCAATCCTTTCTAATGGAGCTCTACCAACTTTACTCAATACAGGAAAGATATTCTACCCCTTACAGATATTAGCGATTTCCTTGGCGCTTCAAGTCTTGGAGAAGTGCTGGCCCATATGACAACTAACCCTGAATGTGTTGACGATAGCAAGGAGGTCAAGTTCAGTGTGGAGCCTCTGAGCGATGAGTACAGGCAGCAGGTTATCGAGTAAGTAGCTTTGTTTAATATACTAAACTATGACATACTTCAGACGAGTAATCAAATCTCATAATTTTCTGCCATGTTTCAAAGCAGCATTTTATACTCACGTCTTGTCTTTAAGTTTTTTAATATTTTTTGTCTCGCCACATTTAATTCTAAATCTTGATAAAATTTAATCCAGACTACCCGCAGTGTCTTTCGCTTCCACATATTATGTAGACATTTGACTCAAACCTGACGGATGACGTGGTTCTCTCCTTTAGCATGATAGTATCGTCGTTCTACGAAAAGGCAGAGCTGGAGCAGTTCCTTCGGAGTGAGATTGAGCCTCAAGACTACGCGGAGTGCCTGGCCGGCGCCTGGAGACCACTGCTGCGCGCTGGCCTCAGCCTGTTGCTCACTGACGGTCAGGAACACAGCATAGACATACACACCTTCACTTACAAACATACAGACCGATACTCATACCACGCAAACGCGTACACTCCAGTAACTCACTTACTCGCAATTCTTAGCCAGAGCTTGGCACTTAAGTGGGCTACACACGTTCAGTTATAACTGCACAGTTTTAACTGTACAGTCGAACTGTGCAGTTATAAGTGACGCCCCTAATGTCTACACACGTTCAGTTTAGAACTGCATAGTTGTCAGTTTTGCCTTCACACCTTCAGTTTTAACAGCACAGTTCGCCTGTACAGTTAAAACTGAACGTGTGTAGCGTGCATAAAGCACGTAGTTTGATGTTCATCATTGGCTTTAAGGTATTATACCGTCCCAGTGTTTATTTGTTTCCAACTACCCTTTACTGTCTTATTCGACTGTGTTCTAGTGAAGGGCGGATCCAGCTTTCAACTCAGGGAGGGTCATATTGTCGAGGTCTAGTCAGGACAGGCTCCAATATCGATTACAATAGCATAAATCTTTTGTTTTCTATGGAAACGAGTTCTGACTTCCTCCACTTGAATGAGTTGGCCCAGCCCTGGGAGGTCATGACCCTCATGACCCTCCTCCGGTCTTGTTTCTAGTTTCGAAGCCTCTGTTTTGTTGACCTTACCGTGTTGTTACCTTGGAGCACATTTCAGATCAGATTATTTCATTTTACTTAGTACTTTTTTTTTATAAAATTGTGCTCTGTTTTTTTTATAAATAACTAAATAAATAAATAACCGTCGTGTTGACAATTTCAATTCCTGATACAGACTCGGGTTCGCCAATAGCAGTGGCTTTGAACTTCGACGCACGAGATGAACCGGAGTTGGAGCTGTGTGGAGGCCTGGGCAAAATAATGGCCTTCCTGGAGTACGTGGAAGGATCCGTCAGGGACACTATGCTACCACCCGGGAAAGGTAAGCTGGAATTGTGATATAAGTTTTTTTTTATACCTCTAAGATGGTACACAAGCATACGGCCCACTTGATGGTAAGCAGTCACCGTAGCCTATAGCCGCTAGCAATACCAGGGGTATCACTAACGGGTTGCCAACCGTGTTGTTGGTGAGGACTCACTGTGCTAGCAGCATTACTACTCGCCCATCGTATCCTCGTGGAGCACTAAGTTGAAGTTGGTTTTTACGTCCACACTGAACATGAAAATGGAAACTGGGGCACGTTTATTTGTTAGAGGTCAGGCTGAATTATATGTGAAATATATGCGTGTGAGTGAGCGATATTCATAATAGAATAGTAAATCCTTTGCGAAGCTAATTAGGTCAGAGTTTTGTATTGCTGAAATTATTTCCTTTGCAATACTTATAAAGTAATTAAGCGCCTTTTATAACGAAGGCACGGCACTGGTCACATCTCAGACTATCTTTAAAAAGACATTGATAAATATTGACTTCAAATCTAAATCAAAAGATCATTTATTCAGTTTAGAGCTCTAATGAAGGTCTAAATTACCACTGGTTCGGAAAAAAAATCTGGCAGACAAACAGGCATACAGACAGACGGACAACAAAGTGATCCTATAAGGGTTCCTTTTCCTTTTGTGGTACGGTACCCTAAAATAAACTCAATGCTCTGTAATTATTAGGTTTCCGTACCTTAAAAGGAAAAAAGGAATCCTTATAGGATCACTTTGTTGTCTGTCTGTCTGTATGTCTGTCTGTTTGTCAAGAATTTTTATCTCAAGAACCCGTGGAGGTATCAAATTGAAATTAATACGAAACACCCGGGACTGTGGTCCCTTTCGGCTGTTAAATAATCAAACCTGTAAGTCAATATGAAGAAAAGATATGACCGTTTAAAAAATATTATTGAATCGCGCTGTTGAGAGTCACCGACGAATAATGACCTCATTTGAAGTTTGCCTACTTTTAACCTTACCTACAAGTGTGTACGGAACCCTCGGTGCGCGAGTGCGATTCGCACTTAGCCGGTTTTTTTTCATGTAACAAATATATGAATGAATTTCGATTCCCAGGGACAGTCCTCCATTCATTCATGATGGCAACGGCGGCGTCCCTCAGCGCGCGCGACAACGTGGCCGCCATCCGCGCCCTTGAGCACGGCACGGCGCGTCTGGCGCGGGCGAGAGGGTTTAAAGGCGTTTTTACCACCAACACCAGCCCGCTCACACAGGTACGTAAAGGAGTTCACCACCGACACAACTAAACAATTTTAAGGTTAGCAACGCGCGAGTGATACCCCTACGCTACGGTACCCGCTTACTATCAGGCGGGTGTATGCTTGTTTGCCAACCTAATCCATACTAATATTAATAATATCGCACACCTAGACCTAGATAAAGGGAGCTAAGTCAAAAATCGCATATTTGGAGTCATGCACACCATCGAATTCTTTATCCTAATACCTATCGACCAATAAAACAGATATTATAATTGCGAAAGTAACTCTGTTTGTTTGTTTGTTACCTGTTCACGACTAAGCTGCTGAACTGGTCGTAATGAAATTATGCAATGAGATAGATCTATCTCTTGTCTTTAAACAAATGCAGACAAACTCACGATAACAGCTTGTGGTTTATAAAAACTATCAACTATATTAATTTGTCTAAATCATTTGCAGCAACTCGGGACAGATGTCCTTGGTTTCCAAACTCTCCTGGATTACCAGATCAACCAATATTTAGACTCTAATGGAGACAGAGTGTTTGGTAAAGCTCCCGATGACATGAGGGTAATCGTCTGTTGGAAGCCAGTGGAGTGAGCTTTTAATTTTAGTCTTAGTATCGTTAGAATAAGATTGAAATTTAAGTACAAAAATGTATGGAAGAGAAGTTAAATTAAACCTATTGTGATACATAAGATAGAGAGAGAAGGAAAATACTATTATTTTTAATTAAAAAACACTGTTAATATAAACATGCGTTCGTCTTCTTTTGATTCTTCAACGTCCTTATTATTTTATCATGTTGTTTTTATTGTTCATTAAAAATATAGTTATACCTACACATTAATCGAATATGTGATTCTATCTATTAAAACCTCTCACAATGTTTTTTTAGTTAATCTTAATAAATAAAAGCCAGTGGCTCCCAAAATTTACAACCCCTGAGGGGAGTGTATTTAATAATTAGTTAAGCTAAGTTGTTATACTGTTTTTTTAAACTTTCGCGATTTAAACACATAGTAATGACATGAAAACGGGTCTTATACGCGATATTAAATTGTTTATTTACCTCCCGACGTTTCGACCGAGTTGCATCGGCCGTGGTCACGAGCTGACAGCCTGTCAATTTAATATCGCGTATAAGACCCGTTTTCATGTCATTACTAAGCTAAGTTGTTGCTATTATTATAATATTGTTAAGTTAATTTAATTTCAGGATTAACTTCAAAATACATAATATACAATTGAGATACCTAGGTAAATTAAATTCATATATTTAATTACGTTACTACTTAGATTCACAAATTTTAAATGATTAGAGGCTGGTTATTTTGAACAAACTAACATTGGGTAGATTGTACCTAGATGCAATATATTGTAGTTGTGATTTAATAAAAGTAAGAAATTAGTTTTAATTAAATTATTGTCTAAGTGTTAAAAAGTACATTATGTTTTATAAACATTTTGGCTTCATCGAAACTCTATGGATAATTATGCGTAACGCTAGCGATCAAACATGACATATTTATTTCTGAATATTGTATGAAATTTATAAGGACGCATTAAGCACGGAAAATACAGCTTTACGATTATTTAAGACAGCCAAGTCGGTTACCACTTTTTTCTTTGCTTAGCGCCAATGACAAAACAAAGAAGTGCGAAACAGACAGGTCACACGCATGTATTTGTACTACGATTTGTAATATTGAAATGTATCTGTCGCACTCACACAACCTAGTGACGTAGTAATGTTGACATGTCACATCAAAGACAGAAGCGATTTCAGTAGCTGTTTTTCCAGAATTGCAGTACCCGAAGCCGTGCGATCCCATTACAAAATTTGATCTGAAGCATGTAAATATAAAAATAGTTCTTAAGTGTAACACTAGGTTCTACGTTATAAAATAAGCATTTGCTTTCCCTTTACCGTTATCAAAAATCCAGTTTAATTGTGATATTATAGATATTAATGTGTTTAATAGATAATATTACAATGTAATGCTTAGATGTAATCATTATGTAGTTTATTTAAAAAATAAAGTATGTAGCTGAAATGTTTTATTATTGTAGTTTAGAGGACCCTGTGTTAAAGTTGAGAATCTATGTATATTTAAATTAATACAACAAAGTAATCGGTCAAATCTTGATGGACCTATAGAGTGCTCGTAGCCGAAGCATGTAGGTGTAAAGATTTTAATGAAGAAGCTAAAGAAATATGCAAAGAGTGAAATCTACCTACTTCGAATGGGAAGTGGCACTGGCACGTAATTCTATCGTAGTAAACCAATCAAGACCTGCATTTTTGCCATTGCCGTGGGAGTCAAAATACTTTTTCGAAAGGTATTTAAGAAAACTCAGCATAAATAAGTTATTTTTTTAATTAAAATACATATTAATTTCACTAGTTTGGTATTTATAGTAACAATCATTATGTCAAACAATGAAGTATTGTTCAAATGAAATAACCTATTATTACTACTTATAACATTATCAAGATAGTTTATTTTAATACAAATAAGTATTTTTATTCAAACACTTATTTGTGTTCTACGCTACGTGATATCTCAGAGTAGATAATATACGCGATATTTTATAGTAATTGCACTGCAGTATTGTTCTGCCTATTAATCTTAAGTCGATTGATAAAACCGCAAATTTAACTTTTTATTAGCTTTGATGTCTCTTTACTCTATGTCTATACCTACTAAATTTAAGATGTTAATTACCGGTGCTCGATTTTAAACTACCGCCAGCGATTGCGAAGCTCACTTGAGTGTGTGCAGCATACTTTTACACACAATAATATGCCTAGCCTGTTCCCTTCATCCATTAATTACTGTTATCCGCCATCTCTACATTCAAAATCAAAATCAAAATCAAAAATCATTTATTCAGTTTAGGCCCTAATAAGGCTCTTATGAAGGTCTAAATTACCACCGGTTCGGAAAAAAAGCCACCTGAGAAGAACCGGCAAGAAACTCAGTGCTCTGTCTTTTGTTGCATTTAACAATCATTATATAACAATTTGTAACAAAATTCTTCTAGACATTGGTATGAAATTACAAATATCAAAATGAAAGCTACCAAGTTGGTTTTGTCACTGCTTTCATGAAATACATATTCCAACTATTACAATTACCAGGAGCGGGGAGCCACTTGTGCAGAGTGAGTCTATATATTCCAAGCATTTTTATCATTTACATAATCATTAATTTTATAATAGGCTTTATTTATCAAAACTCTTTTGACATGAGTCTTAAACTTATCGTAATTCAATTCGGTAATAGATTGTGGGATTTTATTGTAAAAGCGGACGCAGTTTCCCATAAATGATTTGTTTACTTTTGTAAGTCTAAACCTAGGAGCCACAATTTTGTTTCTGTTTCTTGTATAAATATTATGGTTGTCTGAATTTAACTGAAAACTTCTAATGTTTCTTTTTTATAAACAACAAGTTCTCAAAGATGTAAAGAGCCGGTAACGTGAGAATATTAATTTTCTTAAACAATTCTCTTAACGATTCTTGGGGACCCATTGCAAAAATTGCCCTGATTGCCCTTTTCTGTAGAATGAATATCGTATCCAGATCCGCCGCAGATCCCCATAATAACACGCCATAAGACATGAGGCTGTGGAAATATCCGTAGTAAACTAATTTTGCAGTATCAATATCTGTCAATTGTCTGACTTTCCTAATGGCAAACGCAGCTGAACTAAGTTTCTTTGACAAAGTCTCAATGTGAGAGCCCCACTGCAATTTTGCATCTAGTGTTAGACCTAGAAAAATCGTGTTATCAACTAAATCAAGTTTTCTGCCATCCAATTGTACATTCGTGTCTACCTGCGATGAGTTTGGAGGAGAAAACCGTATACATTTTGTCTTTTTTGAATTTAAAACTAGGTTATTGGCGTCAAACCATTTAGAAACGGATGCTAGCGTTTCATTTAGACTTATCATTTCTTTGTCTTTTCTGCTCACTCTTAATACCAGAGACGTGTCATCCGCGAATAAGACTATGTCACAGATATTATCCACTACAAGTGGGAGATCATTTATGTATGCCAAAAATAAGAAAGGACCTAATATTGAACCCTGCGGAACTCCCATTTTTATTAATGTGCCTTTGGAAGTTATGCCTCCGACACCGACTTTTTGCTGACGACCGGACAAATATGAGGCTACAAGATCAAGGGCATTTCCGCGGATACCATAATATTTTAGTTTGAGCAGTAGCGTACTATGTGCAACGCAACCAAATGCTTTAGATAGGTCGCAAAATACACCTAGGGCATCATGTGAACTTTCCCATGCTTCAAATATATGTTTCAGTAATTTTGCCGCCGCGTCACTTGTAGATCTACCTTTAGTAAAACCGAATTGGTCTCCATGTAATATATTATGCGCATTAAAGTGACCTAACATTTGATTTAACATAATTTTCTCAAATATTTTACTCAAAGCCGGCAGTATTGATACTGGTCTATAATCAGAAGGATTTTCTCTAGATCCCGCCTTAAAAATCGGTATTATTTTACTATATTTCATTAAATCAGGAAATATTCCTTGATCAATGCAAGTATTAAAAATGGTTGCCAGTATAGGAGCAATCGTTGGTAGAATTGCTTGAATAACTTTAATCGAAAGTCCCCATAAATCTTCCGTGTTTTTAATTTTGAGCGTTTTAAATGTTTTAATAATATCATTTGCATTTACATGTCGAAAGTAAAACTCTGAAATAACTTTATTAAACGATTTCTTAAGTAAGCCTTCGGCTGTATTTGCACACGAGCTAAGGTTTTTTGTAATTTCGGACGGAATATTGGCAAAGTAGCTCTCAAAAGCTGCTGCGACGTCTAACTTATCCGACACAAGATTCTCGTTAATTTTAAGTGTGCTTACTTTTTCTTTAATTCCATTCTTTCCCGTTTCCCTATTAATAACTTTCCAAACCGTTTTTATTTTATCATCGGAATTACTTATTTCATTACTTATATATTTTGATTTATTTATTTGACAAACAGTTTTAAATAATTTAGAATATTTTCTCACGTAATTATAAAACTCTTCATTAGTTGTATGAGATTTCTTATAATACAACTCATACAAAGTGTCTCTACTTTTCCTTATACCTTTAGTTGCCCAGTTACTAAATTCCAATTTGTTATTTAGCTTCATCTTTCGTTTAGGACAGGCCTTATTAAATTCACTGCATATAACGTTATGTAATTTTTGAAAACATTCATTGGGCTCACCAGACTTAGAATTATAAATTTTTGATTCTAAATTCTTCCTAAACCTTTCCATTCTATTCTTAGACAGGGGTCTACACTCTTTCATAGAGGTGCTAGGTTGTGCACTATCATGCAACTCAACTAATTGAGCCATATGATCTGATCTAATGCCACTTATTAACGACTTATTTTTTATATTTCCATTTGATATTATATTATCAATGCAGGTAGACGTAGTGGCTGTTATTCTTGTGGGCTCATTAAATATAATGTCTAAATTAAATGATTTGAAAAGATTTTTAAATAATCGGACCTCAGTTGACATTTTTAAAGTATCTACATTAAAATCACCACATATAACTAGTTTTTTATTTGTATAAAATAATTTTCTAAGCATTGCCTCCATTGTTGAACAAAATAAACGAATATCCGAATTTGGAGGTAGTAGTACATTAGTGTATTAATAGTTCTAGACTAAGCATGCAATTCTAAAATTACCCGTAGGTACAGAAATTTCAAAGCGGTTTGCAATTTCAAGTGACGTCGTACACTTGTGTCAAACTTAGCAAAACCACGTCTTGACAGGTGGCGTGCCGTCTGACAGCTCCTGTCAAATGGGCCCAACTAACGCGCCTATACCGTACTTTGTCAGTTCTGGGACATCAATATCATCAAGGTCCTTCATAGACACGTAGCCAGGTTCAGCTTTTATTGGGACATAATCTTCGGCACCGTCGTTGGGATCTTCGATAGGGTTCTTAACATCAAAGTTAGTTGCAATATTAGCTTCGTTGAGTAGCTTTAAGGATTCTTCTAGTAGATGTCCGCGATGCTCCGGCGTGTGGGTTGTGGTTGAAGGAGTTCTGACGGTAGATTTGCGGTTGTGAAGCGAGTTGTTTGCTGAGCCTGTGTAAGGCGGTGGTTGCGGACGGTTGTAGTTCCCTGCGAGGTTACTGCTTGACTTAGGGCTGTAAGGGCGGACGAGACTGTTGCTAGGACTGAAAAAGAAAGATTAGTCAACATCCCAGTGTCCATAAACATGCTTAGGTTTCGCTTATTCGGTAAGTGGCTGGTTTTCTCATTCTATGCTAGTGGCCAGCATACGTGCGGCCTCCCTGATTGGTAAGATGTTCCCGTAGCCTATACACGCTTGCAATAAAGGGGGTTATCACTAGTGATTTGCGAACTGTATTATTGAGAGGACTCTCGAACCGAAGATCTGGTAACCTTGCTCACAGGAGAAACATAGCACTACATCAGAATGCTATTATTTGACTCTTCTTGAAGGCAATAGGGTGTAGTCTTTCCAGTCAGGCATTAATTACGTCCTACATCTCTAAAAAATAGTCCTTACCTGACTCCAAGACTCTTGACGCTGGTGTTGTCAGCCACTTGAGTTTGATCTGTGTTGCCAGTGCCGTACCGACATAGTTCCACTTTGCTCGATTTATGGGCTCTGAAATTCAATTAATGAATCAACCCGGTCTCCAGCTTTTAAATACATCATCACCCTGATCCGCTCCCAAATCAGTAGGTAATTACTGGAAGAGGATCAACGCTAACCAAAGCGAGTACAACTATAGGCTGGCAAAGGAGAGTAAAATAATTATATTCTAGAGTAAAATATAATTATTCTACACTCCTTTGCCAGCCTATAGTTGTACTCGCTTTGGTTAGCGTTGACCCATACCAGGGGCACCACTATGCAACTCGTATGGCAACCCGCTTCGTTTAACTGTCTTGATTGTTGTGTTTACAGAAAATGTCATAACATGGATCCCATTTGGGTTCCCAGTAACCAAAAAATTTGTTTCGTTTCTAGACTTTATTGCCAAGATGATCGGGATGTCAGACGGCTTGTGGCAGCAATATGACATCTCACATCAAACATTCAGTAGCGAATTCTGAAGCAGTGTTTTTGAAATGCAGCACAGGCTTCTTTTAGGAAACACGTAAAATGGTTACGAGCATAAAAGCTGGTCTGTGACTTTTAAATTATTTATGCTAAAATTTTACGTTAATATTAATTAATATTCAAGTAAGCATATCATAATGTATATGTTAAATTAATAGTGTATTAGTTTTGTTAGTTTGAAACAAAAAATGTCACACCTTTTCCTTTGTCTGTATTCAAGGCAAATATGAAATATGTTGTCTAGGAAATACTCAGACTCTGAATCTTGTCTGAAATTATGAAAAAGAAAAGTTATATCACAGAACAAATAAATATACACCTTTGTACATGAAGTATATGTACGGATCTTTAGATGACTAATTAAATTCTGATTAAACCAGTAAGGATAGAATGTTTAATCCGGAAAACAATCATGATCTTTCATAGAGGCTCAGAGTAGATAATGGTGCCAATTCTGTTGTTCAAAATGACTAAACTTAAGTAATTTGACAGGTCTTAAAGTCTTGCTATCTCTTTCTCATGTGCGGGGTTAAATAAGGATAGTAATATTTATAAACCTGTCAAATTAGTTAAGTTTAGTCATTTTGAACAACAGAATTGGCACCATTATATTACGAACAAATAGAGGTACAACTTGGTTTTTAATTTTTGTGTATGTAAGGGTACACTATGGAGAACTCAGTACTAAACTTATTTTTTTTACTAGTTACATCGGTTACATTTTATCTTAAAGCCAAGCCTTATCTTATGGTGCCAATTTTGAAGTACGAAATTATTAAACTAAACTAATTTGACAGGACTAAAAGTATTGACATTCTTAAGGGGTAGCGAAACTTGTAATGCTATCAAATTAGTTTAGTTTTGTAAATTTGTACAACAGAATTGGCACCGATATCTACGCATTATGGCGGCATAGATCTAATGTTTTTTGGTGTTTATGTACTCACATAGAAGCATAATGGAAGCAGACGACGAACGTCAAAGCAGCAACAGACAGCAGTAGCAACAGCAAAGGGACAGCCACAGCTGCCGTCAGTTGCTTGGCGTAACTTCTTGACGGTAATGCGCTTCTGCTTGGCGCGACCCAAATATCACGCGTGTCCAGTGCCTTAGGCCTAGGTAGCTTGTTGAGGTCGGGGATTTCCGTTAGGTATTCCAGGTGTTCTGTGCTACGGGGTTTGTAGATTGTATTGTACTAGAATAGAAGGAATAATAATATTAATATATCTACACGCCTTCCCACAAGGGTCCCCGAAGGGGTAGGCAGAGGTGTTATGACACCCACTTTCCGTCGAAGATAATTTGGTGCTAATGGGACAGATGGTGAGTCCGTCGCCGTCTAGGCACTACATACGTCTTTGAATTATTTCTCAGACGTATGCAGGTTTCCTCACGAAGGAAACTTCAAATAAATCATTCTTTTAACATTCTTATAAAGGAAATTATCAATTTAAATACAATAATATTACATTAAAATATTGACGAGGCGGCTGGTCTTGTGGGTGAGTATACCTGATTGGTACGCTTTTTTTTATATACCACTAAGTTGGCACACAAGTATACCGCCGCACCGTAGTATCCGCTAGCAATACCAGGGGTATCACTAACGCGTTGCCAACCCTTTTTGTTGATGGGGACTCACTGTGCTAGCAGCATTTCTAACTGGCGCAGCGCTGCTATGGCTATTAAATGGGAAAACCCATAAATAAATAAATTTGGCCTACCTCTATTTAAGCTCCAGGTGTGATTAATCACTGTAATTTAGCTTAGAAAAACTCATAGGTACAGGCCGGGTTTGAACCTGGGCCCACCAGATGTCAGGCCGTTGAAACTACAAGGCCAGCATGGCTATAAACTAATACCTACCAATTCAAAACTGCACCAGTCGAGTGTTAACCCAGCATCTCTGAACAACCTCTCTACCGTAGTCCTCTTATATTCGCGAGGGCAGCTTGGCAAACGCGACAAGGGGCGTACTTCTTCCCGAAGCCACTTGAGCTCCGTCGAGAAAGGCATTTCACTCCCCAGACGGACTACCAGGCTGGAATTTAGGAACGTCATATTTAATCCTAATGGTGGCCAACAAGAAATTCGCACCAAGGGTTCCGTACACACTTGTAGGTAAGGTTAAAAGTAGGCGAACTTCAAATGAGATCATTATTCGTCGGTGACTCTCAACAGCGCGATTCAGGAATATTTTTTTGTAAATTCCCAATTTAAAAAAAACCAACTACATATTTACGGTTTTCAGATCTTATCCTTTACTTGTGCTATTAAATGTCTATGGTAAGCAAGGTTTCCAAAGCTCTCGAGCATGGCTGGATCTAGCTTTCAAGTGAGATGGGATACAGACGAGGTCTAGTTGGGACACGCTCCAAATCAATATCAACAATAAATCAAATTACAATGAAATTGTTGGTATTTTAAGTCAAAATCATTTTAACCAAATTACTAAATAGTTTTCCTCTTTTGTCTTCTAACGAGATACGATACGACAAATTGGTAGACCCAGCGTTGGGCTATGTTATGACCCCAATGACCTTCCCCCACGAGCCCTTGCCCTTGAGGCTGTTGGTACTGCGCGAGGGGATCCCAAATGTGTGTCTTATAGTAGGGGAGCCCAAGAGGGGATTTCTGGATTTACTGAAGCGCGGCAGATTAATATACAGGGCGATACCTTGTATCCGGTTAAGTACCTCCACCAAATATGCGCCCTATATATAAGGCCGCCCGTGAAGGATAAAGGATCAGATTAGTAAAAAAAAATTGATCATTAGAAATTCTCGAGTGCGTCAGATTAAGGTAGGGTGAGTTAATTACATGCTAAAAAGTGTATATTCCACTAATCTGACAATTTGAGAGTGACGTAAAGAAAGGGGAGGGCAGCAAAGTTGTAAAAAAAAACATCATTTCGACATTCTCGAGCGTAGCCAAATTTTTTTTTATTTTGAAGGAAATAATTCAAGGATAACGAAAAATATATAATCTGACGATTTCCGTAAGCCGAAATAATAAAAAATCGTCGATAAAGTTTAATGCGTGCAGCTGGGTGATACATACCTATATTTCCCTCTCCGCGTTTTTACTCCTCTCTCACTTTACTATCTCTTACTCTCTCACTTTACTATCTCTTACTCTCTCACTTTACTATCTCTTACTCTCTCACTCCGTCCCCACACTGGATTTTACTGCCACGACGCCATCATAGCTGATCACAGAGACTCGTTCGTGGCGTGATATTTATCAACGTGTTTCCAACGTTTCGACTTAATTTGTTAATTTAATATTAGTAATGTGACTTAAAGTTTATAAACATTTAATATGAGTGATATAAGTTTAAAGTGCGTATTTTGTGGTGAAACAACTTTACAAAAAACAATTAAATTTACATTAGAAACATTAAAAAAATGTATAAATATTTTAGAATATCGTCGAAGCAAGCCGGCTCTTCGAAAATCTCGAATAACGTACGATAATCTCGAACTGTCGATAGAATCTTCATTAAATAAAGTTTATCACGCACAGTGCTATAAATTATTTACAGCAATTAAAATACCGCCAGAGGTTCAGTATTTACAAGAGCAAAGTGTAGTGGAACGTGACAATGCATCGGAAGTTTCCGGAAATAGCTCCGAAATACATGCTGTTTCTGGAGAGTGCTCTGAATCACGTGGTACTGTTGATTCCTTGTCTACTGAGGTTGCTGGTACATCGACAGATGAGTAAGTGCTGATATGACTTCATATAGTAAATATTTATGATACTTAAATTGAGAGACATTTGATAATTTTTAGAATTTTTTAAACAAACAAATTATAGCCTGAAAATTTTATTTAATAACTTCATCTTTAGAAGCTCTGACAAATTATAAATGTGATTTTTATAAATGGTTTTCTATCTCTAGTTTATTAAAAAAAAATCATATAATTGTCAAGTGTCTGTTAACTTAGTCTCATAAGTATATATAATTTTTTTTTTCATTAGTTAAATTGTTTAGTTAAACTTTTAGACAAAGAAAATTATTATTTTACGAAAACAACATTAATTATTTCTTGCATCGACAAAACTATTAATCCGTTATAAGATACGATATGAAATAATGTATTTTTTTACCAATATTTTAATTTTATATTATACTTATATTATTATTATAAAATTTTCAGAGTGGGAGGATCTAGTAACGTTCAAGAAGGGTTTGTGGATTCCAATAATTCATTTAGCACAGGTGAGCCTGTCGCTCATAACGATTCAGCATCACAAACCTGCTTCATTTGCGAAAAACAACGTAAACGGCATCATGGTCGTGAAGTTCACTTAGCTGTCAACAGATTAAAAACTATTGAGAGTTTGAAAAACGCGGCCACGGAGCAAAATGATATAGAAATGTTGGAAAAACTTAGTTCTTTCTCTGATGATTCCAAAATTCCTTACCATAAATGTTGCAAGGATCAATACTTACGAGACATTAATAAGGATGATAATAGCGAATTCCTAAGGAAAAAAAATTTTTCTAATACTGCGTATAATTTTCTTTGTGATATGCTAGAAGAAAGAGTGGTAACCAAATTACTAAATAGTTTTCCTCTTTTGTCTTCTAACGAGATACGATACGACAAATTGGTAGACCCAGCGTTGGGCTATGTTATGACCCCAATGACCTTCCCCCACGAGCCCTTGCCCTTGAGGCTGTTGGTACTGCGCGAGGGGATCCCAAATGTGTGTCTTATAGTAGGGGAGCCCAAGAGGGGATTTCTGGATTTACTGAAGCGCGGCAGATTAATATACAGGGCGATACCTTGTATCCGGTTAAGTACCTCCACCAAATATGCGCCCTATATATAAGGCCGCCCGTGAAGGATAAAGGATCAGATTAGTAAAAAAAAATTGATCATTAGAAATTCTCGAGTGCGTCAGATTAAGGTAGGGTGAGTTAATTACATGCTAAAAAGTGTATATTCCACTAATCTGACAATTTGAGAGTGACGTAAAGAAAGGGGAGGGCAGCAAAGTTGTAAAAAAAACATCATTTCGACATTCTCGAGCGTAGCCAATTTTTTTTTTATTTTGAAGGAAATAATTCAAGGATAACGAAAAATATATAATCTGACGATTTCCGTAAGCCGAAATAATAAAAAATCGTCGATAAAGTTTAATGCGTGCAGCTGGGTGATACATACCTATATTTCCCTCTCCGCGTTTCTACTCCTCTCTCACTTTACTATCTCTTACTCTCTCACTTTACTATCTCTTACTCTCTCACTTTACTATCTCTTACTCTCTCACCTCGTCCCCACACTGGATTTTACTGCCACGACGCCATCATAGCTGATCACAGAGACTCGTTCGTGGCGTGATATTTATCAACGCGTTTCCAACGTTTCGACTTAATTTGTTAATTTAATATTAGTAATGTGACTTAATGTTTATAAACATTTCATATGAGTGATATAAGTTTAAAGTGCGTATTTTGTGGTGAAACAACTTTACAAAAAACAATTAAATTTACATTAGAAACATTAAAAAAATGTATAAATATTTTAGAATATCGTCGGAGCAAGCCGGCTCTTCGAAAATCTCGAATAACGTACGATAATCTCGAACTGTTGATAGAATCTTCATTAAATAAAGTTTATCACGCACAGTGCTATAAATTATTTACAGCAATTAAAATACCGCCAGAGGTTCAGTATTTACAAGAGCAAAGTGTAGTGGAACGTGACAATGCATCGGAGGTTTCCGGAAATAGCTCCGAAATACATGCTGTTTCTGGAGAGTGCTCTGAATCACGTGGTACTGTTGATTCCTTGTCTACTGAGGTTGCTGGTACATCGACAGATGAGTAAGTGCTGATATGACTTCATATAGTAAATATTTATGATACTTAAATTGAGAGACATTTGATAATTTTTAGAATTTTTTAAACAAACAAATTATAGCAAGAAAATTTTATTTAAAAACGTCATCTTTAGAAGCTCTGACAAATTATAAATGTGATTTTTATAAATGGTTTTCTATCTCTAGTTTATTAAAAAAAAATCAAACAATTGTCAAGTGTCTGTTAACTTAGTCTCATAAGTATATATAATTTTTTTTTTCATTGGTTAAATTGTTTAGTTAAACTTTTAGACAAAGAAAATTATTATTTTACGAAAACAACATTAATTATTTCTTGCATCGACAAAACTATTAATCCGTTATAAGATACGATATGAAATAATCTATTTTTTTACCAATATTTTAATTTTATATTATACTTATATTATTATTATAAAATTTTCAGAGCGGGAGGATCTAGTAAAGTTCAAGAAGGGTTTGAGGATTCCAATAATTCATTTAGCACAGATGAGCCTGTCGCTCATAACGACTCAGCATCACAAACCTGCTTCATTTGCGAAAAACAACGTAAATGGCATCATGGTCGTGAAGTTCACTTAGCTGTCAACAGATTAAAAACTATTGAGAGTTTGAAAAACGCGGCCACGGAGCAAAATGATATAGAAATTTTGGAAAAACTTAGTTCTTTCTCTGATGATTCCAAAATTCCTTACCATAAATGTTGCAAGGATCAATACTTACGAGACATTAATAAGGATGATAATAGCGAATTCCTAAGGAAAAAAAATGTTTCTAATACTGCGTATAATTTTCTTTGTGATATGCTAGAAGAAAGAGTGGTCACAAATAATGAATGCTTGTTTTTTGATTTTGTAAAAAAAGAATATCAAAAATTGCTAGAGCAGCAATGCAATTTATTATCGAATTCCATCACTATTTCTTCGTTCTCAGACCGTCACTTGGAAAGAAAATTAATGGAAACTTTTGACAATAAGATCAAAATTATTAACGCTGAAAAGAAAAAGTTTCTTGCTCCATTTTCCGCCACTCTTTTAACCTACAAGGATTTATTTAAAACGATGGCAGAAAAAGAAACCATTCGTTCAGTTGCAACACAACTTCGTGACGAAATCCTTAACTCAACCAGAAGAGAATTGCCTGAAAATTGTACGGCTGAAGATTTGATATTGGGAGAGTGCGATTACGTGCCAGAGCTTCTTACTTGTTTTTTGGAATCCTTTATTTGTGGTGATGTTTCTCATCTATCCCAAAAAGCACGTGAAAATAGAAAAAACAAAAAAGAACTTTCTATTTTTTCCATCGGGCAAGATCTGATTTACGCAGCTTTCGGTCACAAAATTAAAACTTCAAAGCAAATTACCCTAGGTTTGGCAGTGAAGAGCTTATGCAACAGTAAGAACGTTGTAAGTAATGAAAAAAGTATGTTATACTTTCAAAATATGGGCACTGTTGCTCCTACACAACTTTAGAAGAGCTAGAGACTGAGCTGACATTTTCGACGGTAAATAGTGATCACGTATGTCCTGAAGATATTCAACGTCGCCCAGACTTGAATACTGGTATCGCGTTCGACAATTTCGACTGCTTCGTAGAAACCCTCAACGGCAAAGATACTCTACATGATACGGTGGGAATAATTTTTCAGGATATCGTGCAGAATCCGAATCCGGTGTCTGTGGAATCTTCTAGCCCTTATGTAAATGAAAATTCATCAATCGATGAGATTGTGCATGGTAGTTTTTCAGAATCATCCATTACCACCGTAAAAACAAGAAAACGAACACGCAGGGCTTTTGACGAAGTTACTTTTGAAATGCGTCCCTTTACTAAAAAAATAAAAATTACCACCTGGAGCCAGCTAGACATCTCAGAGCTTAATAAAGCTCCAGACAATTTGAGTATGTCCAAACAGCTGGACGTTACGTGGATGTTATTCGAATGTTCCAATGTGGGTTGGATTTTACAGCAAGATATTGATTGACGATTCACGAGTTCAAAAAGTTTAATATCTTACTCCAATTAATGAATCTCCAACCAACAATTCAACTGTCTTGAAAACTCTAGAATTGAGTCAGGATATTGCAAGTGAATGTCGCACTAGTTATTGTATTCAAGCTCAAGAATCTCCAAGATTTGACAATATTTTTATTCATTTAGGAGCCTTAAATATTGAAATGGCTTTCTTCAAGGCAGTTGGTACTTTTATTGAAGAATGTGGACTGAGCAATATCATGACTGAATGTGAATTGATCGCTAATGGTTCAGTTCCAGGTTTTATTGGCGGAAAAAATTATACCAGATGTAAACGGTTACATTCTCTCGTGGCGTTGGCATTGCAACAATTACATTTCGAAGCATTTTTGGAAAACAAACAATTGACAGTTGGCGAATCAGTTTTGGAATATCTCACCACATTTTTGGCTCATAAAGATGTCTCTCCTCAAGTTCAGCATGCAGAAACACAACGTCTGATTCAATCTTATGAGGAATATACAAAAGATACATTAGACGGCAAGCACGGAAGAAACGGCGCAATTTTACGCAATGAACATAGATTTTATAAATCTTTACCACTTATTCATTAAAAGTATTAGAGTTGGAGATTTAGACTTGTACATACATACCATTGCGCAAATTGTCAGCTTATTCTTCTATTACAATCAACCAAACTATAGTCGATGGCTAGTGTACTACATTAATTTATTGCAACATGTAGATAACACACATCCAGGCCTCCGAACTGAAATGGCTAAGGGTTCGTTTGGAATTAGAAGAACCATCAAGCCTTTCTCACGAATCCCTGTGGATTTAACGTTAGAGCAGACGATAAATGGTGATGATGCTCGTCGCCTTACTGGAATTGTTAACCTCACAAATTCAATATCTGCTAGACAACGTTGGGCTAAAAATCATGGAGCGCGAACAAGAATCATATCTCATGTTCTTACTCGTGCAGGGCTTGACAGAAACTACAATGATATTGCTGCTGATCTACACCCAGATCGAATGAAAAAACAACACATCCAAATTGAAGCTTTTTCGAACAGTGTCCTGCAGACCATCAATCCATTCTCTCATTCAATTGATAAGGATCTGTTGTTTAACATTTCAACAGGGCAAGCTATTTCTCTAGAAATTACAAACTGTTTACTAAAGACAGTGTCTGGAGGAACATTGCAGCGAGATCAATTCATAATGGAATGCAATTTAAATTCAGACAGGTTTCACCAGCCATTAAAAAAAAATACGGTGCTGACTTTTGCAAGCCTCAAGAAAAAAAAAATGAAAATTGGTGGAAAAGTGCACGAAGTTACATTGCAGCGGGATTTATTCGGTCGGTTATTAGCTCTATCTCTTGACACGAGTATAGACTTGGAAAAAGTACTTTGTTTTCCCATAACTCCTATGCGGTTATCACTGTGCCATATAGATGGTTCTTTAAACAAGACTAATAAGTCAGCACTAATTCATGAGTTAGAGAAACAAGTCGAAGATATGGAGCAACCGCCACCCCAAACTGACCTTGTAATTGTAGATGGCTTTTTTTTTTTTAATACTTTTAAAGAAATGCCCCGTAGTTTTGGAAGTGTGTCAAAGAAGATATTACAATGCCTTGTTAATAACGCTGCAAGTAGAGTTGCCATTGTATTTGATCGCTACTTCACACCCTCTATCAAAGATTATGAGCATTCTCTTCGAGGTAGTGTAGACGACAAGGAATTCCACATTTCCGGTCCTCAACAAACAAGAACAGCAGATTTTACGAAAGACTTGAAAAATATAAAGTTTAAGGAAGCTATTGTTAAGTTTTTGATCGATCATTGGGCTGATCAGGAGATGGCAACGATTATCGGTAGTAAGGTAATTTACATAATACATGATTTGTGTTATGAATATTCTGTTACTGATAATAAAGTAACACGCATCATTAATAATGAGTTGTCATGCCCTGATCACGAAGAAGCGGATACGAAGATAGCATTTCTTGCTTGCCAACAAAATGAAGAATCTACTATTACTATCAGAACTTCTGATACTGATATAGTGGTCATCATGTTAGCGAATATGGAACACCTGCAAGCAAGAGTAGAAGTTTGGATGGATCTTGGAGTTGGCAATGCACGCCGATACATCGACGTATCCGCTCTCTACAAAAAATTAGGCCCAAAAATTTCGAAGGCGCTTCCAGCTTTGCATGCGTTCACTGGTTGCGATTACAACCCAGCATTGTACCGACGAGGAAAAAATAAACCTTTGCAATATCTGATGAATTCAGAAATTTTCCAAGAAGCATTTCTGGATTTGGGATCAAAGGAACATAATGTGCAGGATTATTTTAACATCATACAGTCTTTTACTTGCCACTTGTATGGGTTGAAAAAGTTAGACGATGTCAATCAAGCCAGGATGGTCATCTTCAATAGGACGTACAAGGTAAA
The DNA here is from genome assembly GCA_951449985.1 of Falcaria lacertinaria. NCBI lineage: Eukaryota > Metazoa > Arthropoda > Insecta > Lepidoptera > Drepanidae > Falcaria > Falcaria lacertinaria. The sequence continues at coordinate 5,402,097 of OX602130.1, read as the reverse complement.
AGACAAATCACAAGCTTTCTCCTTGAGTGTCCGGAATTACGATGCGTGCAACTTGCCACCCTGTGAATCGGAGTTACTCCAGCAAGTGTTACGCACAAGATTCATTGCATGCTTGTGGAGTAATGCCCATAATGCAAAAATTACTGATCTTTTACCAACGGACTATGGATGTAAAGTTGTCGACGGAAAATTCAAAATGATCTGGTTTGTAGGTGATCAATTGCCGAAAGCGTACGAAGATGTAGTCATAACGCCTGATATTCTTGAGGATACTCCAGAATCAGGTATTTCTTTTCTCCAATAATTAAAAATAACACGTTATTCATAAAAAAACAATTGTTAAATATTTTCATTACTTTTTGTTACAGATACGCAATCTGAGGATGAATTTGACCCAGAAGAGGAAGATAATTCTACTGATGAAGATGAAGATGAAGATGATGATTAATTAAAAAATTAATTATAAAAAAATATTTCTTTTTGGGCATTGTTTTTTAATTATTTTCTTATAAATACAAGTATTCTACTCAAAAAACATACACTTTTTGTCAGATTAGGCGAATCCCTTTAGATAATCGTCAGATTATGAGACAGCACGTCTAGAACATAAAGATGAACAACATATATCTTAATCTGACGCGCTCGAGTATTTCAAAATGGCGAATTTTTTTTGCACATTATAATAATGGCCACGAGTTTGCGTCAGATCGAAATCGTCAGATTATTGAATGAGAGCTTTTTTTTTGGTGCACTTAACACCCCCTTAGAAAACCTGACGCGCTCGATTAATTTTTTTTTTTTTTTCATTTTTAACCCTTACGTACAACCACCCGCATCATGCAAATGATCAGATTAACATACGTACATTATTAAAAATACGTAGGACATTGATGCTATCAATATCTGACGCGCTCGAGTATGTCCATGCAACAGTTTTTTTTACATTTTTTAAAATCTATAGCCGCTTCCCCCACCGATAAAAAGGTATATATTATATAACATTTTTTTCTTTTTATCATCTAAGCTTTGCAACCTAATAGGTCTCTATGACGCTCGAGTAAATCCCCATTTAGCATCGTGGGCTCCCCTACTATTATGCTTCATCAGAAAAGCAACGTGCTTACATCTAGAGCAGGGCTGTCCAAACAATGGCCCGCGGGCCGCATGTGGTCCACGCCACGGTTTGTTTTCTTGCGGCCCGCGACGCATGTTTTAATCGGAAAATAGTTTTGAACATTTAATTTTTATTCTTGTAACATACCATTCGCATGATATTTAAAATTGAAGCTACTTTTACTATTATTCGGGGAATGTATAAGGAAATTGTTACTCTGTATTATTTTTACTTGCCTCTAACTTTTGTAGTAAATTTTATTAGCCCGCAAAGGTATGTAGTAGAACTAGTAGATAGCCTTGATCTAGAGGACCGCATATGGTTTTACTTCCTCAAGAATACCTTATTGATAGCCTTACAGACTAATTAATCTCACCCTTCTCCATCGGTAGGCTTCAAAGGCAGACGAGCTCCCAGATCGATGGCAGAAGAGAGGAACGTAGCATACAAATCCTGACTGCTCTCGGTCCATAATTTCACCCGTAGGATGTCTTTAAGACGAGTCATTCTGAGGATAAGAAAGAAGTTAATTAAAATTTTTTTTCGATACTCTTTGTCCAGCCAGTCTTTGTCGTCTCTGAAAACCGCGCCGAACGGGGTAAACAGCTACTGAAATACCGCATTTTTTTTTTAATGCTACATGTCAATATTACCACGTAACTGTGCTGCAAGAGCGCGACAGATACATTCTAACCTAAGAATACAATTTATCCTTTGTGTTCTATCTCGCTCGGGCGTCACAATCGTTTTTGACAGGGACGAATTTAGTTTAGCGTGGATTGATGTAACGACCATCTACACAAAGTCTGCGTTTGCATTATTTATTGAAATGGCTACCAATATACAACCACTGAAATAAAAGGCACAATAGAAATAAAAGGCAGGTCAATGTCACTACAAATTGGCAGCGTCAACTTCCACAAAGAGAGGAAGTTTTACAAACGACAATGGTTTTTTAAACATTGGTAGAAGGCCAGTTGATTTGTCTTTCACCTATGTTCATCGAGCAGGTCTTCAACATTCAGGTTGTCAATCTTAAGCTCGACCTCATGGCGGGCCATCTTCTCCTTCGGCGCTACAATAAGGGTCAACGCAACACGACGAGTTTCGTAATCTTGCCGGTTCACCCCTATCACTTCTAACTGAAAATTAGAGGAGAGTTCTTTAATTATCTCCTACTAGGTTCTGCCAGCGCGCTTAGGAACGAACGAACAAGTATTCAAACATTCGTATGTATTATTTCAGTAAAATACTAAGATAGAATGTCTACATGTTTTATTATCGACCTAAGAATAATTCTGGTCGGCAACGCGCGAGTGATACCCCTGGTGTTGCAAGCGTATATAGTCTACGGTGACCGCATAACGTTTGCTACATTAGTAATATAAAAAAAAATACATGTCTATCTACAGATTTCCGATTAGCTTCCAAACAAATTTCAAGGAATTCGTGTACTATTTATTACATCTTTTATTGTGTATGTTGAAGGGTTATTTTTACTACACTTTGAGTGGAGTGGTCAAACGCACTACGATAATTTATTCATTTTAAAATAAAATTATTTACGGTAATAGGAGACTTGGTGCCCCTCGGTGGGGTCCCAAAGATGAACCCTGAGTGATGTCTCCCGCTGTATATGTATCGGAGCCATGACGGGAGTTCGGGCTTGCCTTGCATGGATGCTTGGAACCGGTACTGCTGGTCAAACTCTGGAAACAGAAAAGTATAATATTGACGGTACCTATGTGTCAGTAGTTATTATACCTGACTGGTGCGTTATGTGCCATGGGTTCGATTACAGAAACATTTATGTGACAAACAATTGCGTTTGCCTTACATCTACGAATTACCTAATAAGGTAAATCCAAAAGTTTTTAACGGATTTTTTTACCCCAGCGGGAATCGAACCCGCGACATAAACGTAGCAGTCAAGTACACCAACTGGTGGTTAAGATGGCTTTTTATGAGGTGGTAAAGTATAGGTTCATATGTGCCTTCCTAGGGCTGAAACTGAATAAACAATATTTTATGATTTTGATTGAACTATAATCTAAGTCGATTAGAGTTAAGTTTGACACGTGCTGTGTCTGTTTTTAATCTTGTGGGTAAGAAAGGACTGAAAAGATTATGGTAATACCTTGATAGGTCCAATTAAATAAATTGGGGCTGATTGGTATGTTGAACATTTCGGTCTCCACCGCCGTATGCACGTGGCATGACAGCGTTGAAACAAACGAAGCTAGCAACAACGGAAGCAACATTTTGAATCTGTAAAGAAACAAGATAAAGGTGTCGATTCTGTTTTCAAAAACAATCAAAACTAATTTGACAGGTAAAAGTCTTGCTGTCCCTTTCTCATGTGCGGGGTTAAATAAGGATGGCTATACTTTTAGACCTGTCATTATTAGTTTAGTTTAATGATTTCGTACAACATAATTGGCACCAATGTAGCACTAAGCAACCGGCGGGCATGTATGATGAGATTGATGAATTTATTAAAAGAAAACAAGGTATGCAAGTCAAGTGAAATAGTACTCTATAACGATATATAGGTATTAGGTACTCTCTGCCGACCCCGACCGAAAGGACCCGGCGTGATGATATAATGAAATGCACCTATACAGTGCCGGTAGCAGGAACATTTTCGACAACGTTTTCGTATCGCCTTCGACAATTTTTGTATTGAAAAATGAACAGCGCTGCGGCGGTGAAAAGTGGAACTAAAAATTAGTATGACAATTTTGACATTTCGCGAGTTACGTTTTCGAATACGTTGTCGACAATGTTCCTGCTACCGGCACAGGTACCTTTTAAGAAGGTACAAAGATTTACATAAAATGTTTGTGTAAACGGAATTGTGTCGTCAATGACACGTGAAGAAAAAGGGATTATGACATCCTGTCGTAAAGTTGTTATAGGATTTCCGCGGCAATACAGCTGTTCTAGCTTTTTAGCTGACCTAATACATACATAATGGTGTCGATTCTGTTGTTCAAAATTACTAAACTTAACTAATTTGACAGGTCTAAAAAGTCTTGCTATCCCTTTCTCATGTGCGGGGTTAAATAAGGTTGGCAATATTTGAAGACCTGTCAAATTTAATAAGTTTAGTAATTTTGAACAACAGAATTGGAACCATTAAGTACCTTGTCAAAATTATGTTATAAATTTTGGTACCTATCTATAATATGGACTAGACTCTACCTAGGTAGCCAATTAGGTAGCCGGCGCTACACTACAGCCTACGTCGTCTCGTAGGCCCTTTAGGTTATTTGTGTTCTGTGCTCGTAGGTCTCGTAGATAATTAAATAGGGAATGGTGAGATAGCAGGTAGGTCTAGGTAATGGTAATAAACAAAGTTATTTTTTTTATTTTAAGTGGCCAAATACATACTTTTCTTTTAATAGTTAAGTCCGGTTAATTGCCGAAGAAACACCTTTTTACATTTAATATCATTGCGAAGAAAGCCAATTTAAATAAACTCGGTTTTACGATCGTTCCAAAACACGACGCTTCAAATATAATTAGTGGAGTTTCCCACTCATAAATATGTTTTTCTAATACTCTAAGGGCTTCCTCCTATAATACTAACAATTCAAATATCTAGGTAAGTATAATTCATTTAAATTGGTCAGTATACGTAAATCCCTACTCGTGCTACTATAGAATAGCAAAGCTTAATGTTAGATCTAAAAATAATAAAAGGGAAATTCCTTACCTATATAAAATGCAGCCATGTGCACCACACTGGTACAGAATAAAACAAAACAAACTCGACCTCTTTTACTCACAGGAATAGTAACAAATCGATTTCCAATTTAGCTGTGTTGCAATTCGCATGTGCGGGATAAAATAGGAACGCCCATGAAACGTACAGAGACGCATCTATTTGTGGAATAGTTTATCAACGTGTATATGGATTAAGTATCCACACAATATTATTTACGATACATCACACCAGTAGTAGTAATGTCAAAATTTATAACATACAACAAATACAATTTAATAAAAAAAAACTTAAATTGCCGCCCGATTATGCGCCCGTCCGCCCGCGCGCCCTGGTTACTAATCACAGATATATTATATTATTGGGCTTATGCGAGTCAAGCTCTCATAATCAGAGTAATCAGACCCCTAGTTAATGAGTATTCAGAATTGAAAATACGAACAATGCACGCTGGTCTGCTCTGCCGATTGAAGCGCCTTAAAAGGAACAAAAATATATAAAAAGGTTTATTACAAAATATTGTTGCGTCATTTGCTTACGTGTTCCTTGTCCTTAGTCTTGATTTCCTCATTTATATTTACATTTTAAATATAATATTTGCTTTACGGTAACGGAAAAAATAAGCTAGTACGGCCCTGAAATACGGGGCGTGACGTCAAATCGACCAGAGACGTCATTGGTTAGGTTACACGTGCAAGTAAAAATGAATTTACGTTTCGTTATACAGATTTAAAGTATACTATGGATAATACATTAGTCCTTTAACATTATTTAATATCTACTGTGAAAACAGATTAAATAAATATATTTCTTTTAAAAAGATTAAGATAAAAAATTGCTGTTTTATTTTTATAGAAACATATTTATTAATGTATGTTCTGATATTTGTGTAAAATACATAGTAAGTAACGGAGTGCGATTTACAAGACGTACAAAATGTGGGTGTGAAACATGAAATGTCACTTTGTTTGAAATGTCAAATGGGCCGTAAAGTAAAATTGGGAGGATTGATTTGGTACCTAGGGCACTAAATTTTCGCCCTTTCCAATGGAAAAACAGTTATACTTACAAAACAATGTAATCGTAATCAAGCGAAGATACGGCATGTGTGCGCCGATCTCCAAACAGTGAGTAAATCTGGAAAACAGCCGGCCGATATTGGCGCATTTGTTTTCGCCGCAAATATCTACCTACGGGATAATGTTGAAATTCAAAAAGATGGGATCAGATAAAGTGCCCTTGCTCCTCATCACTGCAAATGTCGGCTCCATATTTGAGGACGTGAGTAAAAGTATATTGTAAATATATATTTCTGTTCAGCAAAAATGGTTGTGATGATAACAAAATATACCTAATTCAATTATGTAGCGTGGGAAGTAGAGTTGTAATTGCGAAACAATTGCTCGCTACTGTGGTGCATTTTATTGCCGGCCAGTATGCAATATACTGACTATAAATAAATATACTAACTTTATAAATATTCTAACAATCTTTGATTATAATATACCAACCTGTCATTGTTTACTTTTTCTATTTACATGTACATAAGTACTTTGACTTTTGCTGTAACTATTCCATGCTTAGACTGAATAGATCTCGATCAACAATAATACCTTGTATTCCATCCTATACTATCTGCCAGTATTCCATCCTATACTATCTGCCACTGATGGATTTAAATCACTGATGATTCAGAGTGAGATATAAAAGTTTGTAAGAGAGAGATAGTAACATTGTAGCCCTGATCATAGAGGGCTTACTCAATAAAATTTTGAATAGCCAGTAAACAGTAATAAGATATACAGAGCAACCCACAGATATCCGTGGGACTTTCTATCAATAGTGTGGTTTGCAGCTAGCCTATGTAATTGATTTAGTTACATTGTAGATTACCATTATTATGTAAGGGCAAAGTATAAACCTTGTAACTAAAATAGCTCATACATTGTTCATGCATTGTTCATGCAATGTACATAATGAGTTGAATAACTGCTATAACTAAAGATACTTACTTTAAAAAAAGTAATATCATGATTGAGAATGAACATATTATTATTTTGACTTTTTTAAAGTAATAAGTTCTGTTAAAGGAAATCTTCAATTTTGGTGCAAATCTGAAAGTGCGGGCCAGCAAATTTTTTTTTGTATATTCTTTTATAGCTTGCCTATCTTAACATTTATATCTATGGCTTTGGTGCCACACTATTAAATGTCAAGATGGTCCTGTAGGACCATTGTTGTTGATTTTATTTGAGTTCTAAAATCTGAATTTTCATACATTTTGTTGAAAATGGGAATTCAAAATAACCAAAACAAATGAAATGTCTTGTAATATCCAATCTTGGTACCATAGTAATAAATATACAAAAAAAATGTGTTGGCCACAACTTTCTGATTTGGACCAAATCTCTATGAAACATGGATGGTATCCTTAGCTTAGTATAATGATTTCGTGCAACATAATTGGCACCATTATATAGTTAGTGTCATAGACACATAAAATTGACAAGAAGTAATAAATAAACGGTAAAAAATGATTACACAATTAGTTTTTTATAACAAAACTAGCTGTCCCGACAGACATTGTCCTGTCTTAGCTATGAATTAATATATATCAAATACTTCATGGTAAAATGGACCTTTAGTTTATCCCGAAATTAAATATTTTTCATAAGAACCTTCCAACAATAAAAAACACAAAAAATAATAATTTTCGTAATCAGTCTAACCCTTCACGCGTGACACGGCATCCCGCGTAAGAAAGGAAATAGGGATTCATTTATACATATACCTATAGATTTTGTTTCATTTAAATTAATCAACCCTGACTACATATGCTTAATATTTGATCTTTCAGCCTTCAGTCATGCTCCCGATTTGGACATCAGAGTTCCTTCAAGCAGTGTCTCGGATGGACCCAAAGTTCATTGCTCTCCACCTGCAGGAAGTTGGAGGTAAAACATACGAGAAGTCCATGCAATATGTCCAGGATTTTGTCAAGAGGTTGTGTGATTGTCCAGAGTTGCGGCTGTTTGACAAAATCAGGATATTCCTCGATGAAGACTTCAGCTCTCCAGAGAAGTTCACTGTAAGTTTTTTTTTATTGTTGTATTTTTATTAGTGACTTATTGGGGGACAGATGTATTTTTTATAAAAAAAAACTTATTTTTTAAACCAGTTTTGCGCACACCTATAATCATTGAGTGATAAACCTAATAGAGAAAGGGTAAAAATAAATTGACCAGTTTATTTGCATGAAAAAGAATTATTGTTTAACTCTTACAATAGAAATACCTTACAATATGATACATTACCTGTTATTATTCTATTATTCAGCCAAAGCGGGATATTGTTATTTTTGATATGGTTTTTATTTTTTACTAGATGTGCCCGCGTATTGATGAATCAGTTTTTTTACCCTTATTATTTTCCTTAAATTATTCTTTAAATAAAAGAAGCAGCATACAGTTGGCCGTAAAATTTGTGACAAAAGAAGGATTTCGTTGACCCAAAAATTTGTAGAGGATGTATAAGCTCAAAAAATATTATTATTTGGTGGCAGGCTTTAGGCAATCTATACTTTGGCCACACATCTCTAACGGACGTCAAGATCTGGGACTTTGAGTTGAAGGCATATGTTGATGTGCAAGCCAAGGAGGTTCACCACGGCAACATTGAGAAAGTCACCACCAAAGAAAAAGCCAAGTTCCCACAACATTTCTTTCCCGAGGTAACTTCCATTACATCACACGTCATTATTAATTAACTAGCTGGCCCGACAGGCCGACAGACGTATTGTCTTAGCTATGAATTAATTCATGTCAAATACACCATAGAAAAAAGAACCTTAAGTTTATCCCGAAAGCAAATTTTGATCCAAATCTGAAAGTGGCGGCCATCGCAATTTTTTTATATATATTATTCTGTTACAGCTTGCCCGTCTGAACAATTTATTTTTTTAGGTTCCTCTGAGATTCTAAGCTCAACGCGGACGTAGTCGCGGGCAGAAGCTAGTACATAAAATGCGTTGGCCGACACTTGCAGATTTGGACCAAATCTCTATGAAACATGGATTTAAAATTTTCCTGATTTTTTTTCTTTTTTTTTTTCTCATAAGAACCTTCTTACATTAACAAACACAAAAAAAGACAGTGACCAAGTGAAATAAGGATCGTTTTTATACAGGTACATATAAAGATTTGTGTTTACTTCTGATCAAATAAAATAGGTAGATGGAACCTTGCGAACAACGAAGTAACGCCGCTGGTTCAAACTACGCCTTGCAGTGTACACATACACAATTACACGCACACACCTACCACGAATACAATGAAACTACGCCTTGCGCACGCACTATGTGTTAAAAAATCGGCGTCACGGTGAACCATGTATAGGGTTACCCGAGGGGCAACCTGTTGGGAACTAAGACTTCGCTGTCCGTCCGTCCGTCCGTCCGTCTGTCTGTCAGTGGACTGTATCTCATGATCCGTAATAAGTAGACATGTGTATTTGTGTTGCCGCTATAACAACAAATAATTAAAATAATAATAAATGAAATAATTACTATAACTTTATTTTCATGCTCATGCGTCGCCAAGGTTTATGTATTCCCACTCTTATGTGACAGTGCAAATGGTCGCGCAAAGGTTTCCTGCGCACGCGCTGGTCGGTGCGAGGCACGGCGGTGGAGTTCGTCAACATACACCTCTTCCACGACGCTTCAAACCTGCTCGCCATGGAGCCCTACCCTTCAGTTGGTATCTTGTACAATAATAATCCATACTTACATAATTCACTACATAGTATGAAAACAAGTCGCTTCCCGCTGTCTGTCTGTCCCAATTGTTGCTTAGATCTTTAAAACTACGCAACGGATTTTGATGCGGTTTTTTTAATAGATACAGTGATTCAAGAGGAAGGTTATGTGTAATTAGTTTGTGTTTCGTAGGTATTTTACTTAAATGGCTAACGCTGGCCGTGCGAAGCCGGGGCGGTTCGCTAGTATGTTATAAATGCGAAAGTAACTATGTTTGTTTGTTTGCTACCATCACGACAAAACGGGTCGTAATGAAATTTGGCAATGAGATAGATTATAACCTGGGGAATGACAAATGCAGACGAAGTCGCGGGTTAATCAGCTAGTTACATAAATAGACAAGCGCCTAACAAGACGATATAAAAAAAATGTCATAGCCATAATGTGGAGAGATTCCATTTCACGAGAAGACAAAAGAGAAAATATAATGATTTGTTAAATGATTAATTTATTTAGACTTAATATGCAATTTCTTTATTATTGTTATCAAATTGGACCGCATCCTAACTAGACCTCAATATATAAAAAATTTTGGGGTTGTTGTTTAATGCGAATTTACAAAAAACTATTTCTGAATCGCGCTGTTGAGAGTCACCGACGAATAATGACCTCATTCCAAGTTCGCCTACTTTTAATCTTACCTACATGTGTGTACGGAACCCTCGGTGCGCGAGTCCGACTCGCATTTGGCCGGTTTTTTGGTACTCACTTGTGTGTTGTGTTTGTTGTAGGTATATTGCCGCAGTCGGCGGCGTGCGTTGCGGCACACGCTTCGTCACCTGCACTCTGACGTCAACGCCGCCCCCTACTTCATATTCGGGGACTTTAACTTCAGGACCGACACTGGGGGCGTGGTGAAGGTAACCCAATACTAAATTAACAAGCTTTTCAATTTAGTTGATCGATTTCATTGTACAATAAAGAAATATCCAAACTAATGTTATAAATGCGAAAGTAACTGTTTGTTTGCTTGCTGCCTTTTCAAGGCTGAACGGCTGAACGGATCGTAATGAAATTTCATAATGATATAGATTATAACCTGAGGAAGAATATAGACTATCTTTATCTAGAACAACGCGGGCGAAGCCGTATGTAAAAGCTGGTCTTAAATAAACACAAAGCTAAATAATTTAAACAGTTAAAGTCGCAGACTGAAAGACATGGCCATATACGAAACCAGACCCCAAGTTAATATTTTATTGGTTTTGTTACATCCAGTTCATAAATCTCTGGTGATAATATTGTACTTTGAACAATGTGTCAAAATAATAATAATAATAATAAATGTGTCCAACATTTAATGGCCGTTTCCTACATCCTATCTTAGAAAGCTATCAAAAACAACAACAACAGTATTGCTATCTCCTTTCGTTTATTTATTTATTTTTATTAATTAGAACGGCTTCAAGCCAATTATACTAAATTACAATTAAACCACAGTCAGTCGTTGATGATTCCATCCCACTCTCTCATGAGTTAATAGTATTTTACTACTCAGTATCAAATAAGTACATTACATAATGTACGTACATAGATATAAACATATCATCACGCCAAGGCGAAGACTATTATTATAAGAGCGCAATTTCACTCCTGCATACATATTTTGAATGTAATATAGTATTTTTTTTATCAGAAAGTGACAGAAGAATTGCAAGCTTGCCGTCTACAGAACGGCGCTAATATTGACTCGACTCACCTTCAGTATCGGGCGGAAAGAGACGACAGAGTTGTACTCACTGTGGGAAAGAAAGAGTTCGCGCATGTAGACCACCAGAAGATATTTCGAGAGGCTTGGGTGAGTTGAAATATACTTTATTTCTGATGCAGTAGAACTGAGAACACAACTTACACTCAGCTTAGAACTTAGGTAGAAAAAGTTCTAAGATTGTTTTTCGTTCTCGAAATGTAATAAAGTCCTATGTAATAACGTCAAAGGAATGTAGCTCATAATTATTAAGAAATAAGGTACAACTTAAAAATGCTAATGGTTCTAATAAAACAAATATTCACAATTTGCATCGACGAAATTTAGACCATTTTCATCTAAATATAACGTTATTTTTCAGCTTCAAAGATTTGACCGCGAGCTGGAAGCTTTACGGCCCCATTTATACGAATTTCCAGTCAAATTCCCACCGTCTTACCCCTTCGAAGAAGATCCTCATTTGCCTACGCATTATATGAAGACAAGGTAAGAGTACTTCCTACTACTTGCCTAACGGTAAATGTTACACGCCTGCCTAAAATCTAAGACCTTGTTATAATGCATAGTCAACATCCTATCTAGTGGTTAAACTCCAATATAATGAAAACAATTGCCAGTATTTACCAAAGAAAACAGAACTTTAACTACCTACTAATAGATGAAATATTTGACCCAAACAAGAATCACGCGGGAGCGTGCCCAGATAACTGGTGACATTGCCCCCCAGATAGCAATGCTTGTTAACGAGCCATCTATTGGCACGGCGCTGAACGAGAAGTCGACGACTCGCGTGAAGTCAATTAAAGGTGTGCTGTGAGCACGTTGTCGATTATAAAAAATATTAAATATCCGTTAATATAAATCATCTTTGAAGTACACATGAAGAACCAGCAGCCCTCAGCGTGATTTTCGACCAGAGCAAATCAAGTTCGTAACAATGCTGATTCTCTGAGCGAGATTTGTTCCAGTCTGTACTTAAATTTATACAATACTAGCATCTGCCCGCGACTTCGTCCGCATTGAGCTTAAAATACCAGAAGAACCTACATTTTTCTCGGAATAAAGAGTATTCCATGTGTTAACCCAGGTTGTAAACTATCTGGGTTCCAAATTTCATCCAAATCCGTTCAGTAGTTTTTGCGTGATAGAGTAACAAACATTCACTCACTCACAAACTGTCGCATTTATTATATTGGTAGGATTTTTTTTATGTAGCGAAATTTTTATGTTTTTTATTAAAAAGTACTCATCATTTCATTTTTTTGTATCCCACTAAGGTGGCAAATAAGCATACGACCCCACTGATAGTAAATAGTTACCGTAGCCTAAGGACGTTTGCAATACCAGGGATATCACTCGCGCGTTTTCGACCCTAATTATATAGATATATGTGCACTAGTGTTTGGTGACTGCAACAAAACGCACAACCCCGTATCCCGCACTACTTGGGATATTTTATCACATTGTAGTATTTATCTTTAGACTTTATTGTTTTAATAGTGATCTGATTGTGTTTGAAGATGCCCGTCGTGGTGTGACCGCGTGTTGCTGTCTCCAGCGGCGCGGCTGCTTATACAGGACTGTCGGGACACCAGGCATCTGCATGCCTCTAGGTACACCTCATATTAACAAGGGGCCGTTACCTTGTAATGGTAAAACAATTATACTGACGCCATTTTAGATCAGCAACACAATAAAATGGCTGATTGTGGGCGGGTAATCGATTCTGCTTTTCCTTTGGTTGCTTAATTCAAAATTATGACAAGATTTATTGCAATATTCCTGTAGGAAATTAAAAACAGCAATTACACCTCAATAGCATCGATATATCGATAATTCTGTCACCTGTATGTTCACAATGGTATTATTGTAGGCCTCACATTGATACCAGGAACAGACGAAACAAGAGCATGTCATCACAATACTAACTACACTTATCTATTCTATAAGATGGTAATAGACGTATCGCACGCCAATAATGTAAAATTTTCCTGCTTACTTAGTTTTAAAATAGGTTTTTTAAACTATAAATGATCTTTCTCGAGCTTTGACTTCCTTGTTGGTTTCCACCAGGTGGGATTAAACTAAAATATGTCAAATATATTAATAAACAATATTTGTAACAATAGTAGTATTTAACATATTTAGGCTTTATTGGCGGAGTGTAGTAAATAATTAAAGCAATCAGCTGTCCGAGAATGCTGGACATGTGTAATTTTATGAATTCATATTTGTTTATATTGACGACATATTAGTGTTATATGACTAAACGAGACAAAATATAAAAAAAAACTATTTGAACATTTACAGGAAGTCGGTAGCAGATTCTACAGACAGCAGTGGTCGTGTGTCGTCGTCAGATAGCAGTCCTGCCAGGTCTGGGTCGCCAGCAACGCAGAACCATCAGGTAAATTTACCAAATCTACCTTTTTAAGCAGCTTTAACAGGATACCAGTGGATCAGGCGCTACAAATTCGATACATTAACGACAGACTAATTTAGCATACCGGACCATGAAAATATATCATATGGATAGATCTGTTTATTATTGAAATAATACGATATTGTTTGAAAAGAATATCTTGGGTAGAGCATGGCTTTGCTAAAATTATGCGTGTAGGGGACACGCGACAAAATACAAGGCGCAATTCGGGTCGCCCAGATTTATATCAGACGGACTCTACGTGCGGTTTATGTAAACGCCTCACAATCTACGTGCTATTTTTCTACATTAAAACTATTGATCTCATTTAGAATTAATGACCTGTGATTACCTTGGAAAATCTATCACATACTATTTAATTTCTTTAAAGCTTTGTTGGTACAAAAAGCACTCTTTCAAGTACTCTCGTACCAAATTTCATTAGAATCTGTTGAACCGTCTGAATTTGAATGCAGTAGTATAGACTTCAGTATTAATTCTATTTGTAGGTGTGTTGTAGGGCTGTACCACTTTATTTACAGCCGAGTCCTAACAAGGTGTTGGAGAAGAAGTCCAGCGCGGCAGAGTTGGACTCTCTGTTGCTGCCTACCGCCGGCGCGGGGGCCAGCAGGAAGAGCATCGCCGACCCCACCGGCGTGCACCGCGCCGTCACTGCCAGGCTTGTTACACTAGCATTTTATTGGGGTTCTTAAAATAAGCAAAGTTAAGACTCCTCATCATCATTCTCCTGCCCTTATCCCATTTATTTGGGGTCGGCGCAATATATCAGCCGTCATCTCTGTATTCACTTCCTTTCTGGCCATGCCATCTATCACACAATCCATCCATCTTTTCTTAGGTCTACCTCGACCCCTGTTCCACATTCATACATAAAACCTTTCATACCACGTTATCTTCATTCCTCCGCATAACATGCCCATACCATGACAAACGCTTGCTCCTCAACTTATCTATCACTGGAGCTACTTCCAAACTTCCTCTAATGTACTCATTTCTTATCTTGTCCATTCTCGTACGCCACACATCCATCTCAACATCCATCTCGGTTGCATGCAGTCTTCTTTCATCCGTTGCCTTTGTGCCCCAACAATCCATACATGACAGCAGGCCGTATCATGTTCTTTAAGTAAAGACTCCTCATTTTCTTTAAATTAGTTTAATTTTTTTTTTGTGCACTAAAACAACACTATAACCTTTCTGTTTTTCATCTCCATGAAAACTTCTATGCCAAATATCACTCCTCCGACCGCGCAATTTTCGTAAAAAGGGGTACAGAGTTTTTGCTTTACGTATTAATATTATATGTGCGTAATTTTAGGATGGCAGAGTCGGATGGGTACGGGGTACGTCGCAAGCTGGTCCGCAACCAGTCGGAGGGGTCCCCGAAGGGGGACGCGGGGATCGGAGGGGGCGACATACCACGGAGGAGGACCGACTATGGCGTCATCGGCGATACCGCTTGCATGGGGGACCATAAGGTATCGCTACAGATTATTTATTTGAGAAACATGCTCAACTGTGAATACATAACTAGCCAAGCTATTCATGATATTGAAATAAACGAGCGATTAACATTATCATAAAGGAAAAAAAGACAAGAAAAGTAAACTATCACACACATGACTAATCGTTATAACAATGTAGTCTATTCTATATACCTATAGTGTATAGTACATTAGTCTGTATTAGTATGTTCTATTATATATAGTTTATTATAACGGTTAAACCAATAACAATAATTAACATAGAAATATGTTTAAATTAAACGAATTTATGATATAGTGGACACTCGCATACTTATTCTCACAAAATTTCAGACATTCAGATATGATTGTATTCCATACGTCAGCAATATCTGTATAGAATAATGTAAGCACACATGTGGTGATCCCCAGCCGGTGTACCTGCGCGTGCTGCTGCAGGGCGAGCGAGGTAGGGTCCCCTGCCGGCCGCTGTCGGCCCCCCTGGCCCCCCTGCCCCACTCCCCGCTGCACACCTGGACCCCCACCCGGCAGACCGACAAACTCTCCGACCCACTCAGAACACGAACCGGCTCGCTAGACGAAAAAATCCTCAGGGTTCCCCATGTCCAAATAACCACGGCCGACTCGATTTACAACGGCATATTCGTTAACGAAATCGATCACACTCTACTAAGCGTCAGTCGATGTGTACATCCGTACACCCCTGAAAGTATCGACTCGCACAGCCCTAATGCGGATGCTTCGTCCGGCTCCGAAGACATGACCGATTCTAATTTGATACAAATCAATTCGAAATCGACTAAGTTGAGTCGCGATAGGTCAGTGTCGCCCACTCAGTTGAAGAATCGATTGGATAAACTGTTGAGTGATTCGGACAAGTGTAGGGATGTACCTGAGTTGCAAAGACTTAATAGTAGGGAGTCTTGCAAGTCGGAGAGTAGTCGGAAGGGCGGTTTGTGTTGTCTAGCCCTTAAGTGTTATTGGTTTTGTAGACGACGCGCTCGTAAAGTGAAGTGTAATTGTAGTTTTGCTAAGTGTTGCACATCCTGAGCTTCTAGTTTGTATTTTAGTCGAGTTGTGTATTTCGATTGTTGCAGACTGTAGCTCGTTCCTTTTTCGAAATTCAAAAATTGCTTTTTTTATTTTAGCGAGTTTATAGATCGATAGCTCGTTCATATATTAGGTCCTTACATATGAAATTGGCGTTTTGTATGGGAGGAACAAAAAGTCGAATATTTTTTAATATAATATATTTAATTAATCAAAGTATGAACCATTATTTTCTATGCACTTTTGCCATCTCATAGGTAGTTCATTGATCCCTTTACTAAAAAAACCAGTCGGACGGGAATCAATAAAATCTTTGAAGGCGATTTGGACTGCCCCATCGGAGTTGAATTTTTTCCCTTGCAAGAAGTTATCCAAATTTCGAAAAAAATGGTAATCTGTTGGAGCAAGGTCCGGGGAGTACGGAGGATGTCTTAGACTTTCCAATTGAAGCTCTTCTAATTTAGTAGCCGTCTGTAGCGCAGTGTGTGGTCTAGCGTTGTCGTGAAGCAGCAGTGGCGTGGAGCGATTGACCAGCCTAGGTTGTTTAGCCGCTAGCTTTTCCATCATGGTTTGCAATTCCTGACAATAGACATCAGCCGTAATAGTCTGGCCAGATTTGAAAAAACTGTAATGAACAATACCGGCACTAGTCCACCAAACGCTTACAAGTAACTTTTTTGGGGTAAATTTTCGCTTGGGGCAGGATTTGGCTGGCTGGCCAGGATCTAACCATTGCGCTGAGCGCTTCCGATTATCGTAAAGAACCCATTTTTCATCACAGGTAATGATTCGGTTTAAAATACCTTCATTATTGTGCCGGTTTAGTAATGTAACGCAGCAGTCGACGCGCGTTTGCCGGTTTGTTTCAGTCAATTCGTGAGGTACCCACCTTTCAAGCTTTTTAATCTTCCCAATTTGCTTCAAGTGAATTAAAACAGTTTTATCACTAACATTGCAGCCTGCAGCTAACTCGGACGTGGTTTGCGATGGATCCGCTTCCACAATAGCCTTCAACTCTTCATTATCAACTTGAGTCTCAGGCCGTCCACGGGGCTTGTTCTGCAGGTCGAAATTTCCAGAACGAAAACGTTGGAACCAAAAACGAACTGTGTTTTCTTTTGCAACACGACCGCCATACACATCATTCACCCTTCGAGTTGTTTCCGCAGCACTAGTGCCACGGCGGAACTCGTACTCGTAAATAATGCGATATTTAAGGTTTTCCATTTTGTAAAATGAGTGACGCAAACAGAAAAAAACAGAAGAAAAAAAACAAATGAATGACGATCATCGAAGCACAAATACATGAGTCTATAGCTGTACAAATTTGAATTTGGAATTCCTTACCAAAGAGGAGAAATTCGTGATTAAAGTGGCCAGTACGAAAAACGCCAATTTCATATGTAAGGACCTAATATTAAAATTATGGAGATTTTACATAAATTGTAACACATTTTAGCCGCACACTTTACTAATAAAATAAACTTAAAGGATAATTTAAAAGATAAATCAAAACATCACAAAGGTAATATTTTAAGGTCACTGTGTTTCATAGGATTGAGTTTGATACCCAGACTGCAATTAGTATTAAAAAAGTATGTTTCATATTTTTAAACTTTGAATTTCGAAAACGAGTGCGCCTGCGTATTTATTGTGTGTCTGATATAATTTTTGACGTATTAATGTCATAACCATAGATGGTTATTTTGACCAAAAATTTGGTAATTTTTACCATATATACATAGTGCATGTTCTGTTTTTTTTTTATTATTATTTTGACGCATGCATTTTTTTGTATAATTTATCGCCTGTTATTATTTAATAGGCGGTTCAGTGCCGATAGCAGGAACATTGTCGACAACGTATTCGAAAACGTAATTCGCGGAATGTCAGAATTGTCATACTAATTTTTAGTTCCACTTTTCACCGCCGCCGCGCTGTTCATTTTTCAATACAAAAATTGTCGAAGGCGATACGAAAACGTTGTCGACAATGTTCCTGCTACCGGCACTGATGTGCTTATAAACTTAAAACTAGTCCACACCGCGACTGTCATAAATAATTCAATTATTTTAAGTGACGTACCCTCTTTTGCTTACTTTACCGTTACATTTAACATTTGAATTTAGGTCCGAGTAGTTTTGAATGTTTATCAGTATTTCAATATCTCGTTCCTCAAAAACGTTAACAAACGAGTAGTGTTACGTTAGTTACGTTAAATAATTTAGTTCATAGACATAATATGGATTAAACTATCTATAGTCTGGCAAAAGAGTAGAAAATAGTAGGGGCGCCACTGTGCTGTTCGTATGTTAGCCCGCCGCAGCTCGTATAGAGCATCAACCGTCTTGATTGGTTTGTTTACAGTAAACTTCATAACATAGATTCCGTTTTGTGAAGGTTTCCAGTAGCCAAAAATGATCCTTTTCTAGACTCTTTTGCCAGACTATAAGTCAAGAGGCCATTGACTTTATTTAGTAACTTTAATAAAAGTTTGGGTTTTTTTTAAATGTATATGGTAACACCATTTGTGTGCTGCCAGTATATAAATATATTAGGTAGACAAAAGAGGTGCAGTAGTATTAACTTTGACGTTATTAATAATTTTCTGTAATTAATTAAATTAAATCAATTGTACATAATTAGTATAACAAAACTATACCAAATGTTTAAATAAAGAAGTCTAGTCCTTGTCTGCTCAAGTGGATGGAACTAAATGTAATGAACAAAAGCACATATGTTTGATGGAACAAAGGTTTTTTTTTCTTAAAAGTTGTTGCGCTTATATATCAGCATTCTCTGAGAATTCGAATGAGGAATCTCTTCTTTTTTTGTTTCGCGAAAATATGACATTTCTTGAAATACGTTTCGGTTTTATTGGTACTTAGTATATTGTAAGTAACTCAACTGCTTAAGGAGACGGGTTAAGTGAGATTTTAACTTATTAAAACCACCCCAGTAGGCATGCTCCAGGATCTAGCACAACTCCGGAATCTCATCCAATATTGCCTATATAATTCTCTGTTCTAATATGTCCGATTAATCAGGCCAACTTATCAAGGCCGCCTTCTAAACTCGAGAGTCATTTGACCCCAGTCTCACGAGTAAAAATTACTTGCGAAATGTCAAGTGTTCATACAAATTTTTAGTTCCACTTTTTACCCACGCAGCGCTGTTCATTTTCCCGTGCTAAAAAAGACGAACGCGATATGAATACGTAGTCAAAAATTGTTGTTGCTAGGGCTACACACCTATTGGTTTACTTCGTATGGTGGCTGAACAACTACTTTATAGCTATTATAAATGTATTTGACCTTCAATAAAGTTCCTGTCGCGTTGCTTTCGCAGTCTATGAGCGATGAGTTCTTGGTCCGCTAAAAAAGTTTGTAATAATTATTAAATTCACCTGGAAAAGATATAGACAAGAGAATATGCACTAATATCATAATTAGCATATGTCACGATGTCCGAAAAATTAAACACAAAAAAAAAACAATTTTAAAACCATTTATTCCACATGTTAAAGAACACTTACCTACTTATTACAACAGTATCTGGCGTCAGTAGTCACTATGTTATTGTATATTTTAAGACTGGTAGTGTAGTTAATGCATTGTGCGAACGAGACCTACAAAGATATTAAATTATCCGTTAGAAAGAGAGGGATGTAATGTGATTTCACATCCCCCGCCGTACAGAAAATCGCAGCCAAATAAAGCTACGTAGTGTTGTGCGGTGAGTTAGGTTTCCAAGGATTGAAGAGGATATGCTGTGCTGGCAGTCATATGCGGCTGGTACAATGAATATATATTTTCCGAGCAATAGATATTGATTCCCTTGTGACGTATTGCAAGCGTCCGAAGGCTACTGTGGCCGTTTACCATCAAGCTGGCCATAAACATTGTAGTTCTAGAATATCTATGGATTGGGTTGATACTCCGAATTTATCAAGAACATTAAATTAAATGGCCGCCACAAATAATTTCAGAATATTTATTTAACCCTTAATGTCAATCATGTCATTATTGGCTATGTAGTTTTGAAATGAACTTATTCTTAAGATCACATTTCGCTTCGATATTAGGTGTATCGAAAGTATCGGTATGTGGCAGTCCTTTTAAACACCTTTCCGTAAAAAGAGATAGCGTAATATCTTTAATTATTTGAAATCTATGTAGGTCTTAACTGCACATGTCATGTTATACGTAAATGCACCTTAAGTATTTAAAAATAAGGCACGTTATTTAGAACCAATAGTGCTGCAATAAATATCTCGCACTGAGTTTTCGTTTGTTTTTTTTTGCTTCGCTGTTAGAATATGTTTGTTCTGCAGTGTTTGTTGAATCATATTCCTGTGACGTGAGATTGCAGCTTATTATAATAGTGTTAAGGTCGATTTACAACTGTTCCCTAAAACCATATATACTTCTATATCTATATCTATACTATAATTACTATAATATAATATATAATAATATTATAAAGAGGAAAGATTTGTATTTTTGTGGGTTTGTATTGAATAGGCTCCGAAACTACTGGACCGATTTCAAAAATTCTTTCACCGTTAGAAAGCTAAATTATCAATGAGTAACATAGGCTATATATTATACTAGCTGCCCGCCCCGGCTTCGCACGGGTAGACAAAATATATTTGATAAATGTTTACCTGTGAGAAGCCGGGGCGGGCCGCTAGTGTTATATAAAATTATTGATATTGTTTTTATGTGTAGTCATATACTTTGGTAACGTATTAATTATTACCAAAGTTAGAGTTAATCTTCAAAATAAAAAAAAAACTTATATTCAGTTTAGGCCCTAATAAGGCACTTATGAAGGTCTAAATTTCCACCGGTTCGGAAATAACAGCCACCTGAGAAGAACCGGCAACAAACTCAGTGCTAGTTTTTTTTCATGTAACGGTCATGATATAACAATTTGTAACAAAATTCTTCTAGACATAAGAAGGAATTTACAAATATCTAAATGAAAACCACCAAGTTGGTTTTGTCACTAAATTCAAATTCAAAAAGATCTTTATTTGACTAGACTTTACAGGCAAGCACTTTCAAATCGTCAGAATCTACCACCGGATTCGGAAGGTCGGTCTTGCTGAGAAGAATCCGGCAAGAAACTCAGCAATTACTCTTTTAAAAACCAAACACTGCTTTCATACGTTACCCATTTAGCTATTGATCACGCGTTTACGCCATTTGATTGATTTGTTGTGTGTTGTGTCTCTGATTGTGTATGTTGTGACCTCAACTAGTTTCATAGTAAGTTTTGCTTTCATTAGTTTGGTTCGTTTGTTTTATTCTTGTATTATTAACTTTGCTTTTTATAATACTAAAATTTAAGACAGTCGATAAGCTGTATGTACGCTTGCAACATCACTTGCGATTGGCCTGTGAAATGCTCAAGTTTTTTTTACTGAGGTTGTAAAAAAGAAAAGAAGTCGATATCGGGATTCCGATAAAAAAAATAGGCTACCCGACTGAGGATTGTGCCTCCACCTTACAGAAGATTGCATTCTAATGATTCTGATGTAGTGTTGTTTATGCGGCGAGTGAGGTCCGCGAGCTCTACGAGGATAAGTAAGGATATGCTGCTAGCACAATAATCCTCACAACAACAATTAGGTTGGTCGGTAGGCTATGGTAACCGCTTACCATCAGTTGGGCAATACGCTTGCTTGCCAACTTTGAAGTATAGGAAGCGGTACCGCTTGCACTATCAGAACTTCCAATGCCACTTGGTCGATCCTAAAAGAGTCCTTTTCTTAAAAAACCTTAAAGAATAAAAGCTAGTGAGAAGTGACCTGTACTACAACTTGATATTGAATTGAACCTTAATAATTTTAAATAATGTCCAAATTCCAGGCTAATCGCTACATGGGTGGGCGAAATCAGTTATAGTTCCACGACTTATTTTGAACGTTAACTTATTGTTAATAAAGTCCAAATTCCAGGAAACTTCCGCCACGAGCTCCATTCCGAATCGTCGCCGAAGCATGTCAAACAGGAAGAAGATAAGGTGGACGCAGAATCAACCAACTCGAGATACATACATTTCGCCGCGGACGGACCTGGTAACGTGTTTAAGGAAACTGATATTTAAATACCTACTAGCGGCCCGCCCCGGCTTCGCACGGGTAGACATTTATCATAAAATTTGTCTACCCGTTTTTAGACTTTCAGGCAATGTTTCTTTTTTTTCTATCCGTAAGAACCATTCTCGTACTTCAAGGAATATTCTTAAAATTAGCGAAATCGGTTCAACTGCTCTCTAGATTTGCGCTTAGCAACACATTCAGCGGTTCATTTTTATATTATACATACAACTGTTATGTAGGTTGTAACGTACCAACACATTTACATTGTTTATTATGATATGTATGTATATCTCTATCATTAGGTACCTATGTATATATATAATATCATGGCTTGGGTTTCTTTTAATATGAATAAGCAAAAAAAAAATATTGTTTTCTGTTTTTTATTGTAGGATATATAATTCTTATATCTAATCAATTTCATTAATGACTGATTTCTTAAATTTATAGTTTATTGATTTTAAGTTCAAAGTCGATTCTAGTGATTATTAATAAAATTTACAATGATTGCACATGTTGTTACACCTCTGCCTAATTCTTCGGTGACTCTTGTGAGATATATTATATGTTATTGTTTATTGATTCTAAACATACATTATATTACATACATACTTATATGTATATAATCACTCCAATTCCCTCATGGGGTAGGCAGAGTGTATGGAGCGACATCTCACTCTTAACTTGCACACCTCTGTAGCTTTTTTCACATTCATGAATCTCTTCATACATGCCGGCCGGTAAAGTACTAAACAACCTTCTTAAATATGCATGTGTTGGTTTGTTACACTCTGTATAATAAATTGTATATATTTAAAACACACACTATTATCTATTCATAGTGTTTGCGGTGTCTATTTAGATCTCTTAAATGTTATTTAAAACGCGTTTGAAATAAGAATACAATATGAAACAGACATTTTTGCATTTCGATCTCGTCTTTCATATGATGAGTGAACAAGATGCAAATAAAAATGGCGACCGTTCAATCCTATTCTCATTTTGAGCGAACTATTACGTCTACTCTCATCTTGACGTAGAATCCACGCCATAGATTTATAAATCTATGATCTATGTACCTATACATAAAAAACTAGGTATAATCTCACCTTGACATACATAATTCCTATGTATATACTTAGAAAATCTTACAAAAATAATTTATAGCAGCTTATATACTTTTATAGTTAGGTACATTCCATAAATACCTAGTTTACGTGGTCGCTATCAAGCGTAATTCTCATTCTTTATTTCAAATACATATAGGTAAACTTGATTTGAACCAAAAATCATGTATTAAATTTCAACTATATATATTCAATAACTATATCTTATAGATTCTTTAGAATAGTAAATATAATACTCATAAAATGTAGGTAGGTCAATGCTATAGGTATAGATATAGCTTTGTTAAATATTTTATCTTACGTCTTTTTGGTGCTAATTCTATTGTAAGAAATCATTAACCGAGACTAATTTGACGGGAATTAAAGTATTGCCATCCTTATTTAGCCCCGCACATGAGAAAGGGATAGCGATACTTTTTAGTCCTCTCAAATTAGTTAAGATTTGTGATTTTGTATAACAGAATCGACACCAATAACTTACTTTCTAGTATGTATTCTTCATGGTAATCGCAAAGCTGCCATAACATTGACCTTACAATACATGGACTTCGGGTCTGCGCTAAAAAGTGTCCGGAGCTAAAACACTACAAAATGCGAATGATGCGACAGCCCCGATTAATGCTGCAAGCAAATTTAAACCGTGCGCTAATAAAATATTTATTTTGTGTTTTAGATTTATCTTCAGTCAGACTTCAAGTTTAAATTCATATTTATATGACTAGACTTTACAAATATATACTTTAAAATCATCAGAATCTACCACCGGATGCGGTTGGTCGATTTTTACTAAGAAGAATCCGGCAAAATACATAACAATTACTCTATAAATTAAAAGAAGTATTAATTACATTTCAATTACATAGGTAAAACATTTCAGTGACATGAATTTGTGACAAGTAATATTTTTTTATTAGGTTTGGTTGGACACTATTTTCGTGAACTTTGTACTAGACTCGACGTCCATGTATAATTAGGTCAGTACTCTGTCTATATTAACAGAAATAAAATACTGTCATGTATATTTCATTCCTTCACCGATGGCGTCTTACTATCGCTATTAGCTGAAGCGTTTGTAGAAAGAGAATCGATAGCAAGCGTCTTACATGTTAGGTAAAAAAAATGATATCGCACCCTTCCTGGAAGAAAGCAATAAGTGAAAACAACCAAGTTTTCAGAAGCGTAAAAAAACTATGCCATAAATTCAATTTAAGTCCTAAAAATACCTCACCTACTGCAAATGTTAGCTAAGAGTAGCCGTTACGTCCGAACATAATTTTATTCTTGAACTTATTCATATTTTTCGAGAATAACGTAAAAAAGAGTGTTACCACAATATTCCTCAAAGCCATAAAATTAAATGCTGGAGTAAGTATGGTTATTGATTTGTTACTAATTTTTATACACTGTGGTTAACTGATTTAACTTTAGTTACCCATTTATTCACACTCTGGTCTCAGTCTAGTGTAAAGATGTAAGTATAGGATACGTAGTTATTCTACGAGCACTTCATTTGTGTATCAATACTTACATACTTTAACCATGAAAAACTAGCTTAACTTTGCCAGCGTATCTGAAAATACGGGGTTTTTATTCAGGAAAAATATTAATTATATTTATGTATTTCTCTAAACCTACTTCTTACACCGGATAGGCAAATTATGTACAATTACGTATATTAACACTGTAAATTGTAATCATGAAAATTCAAATCATAAAAGAGTTCGGCGCTAAATGTAAGCACAAAGAATGAAAAGGAAAATTTGTATGAGAGCATATAACAGCGATAAGCTAAATATTTACCTATTATATAGTGTAATAATCGAATAGTAGCACCTTGGGGAGAAATGACAGAATGCATTGTAATGCCAAAGTATCTAAGAGAGCCTAGTCCGTGTTCAAGGAACAATTAAAATAAAAAGCATTTTAAAACTAATTTGAACGTTTATTTTGTTTCATGCACGACTTAAAACAGTATCTACTTACTATAATTCTAGACAAACTGTAGGTGGAAATTTCGTTACGTTACGGATCATTATCTTCCACTTCTGAACTTGCCTCGTTCATTGCAGATGCGTGATGTAAGTTTTTATAAAATGTATGATAATGTGGCGGTATATGATTCCCTTTACAAAGACTTATCCAGATCTTTGTACAAATTTTCGGCGATTGGTAGAGGCGCGTTGTATAATTGAACCAAACCAATGAGCCTTTCTGTATTTTCACTGTAAGCCGTTTTCTTTCTTCCACTTCGGTTTGTGTCTAAAATTACAGGCTGTTCGTCATCTAGCTCATATTTTATTTGCAGTTTGCCAGGAGACAATGGATCTACAGAAATTTCTTTTATTTTAGTCCAATTAACATTTTTCCCGACTCATCCTTTTCCCAATTCATATTAGAAGTTATTAGCTTTTTAAAATCAAAAAAATCTTCTTGAACCATTTCCTTAACGTTGTATTTTTGACCCTGTACTTTTGCATTACGTATTATTGCGTAAATTTCCTCCGGGACATAGAGAACATGATTTTTATTACTTTTTGCAATACATGAATGCATCGAATCCCCCTCATTCTGAGTATGACCTTTTTGTAAAAATCTGTGCGTAATTATATAATGCAAAAACAAAGCGGTTCCTGTTTTGTCCTGTGCAATTGTCTGAATATAACGAAATTTCTGTAATTCCTTTTTCAGACTCAGCTTGTAGGAAACTCCATAAGCAACTGGCTATTTCGTTGGCACCTCTTTTAGCGATTTGAGCGTGCCAAACGTAACAATGCCCACTTTTAGTCAGAATATTGTAGATTGTAAAATTATAAACCGGGTACTTGCGTTTATAATGAAATACTCCAACTTCCGATTGCGGTAGACTCAATACCTTCTCCAAATCAAAACATGCCACTGTTTTCTCTTTCGCGTCTTAAGTTTCTTTTTCCTGCTCTTTATTTTTTCTTACTAGTTCTTTGTTCTTTACGTGCTTCTCGTAGTCTTCTTTCAGCTGTATTTTTCTTTCAGTGTCAGCCTGTTCATACAAACTGCAAGTATCACATAAGTCTTTTTTGGGGTGAAAAAATCCAATATTGAACTTCGTATTAAATATATGATAATACCATCGTTCAGAGGCTGGAATGACGTTTTCATACTCTGGGGTGTTTTTGATCCAATCCAAGTACAAGCGATGCATTTTCGCGCAATTAAGTTTCTCATCTAAATACTCTCTTTGTGTTTGTTTGCGGAGATAATGCGATTCTTTGCGCGGAAACAAATTTATATGATCGACGACACTCTTGGTTGTATTTTCTGAAATTTTAATAGGCCTATTGCTATGTTGACCTCGCAGATCTACGATTGTATGACTTTCTTGCTTCTCGAGAGCTGTGTATACCGTCCTATCGTTGATATTCAATGTTTGCATAAACATCTTTTTACATACAGTAACTGTATCGATTCCGTTTCTTTTTGGCAATGAATAGATTAAAGTTTGTGTTCGGGGCCTTTTCGAATTTAACAGCGCAACACGTGTAGGTTTACCTTTTACATACCTCAAGATATAATCCCACTGACGCTCGTGACTTGCTAATTGCCAGTAACTTTTAAATACTAACATTCTCTCAGAGTTGTCTATCTTTTCATTGCATTTTTTTTACACGCACATGGATCGCCCATTATTTTTTCTCTTCTCTCTGTCTTTGTAGCTTTTGAATGATACCTTTGGCCCGAGTTTTTCAATAGTTTATTTTTGTTTGTACTCCAAGAGCTCTCATCTCTTACTCTTTTACGGCTCTGCCTTTCTTTAGATGTTGGTTCAATGGCTTCAGTGAAATTTTCGTTATTTGTATGCACCGTAAACTGTGATGCAATAAAAGCAATCTCTGTAGAGCTGGATTGTCTCTCTGAAGCACTTGTAACAGGTGACTGTGTTGGAACGTCCTTGTCAGTATTGGCCGCTTCTTTGACATTTTCTATAGATATAACATCAATTTCAGTAGAAATAACATGACTGTTATCTTGTTCAGCGTGGTTTTCATTGAAATTGCCCTTGATGTATGCTGTAGAAGTTGATGCTACAAAGCAAAACTTCTTATAGCTTTTGTGTTTTTGAATGTGGTAGTTTTTGTCTATTTTAGTCGTAGAGTTGACTGGTTGTGGGTCTTTATATTGAGCACTAGCGGTATTGTCAGGGTAAGCAAGGTTGTTTTTTAAAGACTTATTTTGAACAGCTCTTAAAATCTCTTTAAATGATTCAGGAGTCGACACTTTTCTAAAAAGAACCGGTGATGAACATGGTGTAACTACTGGGCTAGCTACATGACGTGCTGATTTTCGAGTAACTGTCTTTAGATTGCTTGCAACTTGAGAGTCTCTGAGTAATTTTGGCTTCAATGATACGTCGTCAGATTCAGCTGCTCTCTGAATATTCTTTGATAATGGCGTACTTTGATCGTGTTGAGGATCTTTATGATTTAGTTTCTTACGATTCCTATTTTTTTACAGGCTTTATTGCGTTCCAGATTTTCTTCTGAGAGAGAGGAGTCGTACGAATCTGACTCTGGAATATACTCGGAAACTACGGGTGAAAAAGGTTCCTCAAAGTCTTCATAAACTTCGATACTTCTTATTAAATTTGTAAATTTCTTCGTGTTGTTCTCTTGATTCATATCCATTGGTGATACACCTTTTATTTCGACTACATGCATGCTGTTATTTGAAAAATTACGATTTATCCAACCATCCTCTATTTGTACTGCCGTACAACTTGTAGTCGGCTTTTCTTCTGTTGCTATCCAACCTGTAAATGGCAAAATATTGATTGAATAAGTTACAAATTATGGCGTGGCGATTATGGCATATCCCCCCAAAGATTCTTGGGGAGGTCTTTGTCCAGCAGTGGACGTCTTTCGGCTGACATGATGATGATGATGAAGTTACAAATAATGTCAGTTAAAAATAATAGTACTTATTAATTTATGATTCAGCTTGAGTTCAAAAATAATAATCATCATTATACATACACTCAGTGGCAAATTTAGAGGAACGCAAAAAAAAAGTTAGCATTTTATAACGCATACTTAAAGCTTGGCCAGGAAACTAAAAATGTTACATGTTTTTTTTTGCGTTACTTTAATTTTCCGCTGAATGTAGTTACGTAAGTTAGGTACGCACCGTTATGAGAAACAGCCTCCCTTTTACTTTGGCCAGGTGGCAATACAAAATTGCTTCTAAGAATTTTTCGTTTGCCATCGCCATCCCTTTGTATTTTGTATTGCTGTAGAACCAGTAGATGGCTCTTCTTGTATTCTGTTCCAACCTAAATATTTCAAATAATAAAAATTAAAATATTGTTAAATGATTCAGCTAGAATTCAAAAAAATTCTATAAGTACTAATAACACAAAGTTCCATTTGTACCTTTATAAGAAACAGCCTCCTTTTTACTTTGACCAGATGATGTTGAGCTACGTTTCCAATCCCTTGTTATGGAGTGATAGAAGTGGGATCTGCAGATTGAAAGGTACAAAGTACAAAGGTTTTAAAAGCTCGTTTTATATTAGTTGAATTAATTTTTACAGAGCTTTTTAATATTTATTATAAATGCGAAAGTAACTCTGTCTGTCTGTCTGTCTGTTACTCTTTCCCGCTTAAACCTCTCAACCGATTTTGATGAAATTAGGCACAGACAATCTTTAGACCCTGATAAAGGACATAGGCTACTTTTTATCCCGGGAAAACATAAGACCCCACGGGAACGCGGGTGAAACCGCGGGGATCAGCTAGTAAGCAATAAAAATAATAAATTAATGAATGCATTCATAATTTTCGCTAGGTAGGTATCATTGGGCTCAGAGCCCAACCCCAGCCCAGCCTTAACTGGGTAGGTAGGTATGTAGGTATGTCCAGTCGATAGCAACTGTTGTTTGTGTAACAAATTTAGCTATTTTGCACCCGATAGCGATACACAAAATTAGTATTAGTTTTAAAGCAAAGCAACACTCTCCACTTGCAATCGTACAAAAAAGTGATCAGTGCTTGAAATAAAGCAGTGCAAAAATAAAATTATCATTATCATCACACAGTTTACCAAACCAACTTACGTCAAGTCTCTGCTCGTGTCTGTGAAACCCTACAAAATAGAACAACAGGTATGTTAATTTAGCTGAAATTAAATAGTATTTTATGCTTAATGTTACAAGTAGATAAGATTTAATATAATAACTCACCGTCTTCAAGGTCCATGTTAAGCGTATACGCCTAGCCCGTGCGTTTTTTATTTTCACACAAAGTGGCCGACGTTGTTTATACGGTTCATCCATTGTTTCAAAACACAAGATGCAATTTAACTTAAAACACGCGCATTCCATCTGGCTAGCGCAAGACTACAGACTAGAGGCGGGCGAGGCGTACTGAACTGACAGGCGCGCGCGTGCGACGATTCGTCCCACCCGCGCGCCCCGCGAACGTTGTCGCGAGGCAAGTAAGAATACAATGCAGGTTGCCCCGTACCTGTTACGTAAAATAACATCATTTAATTTTAAAGTTGTGTGTTTGTTATAAATAAGTTTTATTGGTTACAACATTAAGGCCTTCTAATTTTGTACGATAGTGCAATTGCAACGCGAAACAGCAAATTAACTTTCTGGAAAAAGTAAGTTTTAATAATTACGAAGTACGTGGCCTATAACATTCAGAACCTTGTTTTGAATAAATACATAAAATTAGTTACACTAAAAAGTGTCGGTGAAAGTTGCGTGGAAGAAGTAAGTAACTAGACTTGCACGGCACCTCTCTCTCGATCAGATCCTAGAATAGGCATTCAAGTTTATTTACGTATAAACTTTTTTATAAATCTTCGTGAAACGTTTGTGTAACTGTAAATAAGCTTTTATTAACCGGGAATCTTTTGAAAACGTATATGCATTTACTTATTTATTGCAGTTGAATAGTAAAATTTTCTTATGTTGCAGAAATTCAAAATTATTGCTTTTATTCTCTCATTTTTAAGATATTTTTATGAATTTTTTTGAGGAGGTGTATTATTTGACGCTTGATTTATTGGAATAATAAAAAAAACGCGTAAGTGAACTTACCTACTTATACCACGTAGGGTGCGATATGATTAATTTAAGCGCGTATTTAACCTTTCAAGTTTCAACATTTTCATCTTCCTGTCTAAAATCTGTTATCTATGTTCTTGCTTAGATCAAATAAAAAAGGAACTTTTGCGAACAACGAAGTGACGTCGGTTAAAACTACGCCTTGTAGGGTACATATACAGTTCACGTACATACATACAATAAAACTACGCCTTGCCTTCGCACTACATGTTCGCAAAGTTCCACATAATGTTTTTATTTGCTTTCTTGCTCTTACTTGGTGTTTACTATAAATGAAAGAAGTCTCCAAAATGTCCTTATGATAGCAAGTGAACCAGGGAATATATCACAGGGTAATTTCGTTTGCCAATTTATTTTTACACCAAATGTTTTTAAGAAATTTAAATGTTGAATGTTGTGCTCGGTGTCTAGATATTATAGGCTAAGGCAGATAACCTATATAGGGTTTAGAGTTGTATCCCATTGTATTGGCAGATGTTTAGGGTTCCGTGTTAATTAATTATAAAATAAGAAAAGTAGATGCTGGTGTCGATTCTGTTGTTCAAAATTACTAAACTTAACAAATTTGACAGGTCTAGTCTAAAAGTCTTGCTATCCCTATCTCATGTGCGGGGTTAAATAAGGATGGCAATATTTTTAGACCTGTCAAATTTAGTTAAGTTTAGTAATTTTGAACAACAGAATTGGCACCACTGTAGATATTAGACATGAACAGTGCTTATCCCTCCGCCTTAGTTAATCTAGAAATCTATTACGATAGGACTCATAATATTTTTTTTTTTTTTTATACACACTAAGGTAGCACACAAGCATACGGCCCACCTGACCGTCACCATAGCCTATAGCCGCTAGCAATACCAGGGGTAACACGAACGCGTTGCCAACCATGTTGTTGATGAGGACTCACTGTGCTAGCAGAACTACTACTAGCCCAGCGTATCTACGTGGACCACTGGCAACCTTACTCACCGCAGAAACACAACACTACATCAAAGTAGTGGTATTTGGCTGCGGTCTTCTGTAAGGTGGAGGTATAATAACATACGTAACTCTTTAGTGTATTGAGGCTACTAGCGACATTTGGCGATTTTTATAGCAACTTTGGTCACCGGTAGACGCAACTGGGTTGAGGAAAAAGGCCGGCGTACAGAAATAAAAATAAACTAAAACTAATGCCAGATGAATTTTATAACGACTACGATTATTAAATGCGCTTCCATAACACACCGCACCGTGCCTTCGTTTTGAACATGGTGTGGAATTTTTGCTGTTGCGATCTTTTCGCAGTCTATGGGTGGCGTATTTCGGATGGCTAAAAAAACAGGTAATACATATAAAAGTTGGTTACTGTTATAAAATCATCTGGAGTGAATTTTACAGTGTGATCCGTTTACATTATTAGGTTTGATTAAGTAGAAATTTATCTGTAGGTATTTATGGTTATTTTAATGCCCACCTTTAAGTTACCCAGGAATTTAATTATACGTAATAGTCTACTTAAAAAAAATATAGTCTAACTAAAGTTACTTAAAAACCTAACCTAACTATAGATTATTTGTGGTGTGTTTTAGATCAAGATTTATCTGACGATGTGACATACCTACTGTTTTGATGTTTTGTGTATACATATCGGAAAATGCTAACTTTTAGTTTATCATAAAGAGTCAATCTTAGAATTCCCAAATAACGAAGAATTACCAAGTTCCGCTATCCTCTCCTACTTCATTTGAATTATAAGTTAGTGAAATTCAAAGTTTTATTTAGTACAAATTGATCACTAGTATTACTGATAAATTTTATGTTAATTTAGTTATTATCTAAATTTAAATATCTCGTATCCTTTATATACAAATGAATAGTCTAGCAGAAGTAGCTGATGAATGTACCTGAGTAGTGAACTATAAATATATTGATGTGTGTACAACAAATAATATAGTCCGCTCATCAAATCTTTTTTCATCAAAACTTTTTGACGACTTCGACTTCGCCCACTTAGTAATATAATTATATAGCATTGTTTATTTATTTTATGTGATTATAAATCATTCTAATGCCGAAATAATTTTAAACCGGCCCTGTAACAATGTTCTATATATAGGTAAGTACTCAATTTTCATTATTTGTTTAATCATTCAATAATACAATACATTTATTTGTAATTTAAAACACTGCACTAGCTGTCTTTGTAGCCGAATGAAAACCAATTTAATTAATAATGAAAATTCAACTAAAATATATAACGTGAGAAAGAGCTCATAATTCAGTATGCTTACTTGGTTACTTACATATAGTTCGTTTAGAATTTCAATACTTAATTCTATTATGGTGGGAAATGTATAATATTACTTAAATACACACAATTTATATGACTTGTGAAACAGTAGGCTGTATCGCTTACGAAAACTCCACATAACATTGAAATATCTACCTACCTACGTGGAAAATTCAAAATGGATTCGATTAAAATACTTTTATTCTCGGACGTAAAAAATAATCACCTAAAATATATTAATTCGGTACATCACATGACGTTAGTACTTTTGGACCTATCATTCAGTTGAATACAAAAATACCAGTAGCCAGTATCGATAATTGGTAGTGTTGTTGTCCGAAACGCAGCTAAGAACCCGGCTTCTTCCTAGAGCCGGGTTCTTAGCTGTGTTTCGATCCTGGGCTGGCACCCCTGGGCTCCATTTTAAATGATATTATATGTGTAAAAGGTGTCCCATAGAAATTCTTTATTCAACTCCACCAAAACCCAACACCTAAAGATAGGTGCGCCCAAAGATATTACAAGTGACTTAAAATATTATTGAATAAGTACGGTACGCCCATGACAGTGTGAAAGATGACATGGCCAGAAAGGAAGTGAATACAGAGATGTCGGCTGATATAGAAGAATGGAAGCGAAATATAATATATTGCGCCGACCCCAAATAATATGGGATAAGGGCAGGAGAATGATGTACGCGCATGATACTGTACCAAATATTAACCCAGAAGTAACCGTACATAATACAAGCAATACGCATCTGGGTCATTTTCGATGTTAAACAATATATATACCTAACCTAGGGGCCGTTCAATTATGACGTAAGCAAATTTATTATATTTATTAGTTACGTAGTTTCGGAGCCTATTCAATACAAACACACACAAAAATACAAATCTTTCCTCTATACATATAATATTAAGTATAGATTTGTGGGAATCCCTGAATATGCGTCTCCTTTTCAAGCATAGACAATGTGTGGGTTGCCATATGTGTAAATAACTGATGCTTACCTAATCACTATCTTGACCCCCATATCATCAAAAATAAGCAAAGCAAAAACCACCCGCCCCCCATACTGCTTACATACTTGAACGGCCCCCATCAATTCGTATAAATTGTTTGTTAATAAGTTCATAATACTCTTTAGATGTGAAAAAAAAAATTTAAACAATATGATTGTGTCTGTACTGTCTAGTCATTTTATGTGTTGTAATCGATGTGATTATAAGTAAAATACTAATTGAAATGAAATGAGTTTTATTTAGCTGTATGTCTCCGGAGTTTATAGACAACAATTTGTAGTTAAAGTGATGTAACTGCACGATTATTTTTTTCCTGTACCTAGGGTATTCCTAAGAAAATAATGGGTAGCGCCGTGGTGGCTTTGTAGTACCTATGAAGCGTTGCCTGCTATTCTAGTGACGCAAGTTTGAATCCCAACGGACTGTACCTATTAGATTTTCCAACTTAAGTGCGGTGATGGAAAACGTAGGGAAACCTTTCGTTTGAGAAGAAATTACAGGGCTGAGGATTCAATGTAAAGTGGTTGTTATAACTCCGGTGCCTTTTCGGGGACCCTTATGATAAGGCGTGAACATTAATGGGTTAAATAATACCGTATTTGTTGCGGGATATGGCTTACTACATGGTGTAATTTAGGAACTATAGATTAAGTACACTACCTACTTCATTTTCCTTATGCTTATTTTTACTTATAAATAACTGCTTGCTCATTCCTTAAGCATTGGCGAATCCTGTTGATTTCCTCACACGCCAATGGTTCTGAAATCATCGTCCAGTTATAGTTAAGAGTATAGCTACTTGGTAGGTGTATTTTCTGTTCTGAGTATATTGAATTGGAATGCACGAAAAGCACACGCTTTTCGTGCATTCAAGTTAAATGACGAGCTTGACGAAAAAGACCACAGTCAAAACACTACTTTGATGGCACACAAGCACACGACCCATCTTATGAACCTTATGGTAAGCAGTCACCGTAGCCTATAGCCGCTAGCAATACCAGGTATATCACTAACGCGTTGCCAACCCTTTTTGTTGATGAGGACTCACTGTGCTAGGAGTATTAGTAGATACTAGCGCAGCGTATCATCGTAGAGCACTGGCAACCTTACCACAGAAACACAACACTACATCAAAGTAGTGTTATTTGACTGCGGTCTTCTGTAAGGTGGAAGTACAGACCTCAATCGGGAAGCTCAAATTTTTTGAGCGGAATTTTATGAAATGGAAAACCCATGGGAGATCCCTATTCGCCCTTCCTCTCTTTAAAATAACGACGACCAAAAACTAATTGACGGATGTTGTCGCAACTATTGGATGTAGGTATAGGTCATAGATTTAGAATTAAAAAATCCTAGATCTGTGGTTTAGGTACCTACTTGACGTAATGGAACCTTCCAGACGTCTCGAAGTTGGAAATTACGCTACATTGATAGATAGATTAATACATATATAGGTACAGGCGTGGTTATTAAAAACGAACATTCTGTTTGTCATTATTATTTGTAGTACTTAATAATACCGACCCTGTTTATGTTAAGCTTATTCTTGCTTTGTTTATTATACTAATTTTGTGAACGTTTAGTTGTATTAATCATTCTGCCTTGCTAACTCTAAATTCCTAGATGGAGGGACGATACAATATACGTCACAAGTCAAGGCAGCATTAACAGAGCATCGAAAGATTTTTTTTTGTGTATGTACCTACTTTCTACTCGGACGTCATCCATACCTACTAATATTATAAATGCGAAAGTAACTCTGTTTGTTTGGTACCTTTTGGCTCTTGGCAATGAGATAGATTATAACCTAGGGAAGGACATAGTTAGGCGCTGTATCTAGAACCACGCAGGTAAAAGCTTGTTTTTATTACATAAGTAACGGTGATATAAAACACTGATTTGGTTACCAAAGCCACGTTTTCTGCTGCTAAACCTATATTAGGTTCTTTAGTGATAAAGCGACAATATTTTTTACAAAATACCGCAAATACGACCCCAGGCATACGTCACTTAGCCACAATGACGTTATTCTTTCGTCCGCACACAACGTTTACCTTAAAAAATGCTCCAGTCTAAGATCAAATCATTATCATAGGCGCCCTCTGGCCTCATTGTAGTAATTATCTAGTACTTCATAGTCCTCATAGTTGTGCATGTGCAACCTTTCAGTACCCATGAATTGAGCCCCTCTGTGCAGGCGATATTAATACTAACTTGATAAAAATAAAAATAATAAAAAATTATGTATTACATACTAAGGACATATAATTTATAAAACAATGACAAACAATTCTCTAAAATGTGACCTGTAGTTCCTGTTAGTAAAAATGGGCTTAATTGATAGATGACACAAATTTTGTGAATTAGTATTATGGCACTAGTATGACGTATCCCCTCCATAACCACCACTATCACCACCATAACCACCACTATCACCACAATAACCACCGCCGCTATCACCGCCGTAATTATTGCTGCTATGGTCACCGTGATTACCACTGCTCTGACAGCTGTAACCACCGCCGCTATCACCGCCGTAATTATTGCTGCTATGACCACCGTGATTACCACTGCTATCACCGTGATAACCACTGCTGTGAAAGCTGTAACCACCACCGCTATCGCCGCCATAATTATTGCTGCTATGACCACCGTGTTTACCACTGCTATCACCGTGATTACCACTGCTGTGAAAGCTGTAAGCACCGCCGCTATCGCCGCAATAATTGTTGCTGCTATGACCACCGTGTTCACCACTGCTATCACCGCCGTGCTTTCCATTGCTATCACCACTATAATCACGGCCGTGATCAACATGTCCCTTATGACTGCTATAATCCGTATCTGTATGACTTCTCCATCCAGAGCCCTCTGACTTGCATTCAAAGTTCCATGTGTCGTTTTTTATCTTAGTATGTATATATCCCTCTTGATTATGCCGCACATCATCATAACAATGTGACTCAGTGTACTTTGATACTGATTCTCGCGTTTCTCTTTCAACTAAAATGTCTTGAATGAGACAAACATTGTTACTGGCCGGCTCTGGCTCTTTACTAAATGCTACCAGTTCCAGCACTGGTCTATTATCTTGGAATGTACTGTCCTCAACTAGACAGACATCTGTAGTCTGGCGGCATATTATCAAATTGTTCCTCTTGCGTATATTCTCCAAATGTATTGTTTTCGTCGTCATGATCGTCTGGATCGTCATCACACTCACCATTAATTTCTGGTAGGCTTCGGCTAATTCTGATGGGGTAAGAGTAATCAGGACAATAGTAATCTTCTTCTACTTCTTTCTGGTCTTTCTTGTTACGCGTGCAGCAGAAATTTCTTTTGAAACGGCTCCAACGTGACTCCTTTTTGTTTAGACACCGGTCATTTGCAGTTGAATCAGCGTTCAATTGTTTCATTGTAGGCTGTGTATCCTAAGACATGTTACCCTCTTAAAGTATTTAGGTTATGTTATTGTTTCACAATAAGCAACCACAGTTTCCGTACAATTTCAATATCACTAAAACTCGCCGAGCGCATTGAGTGTGGACGGTCGACGCACTAACTAAACTGTTTAAAGTAATCAGAGTCACTAACACATACAAAATCTAAAAATAAATACAAGTCGGTATTTACAAGTAGGTACCTACTTAGTTATAAAGTACGCTTTGCCAACGTATGATCCAATGTGAATGAAAGTATTACGTGCACAGTGGAGACCCAGTCAGTAAGCTAGTTTACTTGTTTGTGCGTGCACACAACCGATCAATGAATCACTAATAAAGTATTATAAGTATAATGTTTGCGCAGGGCGAAGAGGAATGACGTGTTCAGACAGTATCTGTTGTAAATATACTCATTAATTAAGTACCTACTTTATGTATAACACTATTATATACTCGTACAATCCAGTGACTCATTGATTTAAATACTCTGTCCGTTACGTACGAAGGTCATTTCGATAAAATTAATGAGCACAAATGTACACGCATGGTGGGAAGGAGTTCAATTATCCTGTTAATTTAAAATAATTTTTAAATACATTTTGTAGGATTATGGGGACTGAAAGTTGGAATTGTAGCCGGTTTTGTGAGATATAAAAAGGATTAAAATAAGGGATGTTATGGATATGAATATGGGTTACGTTACGAATATATTAAATGTATAATATTATATTATCGGCATGTGACGATGCACAGCATCTGTGAGAGAGCGTTGTATACTTCCGTTTGTAATTCATCCAATCGCAGCGACTTCCGGTGCCGAGAGCGCCTATTGGTTGCGATTTTAGCGCCATCTACAGTGAGTTGTCACCAGGGGCCGTCGGCGCCATTTTGCCCTCATAGCGTCGTTACTTCTCAAACGTGCAACACAGTTTTTCCGTTAAATTCGCTTTGAAAAGCGCACATAGTTACAATTGTACATAATTTTGTTAAAACTTCACTTTGAAAAAGCACAAATAATTATAATTGTGCATATTAAAGTTATCGTGTGTGCTCAAGTGAACTATGAGTGATAGTGATAGTGAAGTGCAAAATGTGCGTCCCGAGATAGCGGTAAGCCCCGCTGTCTGTAGCGGCGATGGGCTACCACCAACTGAGCGCCCACCGGGGAGCCGCGCAAGCGCTTCCAAGCGCGGTCTTTCCAGTGACGACTCGGGATCATCCTATTCTGACTCTTCAGCCACAGAGGTAAAAAGGAGAAGACGCGGTGAGTCTGATTTTGATTATCGTGACCTGGTTAATAAAGTTGGTGTCTTAACAAATATTTTGCTACACAATGTGGGGGGTCTACCCTCTCATCAATTAGCAGAAAGTGTCTCGAATTTATATACTGTACCCGTATCGCACATCACTATGAATTCTGTAACACCCGCGGCACCCGCGCCGGCACCCGAACCGACGCCGGGGCCCTCCAGCCACGCAGGTGCAACCACCGACTTTTACTTACAACGCCCCGCGGTCCCCGTCGCTCCCCGCACGGTTGAGCCGCGGCTTCTAAGTCTGGGCCACGTGGGGACGGCACTAAAGGAGCCTAAGGTACCCCGAGCTGACGCGGATCATTTGAAGCGGCTTGAACTCCTACAAAAGTTTGGTGAACCATCTTGGAAAGACGTTCGATATACGGATGCACTAAAAATCCATAATGCCTCTCCAGGGTTCGTCGACCTGGAGGTTAACGATGAACTTAGACAATTCCTAAAAGGAAAGGATTACTTCGCGAGTTCTGAGAAAATTGTTGCAGCAATTTGTAACGGATTAATAACCCAGCGCGAACTTTTAAACCAAAACTTGCAACAATTCGTGAACTGGACAGCTTCTGCCGGCACGGCTTTGTCTGCAGATAACATATTTGATAAAATTAGTGAATTATTTCAACCTACCTCCAAGTTTCACAAAACTAGTGACGAAATTATGCAAATGGTGTGCGGTAAACGGGCCGAGTACATTGAGAATCGCAGGGAGCGTATCCTAAGCGAGCTACCTAATAAGAATCTACGAGAGGGTTTGCGTAAAATTCCTCCTAGTTCTAAGCATCTCTTTGATGAAAATCAGTTACGTGTTTTCATTCAAAATACTGGCGGAATGGATAAATGGGTGCGGCCATGGTTTCATACTGAGAAAGATGGCCAGAGGTCAAGTGCTAGGACGACAAAGTTGGGCAAGCCAGGCCCCTCGCGAGATAACGCGGCTCAGTCCTTTCGGCCGCAAGATCACGAGACCAAACGAAACAAACGATTCCAAGGATCCACTAAACTCTCAGACCAGAGGAGACCGAAGAAAGGTTTCCGAAAGGAAGGCCAGCACAATAAAAAGCAATTCAACAAGTGACTATCAAATGCTCCAGCCCAAGTTTTACGGGGGCTGCCTCCGAGCGTATCGGAGGCAGTGGCAGGCGCTGCGGGCTCCGCAGGCCCTTCTCGGTATGATCACGGGAATGCGCCTGCCATTCACCTCCAGACCTGTGCTCGTCCATCCGTCGACACAGGTTCTTCGTCGCTTCGAAACTCCTCAATCCTCAGGTATGACTCAACAAATACACATGCTGTTGGAACAAGGTGTGCTGGAGATTCCGGATCAACAGCGGCTCGGAGCCAGTTACTTTTCCACAATGTTTCTAACGAGGAAGAGCGACGGATCGTTCAGGCCCATTTTCAACCTAAAGAGGCTGAACCAATATATTGTACCAAAACCCTTCAAACTGATTTCACAATTTCACATCCCTCAGTTCCTTCAAGGGGGCGACTGGATGGTGAAATTAGACCTCTCATCTGCTTACTTCCACGTGCCCATCACACAGTCCCAGCGAAGGTTTCTGAGACTGTTTTACGACCGCCAGGTCCTCCAGATGACTTGTCTGCCATTCGGACTATCGTGTGCCCCCAAAAATTTTGCAGCCCTGACCAACTGGGTCGCTCAATATCTTCGAAACAGAGGCATTCGGATCATAGTATACCTGGACGATTTTCTGCTAGTGAATCAATCGCGCTCCATCCTCCAAGGTCAGGC
Organism: Falcaria lacertinaria; assembly: GCA_951449985.1. Taxonomy (NCBI): domain Eukaryota; kingdom Metazoa; phylum Arthropoda; class Insecta; order Lepidoptera; family Drepanidae; genus Falcaria; species Falcaria lacertinaria. The sequence continues at coordinate 5,361,611 of OX602130.1, read as the reverse complement.
AAAGACTACAATAGAGACCATACAGAGACTAGGATGGACTATAAATTTCGAGAAATCGGTAATAGACCCTGTACAAGAATTAGAATACCTTGGTCTGACATGGAACACTGCCCGCGATCTCAAGAGCTTACCACAGAAAAAAATGGATGCAATAACTTTCATCTCACGGAAGGTCATACGCAAGGGCACGATGTCGCTCAAGGAAACTCGAGTAATCCTAGGTATTCTAAATTTTGCAAATTACGTAATACCAAGGGGGAGGCTACATTGCCGCCAACTTCAACGACACTTGCGAGCTCTGGGCAGACAGAATCCCCGCACCCAATACAAAGTCCCAGCCCCAGTGGTAAGGGACCTGGAGTGGTGGAGGGATGCCTTGGAAAACCACCACGTCGTAAGCAGCTTACATCCAACATTGATACACCATTTTCTGATAACGGATGCTGCAGATTATGGGTGGGGGGCTCAATTGGACGACGAAACTGCATCGGGCAGGTGGACCCCCCAACAGAGCCAATGGCATTGCAACCGCAAAGAAATGTGGGCTATTATTGCTGCAGTAAAGAAGTTCAAGTTGCGGCTTCGGGGCCGCCATGTCCACTTGCAGTCCGACAACCGCACAGTCGTATCTTATATTCGCAAAGAAGGAGGTACACGATCGGCGGGTCTGCTGAACTTGACATACCAACTCCTCAATTTCCTGGACAGTTGGAACATCACAATGACAGCGGAATACCTACCAGGCAAATACAACGACATCGCGGACAGATTATCCCGCGGGAGACAAGCAGCCGAATGGCATCTTCTTCCGCCAGCGCTGATGGAAGTTTTTCGGATATTTGGGACCCCTCAGATCGATCTATTTGCCACAAAGGATACGAGGGTTGTACAGAAGTATGTCACAAACGATTGTCGAGACAACTCAGCGCAATTCTGCAACGCCTTCAGTCGTCAATGGCAGTTTCAACTAGCGTGGGTGTTTCCTCCGCCGAGCTTACTACCACGAGTACTGCACCACTTGAACAAGGCACAGGGTGTATACCTCGTGGTAGCACCTATGTGGAAGCGAGCATTCTGGCTTCCCGACCTCCGTCGTCGGGCTCTAGCCAAATGCTTCAAGATAAAGAACCTACGTTCGGTGCTGATCGATCAGAGCACGGGCCTTCCACCAGCTCAAGTCCAAGACATGGAACTATATGTCTGGAAAATTGGGGGTGGGGTGACATCACAGGCTCCTGGACCGAAGCAGAAAGAGCTTTGCTCAGATCTAGCTGGAGAGAATCCACGCTAAAGACATACAAGCCTGCCTGGGCAAGGTGGACCAAGTGGTGTGGAGACAATAATTTTGATTATAAGCATCCTCACGGAACTAGTTTGTCTAGATTTTTAGCGTATTTGTATCTTGAAGAGAGACTTGCTTACTCTACTATACTTTTACACAAGTCGGTTGTTTTAACTTTTGGCCAAAACTTAAATAACATTAATTTAAATTCAAATTTTTTTGTGAAACATATTCTAAAGGCAATCTCTCTTCAAAATCCAAGAGCAGAGAAACCACCGGTTTGGGATCCCAGTGACTTGGTCACCTGGCTGCAGAACAATTCTCCCGACCACGAATCATTGTTCGAAGCTTCACGTAGATTAGCTTGTATTTTACTCTTAGCCTCAGGCCGCCGAGTGCATGATCTCACCTTGCTGAAAATTTCACCATCCCACTATACCGATGCCGGTGACCACGTCATTTTACGACCCGCCTTCGGTTCCAAGACTGATACAGCCACACATAGGCAATCAGGTTGGAAGTTATTGCAACATAGTAATATTAACGTATGTCCTGTATTCTGGTTAAGGAAGGTTCTTGAACTGGGAACACGGAGGCGAACGTCTGAGTGTAACAATGCTCTTTTTATTACTATCAGAGGCCCAGTACAAGCAGCCTCGAGAACAATTATCGGTAATTGGGTTAAGACAGTTCTTAGAGACGCAGGTATACCTGCCACGCCAGGATCTGTTCGCTCGGCCGTCGCTTCTTTGAACTGGTACGAGAACTTTCCAATAGAGGATATTCTTCGTCGTGGAAATTGGCGTAGAGAAAATACCTTTGCCAGATTCTATTGTAAACAAATCATTGGTACATCTCAGTCACAGACGAACTTATCTATGAATTTTGAACCTATGTAAGGTGCATTGATCAGTTTTTGCGATAGCCTAAATATTTATATATATATATATATATATATACATATATATATGTTGGTATATTAATCTGTTATGTCATTATAAGTTGATCTTTACTAATACAGAATTTGATTTCATGTACAAATTGTTACAGTATTTAAGATTCTTTGATTAATGGTTATCCTTAGCACCCATCTCACATAGCGTCGTCGACATTCACCAGGAGATATAAACACGTCTCTCACAGATGCTGTGCATCGTCACATGCCGATAATAGTGCAAGTTTTACATAACAATAAAACTTGTATTATTGAGCAGAGACGATGCACAGCATCCCAATAAGGGCTCCTGGTGAGAGACTTCTATGAGGGCAAAATGGCGCCGACGGCCCCTGGTGACAACTCACTGTAGATGGCGCTAAAATCGCAACCAATAGGCGCTCTCGGCACCGGAAGTCGCTGCGATTGGATGAATTACAAACGGAAGTATACAACGCTCTCTCACAGATGCTGTGCATCGTCTCTGCTCAATAATACAAGTTTTATTGTTATGTAAAACTTGCACTATTATGCAGTTTCGGTTAAAAAATCACTTTGGATTAACCGATAGTTCCGGCTGCAGATTTTAAGAAATATGTATTCTATGGTGAAAACCTGTCATAACATTCATACTCATAGCGTACTGAGCGTACTCTACGTGTACCTTAGACAACGCTCCTATCCGAAACTTTTATATTGATTAGGTACTGTTACCTCAGGATCATATACTACGTCTGTTACGGGTTCAGATAGAAGTACTTGTATGTACTTAGAGTTGTCACTTTATCATGTGTTTAATTTAAAATCTACAAAAATAAAATCCGAAAAAGTTTAGTAATTAATAATAGTCGTGGTGGCTTTGTGGTGGACGCAACGGCCTGTCACCTGATGGACCCAGGTTTAAGTCCCGGCCTAAACCAGTTAGTTTTGCTAAGCTTAAGTAAAGTGATTGAATCACACCATGAGGTTAAAAAAATAGAGGTAGGGCGAATTGGGATCCCCGTAGGATTTCCCATCATAATTGGACCCGCCCGACTGGGGAATGTACCTCTACCTTACAGAACACCGCAGTGAAATAACACTACAATGATGTAGTGTTGTGTTTCTGGGGATAATAAGGTTGCCTGTGCTCACGACGATACGCTGCACTACTAGTAATGCTGCTAGCACAGTGAGTCATCATGTCACTAAGGTGGCCCCGCCTGATGGTAAGCGGTTGCCGTAGCCAATGGACGCTTGCAACACCACGGGTATCACTCGCGCGTTGCCGACTCTATAGATGAGTCAGTGAGTGAGGGGATTTCCCTTTTATTTATACATATAGATTCTGTTTACAATATAGAAACTGTACAATAAAATCCTCTTGTAATATTAACAATTTTAATGGCATATTATTTTCATAAAATAGCATGGTATATGGGTAAGTATAAAAAATATAAATTAAAATAACAATTCATAAACATCTTATTTTCTAAGTGTACCTACCCCTTAATTTCTAGTAAATGTTTTCAAAAAGCATTCAGTATAATATTAAATTTAAGTATACCAAATAGTAAAGTGAGTTTGTATGTATCTTATATCCTAACAATACAGTGCCTATTTGAAGATGTCAAACAAATATGGTCAGCCTCAGACAAATTCTTGATTTAGAATTCTTTGGAATAACAGAATAACTCATGCAATCGAATAAATATTTGTGCTTTACATTCAAATTATTAAGTTTACTAATATAATTATAACTAGTTTATTTTATTATTACCTACATTGTAAAAAAAATGGGTTTAAAAAAAGCACCATTTTTGGCATACTAGTTTCTGCGTACCCTATAGAATACAGGCATTTGTGAGCATTGAGTATATATCAAAGCAATAACAATACCAAAATCCCTTCAATAATTTCATCTAAGGGTAAGGCTAATTGGCACAACCATGGGATTGGCATGTACTGTTAATTCCAAAACCCCTAAAAAATTATATAGATAGAATAAAAAAACAACAGTGCATTACAGATGGTTATACTTACATAGCTGCAAAATCAGCATAACCAAGTGCATAACAAATGATATACCCTATGTATGGGTACTGATGCAGCAACATCAACTTATCATTAACTTTCACACAAGTTTGAATTATAAAAGCTACATGGCCCAGTTCTAAAGTGCCAGTTAAATTAGATGCCACATAAATTTTGAGTGGGCTAAAGATTATAAATGCAAAATTGAACTTTGATGATGCTTCAAACAGTTATTGTGGGTCTTAAAACTTTAAATGTTGCTTCAGTATTCAGTCGATAGAGATATATTTAAAGAATATCAGACCTTTAGTTTACTGTTACTTGCTAAAAAACTATAAAATATAACAAATTGATTCTTTAGCTTAAATATCTAAATATATTTCCCTATGCATGGCAACACTTAAATGATAACCCTGGTGAGGGCACGTTTTTTTTACCATCATTTTATGAAAAACAGTCACAATCACATCCAGAGCAATCACAATCAGAACAATCACATCCTGAACAATCACAGTCACCAGGATCAGGGACATCACCGTCTACTGCATCACCCTCACAGCAACTGCAGCAACCCTTATCATTGCAACATCCATTAATCCAATTAGCACATCCATCAAGACACCCATCCAAACACACTCCCATTCCATGGAACATACCAGCAATACATCTCACAAATCCTATGCAAAGGAAGTCCGCATCATCATCTATGTAGCAACAGCAAACATTCACAGCATGCACCGGATCATTTCTTGCAGCACTTCTTCTCAATTTGTTGTTTGTTGTTGGTTGCACTGCATTTCCTGCAGGTATAACACTGTCAAATTCTGGAGGTTTTTCATTCATAACCGTACTATAGGCCGGCGGATCATCTGCATTTCCAATCGGCTGACTAGTGATTACGTGCGTCATGATAAAAATTAAAAATAACTTTTATGTATGATTATTTCCCCGATAATGTTACTCGATGTACGGAAACCTTTACTTTCTTCCAAATGGACGGAGTCAAGTTTATTGCTTCACTAGAATTTACTTGCACTTAGTGTAAAAAAAGTTCATGAAGTACTTATTACGAACGACGGGACCAAGCACAAAACAAGAACCTACTAAGTACTACATATTAATTAAACGAGAAGAGTACAATTACAAACCAAAAAAAGGCAGAAATAAAGTTGCTTCTGGGAGAATACACTACCTTACTAAGTTTGAAATTAAAACGTAGTGGTTATGTACCTACTCTGTGTTTGAAATTATATTGAAAGAAAACTCTGTCCGAATGAAAATAAAACTTTCTTTGACATAATATATTTTAGAAGCTGATCTTGACTGACAAACAAATGACAGTTATTGTCTTCTTCTTCTTTCTAAGTATGGCAATCAATCCCTTCGGACTATTTCTGCCAATGTCGAGTGTCAGAGAATTTTCAAGTTTCAACTATTCTGTTCCAAAAAAAAAAGTACTTAATACTAGGACCTACTTAGTTGATAATCTACATGTCGTAGGTTACCTTGGTAACCTGTCGTTTATGCTTGACATCCGTCAGCAAAATTTTATTACTTTGTGTGTCCGCCTAGAGTTAAGTCGGAAGTAGAAACACTTTTATGTTTGTACCTTAGCATTCAATAAACCAATAAACGGTAACCACCAATCTACATATAGCCTCTATTTCTATCACATTCTAATGCTTAATGGAGTTTCTGGAGATAATCCACGACCGTAGCAGATCGTAACACGCCTTTAGTTCAGAGGTAACCTATTGACCAAAATGATAAAAATCACTTAACCCAAAATTCGCATCATAGCATTATTTCCAATGTTCCTATAAATCAGTCACTAAATGAAACTTTACTGCACATATCGACACCAAAAATACACATTAAACATCACTGTAAAACAATTTACGAGACACTGGATAAAATCTCAACCGCTCCGCCTGATTCCCGCCAAAAACTCGACAATTTTATTATTGTCAATTTCTTCTTCTTCATCTTCTTCCTAAGTATGGCAATCAATCCCTTCAGGGACTATTTTTGCCAGTGTCGAGTGTTAGAGAATTTTCATGTTGCAAAATTTCTCGTGTTTGCCGCATTAAAATGCCTAGTGTCATGCATTCTAACGCCTAATGGAGTTTCTGGAGACAACCCACGGCAGTAGCAGATCGTAACACGCCTTTGGATTAGAGGTAACCTATTGACCAAAATGATAAATCACTTAACCCAAAAGTCGTATTATGGCATTATTTCCAATGCTCCTATAAATCAGTCACTAAATGAAACTTTACTGCACATATCGACACCAAAAATACATATTAAAGATCACTATAACACAATTTACGACACACTGGAAAAAAATCTCAACCGCTCCGCCTGATTCCCGCCAAAAACTCGACAATTTTATTATTGTCAATTTGTCATTAGTCTTGGTAATAGAATAAGGACGTACCGCTCCTTATTCTATGGTCTAGGTTCCTAGGGCTCGGATGCACTTTGAACTTTTAAAGAAGGCCTCATGTCAGCTGGTTTAGGCCGTAACAGGCGTGCTGGAGCATATCTCGCTCAGAGAATAAGCGTGGCAATGCTGCCCGCATTCTTGGCAAGCTCCCGCATGATTCTGGTTTGGGTTGATGTTCTGTTTTTGTAATTAGTTTAATCTGTTTTGTGTTAGTAAATAAGGATACAATCTCATTTTCTTACTTTTTACAGTTGGGGCTGCCAACTCTATCTCGACATCACGATGGTTGGTGGAATATAGCATTACAGCGTATAGTCTCAAAAATTAATAAAATTTTAACCTCTTAAATTCTTAGCACTATTTAAAAAGAATGTAGCACTTTTTTGAGCCTTCAGGATCACCTACACATTGGTACAGGCCGGGGTTTGAACCTGGGCCCATCAGATGACAGGCCGTTGCTTCAACCACAAGGCCACCACTGCTTTTATAATTATTAAGATAGATGACGTCATATAAATTTATAGTGTTTATATGACGTCATCTATCGATTGAGTATCGGTGAATTAGCGATAGTCGACTAGGCTTGCCCAACTAGTTACGCTATCGATAGTTGACCTTGAAAAATAGTAACAATATCGATAGTGCTATCGATACTATCGATACTATCGATAGCTCAAATTAGCCAATAGTATTGGTTGGAAGCAATAGTAACGATAGTATCGATACTATTACATAACAATACTATCGATTGTATCGATATTTTTCAAGTCATACTATCGATACTATCGTATTAAATCAAACAAACTATCGATACTATCGATAGTTTCATAAACGCCGATAGTATCGTTGCCCTATTATAACTTACGTAGCAAGTAGTCTAAAACATTATGACTCACTGTGTATTACCCGCTCGCTTCACTGTAGTTTAAAGAGTATAGAAAACAAACATTGACCGGGGCAAGTGTGTGTGTGGAAGGCAAACTATCGCAGTTTGTTAAACTATCGATAGTCACGCACTATCGATACTATCGATAGTATTACTCCTAAATCTTCAATACTATCTGATACTATCTGAGTTTATACTATTGATACTATTGTCGTATATCAATAGTATTTCTCTGTATCAACTATCGATAGTATCGATACTATTGATACTATCGATAGGCTATCGATAGTTTAGCGATAGTCGACTATCGATAGGCAAGCCTATAATCGACTATCGATGCGCAACCCTACTATTCTCAGTATCTATCCAAGAGAATACAACCGCTCAGTGCTGCCACCTTGGTGGTTTTTCCGCCAGAACTAGTGGTTTTTCAAGGATTTTAGTGGTACTTTTTCATTGTTTAGTGGTTTTTATTTTTTAAGTGGTTTTTAGCGGTTTTTCTAGATCTAAAGCGGCAGCACTACCGCTCCGGAAATCATAATATTCTATGCTTACTCTATGACCGGGGAATCATTAGGCGCAGTCATGAACATTGTGAAAAGCAAACTACGGAACAGGATAAAAGTTACTGATGTAAAATGTTACAATTATGTATTACCTAGCGATGTCGTTGTAGCTATTGGCAAAAACTCAAAGTCGACATCTGCATTGGCGTCGACAGTACCGTTGGGGTCTGTGAATAATTATGATGAAGATATAATAACGTTTAATAATTTATAATTTTAAGTACCTATTATTATTTGTATGTCTTCGGAAACTCAGGTTTTCATACCTACCTCCGGAACCAGGGCCTCGATTATTTTGTAACTGTATTTATGTCAATAAAGAATTTATTATTATTATTATTATTTCAAATTTTAGCGGAATCCAGTGGTTTTTTTAAACTCCAAATTTATAAAATCTAGTGTATTTTTACATTCGATCTAGCGCTTTAAAAAAATCCAAGGTCGCAACACTGCAACCGCTATGCTACAGTATCTATTAAATTTAAAACGTAGTGTAGTGGTGCGACTGAAGGACTTGTTTCCATGTCATGAATGAATAAATTAAAAAAAAAAAAGTGTAGTAGTTATGTACTCTGTGATTGTGGTATTCAGTCTCCTGCACGTGTAAAATTCACCCGTTATAAATAAATAAATAATTAATAAACCAGAAAAATGGGCAAAGTAAAGAAAGAAATCGTTGAGGAAGAATCCCAAGCTGATGTAAGTGTTAAAACAGAGCCCGAAGGCTACGAGGACAAGGTGGCACATTGCAGTGTGATTGCGAAGCCGATGGCGCCGAAAAAACTCAGCAAAAAGATATACAAACTCATTAAAAAATCGAGTGGCCATAAAAATTACATTCGCAACGGACTTAAAATAGTACAAAAACAGCTCCGCTTAGGAGAGAAAGGGTAAGTTTTATTTCAACATTTTGAGGTTAGATAAACAATGTCATAGAAACAATACAGTGGGTTACTTTTTTCATGACACGTGCTATCAATTAATATTTATCATGTCATTTATTTACGTACACGGCTTGGGTATTCTTTTAATATACAACAACAAATGTATATATTAGAATTAAGTAAATGAAAAAAAAAGCATAAAAGCTAGTATAGCGGCTATCTAGCTTCCAGCCCGCCCTCAACACATCTTTTTTTGTATATTCTGTTAGAGCTCGCCCGTTTGAACATTATTACTGTGGCACCAAACCTGGTCCTTACCATGTAGTTGCTTTTATTCGAGTTGAAAATCTGAACTTTCATATTTTTTAGTTGAAAATGGGAATTCAAAATAACTAAAACAAATTAAATGTCCTGTAATGTACGACTTTGGTGTCATAGTAATTAATGCTCAGACGGACACTTTCACATTTGTACCAAATCTCTATGAAACATGGATGATGTTCTTTGGTGCAAATGATAGATGATGAGTCCGTTGCCATCTCTATGATAAGAGTTTACTGCAGCTTTTGGATAATCGCAACACCAGAATAAGACACTGACATTTCCCAAATTAACTTCACATCATGCACCACACTGTGAAGACAGCATATAGCTCTTTATTGCACTGATGCTACTACCACAGTAAACATAATAATTTTAAACTTTTTCTTTCACAGCATAGTGGTATTTGCTGGAGATATATCACCGATAGAAATCATGTGTCACTTACCAGGTGTTTGTGAGGAGAAAGATGTACCGTACTGCTATACACCAAGCCGTAAAGACATTGGAGCAGCCATGGGTACCATGAGGGGCTGCATCATGGTATTGGTGAAAGAACACGAGGAGTACAAAGACTTGTATGATGAGATTAAAGGTGAAATAAAGTTACTGGGGCATCCAATATAAATGTAGAATATTATTTGCAAGAACTATAATTTTATATTGTATACATGTGATGTTTCAATGTAAGGAGATGATTGTTCATAATCTTAACACATTTTGTTTAGGGTAATGCGCTAGACCAGGAGTCACCAAATTTCGGACTTGGTCTGGATCTGGACCTCTGACATACTTTGTGTGGACCTAATGTAAACAGTACAATCTAACATAAACGTAATATGGGGCTGGCAGCCTTGTTTAAAAGCCCCTAAAAATAAAGATTAAAACAACAGAAACATAATATTATAAATAAACTGCTATTAATTTATAATATTATATTATGTTTATTTTATTACGAGCAGATAAATGGAGCCACTTCTAAAAATGTACTTTTTATAAGTGTGGTATTATATATAATATGGTTAGTTTTTAAGTCTGTATGAATATGCCTTATTTGTGTCAATGAGTCAATAAATAAGTGTATTACATTTCCATTTATTTTATAATTTATTTTTAGCTCATATTTTATAACTACAAAATATATTTTTGCCAAAATCACCTTTTTAATATATTTAAAATATAAAGTTTGGGATACAAATAAAACAACAGCACTATACTTATTATACATTTATTAAAATCTATCTATAGGTTCGTAAAAAAATGGCAGATTGTAGGTAATTTTATCAAGTGTCGTTTAGCAAAATACTTTTACATATTTAGATTAGGCAAGCGCTAAATTTAAGCCTGAAGTCTAATACTGTGACATATTTTAGCTTATTCACAAACACAAAAATAACTGCATTGTTATTGTGAATGTAGTGCGACAAGACAAATTACCGCCGGTTATAACCCACGACGGAAAAATATATTATTTGTATGTTTTTTATCTGTGCATCTCTGTGTATCTGTGGCAATGTAACTCCTAAACGGATGATCCGATTTAGATATTTTGTTTAAAGTCTGTATTTAAAGTCTGTTCCGAAATATCACGAACTTTACTACAGCCAGACTAGCAAGCCTGCCAAATTAAGCTTTTCTAAAGCTTTCACAAAGCTTAAGCTGGCTTTTATAAAGCTGGAGCTTAGCCTTCAAAGCTTAAGCTTCGCTTAAGTCTTAACGAATATTAAGTTGGTAAATTTATATTGTTACAAATAATTATTAATTGTGCGTCACAAAAAGCAATAAAATAAGTTTAACTTGCAATATTTTTGTAATACCTTCCTGAAAAATCGTTATTAAAGTGAAGTTTTTTTTATTACAATATTAGACATACCTAAAAATATGTTTATTTAATCTCTTGCATATACTTTCCAATCAGTAGATAAAGCCAACCAACACAAAAAATACATCCTATTTTTGAACACGTGCAGAATTATAATTTTATTGTGTGTCTATCTTACAATTTAATTTGTTTAAAATTCAGCTTTAATTCCAGAAATATTTTTTCAGTTAGATAACACGATGCAGTTCGGTACTCACACTCTATGAGTCTATGCTCGCTCAATTATCATTAAAATAGTAAGTACATGAATGATTATTAAATATTGATGAATTAAACTTAAACATTTATAATTAAAAAAACAACATTCAACGTACGATTTACGATGGAGGTATAATTTGTATGGCAACTAGCGACATCTAGCTGACTATTTGTAAAACATGCTTTCTCTCTCTTTTACTACATTGTTAGCCAACATAGGTACATGTTTAGTACTAATATAATTTAAAATTAAATATTTTTTACTAGTTTGTAGTAATTTTTTACTAGACTAGTTTCTCTGAAGAGATCTGTTGACACACAAACAAGTGCTTTTTTAAAACATATTGGGCTGTGTAACTGCATACTATTCTAATTTGGGATGTCTAAGGATTAATGTATTTTCCGGTGCGTGATGATTGATGGAAATGATCATTCAATATTCAGTAAGTCAATCTCTTATCTCATAATCATAAAATTTCATCATTTAATAAGTAGATGCGTGCCGGTACAGCTTGACAAAAAAAGTTTCGAAACGGAACAAAATTTTGGGTACTGGCAACCTTAACAAAATGATGTGACGTTTACTGTAAACAAACCAATCAAAATGGTTGATGCTCTATACGAGCAGTTGCCATACGAACGACACAGTGGCGCACTTTTATTTTCTGCTCTTTATTGCCAGACTACACGTACTTAAGTAAAACTTATATAGGTTACATTATTATTATTAAGTTTACCCCGAAATTGAGTGAATACAATGCAGCAGTTAAAATTAGGTATAGACGTGAAAAAGTACGAGGATCGTTAGTATGGTGCTCATAAAACACATCGAAACTGGCAGCAGCACTGCGATTCGGAGGGACCTGTCAAAATTAATATTACAATATTAATTAAAATAGAACCGGCGAGTGCGAGTCGGACTCGCGCACCGAGGGTTTCGTACACTTGTAGCGCGAGCGGGAGCGCGATTCAGGAATATTTTTGAAATTTACGCATTAAAAAAACTACATATTTACGGTGTCCAGATTTTTTCTTTTACTTGTGCTGTAAGACTGCTTCTTGCCAAATTTCATGATCCTAGATCAACGGAAAGTACCCTATAGGTTTTGATTCCCTTGTTAAATCGCTAAATATGCGAAAACTTGCGACGAAAACGGTTACATCTTTTCTTATACCTACTTATAATACATACCAAACACCCAGACGCTAGGCGAACATATTTGTCACATAAATGTTTGCCTCGGCGGGAATCGAATCCGCGACCTCTAGCGTAGCAGTCAGGTACACTGACTAGACCAGCGGTCTCGTCGCTGGCTGACTGATATGAAAAATTGAAGTTCTGAAACGCCCTTCACATATTGGTAGCTTTTTAGTAACTATACGTGCAGCAAGACAATGAGACAGCAATACTTACCTCCAGTACGGCAGGTGTCAGAGGGGCGGCGGGGGAGGGGGTGGGGCGCGACACAGAGCTGTGCTCGTCTCGCTTTCTCGGCGACCCTTACCTGTCACAATACACAACACAGCTACAGTAAAATTCATCATACAACTTCAACACATTACACAGCATGCCTATACAGATGTGGTTTTGCATTTTTGCCATATTTGTAAAATATTAGGTCCTTACATATGAAATTGGCGTTTTGTATGGGAGGAACAAAAAGTCGAATATTTTTTAATATAATATATTTAATTAATCAAAGTATGAACCATTATTTTCTATGCACTTTTGCCATCTCATAGGTAGTTCATTGATCCCTTTACTAAAAAAACCAGTCGGACGGGAATCAATAAAATCTTTGAAGGCGATTTGGACTGCCCCATCGGAGTTGAATTTTTTCCCTTGCAAGAAGTTATCCAAATTTCGAAAAAAAATGTAATCTGTTGGAGCAAGGTCCGGGGAGTACGGAGGATGTCTTAGACTTTCCAATTGAAGCTCTTCTAATTTAGTAGCCGTCTGTAGCGCAGTGTGTGGTCTAGCGTTGTCGTGAAGCAGCAGTGGCGTGGAGCGATTGACCAGCCTAGGTTGTTTAGCCGCTAGCTTTTCCATCATGGTTTGCAATTCCTGACAATAGACATCAGCCGTAATAGTCTGGCCAGATTTGAAAAAACTGTAATGAACAATACCGGCACTAGTCCACCAAACGCTTACAAGTAACTTTTTTGGGGTTAATTTTCGCTTGGGGCAGGATTTGGCTGGCTGGCCAGGATCTAACCATTGCGCTGAGCGCTTCCGATTATCGTAAAGAACCCATTTTTCATCACAGGTAATGATTCGGTTTAAAATACCTTCATTATTGTGCCGGTTTAGTAATGTAACGCAGCAGTCGACGCGCGTTTGCCGGTTTGTTTCAGTCAATTCGTGAGGTACCCACCTTTCAAGCTTTTTAATCTTCCCAATTTGCTTCAAGTGAATTAAAACAGTTTTATCACTAACATTGCAGCCTGCAGCTAACTCGGACGTGGTTTGCGATGGATCCGCTTCCACAATAGCCTTCAACTCTTCATTATCAACTTGAGTCTCAGGCCGTCCACGGGGCTTGTTCTGCAGGTCGAAATTTCCAGAACGAAAACGTTGGAACCAAAAACGAACTGTGTTTTCTTTTGCAACACGACCGCCATACACATCATTCACCCTTCGAGTTGTTTCCGCAGCACTAGTGCCACGGCGGAACTCGTACTCGTAAATAATGCGATATTTAAGGTTTTCCATTTTGTAAAATGAGTGACGCAAACAGAAAAAAACAGAAGAAAAAAAACAAATGAATGACGATCATCGAAGCACAAATACATGAGTCTATAGCTGTACAAATTTGAATTTGGAATTCCTTACCAAAGAGGAGAAATTCGTGATTAAAGTGGCCAGTACGAAAAACGCCAATTTCATATGTAAGGACCTAATATTATTCTAGATGTTTAAAAATAGATTAGTAATTCTATGGTTAGTAACTAAAAGATAATAATTGATGATTCATGATTAACGTTCAACCAGAATAAGAATTCTTGAGCGCTGAGAATAGGCCGATAACCGCACTTTAGGTACACCAATGCTTGTTTTACCTATTTCGTGTGAAGAGCGTCGCATACATACAGATTTATTTTAAAGAAACGGTTGAGCACGGGGGGATTTTCTTCGTACCAAACATAAAAAATAAATTTAACGTCTATCATTTATTGATTGATTTAGGTCCTACTGAAGGTATATAATATCAACCTCTATAAATATGGCACGAATGCAGAACCACGTCCTTTATAAGTGTATTATCTTTGCAGCATATCCTTTACTCTAGGACAGTCTAGGAGATCTAGGAACTACTCACTGCAGCAATAACACGTGAATAAGGGTAGTGTTAATATCCTGCGACCTTTTGTAAGGCGGATACCTACAGTCTCCAGTCAGGCTGCTCAATTGTTTTTTTTTACTAACAATATACCAACCTAGTTTTACAAACATGTAGGTACCAGCCGGCCGTTGAGTAGATAATTATCTGGTATAAGGACCGTAGAAGGATATTACAAAACATCTGCGGCTAAATTCAGTCTGGCAGACGGGCCTCTTATTGCGACTAGGAATTAGGCATCACAGAAGGATAGGTATTACAAAAAACGTGTCCGCCGATGGACAGTGGTGACATGCGGGGTTCGTATTGCGAAAGACCAACTAGGTGGCTATCACAGTGTACAAAAGTAGCACTCACTAGTGAAACACAGGCACCCAGTTTGCTGACTGGCCTGAAGAGAGGTGGAGGGTCTGATTTCCTTCAGCTCTTTGCTCTGCTCGTTGACACACTTCTGGTAATAGTCGTACTCCTTCACGTACCTAGGTTATTATGGCGAAAAGAATATACATACTTGTAAATAACCGCAACAAAATTTGACAATAAGTCATGAACCCTTTGGTTCTGAGATGAAGCGACGGCCCAGGTACCCAAATTTGGGGGGAGCGTAGCAAAAATGACAGAAAAAAAAGGTGGGCTCCAAAACCTTATAAACGAAAAATTAAATTCATAATACAAGTTCACATTAGTACAGCAACAAAATTATAATTGATAATGATTTCCTTAAGTGGGCGCTACTACATTGTTGCTCGGGGCGTCAGCGTCAGTGACCCTCACACCGGTACTGACCTTACATCGTTCAACCAAAGGTGTGCTTACAGAAAAATCAATACTTAGCGAATCTAATATACTGGACATCATACCAAACAGGTGGCCATCGGTTGTCAGCCAAGTACTCCCTAGAAGGCTGGCTGAGATGCTTCGCGCGACATACGCGGTCGTACGCCCCGCAGAGGCGCCAGGTGCACCACTCAGCTAGGTTGTGCGCGTTGTGCAACTGCAAATGTACCATTATTACTTTATAATATTGGCTAAGTATCTAAAGAACAGTATATTCTAGCTGCTAGCATCGTATAAAATTTTCTCAATATCAAGCTTGTTCTTGTTTTTAAATTCCGTACCTCCTGCGAAGCAACAGTTACCTACCTTTTATTGAGTTGTCTCTCTGAGCGTGAGTTCGGAGCATTTTGCCAGGTACTTGCCAAACGCGAGACCAAGATGGCCTCCAGCCAGGCACAATTAAATGCTAAACACAGCTAAGGGCGCCCCATAGTGGGGCTTGGACCTCGGCAATTTTTTTTTGAGACATGGTCTCTCGCAGTTATTTTGAGATCGAGACTAATACTTAACCGGACTAAAGTGGCGAGGCCAGTCTAAGCCAGAAAGAGGACTTATACTAAGCAACAGAGCTGAGGGCGTTGCTGGGAGATGGGCTATGGAGGCGCGACTGAGATTCACCACTCGTGGGTGCGTTGGAAACTGGCTGCTCGGCGTGGGCCGTTGGGGACGAAGTAAACGAGTTGAACGCGACAGTCCTCGTCGGCGAGGGTGGTATAAGGGTCGGTTAGTGGATTGTGCCAGGACCTCGGCTACAGTTATCACCCCTGGTATCATTCGTGTTATGGTCCGTGTATTTTTCTATCACAGTTCTCAAAAACTGCTATACGATATTGACCTAGAAACTTGATGTTTGACTGAATATAAATTTTAGTACCTATAACATTATCAAACGTGTCTTAACGTGTCTAAACGACTGCTTACCTTGACAGCTTCTAACAAATTCAATGCAATTTCGACGACGTGATCTTCTTCGCCGCATATTCTGTAATGAGATAAACACTACTAGTAAATATCAGTTCTATTATTCTACTGCAATTAGAGACGGTGTTTAACAATGCCGGATTTAGAGATCTGGAGGCCTCGGGGCAAATAAACACTCCTTTGTTGCAAAATATTTAGGGCCAGGCCTCCACAGGCCCCCTGGCCCTAAATATTTTTCAAATGGACAAAACGCGAAAAAATATTAATGGAAAAGTTGTTTACTAGCGTTTACTAGCCATCTGATCTTAATTCAGACTACAAAAATATATATATTTTCCCAAGTCTTTATTGTGAGCTCTTTTGTGGACGCCCCTCCCCTAAATCCGGCCCTGGTGTTTGTGGTCACCTGTCCTGATGTCTCAGCTGGTCAATGACCCTGGCCTCGACGAGGTTGACCAGCCGGTTCATGCACAGCCTGTTAGCCAGCTCGAGTAGCTCTAGACAGCGGTTCGGGTCCACCATAGGAACCTTGTCGCTGTACACGTAGCTTAGTAGTATATGGAACGCGTACATCTTCACACCGGGGAATGCAATCTGTACAAACATAAAATTAACAATAACAGTAGTGCAATACTGAAACAACAACAGAAATATCGCTTGTTTCTCCAAAGAAATAGGTGCCAATTCTAATTAAACTAATTTTACAGTACTAAAAATATTGCCATCCTTATTTAACCGCACATGTGAGAAAGGGATAGCAAGATAAAAAAGTTGCTGTGGGCGTGGCCTGCCATACGGCTGTGTCATACCTGTCATTCCGCCATTGCGGGATGACAGTCCGTCACAGTTCTATTCTTTTATCATTGGGTTTCTCGGTTTCTCTTTTAATTTTTGCATGTTAAAATTCTACGTGGAAGCGCGACGGATGAGTTCTGTTTATGTCTTGTCTCGTTCGCCAGTTACAAAAGTTTTTGAAACTTGTGGATTATCAGACACCCTAGTGGATTCGGCAGCAGTATTTTTAAAGAATCACATAGTTAAAATTTGAGGATTTATGGTTAAGATGATGATAATGATGTTTAAGTAAATACTGTAGGAGCGTAGGGCGTGAGCCGGGTTTACCTACTTATAAAACTAATATAAAGAAAAGTGTATTTTAATTATTTTGCGGCTATTCGTCTAATGCAATGGAAGACTGTCTGCAAAACAATATAGCAAATCGATCGAATTGCTTTGTAAATTCAAATTACATTTATTCTTTTTCTTTTCTTTTTTTTTTAGAGGTTCAGGCCTTACAATACTTACAACTCGCGACGAGCTCTCCCTGAAGTGCCCTTGGAACATCGCCTTCATCGGGTCACATCGAGCCATCAGTATAGCCCTATGTGCTAGGTGAATGCCATCGTCCAGATCAAAAGTCACGTCGGCGAAAGAGTTCCTTTCCACGTACATATCCCGTAGTCGTTGTGAAAGAGGCTACAATAAATGGAAAACGGTTGAACTAAAAGTCTTTTATCCAAACTGATATTATAAATGCGAAAGTAACTCTGTTTGACCATTTCACGACTAAACGGTTGAACGGATTTTAATGAAATTTGGCGATGAGATAGATTATAAACTGGGGAAGGGCATAGGCTATCTTTATCTAGAACCACGCGGGCGAAGCCGTGGGTATATTTCCTTTTCTACTCATATCATAAAGTATATCTCATCTCATCTCTTTCTCGGTTTTCCTCTCCCTGTATTTCTATCAACCCAAACAGTTTCACCATTTTATTCTCGTTCACACAAAGGGATTTGCTTTAATTCTGTTGTTCTACTTTCACACCACAAGAAACTCAATTAAATTGTTTCAAACTCTCTCTTATGGGTATACCAATTGACGAGATCGCTGGTCCAGTGATCCAGGGGTCGCAGGTTCGATTCCCGCCGGGGTAAGCCTTTTTGTTAGGGTGTTGGGTATGTATTATATTATTATTAATTACTAGCTTCGGCCCGCGACTTCGTCCGCTCTGACTAAAGAATCCTAAAGGAACCTACATTTTTCCCGGGATAACAACTTTAAATACTCTTTGTGTTAATCCAGGTTATAAACTATATGACTTCCAAATTTCATCCAAACCCGTTGAGTAGTTTTTGCGTGAAATAGTTACAAACATCCATCCATACTCGCAAACGTTCGCATTAATAATTTTAGAAGGATTTGCTTCATCAATGCGTGACACCTTATCATCAATGCCTCTGCAATTTCCTTTGGTATTAATTCAAATATAAATACTACAGTCTACAAGCCATAAGATAACTAACCGTGTGGAACTGCAGCATGAATCCTTTATCAAACAACAGATGTTGGTCGAGTATAAACTGAGTAAGTTTGGTTAGCTCTTGAAAGCCGAGTAGCTCCGCGGCTTGGCGCACCTCCTGAATTTAACACGATTAATCAATCTTTATTTCGGACGAATCCAAAACACAGTTTATATATTTCGTATAATTATGAAGAGCTATGACAGCAAATATCTATCTTAAACTATATTACAACCTCTTAAAACAATAATAAAAAACAATGATTGAATACGGTAGTACTAATAGTGAAGTGTACCTATTGGTCCACCCTAAATGTATTTTTATAAGAGAAACTATAAAACAATTTCCCAGACAGATATTTGCAAAAGACAAAAAATAGATAAAGATAGTGGCGTTATTTCGTTTTCAATAAAATAAATTAATTATAAATCTTTGCTTGTTTAGTCAATAATTTTCTTTTCGCTTACGGAAAAATATTATGTCAGCATTTTCTGGTTGTAATATCCTTTTGTTGGTTAAATATGTTTGTCGTTAGGTATTTTACCAACAACAAAGAAAAACAAGTTTTATTATTTTACGTTTTTTACCACCTACGTGGCACACAAGCATACAGCTCACCTGATGGTAAGCTGTCACCGTAGCCTATAGCCGCTAGCAATACCAGGTATCACTAACGATTTGCAAACCCTGTTGTTGATGATGAGTCACTGTGCTAGCAGCATTACTACTAGCCCAGCGTATCCTCCTGGAGCACTGGCAACCTTACTTACCGCAGAAACACAACACTACATCAAAGTAGTGTTATTTCACTGCGGTCTTCTGTAAGGCGGAGGTAGAGGTAGGCTCCAATATTAAGGGGAAAACCCACGGGAGTTGCCAATTCGCCCTACCTCTCTTAAATCGGTACGAAGTTTTTAATTAATAGAAGAACCGTATTAAAATTTGGAAAATTGAATTTTTATCCTATTTCGCTTAAAATCTCAGAAGTACCTATGTTTAGGAAAGTTCAGAATGGTCTTAAAAATATATATAGTGATTATGCTAGATATGGTATTAAAAATGCGAGTATAATAATATGGTGTAAAATATGGTCATGCAAGAGGGTGGTATAAATGTTAGTAAAAAATATTATGTGATGTAGTGAGAGGCAAGAAATTAGGTGCACACTCGGAACTCGGAAGTGAAAATTATTTTGTAATGTGATTTCGGACGGAAACACTTCAAGAGGTAATTGTAACAGAACTGCAAACTTTTGAAGATTTATACTGTGAAGATTATTGTTCCGTATGGCCAACCTGATTTTGATAAATTGAACCCAAATTATTTTAGAAGAGTGGGTATTGCCGAAAATCCCGAAAAATGCAAGTTACCTAGTTAGTATATTCAACAAAGTGTTTCAAGAATTCCTTACTTAGTGTAAGAAATTCTTGATAATTAAGTGGAACTAGCTGCACTCCGCGATTTCACCCGTTTAGATACGAAATCACATTGCATACTGAATAATTGATTTATGAGCAAGAAGTTCTGAATAAATAAATAAAATAATTATAATAAATAAATTTCATACTAAATCCATAATTTATCCATAATAATATGTGAGTATGCACCTGAAAATAATGATAAATGTGCCAAATTTATGGGTAACAATAATTTATGAGATATGATTTTTATTTGATGTTATTTTATAAAGTTTCATTACCAGCAATAATCCAATAGCAGCGGACTGCGAAACATATTTTCGTTACAAAAATACAATAATTATTATCAATAATTAGGTAATATAATATTTATTTATTGAATACATAGATAGATAAGATAAAATGCAGGAAGTTTGGTGCTTAAATGCTGTAAATGGCTAATAATGATAATATTTAATTAAAATTACTTAACAATAAATTAAAAAGCTTATGGTTGTGCTTTCATACATTTTTATTATACTTGATTTTAATTTAGAATTAGATATATCTGACACGAAAATATGTATTTAAATAAAACTCAACCATATAAAATATTTCAAAGCTTAAGCCCATAATAGAGGATCAAAGTAGTGTTTTATGATAGAAATTTATAAGGCTCCTTAAACACACGTTGGTAAATTTCGAGTTTAATTCTAAGGCCTTCCACACAACACAGTAGATGACGGACAGTTAGTAAGGTAGCATCCATTAATTATGTGAGCCGTTTTCATGTAAATTTGGACCCCCTTTGGTGGGATTTGGTTGGAGTCACACCACATGACGTGAGTTGGCCGTTTTAATTGTCTAACAACTATACCTAGCCTCTAAAATTATTCCCTCAGAACTAAATTTGTGATAAAGGGACGCTACAAAAAGTAAAGTGGTTGACTGGTTCAAATATACATTTATTATTATTTATTAATTAATTTATATACTTTATGTTTATTCATCACAATTTGCCGCATTGTAATCAATTATTCCCCATATTTTAAAATTATTTTGCCTTTTATCAATTATTCCCCCCAAACCTGATTTTGCTGCGTCCGTCCCCCACTTCGAGCTCACGTTATATATAGATGCTCCCTAAGTGCATTAGCGAAACATCACGCGTGCGTCATATAAGTAAATAGGTTACCTGTGGTTTGAAGGCTCCGCTATCCAGCAGTCCAGTGTAGATGAAATTTATTATCTCCTGCATCACGTTCTGTGATATAAGTTTGCTCATCGTGACAATGGTCTGGGTGCGCGAAGTCGCGTGTTGGATTTTGTCGCACTGAAAAAAAAGCTAAGTCAACATTCAGAACAATGAGCGAGCATTAGTTATTGTTCTGAGGGTCAAATACTAGAATAGTCAATGGTGAAAGTGATGATGTATACATATACTTAAAAGCTAATATTAAGTTTAAAAAACTTCAGTTTTTATAGTATAAACGTAAAATTACGAAATTAAATGTGAGCTCTTAAGAGGTAGCTGTAAAACTGGCTTCAGCAAAGTTTAATTGTTGCACTATGAAGCTAATGAAGGAAGTCACAAATAACACAGAGATGCTGAACCACCCATAATCTCATCTCATCCTGTATGGTTACAAGATATCTCAAATTTTAAGTCTGGATTTCTTCAAGCATAACCTTAAATTTGTCTTAAAGCACGGAACGACCATTTGCACCTTAGTAGGCTTCGTAGCTACATCACCTCTGTCCACAGAATACCTAATAACTTTTCATAAATTGAACCTCTTTACAGGGGCCGATTCAGCTTCCAAGTCAGTCATTTGGTCGAGGTCAGGACACGCTCCAAATTCAATTACAATCAATAAATGGAATAACAATGAAATTACATTTATTTTTAAAAGTCTAAATAATTGAATCAAATATAAATTTTATTTTCTCTTTTGTCTTCGATCGAAACGATGGAATGAATGAATGGGTAGACCCAGATAGGGTCACGACCTTCCCCTGGGATGGGTCTATCCATTGGGGGTCATGCCCCATGACCCTCCCCCCTTGGACTGCCCTGGTGGTAATTAAGACCTTCATAAGCGCCTTATTAGGACCTAAACTGAATAAATGATTTTGATTTTGAACCGCCCTCGTCTCTTTTCTGACTAGGAGTCATAAGTACCTTATTAGGGCCTGGTATAAATGTTTTTGATTTTGAGTAACTTTGGATTAACTTTAGTCCCAATACACTTACTTTGACAACCCTAATGGAGTTGATAGCTGGGTGATTGACTTCTCTGTACAAGTCCGGGGGCTTCTTGCAACTGTCGCTTAAAGGCAATATCTGACACGAAGACCGCCGCTTTATATGATCCCACACTCTGAAATATGTATTACACTAATAACTACATACTAAATGTATATAACGTCACGGCAAATCCCTTAAGGAGTCAAGAAGTAGGCAGAGTGTATAGAGCGCCATTTAACTCTTGACTTGCACTCTTTTGCTTCTTCTATTCATCAATGTCGTCATAAGTGCCCGCTGGTTCTGAGTACTTTTTAGATTTCCTATCAATTATGACTAAATTTGTACCCGTCTGTTATGTAATTCTGTTTTTTTTTGCCCCTTAGGTGGCAAAAAAGCATACTGCCCGCCTGATGGTAAACGTAGCCTATGGATGGACGCTTGCAACACCAGGGGTATCACTCGTGCGTTGCCGACCCTTCAGAAATCTTTTTAAACCCTTCTTGAAAAACCCCATGCTGTACTCCTTAGGGAAAACCTTGGCGGGGGAGTTCATGCCACAATTCGATCGTGCGCGGGAGAAAACTCCTTTGGAACCGCGCCGTGCGAGACCATTTCGGTTTCAATGTGTGGGGGGATGAATTCCCCGCTGGTGGCGAGAGGTACGGTAGTCAAATGTTTCTGTGGGCATCATGTCGAACAATTCCTCAGAACACTGTCTGTTGTAAAAGCGGTAGAACACACACAGGGAGGCAAAGTCTCTCCTCAGACTTAGGGGTTCTAAACCGCTTGTGAACTTGGGATCGTCGACAATTCTTAAAGCGCGTCTTTGAATTTTTATCAATTTATAATACACTAACCTCATTTGCTTAGCTTGGTCTTGTCTGATCAAGTATTCTGTGTCTTCGTTAAACTCTCCTGTGGTCGCCTCACCCATGTTGCTTACCTGCCAAGGTGCAAATCTGTTCAAATCTAACCTACAATCCTTAAATGTAGGGTCAAAAAATTATACTTAAAGCCATGGATAGTGGTGTCGATTCTGTTGTACAAATCACTAAACAAAATTAGTTTGACACGACTAAATGTTTTGCTATCCCTTTCTCATGTGCGGGGTTAAATAATGATGGCGATACTTTAAGTCCCGTCAAATTAGTTTAGTATAATGATTCGTACAACAGAATTAGCACCAATAGACGTTGTCGTACCCGCAGGATGGTAAGCCGTCACCGTAGCCTATAAACGCTTGCAATACCTGAGGTATGACCAGCGCGCTGCCAACTTTATCACTGTGCAATTGATTTTAGCATGTATTAATATATTAATAGGTATCATTATTATTGTTTGAGACACTATGTTAGTAAAAGCTAGCTGCTTTTGTTAAAATGAGGTGAAGGACCAAAATAGTTCGTAATCTTAAAGAATTCGAACTCCTACTCACCATGCTGCTCTCGCTGGAACTCCTGGCTAATTCTGAGGAGAGGCTGACGCAGTCTGTGGTCAGCAAGCGATGGAAGGCTTCACTAGCCGCAGCCATCATGAACCGGTGGACGGGGAAGCCTTTAGCGCCGCAGATTATCACCATGTCTGAAAAGTACTGGAAGAACCGGCATCTTTTGAACAAGTGACTGCCTTGTAATCGGGTAAGTTCGGGTTGAAACCCGGTCTTAACCGATTCTTGTTTAGAAAGAAAAGAAAAAAGAAAAGAAGAGTAACCAAAGGAACACGCCGCGAATTTACTATTGCAAACGTATTATTTGGGGTTGATGCATTAGCCTGGTCCAGGGATCGTACTGCAAAGTTAAGTTTTTCATTTAAACTTTTTTTTATTATCTTTTTTTTCATTGAGACAACTTAAAGTTAAAAAAAGTACATTGGATATATGATATAACAGTATCCAAAGTTATAAAACAAACATGCGGAGGTCATAGGTGCAAAAGTAAAGTTTATATAAGATGATTATAAAATGAATATAAGTAACAATTTAGATTTCAATAGATGTTACTTAAATTTATTTAAAATGAAATTATGTCTTCATCGCCAAAATATTTGTTGTATGAGATAATGCTGCGCGGAATGAAGCTATTTGTAGCATAGTTGAACAATGTTTTAATACGAGAGCCTTTGCTAGGACATCGAGTGTGTACCTAACTTTTGAATTATGCAATATTTTATGTAGAAACGTTTGGTCCCGAATGGTATTTACCTGCTGTCGAAGAAGTGTAGTCATATTATCCAAGTATACACTGCTGACAACTGCCACTTCAGGTTCTATAGGCCTGGGAGGTATGAAAGGAGCCTGGAGAAAAATATGAGAAATTACGTTATTGTTTCGTGAGGCAGTGCGTGTCCCATTGTCTTAAACTCAACTTTCCTTGCTGTCATTATTTTGACAAGTGATCGATCTCACTGTACTGAGGTTTCAGTACACAAAAGTCAATACACCATCAAAATAGGGACCTAAAATCACCACTGTTAGAGCAGTCAGCAATAGGGAAGCGTCTAATTGAGTGGGAGCTTTCCATAGCTCCCAAAAAGTACTCCAAAATGCGTAATCTTGGCAATTTAGTCTTAGTTCACTGCACTGCACTTCAATCGTTTCATGTGCCTCCAATCTAACAATTTTTTCTTACTTCATCACCACAACCCTCAGTAAAAACTAAAAATCGGGGCCGATTTTGAAATTCCTTAACTTGGAAACATATGGAAAGCTACAAATGCCAAAATATCTGCTAATATCATACGCTATATACTCGTATATCTAATATTTACGCGAACGAAGTCGAGCGAAATATCTAGTACACTATAACGTGGTAGCTGCCTACAGTACGGTGGTAATTTAGACCTTTATAAGTGCCTTATTAGGGCCAAAACTGAATAAATGATTTTGATTTTTGAGTAAGTGATAGATAGAGACGTATATAGGAGTTAAAAATTCTTCACCTGCAACAAAGGCCTCTGTACCCGCTTCAAGTTGGTCATCCAGAACCGTTGCTGTCTTCTCGCTATCAAAGCAGCTCTAATGGCGTTCTCAAAGACTTCATTCACACCGTAATAAGTGAACACAGATGTCTCGTAGTAATATATACCGAATTCATGAGCCAATGCTCGACCTTGGTCCGGCATGACAAGGTCGCTTTTCCTTGGAGCCCTAGTGACAAGACAGAGTATATAGTTCGCGAAGGATTCAACGAAAACCAGTTATTAAGACCCCTCCTGACCTTCATTTTTATGCTGAGTACTGTATTGATGGTCGCACGCAATCATATTTTTTAATACAAGCTTTTATTATTGTATTAAAAGTTTTATTTGATACCCATATCATAGGGGTTTATGTGGAAATTAAAAAGTGCCTTTTGCACCCATATTGGATTATAAATGTCGGCATTTAGGTAAACGCGAATTGTCACGAAAACCAAACGAGAATGCCTTATATCAGACACTGGGAAGTGAGTCATATTTCAATTGCAAGATTTTATTACACACACACCGGACAGGTGAAACTAAATAAAAGCTTTTAATACTTTATCAAATACCTTATAAACGGGCTGCGGTCCTTGCAGTAGTTAAGATAGGTCTCATCCCTATACATGTACCGCAGATCATTCTTGCATCCCACCAGGAGTATCGGGGTATTGGGGCAGAACCGTCTGTAATAGACAATACATCAGAAGGCTATGATATTTCGTGTAAAAAGGTGTCAAAAGACAACAAAAATACGCCTGCCAACATCCACATTAGAAATAGCATGAGCATATGTTGCAGGAACACTTCGGGTTAAAGAATATTCATTTCTCATCAAGAAATTATAATTTCACTTATATTATATTAAGTATTAGGTGCTCCGGCATTGAAATAAGATAACTTATAAGTATAACACAGTAATGAGGAGGTATTCAATTTACAAACTACTGGTCCAGGAAGCAAGTTGTTAATTTCAAATGGCTGTTAAATCTATACTTAAATATATTACAAACTGTACCAATTTTATATGAGGGTAGGTGACTTGTAGCTGAGATTGGTTATATTAGCTTTGGTTTAGGTTAGGATACGGAGTGAATGAGTGATGAAAGGCTGACAAAAAGATTGTATGCTAAGCTTATGTGAGTAGAAGAAAATGCTACAGAAGGCCAAGAATTTCTAGAACTAATTATCAAAGTTTACAATGATAGAAAGGTAAACATAGAACCAGTGGACATAATTATATGAAGAGATTGATAAAGGTAAAAAAAGCAAAAGAGATGTGCAAAGCAACAGTGAAATGGCGCTCTATACTGTAAACCACGTGAGGGACTGTGCATGATGA
This sequence comes from Falcaria lacertinaria, assembly GCA_951449985.1. Taxonomy (NCBI): domain Eukaryota; kingdom Metazoa; phylum Arthropoda; class Insecta; order Lepidoptera; family Drepanidae; genus Falcaria; species Falcaria lacertinaria. The sequence continues at coordinate 5,334,848 of OX602130.1, read as the reverse complement.
TAATTATGTGTGTATGTCTTATTGCATCTGCAGTAAATTTTAAAGGTTAACGAAGAACATTGTATTTGTTTGCATGTGTGTGTTTATACCTTATCTCAGGATACCACATCGCACCACAATTTCTTAGCGACATGGGGCTCGTTATAGAGAAACAGAGAAGTACAACGTCGGATCTGTGAAAAACATAGTAGTTTAGATGCGTGTTGCAAAGCGTAGTTTTAACCGGCTTCACTTCGTTGTTGGCAAAGTTCCATCTTACTATTATATTATATTAACATTTGATCTGAGCCTTCAGAATGTACACTCTAAGGTTCCCTTTTGAATAACTAAATAAAATCAGGTGTAAGAAGAGAATTAAAATAAATTTTTAAGTAAAATAAAATTTTAGGGTCAGCAACGCGCGAGTTATAGCCCTGGTGTTGCAAGCGTCCATAGGCTGCAGTAACCGCTTACCAACAGATGGGCCGTATGCTTGTTTGCCACCTTAGTGGTATAAAAAAAAATGTTACCTAATTACCTATACCAACTTATGCTTGTACCCTTCAGCAACCCAGCATGATTGCTTGCTTTGTAACATTTACATAATTTAGTTGTGTGCACATATTTTAAATGGTATTCCAAGGGTATTCCAGATCAGATCTGTGACCCCTTATTTCATTCTCATTTTGAACGATTTGTCTTGTGCATTTATTAACAATAACAAAACGGAAACTTAAAAACACAATAAATTCCCTTAGTTACCAACATAAATGAAAACTTGAAAAGTAATTGAGAAACTAGTTCTTGCCAATATTAATAAAACTCCTATTATTTATATTGTATTACCTTCCGTAAGCGAATCTTCTGTCCTTTTCGTGGTCCCCGAAAGTGTCCCACAGGCGAAGGGAGACATTCACACCATCTACCATTTCCCACGAGCGTTCGAGTACCTAACAGAAATAATACAGGCTGTAAACAACACTCTTTTATACCATTATAGCTACCAGCCCTGGCTTCGCACGGCCAGCGTTAGCCATGTAAGTTAACCTACAAAAACAAATGAATTACACATAAAAACCTTCCTCTACCGAAACAACCGCATGAAAATCCATTGCGTAGTTTTAAAGATCTAAGCTACACAGGGACAGACAGACAGCAGGAAGCTTCTTTGTTTTATACTATGTAGTGACAACTAGGCGACGAGACGAGCCCAGCCTGATGGTAAGCGTCACACCTGCCCATGCAACAGATGCAACTCCACTTTGAATCTTAAAGTCTCGCAGGGCCTAGTTTATAAGTTCCTTAACAGTTGAACCGATTTTGATTTAGTTATTTTGGTTTCAAAAGTGACGTCATCGGCAGTATTCGACGGTGTTCGTAGCTAAGATTTGTAAAGGATTTTGAGACGTGTTTTAATTTTTCTTTTTAAATAATGGTGCTAATTCTGTTGTATAAACAATTGAAAGAACTTAAAGCATTGTCATCCTTATTTAACCCCTCACATGAGATAGGGATAGCAAGACTTTTGGTCCTGTTTATTTTAGTTTAGTTATTTTGTACAACAGAATCGACACCACTATGTAGTGTATCCTGTACTTTTTTTCTTTTTTATTGCAAAATGTTATTGTAATATAGGATTCGCTTTTTAATGACATTTTATTATTATTACACAATTTTATTCAATTATAGTGTACTTACATCCTTGTACATCCTGTACTGATCAATGGCCCATACAGTGGGCACGTGTGTGGTCATGAGCTGCGAGAGCGACACGTGCTTGTTGCATGCGCGGGCGCAGATCAGCCGGGTCTTGCCCACCGCTGTGTCGCCGACGACTACGCACTTCACCAACTCCTGGTGAGGTTGCTCGTTGTCCATGATCTAACTAATATCAAAATCACGTTAATTTATTCAATAAAAAAAAACCGTGTGTCCTTGTGGTATGATGCGTTGGCTGTTATTCTAGCTAGGCAAGTCCCAATCCAACCAATGAGTTTTTTAGTGATTTGTCACACCACGACCTTTACGGTGAAGGAAAACATCGTGTGGAAACCTGCATACGTCTAAGAAAAATCAAGGACGTATGTAGTGCCTAAGAGACGGCGACGGACTCTCCATCTGTCACGTTGGAACCAAATTATCTTCGGTGGAAAGTGGGTATCACCTCTGCCTACCTCTTCGGGGACCCTTGTGGGAAGGCGTGAAGATATACTATTATTATTAAAAATATTATTAAACATTTGATATCCTGACTATTATTATACCTGACTGGTTTGGTCTCAGACATTGAGTTCGCTAAAACATAATAAAATGATACTTATTCCAAGGATTTAAAAAATAAAGATTTTTCATTCCAACTCCACACGAATGAGGTTACGGGCTAAGCTAGCAATATATAATAATATAGTTTTCTTATCCCCTGTACAGTATACAGAAGAGAACAGAAGAGATCTTATAGTACTCGTATTAGTGAGGTAAGCTTCTCAAATACTATGTATTTTTTAGTGAACTCGAAACAAAATAGGCTATGTTTTATTTTGCAAGTCATATTACCATACAGCTTGTACTCGGTACCAATTTTATTAAATAACATGTTATATTAGACATATATAACAGATATTATATATTATATTTCGTAGGAATTAGTTCAGTTGTTAAGACGGGAAAAGACAGACTGTTCGTATTGATTAATACGTGTACAAATACATAGTGACATTGAAAAAAAATTGTCCTTACAAAATACTAGACTAGCTGTCCCGACGGACGTTGTCCCGTCTATGACTTCATGTCAAATACACGATAGAAAAAAGTATCTTTAGTTTATCCCGGTGTTTCATTTATTTTTCTGTACATAAAAAAAGAATAAGCGAAATCGGTCTAGCCGTTCACGCGTGATGCCCTGACCAAGGGAAATAGTGATAATTTTTTATATATTATATAGAAATAGGACAAAGTAAAAACAAAATCTAGTACATACATACATAGATACAATGACAGCGCAGAAACCTCTAGCCTCTAGCTGCATATTTCAGGATCGGTACCGCACGAGAGATATCCCTGGTGTTGCAAGCGTGCATAGGCTACGGTGACCGCTTACCATCAGGTGGGCCGTATGGTTGTTTGCCACCTTGGGGTATAAAAATATATAATAATATGTATTATGTAGTTAAGTAGAGAGTGCTGCTAAATCAGAATTAATTCAAATTCGAATAAATACCGATACTAGTTTACTGTTTAATGACAGTAGTTCACAAAAAAAAACTTACGTTTCTCTCTTAAGCAATTGATTCAAAAAGTCTTTAAGTCTTTGTTTCTTTGTCGGCTACACTATGACACATGTCCTTTGGTTCAAGCCATAAATTAGGTAATCACATCACGGTCAACACTCAAGGTAGGCACTGTCAAATCTGCATTATGTCAAGTCGCGTATACCTAATGACCGATAGTTAAATAAAGGTATTATTTTCGCTGTTACCAAGCGATGTTGTTAGTAGTTCTACCAATGCAGTGTTTGCCTGCTTTGCGCATGTGCACGACATGCGCAGTAGATGCGCAATTACCTCAATACAGCGTTTGAACACATTAACACCATTATCTATAGGCTATATCATGCAGCAGACTTCTTCTGAAAGTTCTGGACTTTAAAGAAGAAAGAGAATGACTTGAAACAGTTTTCCTTAAGACGTCTGATAATTTTGAATATTTGCACATGTCCCTATGGCATATTTCTACGTTTTATCCTAATATCGTGACCAGAAAAAACATCATGATACCTATTATAAAAAAAAACATTCTAAGCGTGGTTTTTTAAGAATTTTCGACAGTTGTTTTTTTTTAAGAATTTCTGATGAATGGACATCGCTTTATCATTAACCGAAACATTATTCAGACGGGAATACGACCTTACTCAGTACTCTATAATACAGCCAAACACTTCCATTTGAGGTTCACAACCCAACGACAACCAGTTACCTGGGTTCAGGCAGTCGGCAGACTTCCCTCTCGGAGACAGCGAAGGCGGGACGCTGGCAACGTACGTCCCAGACCGTTGACCCAATAATAAGCCAGGGTCGCTCAGAATTTGGCTATGGTATCCCCTGCCTGTCGTAAAAGGCGACTAAAAGGGGGCCGACGGGCCCATGGGCAGCCAGAGTGGGGGCTCTGACTGCCCCTTCAAGCGGGCCCGGGGCAGGTGGCAGCACGACGTGGCAAGTGCTGTCAAGAGCACGCGAGGGTTCCAGGGGCGGCGACATGGCTGCCCCCGGGACGTGCTTAGGCAAAGTGCAGGAGGGCACCGGTGCGTTCCACTGGAGATGTCGGAGCCCTCCTATATGCACGGAGGACGGCCACCGGGGGGGTTTTAGTGAGTCAAAATCTAGCATTCCCCGTCTGCTCCCCTTAAGCAGGCGGGTACCTTTTAAAGGATTCCCCCTTGACAACAAAAAAAAAGTCGGCACATTTTCTGCTTTTGACAACTATTCGGACCGACGGATTATATAGTGTACTCTCCCTGACATTGCCATGGAGTTGAATATAGGCACCCATCCAACTACTGGTCTTAGCGTAGGTTGCTTAACTTCGCAGGTTGATCTGCATGCGTAACGTCACACTGTACCGTAGGCGCAAAGAGAATGCTAAAATATTAAATATGTAAGATGTTGTCGTTTGTGTGTTGATTATTTATATTTAAACATTTTACACCTTAATCACTCTGTTTACAATATTTACCTGTATATATGAGCTTGAGTGAGACTGCGATGGAGTTAGTTCGTTGTTCGTCATGGAATTAAGGTACGTGTTATCAAATGAAGTTTATTGCTGTACTATACTACCTTATTTCACCCTCATTCCCGTATCTGCGTCCGCGTGGAATTAAGAACAGTCTACTCATTACTTTATCGGGACAAAAAGTACCGAAGGACTTCATCATCAATCAATATTTATGCCATCCTTTTTCGTCCAGATCTGAAAGGGCCGGCAAACGCATTTTTTCATTTCTCATAATTTTTGTATATTTTGTTAGAGCATGCCCATATATATATATATATATATAATTATGACACTAAGCCTGTAGCACCATTGTCCTCGATTTTATTTGAGTTCAAAAATCAGAATGTTCACACATTTTTGTTGAAAATAGGACTTTAAAATAATCAAAACAAATGAAGTGCCATTGGACCAAAACTCTATGAAACATGGATGATGTCTGTTTGTCCTTTGCTCTTTTGCTTTAATAAATATAGCTCACTTCTATGAGCATTTCAAGCGTCTACTTGTTACTATTATTAAGATTTAAAAAATCGTTTCCTGAAGGGGAGTCCCCTTATTTTTAGTTTTTTTTAATCATTTGTTGTAATAGTGGCAACTGAAATACACATTTAATGAAAATTTCACCTGTCTATCTATTACAGATCATGAGATAAAGTCCAATGATAGACAGACGGACGGACGGATAGCAGTCTTAGTAATAGGGTTTCGTTGGTTACCCTTCGGGTACGGAACCCTATTAAAAGTAATAAAAACGCTTTCAAATACGTGATAAATCTGGTCAGGACAATAGGACAAAGCTATAAAATTATTATATTTTCATCGGTACTTATTTGCAGTCATGAAGTCGGTAAAAAATACGTTAAAAGCTGTCGTTATATATACATGCCAAGTTAATAACAGCGTGTTCATAATTTCAGATGGCTTATCGTTCTGGTGAGTGTGAGCCCAGTGAGAGCCTTCTGGGATGTGGCCACTACCACCGAGGAGAGTACGCGAGACGACCTTAAAACACCGAGACAGAGCTTCTTCCGATGGCAAAGAGGCGAATGGGAGTATCTGCAGGTAATATATGCGATTTTTTGTCTAAGAAGAAGTAAGATTAAGGTTCCTTAAAATAAAAGGCGCTTTCGTGTCGATGTTTGTACTTGCTCTTGTAAGAACGGCAATTATAGTACAAACTCTTAGTTTAAAAACAATTACAAATGTCGGTTGCACTGGAAAGGATGGGACGCAGAACCGATTCCATAGTAACCATACTAATACTATAAATGCGAAAGTAACTCTGTTCGTTTGCTACTGTTTCAGGACTAAACGGCTCATAATAAAATTAGACAACGAGATAAATTATATCCTGGGGAAAGGACATAGGCTACGTTTTGTCTTTAAAAAAATGCAGACGAAGTGTTATTTTTAAACCTTCCATGCTCCGGCCCACTCCCACTTAGTCGGTTATACCTAAATAGTTTTCGTATTCCACAGGGTTGGTACTGGTGGTGGGATTGGGATGATCTTATGCATCGTAGAAGATTATGCGTCATTGCTGGCGTTTCTATTGGTAAATACTTGATATATTGTTTTATAAGATTGGTATACCACTAAATTATCGCACGTGTTGCTGCCCCTGCAAAAATCTCTTCGAGCTCCTTTTGAAGAACTCCATACTGTACTCCCTTAGGAAAACCGAAACAAGGACCAGGACCTCGGTATCGCCGAAAGAATATTTGTTGAAACCGAATAGTTTTTTTATATGACTAAAGTGGCACACAAGCATGCGGCCCATCTGATGGTAAGCAGTTACCGTAGCCTATAGCCGCTAGCAATACCAGGTATATCACTAACGAGTTGCCAACCCTGTTGTTGATGAGGAGTCACTGTGCTAGCAACATTACTACTTGCGCAGCGTATCCTCGTGGAGCATTGGTAGCCTTACCTACTTATAAGTGTTGTGTACATTATGGCAAATCATATTAATTGAGTTTTTATTGTAAGTATCAAAAACATTTCAGATAATCTACCAATAACCACCGGAGCAATCTTAAACAGAAGAATGGTCATAACGGCTCACAATTGTATAGAGCCACACATGAACCGACAGCATGCAATTCGGGTATGGGCTCTTGGTCGCGATGGATTCCATACTACACCATACAGGTATATTATTCTTACCTCCCTTGGGATAACCATGATGATGATACCATCTTGGTTGCAATGTGTAAAGATAAGTTCGATGACCAGAGTTGTGATGGTAGAATTAAGCCGTAGGCATCGCGTGAAACCATTCCTCAAAACGCTGGCTTCTACAAGAGCAAAAACACTCACAAGGAGGCTAACGCCGAATACTGAAATGTCATTTAAAGTTTTAAGGCCCACGTTACTGTTTGAAGGGTCGGCAAAACACAATTTCGTAGGTAAAATCGGTGGCCACTCAAAATTAATATACATATAACTCACGATCTTAACCGCCTGTAAGCTCGGTATCGCCACAGTGCGAAATGCCTCGCTCTATCATTAGGTACTTAAACAACGAGCTATTTGGAAACCACTTTTATTCGAGAAACATTACGAACCAGTACAGTAGTGCCATAATCTTAAAATCTCTTTACAGGTATCGAGTATGGAGAGTCACCAGAATGTTCTCCAAAAGTATCAACCCTGAACACCAGCACGGCATTTACGGCGAACACGTACCAAGGCATGACATCGCCGTTTTGACAACCCTGGACCAAATGTACCTGTACGATATATATCCTTATAAATACCATTACGCCTACCCCACAAGGATCGTGGACAAATACGATGAAGTACACGATATGATTTGGGTCGGCTCTGGATTCGAGTACTTGATACATGTTCTGGAAAACTACAAAATATTCTACGCCCGAGCGGACCGAGACGACATAGTGGACTGTTCCCATTATCTACCTAAGTGGTGGGGGAAATTCATCTGCCTCATTAACGTGAATGGCTTCACAGGCGTACAGAACGGGGCAGCTTTGCTCAGGGTGACAAACTTCCTCTATGCTATAGGATGCTTTGAGATTCGATACAATGAAGTTAGAGTGTTAACGTTTACAGACCTCAGATATTACAAGGGCTGGCTTGCCCCCATGGTGCACATCAGTTCAGGGGCTTATTACGAGTACGCGTACCAAGAATGGGGCGTCAGAGGCCAAGCCCTAGCTTACGATGGACACGGCAATGATCTGATTAATCCAGTATTCCATAAGAAAGATATTAATCCTTTGCGTTGACGCATCTTTATTAAATACTAGCCTTGGCTTTGGATCCTCGATTTCCTAAAGTTTCCTCTCATACAAACTATGTCATCCAACAAAATGTTACAGAATACCTTACTTAAAAACGAATACCTATACCTATGGTACGAAATATAACCCGATGCTTAAAAATGCTGGGTATTTTAATTTTGACTACTTTATTTACCACATTATTATTATAACACTATAAATGAGCCGTGTCTGTCCATACAGAACATGTGACATGCCAAGGCTTGGAAAAGCATAAGTTGTTTAATTTATGTGATATTAATTCTAGGAAATTTAAAATTGAATCGCATAGATGGCTACGAGAAAGCTACTTCTCTAATATTTAAGAATTTGTTGACTAATAAATGCAATCTTGCTTGGATTTTTTAAATACTAGAACTTGCTAGGAATAAAACATGTAGATGGATTGGTTGGAGCAAATAAATATTCTTATTTATTCTAGCACTCACTTTTTTTTTTTTAGTATGGAAGTAAAATTAATGCAGTTGAGATAAGATACGGTCGCATCAAAACATATGCGCGCGACCATGGCGCGACGATTGTCGAACGAATCCGATATGAAGCGATTCGTAAAACAACTGTAGCGTAAGAGACACCCTCTTTTGTAAACATATGTAATGCTTGATGCTGTCAGGTAAGGTAAGTGAGGACATTCTGGATACTCTATATGGCGCTAATCTGTGCGCTTTAACAAAGAAGGATGGTGGCATACGACCCATAGCGGTTGGTATGACCTACCGTCGGTTAGCTTCTAAAATATGCTGCAGAGCCCTATTTCAAAATTTATCATTATACTTTCAACCGTTTCAGCTAGGTTTTGGTTCTAAAGGAGGCTGTGAAGCGGCAGCACATTCCCTTCGCACTTTTTTATCCAACGAATTTGGAGAAGTGTTGCTGAAGGTGGACGTAAAAAACGCCTTCAACTCTGTGGACAGGGGCGCCCTGTTGACACAAGTAAGAGAAAAAACACCTCAGATATACGCATACATATATCAATGTTACAGTAGCCCCTCTAATCTGGCCTATAACAATAATCTGTTACTCTCCTGTGTAGGGTGTCAACAGGGTGACCCTCTTGGACCGGTAATTTTTAGTCTGGCAATACATCCTGTTATTCAAAATCTAAATTCAAAATTTAATGTTTGGTATCTTGATGATGGGTCCCTGGGGGGCGAAGTTAACTCTGTTTTTAACGATTTGGAAACAATTATAAACAACTCTAACAAAAAACAAGTTTAAAAACATCGGCTTAGAACTAAATTTTTCCAAAAGTGAACTATACATTTCGGACACCGTTAGTAACAAAAATAATGTTATTTCCAAATTTAACTCTTTGGCACCTGGTATAAAAATTTTAGACAAGAGTTCTCTTCGTCTTTTAGGGTCACCGATCTTTGAAGAATCCTATGCCCCATTAATAGAAGAGAAAATTCAAAATTTCAACTACACCTCTCACCGTTTGGATAATATTAGCATGCACAAGGCATATTCTATTATTCGGCATTGCCTTTTCGTACCAAAATTTACTCACGTTTTACGCTGTTCCAACTTGTGGAACATACAAATATTTTAAATTCTTTGGATGATCTTTTAAAAAATACGCTCAGTCGAATTTTAAATATCGATTTTGACAATCGTTCATGGGCTCAAGCCTCCTTGCCAATAAGGTATGGGGGTCTGGGTATCCGCAAAATTTCAAGTGTAGCGCTACCAGCATTTCTGTCTTCAATTTTTAGCACACGCGACCTCATTGGTAAGATTCTGTCTCCGTCACTTAGTGACTTTGAGGTCTCGTGGCTAGTTGAAGCTAGAAATGCTTGGCATTTGGCTGCCGGTCCAAACACAGGGGAACCTGAAAAGCCTTCCATACAGAGACTGTGGGACGGGCCGCTTTGTGAGTTACAGTATGATTCTCTATTGGAATCATCCTCTAGCTTTCCTGAGCGTGCTCGTCTCTTAGCGGTTGCTAAGTGGGAGTCAGGCCTCTGGTTGCAAGCTTTGCCTTCAGTCAATACGGGTACATTTATGGACAATATAACTTTTCGTTTAGCAGTAAGTCTTAGACTAGGAGCTAAAGTAAGTGTCCCACATCATTGTCACTGTGGAGAGGGTGTTGACAGCCTCGGTCACCACGGCCTCTCTTGTATTAAGAGTGCGGGCCGGCTGTCGCGGCATGCGGCCATCAATGACCTTATCCGTCGGGCACTTGCCACCGCGGGGGTGCCAGCTGTCTTAGAGCCTTGTGGTCTGGCTCGTGACGATGGCAAGAGGCCCGATGGTATGACGTTGGTGCCCTGGAGGCTGGGGCGGCCCTTGGTGTGGGACGCTACCTGCGTCGACACTCTGGCGCCGTCCCACCTCCCGGACACTTCGGTGGTGGCTGGTGCGGCAGCCGCTCGGCAGGAGTGCCTCAAGCGCCGTAAATATTTATCTCTGAAGGACGGGTACATATTTATGGCGTTTGGGGTCGAAACTCTTGGGCCGTGGGGGCCAGAGGCTCATACCCTTTATAGGAGACCTCAAACAAATTACGCGAGGTCTCCTGTGACAAGAGGGCTGGCGAATATTTGGCCCAAAGGATAAGCATTGCAATTCAGCGTGGCAATGCCGCCAGCCTTCTTGGCACACTTCCCCGTGACAGTGGTTCGGGACATTTATTTTACGTTTAGGTTAGTTTTGTACTTCTTAGTTTAGTTTATTTTAAGTTTTTAATTTAAGTTAATGTAATTATTTATTTCCTTAAATGATATATTGATTGATTAAAGATGGAATGAATATTGTAAAAGGGAATGCTCCGTAGGTTTGAACATGAAAAACAAATCGGAACGATAGACTGTCAAAAAGATGACTGACTATGCGAATGTGAGTAGCAGAAGATGCCATGGTACACAAGGTCGTACTTTCTAGGCCAAATTGCCAAAATACTCAAAGAAGAAAGGTGGACATGTATGAAGAGATAGATGTATGTAAAAGAAACAGAAGAGGCACTCCTCTCTTTTCACTAAATTCAAGAGTGAAATGGCACTCAATGTCGTGATATATGGGTGAACATTTTATATTTGTCCCCTGAAAATTTGGGGGCCGTAAGCGATGATTTATTTTACCAAAGCACTTCTCGCCACCGGCGGGGAATTCATGCCCGCACATTGGAACCCAAATGGTCCTGAACTGCGCGGTTCTAAAAGAGCTTCCTCCCGCGCACAATTAAACTGTGGAATGAACTCCCCGCCGTGGTTTTCCCAAAGAAGTACAGCATGGGGTTCTTCAAGAAGGGTTTGAAGTGATTTCTGAAGGGTCGGTAACGCGCGATTGATACCCCTGGTGTTGCAAGCGTCCATAGGCTGCGGTAACCGCTTACCATCAGGCGGGCCACCTTAGTGGTATAAAAAATAACTGACCACGGAGAAAGGTTCCATCGGAATAATTCGATGATGGTAAATAGCTATACGGAGGGGTGGAAGCCCAAGGAACTTGGCTGATTACTTTTGGGCGATCAAAGGTGATTAGCTAGAAGTTAGTTATGCCATAAAATCCGTGATCCTTATTTTATGAATTTTTTTTGCATACAAGTTTATTTATATCAGGGTCGGCAACGCGCGAGAGTTACCCCTGGTGTTGCCCCCAAGCGTCCATAGGCTACGGTGACCGCTTACCATCAGGTGGGCCGTATGCTTGTTTGCCACCTTAGTGGTATAAAAATTAACTTGAGTGTGTAAACACAATGGAGGTCCAATTTATCTTTACTGGCGCGAATAGCCGAATATTTTATTTTACAAATATATTGTTAGTATTTAGAAGTCTAGCAGTATCGGATTTGTCATGCCGAGAACCGGGACTGAATATTTTCAAAATCTCGCAAGTTCCCTGGAATTTCGATACTGATATTTCCCGGGAGCATGCTCTAGTGGTCATCCATCCAACTACTTGTATTATTTTAAGTACATTAACCTCACAGATCTGTCGATATGAGCAATGACTGCTACTTGGGTGTGAAGGGATACTGACTGCTAAATATATCGTATAACGAAGGATGTTATCGTTTGTGTGTTTATTATTTATTTTTCAAATAATTTACGTGTTGAATTTACTTACATTATTTTATTTTGTGTGGAACATCCAATCAGAAGTATTTTGTCAGCAGCCTACACTGCACTGCTAACGTCATGGAATTAAGGTACGTTCAATCAAATTAATTTTAGGTCTATACTCCCTCAGAGTAGATTACCTTTATATGGTACTTCCCTATTTAGACCCTTCATAATGTTAGATTTGAAAAACTGTTTTTAGCCCGCGTCTCCGCCCACGTAAGACATAATATAGGTACTTATGTTTTTAATAACAACCCTGAGTGAACAGATTCATATAAAAAGTGGTATATTTGGTATGAAGCGTTGGCTGCTATTGTAGCGACGATGCCAGTTCGAGTCCCAACAATGAGTTTTTCAAACTTAAGTGCAGTGATTAGTCGCACCACGAGCTTTGCACTAAAGGAAAACATCATGAGGAAACCCACAGACGTCCAAGATAAAATTCAAGGACGTATGTAGTGCCTAAGAGACTGCGACGGACCATCTGTCACGTTGGCACCAAATTTTCTAGCTCTTCGGTGACCCTTGTGGGATGGCGTGAAGATTTATTGTCATTATTACTTATAATATCACTGGGTTTTTAGCCGACTACAAAAAAGGAGGAGTGGCACCGCCTTCAAATATATCAGTGGGTAGCGCTTATTTAGTTAGATATACAGTAAGATTGTATATACAATACTGAAGTAATTTTGGTTATTTCTGGCTTTTCAGTACCATTATTTCTATGTAATCTAAGCGGTAATAAAAAAAAACAAAAGGTTTATTTAATACGTTTCATTATAATGTTTGATCGATGTACAACTGTGCCAAAAGCACTGCGCTTGATTCTTCCTAAAAATAATAATAAAAAATATTTCACAGGATCTCGAGGATAGTCTGCAGTCTTCTAATTGGCATTTTTTCCTAATTTTAGATGGCTTATCGTTCTGGTGAGTGTGAGCCCAGTGAGAGCCTTCTGGGATGTGGCCACTACCACTCAAGAAAGTACGCGAGACGACCTGAAAACACCTAGACAGAGCTTCTTCCGATGGCAAAGAGGCGAATGGGAGTATCTACAGGTGACTTCTGCGACGTTTGAATTTTTGCGTTCTAGGTTCTTTCAGTCTGTCCGACCTTGTTAGCCGTTTCAGTTGTAACGTATGTTCGTATGCGTCGTTACTAGAGGATTCGATCCCGGTCGATTTTTCTAATCCCGGGATTACGGGATTACCTACAGTTAATCGCGGGATCCCGGGACTGTCCCAGAATTGTATTGGTACCTAATGGAAAAAATATTATATTTTTATTTAGCTTTTTAGTTTTGTGAGGACATAGAATATTTAAGTTTTAAATCTACAAAAAGGCGGTTAAACAAAATTATACTTTCTTCTTATAAAATAAACAAACTATGCATTTCTGTAAATAATTTATGAAACTAACAATAAGCTTTCTTTAGACTTATTTAGATAAACTATAAAAACGAATATCGTGTCGTTAGCAAAACCAAATGAAATCAGCTGTGTATACAAAATGGCTGCCAAATGTCAAATCAAGGTAAGTGCGTTTCGTTTCACGCACATTTTATCGACTTATTATTATTCCGGCGTTAATTAAATTTAATTCCGAAAATTTCGGTACTAAAATATGACCGGGATCCCGGGAACCCGAATCTCGGGAATCGAATCCTCTAGTCGTTACACTCTTGGTAGAGTGGTTGTGGCCGTCATGTGTAGCGAGTACATGGCGCCATTCCGCCCTACCAGGTGCACGTCTGGTACTCTCGTGTAGAGGGCAATTTGTTGCGGCCTTGATTTGGTCGGTCCACCTCATGGGGGACCTGCCACGTGGTCTGGTGTCCTCTACCTTGCCCTAGGCCCTCGATTGAGAGGATCTCCACGTCGTATCATTTGAACCAATATCAATATATTTTCGCATTCCACAGGGCTGGTACTGGTGGTGGGATTGGGATGATCTTATGCATCGTAGAAGATTATGCGTCATTGCTGGCGTTTCGATTGGTAAATACTTGAAATTATAACGTGCCACACGGCATCATGAGCGTGTTACCAACATTGCAAAAACTCATCACACCCTTCTTGAAGAACTGCAAACTAGCACCCTGTCGCGGTTTTTCCTAAGGAGTACACAGGGTGTGAGGAGATTTCTGCATATTCGGCAACGCGCGACTGATACCCCTGGTGTTGCAAGCGTCCATAGGCTACATTTTGAGAGTTACGGTTTCAACTACGTAGTCGAAAGATGTTCTTGCTACCGACACAGAACTGGATGACATGACAGGCATGTATGAAGAGATTCATGAATGAGTGAGTATGAGGTGTGCAAGTCACGCGCTAAGCTACACTATACTCTCTGTATACCACGAAATGCGGGAAACTAAGCGTGAAGATATGAATGTTTCTTTATAAAATCAATGTTGTATTATTGTGAGTATCAATATCATTTCAGATAATTTACCAATAACAACCGGAGCCATCTTAAACAGAAGAATGGTCATAACGGCTCACAATTGTATAGAGCCACACATGAACCGACAGCATGCAATTCGGGTATGGGCTCTTGGTCGCGATGGATTCCATACTACACCATACAGGTATATTATTTATACCTCTAAGTTAAAAAGCGTATGGCTTTCTTAAAGGCAAGCGGCCACCATAACCGAGCAGCTCTTTGAGCGAGAGATACCCTAATCTTCAAATCTCCTTACAGGTATCGAGTATGGAGGGTCACCAGAATGTTCTCCAAAAGTATCAACCCTGAACACCAGCACGGCACTCACGGCCAACACGTACCAAGGCATGACATCGCCGTTTTGACAACCCTGGACCAAATGTACCTGTACGATATATATCCTTATAAATACCATTACGCCTACCCCACAAAGATGGTGGACAAATACGATGAAGTACACGATATGATTTGGGTTGGCTCTGGATTCGAGTACTTGATACATGTTCTGGAAAACTACAAAATATTCTACGCCCGAGCGAGTAGAGATGACATCGTGGACTGTTCCAATTATTTACCTAAGTGGTGGGGAAAATTCATCTGCCTCATTAACGTGTATGGCTTCACAGGCGTACAGAACGGGGCAGCTTTGCTCAGGGTGACAAACTTCCTATATGCTGTAGGATGCTTTGAGATTCGATACAATGAAGTTAGAGTGTTAACGTTTACAGACCTCAGGTATTACAAGGCTTGGCTAGCCCCCATGGTGCACATCACTTCAGGAGCTTATTACGAGTACGCGTACCAAGAATGGGGCGTCAGAGGCCATGCCATATTTTATGATGGAGCCGGCAATGATTTGATCAACCCCGTATTCCATAAAAAAGTGATTAACCCTTTGCGTTAACGAGTGTTTGTTTATTACTACCAAAAAATCCAAAATTCCAGCTTTGAGGCAGTGGGTGCACTGGTTTACTTAATAGATACATTTTTTTAAATTGTTTTTTGAGTCGGGTGTTTTTTGTATACTAAGTATATACCATATAATACCACTGCAGAACTCTGTAGCCCGTACAAGAATAATTTGCGACTTCGACTATTTTAGTAAGGGAAAATGAACATCGCTGCGGCGGTGAAAAGTGGAACTAAAAATTCGTATGAACGTTTTGACGTTTTGAAAACGTAGCGGCAAGATGTTCTTGCTACCAGCAGTGGTTGCGTGTGATTTAGCGTGGGTATAAAACGAATACAATGATAGTCATAAATTGATGGTAAGAAAAAACAACCGTTTTATTTAAATTCCCTAAACCTAGAAACATTAACATCAAATTGCTAAATGCTAAAGTACGTATTCCATGATGGAAAGGTAATGGTAAAGAATACTCAGAAGGAACCAGTTCTTTTTAACAAAATCATAGCTCTAACAAAACTTCCATTACATTGGTAGAAAAATACATACAGACAGGTGAACTAATAAAAGCGTGAGTAAAAACTGGTAAATCGGATCACGCACTGAATTGTGAAATTTGTTTTCACCAACAAAGTTGTTCGGTCTGAAGAAACTTCTTCCCAGCGCTCCGTATCAGAAGGTATTTCAGGGAAAATTACGTAGTTTGCACAACTTCAGCATATTAATAAAACATACAGTATCAATGACTTCGGTGGCAAAACTATTTACTAGCAAAACGTCCATAATGTTAAATCGTCACGAATGAAAGTACATACATCAAGATATGTATTAGTAGGGAAGAAGGTTGAAGGGGAAGAAGGTTGAAGGGGAAGAAGGCTGAAATTTTCTTCCCATGACTTGTGAGTGCAAAACTCATGTAACTTTACTTAGATGAAATAATTATAAAAAACATTTTTTCAAAACTCACTTTAATAAATAAAATAATTTGACATTTCATATTTACCACAACATTGATTGACGTAAATAAAAATCGACGACTGTAGGTAACTACTGTACATCATAATTTATTAAATTTAGTAAGAAGTTAATTAAATTACAATTCTATTTCACAACATCGGACCTATTTGAGACGGATATAAATATATTACCTACCTTTGGTTATATACTTGTATATATACACAAGTATATAATCAAAGATTACCTACATTACTTGACATAATTTCGCGAAAATATTAACTACCACAAATTTAAAGAGATACTTAGCAGTTAATTCATTTAATGAATTAAATTCATTTCTTAAAAAGTGGGAAACCCAATTCGTGCAGAATAATCGACGCGGGGTGAAACGTGTCTACAGAATCTCTTCTCGATAACCATGCCGACACTACGCGGTCACATAGCGCTCGCTCGTGGACGGGTCATGACTGTGTCATTCTAAGCATTATCGACGAAATGACTGTCATCTCATCGTCTCTTTCTTTGTATACAAACCTCAGAGGTAGAAAACAAGACAACAATACAAATTTGAATCTAATGACACTGACTTTAGTGCGAGCATGAATTCTTCGCGACTTTTTCGTATTGTCTTCGAATATTTTTGTATTGAAAAATGAACAGCGCTGCGGCGGTGAAAAGTGGAACTAAAAATTAGTATGACAATTTTGACATTTCGCGAGTTACGTTTTCGAATACGTAGTCGACCGGGCACGCTAATGTGCTTCAAAGAGCCAGCCGGACGAGACTTTTATATTTATTTTTAGAAAGGAAACAAGCGAAAGTCTGGATTTTTTTAAACTCTGTTATGGTTTAAGCAAAGACATTTAACAAAATAGGTTTGTTGTACTTTGTTGGCCAATATGCAATATGGACATTTTATCAATTGTATGAAAATTTCTCTCGCTGGACTCTAGTGATAATAATTTGTCACATTATGTTTTGTTAATTAATAAAAATACCAACGAAAATAAACTATAGTTACGCCTAGCTGTTTAACATATCGTTGTTCAAGAGTTCAGAGCGAAAATCGACATAGATATATAATAAGTCCAGACAAAATACATGTTACTTGACTAATTGGTAAAAATATGAGATCAAGGGCTGATCCAGGTGGGTTGTCATAGGGGTCCCACCCCTGGGCTGGGTTTATCCATTCAAGTGGCGGAAGTCATAGTTCGTTTCGATAGAAGACCAAAGATAAAATAAAATTGATATTTGATTTATATTATTTAGAGTAAACATTTCTTTGCGTTTCTATTTATTTTATTGTAATCGACATTGGCGCTTGTCCTGAGTAGACGTCGAATATATGACGAAGATCACGATTTTGGTAACTGTATGCCGTCTATGGTCAGTATATGTATAACTGGGTAGGGATTTCCCGATTTATGTGACAAGAATTTGTTTTGGGAAATAAAAAATGCTGATAAAGAAAATCTTCGTGTAGGTACCATGTTTTGTTACAGTAAAATATCCATTAATAGTTTATTTATTAATTACTATGTCGATGTTTTTTATTACGAAATAATAATATTTTCTATCAAAAAGTTTTGCGCGCCCTATTCCCGCGTGGACTACCGCTCATTAAATATTTCACTAGACAGAAAATTCTAGTCATAAGTATGGGAAATTAGATAGAAATTACTTATCTACTTAGTGTACCTAACTATTTAGTTACACAGCACATCTTAATATTAGCCTATTCTTACTAAATTGTAGTAAAAATTTGCATAGATTGCTTCTTAGATGATGCACACGAATAATTAAAAAAACATCTGTTGTCTTTTTATTTTCACTTCGTTGAAATACATAAAGTAAAAAGGTACTTTATTTAATTCATTTAGGTATTTAATTTAAACTAGATACGCATTAAAAATATTCCCTGAAATAGATTTATATTATTATTATTAATTTTATCTAGTTCTCGAACGCCAAGAAAATATTAGGACACGTGCGATTGAGATAGGACACACACAGTGCCGGCATTAGGGGGGCGTGATGGGGCGACGTCCCAGGGCCCCAAATTTGGGGGGGGCGCCATAAGAACAAATAAGAAATTAAGTGGGCGCCACTATATTATTGCCCGGGGCGTCAGTGCCCTTAACGCCGGTACTGGACACGCATCAAAAGTTATTTATCGGTCTCGCTCGCACAGCGAAAGAACTGTATGTATGTAGTATTAAGAAATTCCCTATTCTGGCTAACTATGCTTAAGGTAACGAACTAAATGACTAAATAAAGTATTGCACAATGCTTTTAAAGCGTCGTTGACCAAGTTGTGATAACTTGGCAAGTAATTTAATTTAGCATAAATCAATCGCATTTATATTATTAAATCTGTGTCCTGATTAGTTAATTTCAATACTGACCTTTTTGATTTGAGTCAAAGGCATGCCAAACATATTTAATTTGTTGATTAGGCTGTCTCTGAAACTTTAAATAGCAGTCTCAAGGTCTTAGCCTGGTGTAGCGAATTGTAAGTACTGTATGATTGTAATATTACAAAAATGACATAAGAATTCCAAACCTAATACTTTCAGGCTCGCGAAAAATTCGGTTATCCTGGCAAATTCTACATGTCAAACTGACAACGTAAAGACTGGCAAAAAAATAGGGGGGCCACTGTGCCGTGCGTATGGCTACCTGCCGCAGCTAGTATAGAGGATCGACCGTCTTGATTGGTTTGTTTACAGAAAACGTCATAACATAGATTTTCATTATGTGAAGGTTGCCAGTGGCCAAAAATTTTGTTCCATTCCTAGACTTTTTGCCAAGCTATAAGGCACTGGTTACACGTTTCTCGGTATTATTCACCAAGAAGCACGTAACCAATAATTAGTAGGAATACTTTTAAAATAGAATATCGCGAAGTAATACTAGATCACAGTCTATATAAATTATACAATATCTAATTAGATTAAGACCCTACAATTGTTTTACATAAGAAAATGACTCTTAACACAGTTAGGACTCGTGACGTCAAAGTGACGTAGAGGCACATAATAAAATATAATAGTAATATATATAATGTAAAGTCTAGAATACTAAGTTATTCGGACTGTACCTAGCATTAAATGTTTCATGAGTGATACTCGATGGGACAAAATCTTAGAATTAAATGGTAATACATTATTATTACCTACTTCAGCTGCTACGGGATTCTCATAAAGCACAATCGAATTCGCTAAAGAATTTTTGACGCGAGATGTCAATCTACAGTATGCAACAAATCAACAGAGCTATACATATTTTATGTTGTTCAGAATCTCCAAATGATCTCATATGCTATAGGTCATCAGAAAACTCACATTATTTCGTAAATTATTTTTAGAAGTACGATTGTATCACTACCATTTTTATAGGAAACAGGTAAATAAACGTCTGAATTTTCCAACGCTCGTTGTCATCATGTGGCGGTTCTTAACATACTGACATACATATCATATGAGTCCAAGCAACCTTCTTAAATATGCTGTGTTGGCGAGACCGTCTTAGGGCAGTGTGGGACCCTTGGATACACAAGTATTCTTCAGATTTTCCGCCCAAAATGGGGAGGTCGTAGCCATTCTAGGAGTTTTTAAGACCCCCCTGAGGTCGGTGGCCGATATTTTAAAGACGGCACTGTGCATTGGTATTAGATTGTTACATCCTATATAGTAATAAACACCCGTTGCTGCTCTATCAAAATAAAATCTGTATCGAATTCGAAAGCGTTTTTTTTCAGAGTACCACTCTTAAGTTGATAGGTAGGTTATACGTGGAAACTAAATTAAAAAACACAACCTTAGCTTATATTAGGTACTTAGTTTAGTTTCAAATCAAAGCTATAGTCTAGTAACTTTGTCCGCATCGGGCAAAAGAAAAGTTGCTCAAAACGACAGTAAAGTCAAAAGTGTTAATGTAAGTCGATTAATATTAAATATATCTACAAGATACGTCAGCTACTACTGCAAGAATAAATAAATACTTTATAAATATTCTTATACCAAGTTTAAACGTATGCGAAATATTAACGATGGCGTTAGGGAACCACACTAGAGAAGCTGCAGTATTTAATTAAACGTAAGTTTCATTATTAAATTGGAGCCCCCTAACCGGGGACTGTACCTCTATCTTACTTACAGAATATCGCAATCAAATAACAATTCATGTAGCATGTAAATTGCGGGAACGTTTTCGTATCGCCTTCGACTATTTAATTTTTGTATTTAAAAATGAACGGCGCTGCGGCGGTGCAAAGTGGAACTAAAAATTAGTATGACAATTTGTAGTTCCAGTTTTCGCCGCCGCAGCGCTGTATGTTTTCCCATACAAAAGTCCTCTCAACAGTATGTTGGCAACACTAGAGATACCCCGATATTGCAAGCGTCTATAGACCGATGTCCGCTTACCATCAGGCGGTCCGTAGTTTAGCTTGACAAGTTCACATTATAAAAAAGGTTAATATTTCGCATACGATGTAGGTAACTAATACATTGCGTAGAGCTGTTTTCGTTTATCGATGTTTTGTTACAGGTTTATTCGATCGATTTGGACGGCTTGACTCGATCCGTTTTCTCTGCTCTATCTGTACTGCTCTGACTACTCCTGAAAACGAAAAATGTGTTTAGTTTGCAGCACAATAAGGTTTACCTACCGCTTGTATGAAATTTGTTGTACATGTTATATCAGCCCCGGCTTTGCTCGGGTAGACATTTATCAAATATTTTGTTTACCCGTGCGAAGCTGGGGTGGGCAGCAAGTATAATAATGTATAGCCTATGCTACTCAATGATAATGTAGCTTTCTAACGGTGAAAGAATTTTTGAAATCGGTTCAGTAGTTTCGGAGCCTATTCAACACAAACATACACACATAAAAAATACAAATGTTTCCTGTGCCTGTTACAGGAACATTGTCGACAACGTATTCGAAAACGTAACTTTCGAAATGTCAAAATTGTCATACTAATTTTTAATTCCACTTTTCACCGCCGCAGCGCTGTTCATTTTTCAATACAAAAATAGTCGTAGGCGATACGAAAACGTTGTCGACAATGTTCCTGCTACCGGCACTGATTTAATCATTTAAGAAAATTGAATGTATTTAAGTTTGGAATAAAAAAAATAAGAAACAAGTGCCTTGTATTAGCAGCCACAATTTTTTTACCATTGGTTATTAGATTATACGGAATATTATATATTGCGGTTCAGAACGGACAGACAGACGGATAGATAGATATTGTAGCATCTCGTCTTCGTTTAATAGTCATAGTTATTAATAAGATTACTAAAGAAGATGTAGGTATATATGCATTGCAATATTGGAATGAAATGGCGCTTCTGTTTTTGATAAGATATTAATTAAATTAAATGTATTTCACTCGAAAGGCGCGGCGGTTTTTTCAAGAATTGCATTGACTCATACGTAGGTAAATATCAGCCTGCCGTCTCTTTAGTAGAAAAGAGAGAGATATGAAGATATGCGGATATCAAGAGTGAGATAGCATTATATCTATCTCACTCTTGATATCCGCATATCTTTCTTTATTGTGCATTCATCAATCTCTTCATACTGCCCTCCGAAGACTTACCAGTTAAATCGCAAGCGTCACAACATGTGGCAAAGCCGCCCTTTATGTTTCATCTTGCTGGTGAGCGGGTCCTCCTCGGTCACCGTCGTTGTGTGACTTTTGCTGTCCGCGCTTACCACCGTCGACTTTTTCACCACTAACTCCTTCTCCTCGCGAGGGCTTGGAGCCGCGTAGAGAGACCTGCAACAGGCTTTTGTTTCATCCAGAAGGTTATCAGGAAAGAAAAACAAAAGTAATATTTTTTATTGAAAAGAAAATCATTTGAGACACAATATTTATATAGGTAGGTAATGGTGCCACCTCTGTTGTTCAAAATTACTAAACTTAACTAATTTGACAGGTCTAAAAATATTGCCATCCTTATTTAACCCCGCACATGAGAAAGGGATAGCAAGACTTTAAGGCCTGTCAAATTAGTTAAGTTTAGTAATTATGAACAAAAGAATCGACCCGAATATATTTTTCAGCAACATTAAGTTATTTTGCAGTTATGCAGACGCCATATTCCTTGTACATTACCCGGCTATGTACGAAGAATATTTTTTCCTCGTACATTGCTGGTAATGTACGAGGAACAAGCGCATTTAACACTATATTAGGTATTATTACTAACTATCATTGATGTCGGTCAGATAATATGGACTACTCAAAGAACATTTCAAATCCATTAGGCTACAGACCGTGTTAAAGGAAATTCACTCTTAAGAGTCATCATCATCATGTATTTAAGAGCTAGGCTCTTGTCGGTGGAGCAATCGCCAAGCCGTTCTATCGTTAGCCATCTCTTTGACCTCTTGGTACGACGTAACTCTTAAGAGTACGTTTCAAATTAAATAGATCAAGAAGCAGTGATCCGAAACCAGCTTACAAATGCAATATTTACATTGACAATAACTTGTAAAAGCTCACACACACAAATATACACGCACACTGACAAGAACTTGTAAAAGCTCACACACACAAATATACATGCACACTGACAAGAACTTGTAAAAGCTCACAAGTAAAATTATACACGCACACTGACAAGAATTTGTAAAAGCGCCCGCGGGTTTGGCAGGGAATATTTACCTGGTCAATTTACTCCTTGCTGGCCTTGAAGTAAAGTTGCCATTCTTCCCTCTCCTTAAAGAATGGAATGAGTTTTTGATTGGTTTCACTAAAGCCATGCTGCTCCCTTCAAGAACTGTCTTGGTACAGTTCAAAGTAGTGACTGTTAGTTCTACGTCCTTTATCGCCTCTTTTGATGCTGGAAGTGATAAACTTAATAAACTTACATTTCCAACGCAATTTTATCGATTACTAATGATGCACGGCGGTAGGCTCACTAGCTTACTATCGAATACTGTAGCCCGAGCAATAATAACTTGCGACTATTTATACGTATCGCCTTCGACTATTTCCGTATGGGAAAATGAACAGCGCTGCGGCGGTGAAAAGTGGAACTAAGAATTGGTATGACAATTTTGACATTTCGCCCGCCCTGTGCCGGTAGGAGGAACATTTTTCGACAACATAAGCGAACACGTCACTTGTACGTTGCCCCACATGCTGCACTCCTTCGGGAAAGCCACGGCGGGGATGTCATTCCACAGTGTAAATCGTGCTGAAAGCTTGAAAAAAGCATAAAGCAATAAAGTTACCAGTAAACTCCTCGATAGGTTTGTCGATGGTATCGTGGTCTATCCAGGTCAGGCCCATTTCCACCTTCTCTGCCAAATCTTGCCACCGCCTTCTATTCTCCATGGTTCCAGAATACAGAGGTTGGATCCAGGGGAATGTGTCTGATAACACTTTGTACAGCGGTAGACAAATCATGTCTATGAATCCGACTTGCATTTGAGGAAGCTCGTCTTTTTTTTCCCTGAAATTGGTAATAATAATAATAATTGAGTTGAGAAGGCAGTACTCCTCGACACGGCACGCATTGTCAGGAGGTTCCTCACTTTGTAACCCTAACCACCGGTAGCTTGGGCTCTCGCCTCGTTATCGGTGGCTCCCTAGTTTTGGTGGATTTTTTTATAATATGTGTTTTGTATTGGTAAGAATATTGTAAAAAAATCACCTAAACTAAGATGTAAAATAAATAAAGGGAATAATAATAATACCTGCACGAAAAAACATACAAAAATCAATAGTAATAGACACCTGCTCTATAGCCTGCAGTTTCCTAAACCCAACCCTACTCATGCTACAATACAACCCAGACACGACCACTGCACACACGCACCACACACCTCGGAAATCCCCATAGCAAACAGGTGGACACACGCCACACAGTTCTTTCCTAACTCTCATCACTCTGACACAAATTAACCAGTTCACTTGGTACAAGCCCGTGCCTGGTTCAAAACATCCGACCCCGAGTCGAGACCAAAGAAATATCCTTTTACATAATAATAATAATATCAACACGCCTTCCTACAAGGGACTCCGAAGAGATAGGCAGAGGTGAATGTTGTCACACGCACTTTTCATCGAAGCTAATTTGGTGCCAGATGGTGAGACGGCCGCCGTCTCTTAGGCATTAGATACGTCGTGGATTTTTCTCAGATGAATGCAGGTTTCCTCACGATGTTTTCCTTCAACGTTAAGCTCGTGGTGTGACTCATCAATGCACTTATGTTATAAAAACTCATCGGTACAGATTGATGGGAAAGAAAGAGAAGTAGGGCGATTTGGGATTTCCCGTGAGGTTTCCCATTTAAATTGGAGCCGCCCGACTGGGGACTGTACCTCCACCTTAGAGAAGACCGCAGTGAATAACACTACTTGATGTTGTGTTGTGTTTCTGCAAGTAAGGTTGCTGCAGTGCTCCAAGAGGATACACTGGGCTAGTAGTAACGCTCCTAACTATGACTCCTCATCAACAACAAAGTTGGCAACTCATTAGTGATACCCTGGTATTGCTAGCGGCTATAGGCTACGGTGACTGCTTACCATCAGGTGGCCTGTGTCACCTCAGTAGTATAAAAAAGATGTGATACCTGTCCATCATAGCTATAGGTTGTTGGTTGAGCTGCAATTTCTCCAGGTCTCCTTGGTCGAAGAACTCATCGGCAACTAGTTTGGCCACCTTATGCTGTACCTCCCAGGGCTTGGCTATGGCGGAGACATCGCACGCAGTCATCATCATTCCACATAGCACTGTAACATTATATATAACGTTTATTTCTTGCTTTTTAGTGGATCTCCGTAACTTATTATAAGTAGGTATTCGAGGTCCAAAATACCAATTTCGTTCACTTGGATGACATATTTATTCCCGATATTTTGATTAAAAAATTAGCTACCAAACTGATTTCGTTTAGGTAAATTATGGACCAATCTTAAATTATATTCTCTAAAATGAAAGAATTTTCCAAATCGGTATATAACACTCTCTGGGGCAACCAACAAATAAAAAACAACTGACTTAATCACCCTTCCTTGTTATTTTGCAGTCGGCTAAAATATGCAGTAAACACCTCACATCCCGATATTGGGATAAAGTTGTATTATTAATTATAGTCATCAAAATACATGTGAAAATGTCAACATAATCTGTAGCAAGAACAATTTTCGGCTATATTATATTCGTATCGCTTTCAAAACTGTTGTATGGGAAAATTTCCTTGGAAAATGTTCTTGCTACTGACTGATTCTTCTTGATTAGAAAGAAAGAAAGAAAAGAAAGAAATGCTCACGAAATGGTGACTGGTGAAACAACTAAACGCGTATTAATTAAAAAACCTTACACTCTTTTTTCTCCTGACTCTGCCAGTCAAACTCCCCGTTGTCAACCAGCTCCAGGAATTTAGACTTCTTCTTGAAATACATCGCTAGGTCTGTGGACAGTATAGCCGTCTCTACCACTCGCATTACATCTTTGTAATCGCAAGGAGATAGGGCCTGGAAAAAAAAAAAATTTAAGGTAGGCCGAATTGGGATCTCCCGAGGAAATGCTATTACAATTGGAGCCGCCCGACTGGGGACTGTACCTCCACCTTACAGAAGACCGTAGGCAAATAATACTGCTCTGATGTAGTATTGTGTTTCTGCAGTAAGTAAGGTTGCCAGTCCTCCACGAGGATACGCTGCGCTAGCAGTAATGCTGCTAGTACAGTGAGTCGTCATCAACAAGATGATTGGCAACGCGTTAGTGATAGCTCAGGTATTGCTAGCGGCTATAGGCTTCGGTGACTGCTTACAATCAGGTGGGCCGTATGCTTGTGTGCCACCTTAGTGGTGTAAAAAGAAACGGACTCACTTTGCTAAGTTGGCACCAAATTATCTTCGGTGGTAAGTGGGTGTTGTAATACCTCTGCCTCTTAGGGGAGGATTAAGGAGGGTGTGAAGCTAAATTATTAATTTAATGGATAAAATAAGGAAACTTACTTGAAAAATGTTATTACTTTCACTATTTAAAATCATGACGCACTGGTCGAAGTGATGGTGCTCCATCGTCGACGTAGTGTACAATATTGCTAGAGGACTCTCCGTTTTAGTTTGGAAAGCGTTGTTCGTCCCTCTATGGTCTAGATCGTGGCATAAACAAGCGACTAAAAGACCAAGTATCTCCAGATCGGACATAAATCTCTCCATTTTCCCTGTTTTCAACATCGCAAACATAGTCTGTGCTACGTTCAGGGCATGGCGCCAGTTGTGATATTTCACTGGTCTATAGTTTTTCTTCACGCTCAATATCCATCTACAAAGAACCTGTGAAGAGCTAAATAGTTGTAGAACTTTTTTATTTAATAACAGACACTATGCAATTGGTGTAAGGATTCATTTGGCTTGACAAACTTGTAAGTGGAACATGTGTTGTTAAATCTTAATACTTAGTAGCTTAAAACAAAGGAAAAGCCTTTTCTTCATATATATTTTAAGCGAATACTTAATTATGAACGCGTCTTTGTAGAGACACTCGTGATGCTACTAGTTTATAAAATATTCGAATTTCTGTGAATATTGAATTTGAGCTTTATCTTATATAATATATAAGATATCTTATTTATGATAATAAATAAATATTACGACTGTAATAAATAATGTTTTACTCTCTGTTTTAACACACGAAATTGGATATCCAAATTCTTTGGTTTCAATATAGGAACAAAAAAAAATTGTAATAAATAATTTAACTCCAGCAATTTTAATAGTTCCTCCAAATCTTCGTTTCGTGGGGTTGTCACAACCAGCTTACCAAATCACTAATGAGTGTTAGTTAAAAGGAACAAATTATCAAAGTACTCAATGAAGGAAAGAGAACTCGGAACCGGGCAGCCACAATGATATTATATGTGGGCAGCCATGTATGAAGAGATTGATGAAAGTAGAAAAAGCAAAGTGTTGAAAGTCTAGAGTGAAATTGCGCTCTTTGTCTACATTGAAAAGGACTCATGTGATGACATAAAAATAATATGTTACTTACATCGTATGGAATGTGAAATTGTTCAACTAAGTTGCATTGTATGAACATACGTAACGTCGCTCTGCAGGTGTCCTCATCTGAGAGATCGAAATCTGTAAGAAATTTATGTTGATTGAACAGTTGTGATACGTAGTTTCTGCCACTAAGAACTCACTTTATGTCTTAATGTAGACTTGTTTTTTTAATAACGTATGTGTTATAGTAGGTCCGTTTAAATATAGGTAGGTACCTAAATATTATACTTTTTTAAATTAAATATTTTTCTTCCAAAAACTTTATTTATTTATACGTTATGAATCTATCAAATTATCAAGTAGCCTATTTGCACGGACCCGTAAAAATATAATTGTAAACTCCTTTTTGACGAACACAATAAGAAGGGGCGCCCACTTAGATTATCTCTACTAGATTTCTCAACACATATTTCACGCTCCACTACGCGTTTCCATTAGAACTGTGAGAGCGAGCGAGCCCGCAATATCGTGTGCACTGCTCACATGTTACATATCAGTAGCCTTAGCAACAACATCTTCGTATCGACCACGTATTCGTATCGCTTTCAACTATTTTTGTATGGGAAAATAAACAGCACTGCGCCGGTGAAAAGTGGAACTTAAAATTCGTATGCAAATTTTAACATTTTGAGAGATACGTGTTTGAATACGAACGTAAAAGTGTTCTTGCTACCAGTAGCCCTAGCAACAATAATTTGTGACTGCATATTCGAAAACATAACTCGTGAATTGTCAAAATGTTCATACTGTTCTTTTCACCATACAATAATAGTCGAAGGCGATACGAATAGGTAGTCACAAATCATTCTTGGTAGGGCTCCAGTACAGGGTATGCAGCCAGATTAGCGTTATCACCGTGAAACTGAAAGCTGTACAGATTGTACGTCTCTGCTGATGGTATGACGTCTTGACACAACTTGCTCGTGTCTTCTGAGGAAGCCGTCGCGTGGTATGAGAGACATTCCAACGCTACCTGCCCCCGAAAAAACACATTTCATTAGCATTACAAATATTAAATCAATATCATTAATACAATCTATATCTATACTTATATTATAAAGAGGAAAGATTTGTATTTTTGCGTGTATATTTGTATTGCATAGGCTCCGAAACTACTGGACCGATTTAAAAAATTCTTCACTGTTAGAAAGCTACATTATAACTGAGTAACATAGGCTATATATTATACTAGCTGCCCGCCCCGGCTTCACACGGATAGACAAAATATTTGATAGATAGATATAGAGCCTACCCGTGTGAAGCCGGGGCGGGCAGCTAGTATTATAATAAACATGTTGCTAGTCATGTCTGTATATGGAAGATTTATGAGAAAAACGTTATTGGGTGTATTTTTTTACGCAATAGAACTGTTAGATTATTGGCCTGTTTATCTATGCGTCAGAAACGGCTTAGCCGATTTCGATGCGGTTTTTATTTGATGTATTTTTGAACGCTTCAAAATTAAATTCCACGCATACGAAGTGGCGCGCACAGCTAGATTCTCTAATATGGGGATTTAATGCGCGAATATTGTTGTTCCTTTATCATTGTAGCATTGTTTTAGTCATACCTTCTGCTTGGCCATCAGTTTACACGCGTTTTCGTACATTTGTGTATTGTGAATGCCCAAACCACAAAAGATCGCGAATGCTTCAAATATCGATATGTCTCCATCAGTGAACTGCGAACCGTTCTCCTGAAAGAAAAAAATGTTTAAAAACTAACTCCAACTTTTAAGTACCTACTTTCAAATCTTCAGAATCTACCACCGGATTCGGAAGATCGTTTTTACTGAGAAGAATCCGGCAGAAGACTCAGCGATTTAAAAACAAAACAAAAGTTAAAATTCCTAAGAAACTAAGTACTAACTACTACGATTTTTTTATGACACTTAACAAGAATGATAATGGCGTCAATTATCATTTTATCGCTCATACATTTAGGTACCTTATTGATCAGCTGCGCGACGCCAATCACGTCCTTATTAGCGTTAACAATGGGCATGCAGAGCATGGTTCGCACGTTAACTGCGTCGTCGGCCGTGGCATCGAACATAACCATACCCTGCTCTCTACGCCACTCGTCCACATCTGATATGTTAAGGGCTCTGTTCGATTGGGCCACCTAGAAATTAACACGGGAACCTGGTTAACATGAACCAGAAAATATGGTCGCTTCAGTGCCGGTAGCATGAACATTTTTCGACTACGTATTTGAGAACGTAACTCGCGAAATGTCAAAATTGTCATACTAATTCTTAGTTCCACTTTTCACCGCCGCAACGCTGTTAATTTTTCAATAGAAAAATAGTCGAAGGCGAACCTAGTGACGTTGTAATTTTGACATTTGCATCAAAAAACATATTAGCTGATCATGCAGAAAATTTGTTGCAATGTTGCTGAAGCAAAATTTAATTAATAATAGTACAAAGAGAAAAGATTTGTTTTTTGTTTGTAATCAATAAACTAAAAAAAAACTGGACCGATTTCAAAAAAAATACCAACAGAATACTATATTATCATTGAGTAGCACAGGCTATAATTATATTATACATTGCAACGAGGGCGAAGTCGTCATTAAGAAACCAGTGTTCTATGTATAAGGTAAATTGACACTAACTACCAGACCGGCCACAAGCTTACGTGCCAGTACGTAGTAATGCATACGTCATTGAACTCACCGCTAAAGCAATAGACGCCAGTGTTGACTTGTTATCATGTCTTGGGGTCAATGTGGTTTGCGATTGCTTCGCACCCAGTTCGAAGAGAGTGTGGAATCTAGTCGGCGCTGGCGGAGGTAAAGCTGGTATCGTGGATGGCCGACCACCCGGTCTCTGCACTATACGCTCTAAATGACTCTGCAATACAAGATTATACAGAAAGGGTTATTAAAGCTGAAACTATATTAAAGTACCGTGCCGGTAGCAGGAACATTGTCGACAACGTTTTCGTATCGCCTTAGACTATTTTTGTATTGAAAAATGAACAGCGCTGCGGTGGTGAAAAATTGAACTAAAAATTTGTATGTCAATTTTGTCATTTCGCGTGTTACGTTTTCGAATACGTTGTCGACAATGTTCCTGCTACCGGCACAGATGATTACGAAGCACTTGTTCATATACAACTTTCCCCAAAAGTCAATAGTTTTAGAGTAATTGATGTCTAAAGACCTCGTAAAAAAAGCTAAGGCTATCCTGTAAGGTAGGAGGTACAGTCCCCAGTCGGGCGGCTCCAATTTAAATGGGAAAACCCACGGAAAATCCCAAATCGCCCTACCTCTCTTTTTAAAAGCTCATCGTGTGATAATCACTATACTTAAGCTTAGAAAAACTCGCTGGTACAGGCTGGGTGTCGAACCTGGGCCCATCAGATGACAGGCCGTTGCTTCAACCACAAGGCCACCACGGCTTAAAATTGGCATCTTGTGTTAGAGGCGTTTGTGTTAGAGGCGTTACTACAGTGGGCATATTTGGGGTCACCGACCGCGCTACATTCATCGAGTGATATTTCTACCTATAATATATAGCTCAAAAGTTATTTCACGATATTCCTGACTCAATTCTGAGATGAGGATCAGTATCTACCGCATTTCCACTTCTACTGACAAATCCGTTGAGCTAATGAATATAACTATAGTTATAAGTATAAGACTTACCGACTCACAATGGTCCGTATCCAAGATGAAAACAGCGCACCTTTCACACTTGAGCAAGTCTCTTGCTTCTGTCATGATCTTGGTGACTAAACACTCCAAGTTGCTTTGCTCCTCGAATATTCCGCGGGCCAGAGCCAGCAGTATTTGGTTCCTCTTGTATTCGAGGACGGAGGACTCGAACAGCTGGGCGTTTTGGATACCAATCCCGCAAAATGTAAGGTACCGCCGGAAAACTTCCACGTCTCTAGCGGAGAACTCTTTGGAACCTGCAATGGAGTATTATTTTTGATCACTAGATGGCGCTACCGTCGAATTAGAACGCACTATGGTTTCGTTGTAAGTGACTCTTATAGTATTAAGGTGTACATGTGAATTGTAAGCTGGGTCTTCAGTGCCGGTAGCAGTAACATTGTCTTCAACGTTTTCGTATCGCCTTCGACTATTTTTGTATTGAAAATTAACAGTACTTAAAAATTTTTATGACCATTTTGACATTTTGCGATTAACGTTTTCGAATACGTTGTCAACAATGTTCCTGCTACCGGCACAGTTGTTTTAGTGTCAAATGTCAATTCTTGATACTTGAATTGAATTTGACCGTATGTGCATGCAGCTACCTATTTAGCTCTTGTAGGGTCAGAACACCGTAATACCGATTGTACCAAGGTCCTAATCTACAATTAAAGGGTTCGACTATAATATGTACCTCGACTTTCTTTAATTAGAACACGCTTCCTCGATCTACAATATTTATTTATATGTTTCAGGCTATGTGGCCCATATAACAATAATATATACTTTACCAACTAACGTATGGAGTATCGTACTGTATGGATGTGAAACGTGGACACTGACGCAAAGAGACAGAGAAAGGTTGGAAGCATTTGAAATGTGGTGCTGGAGGAGAATGGAGAGAATAAGTTGGACAGAAATGGTAACAACAAAGGACGTTCTGAAGAAGGTAGGAGAAAAAAGAACGATTATAAGTACGATTGAAAATAGGAGGGGCAACATGATGGGCCATTTGTTACGACATGACGCATTTATACGAAATATCATAGAGGGAAAGATCGAAGGAAAGCGTGGCAGAGGAAGGCCAAGGATAAGTTACCTGCAACAGATAAAGACGAAGGCTAACGTTATGTCGTACCAAGAGGTCAAAGAGATGGCTAACGATAGAACGGCTTGGCGATTGCTCCACCGACAAGAGCCTAGCTCTTAAATATATGATGATGATTACCAACTAACATACATATGAAATATTATTGTATTAACATGTTTTTTTCTACGAAGGTAGTTTATACCACAATGGTGGCACACAGGTATTAGGCCCAGCTGATGGTAAGCAGTCATCGTAGCCTATAGCCGCTAACAATAGCAGGGGTAGCACGAACACGCTGCCAGCCAACCATGTTGTTGAGGACTCACTGTGCTAGCACCATTATTACTAGCGCAGCGTGACCTCGTGGAGTACTGGCAACCTTACTAACCGCAGAAACACACCAGTACATCAAAGTAGTGTTATTCTGCGGTCTTCTGTAAGGTGGAGGTTCAATCCCCAGCCGGGCAGCTCCAATTTAAATGGTAAAACCCACGGGCGGTCCCATTTCGCCCCACCTCTCTTGAAATTACTTACCATCAGTCTTATTTATTATCTGGGCCACTCCCACCACGTCGCCTTCGTAGTTACATATCGGCATGCATAGGATGAGGTCCGTCTTATAACCTGTACGGGCGTCGATCTCACTGTTAAACCTGAAATAACACCAAATGCCTTAGCTACAACGACTTACGACTACTTATCGTATCGCTTTCGACTACTTTTGTATGAGAAATGCACAGCGCTGCGGCGGCGAAAAGTGGAACTTATGATTCGTATGAAAATTTTGACATTCATGCTACTTCTACAGTACCTATGCGAAACTAAGATGTCGAGGTGCAGTGTAGTACCACGCGGGACTTTAAAAGGTCCTGGGTGGAACTGCATCTGTTGTATGGGCGGCGTGACGCTTACCTTCAGGCTCGTCTTGTCACCTACTATAGTCTCAATCTAGAAATCCGGTTTTATTTCGGAATTCCGGTAACTGTTCTTTGTAAACTTTTTCAATGAAAGACATTTAAAATAAAATAAAATCTATCTAGAAATCTCTTAGTCTCCACTTTTCTGGTACAAGAATGGTGTGAAGAGATTTCTGAAGAGTCGGCAACGCACGAGTGATACCCCTGGTGTTGCAAGCGTCCATAGGCTGCGGTAACCACTTACCATCAGACGGGCCGTATGCTTATATATAAAAAAAAACTACTGTTCAACAACTCCCAAAATGCGATCATGTTGGTTCTGTACATACTTAAGAAGTGATTGAGAGATTCATACCTGGGATCTGAGTAAGCGTTTTTGATATTAATCGGATGTTTCATCTGAGCGGCCAGCCCAGCAACCCCTACTCCGAAAGGAATCTTTATTTCTTGGGACCGCGCTGTACGCAGAGCATCGTGCAAGTCTGCAAGAAATTTATTCACAAAAAGTAAAAGAAACAAGCGAACAGTACAATAGCCCTAGCAACACAAACTTTCGTATTCTATTTTTGTGTAGTTTTATTTATTATGGGAAAATGAACTGCGGCGGCGAAAAGTGGAACTAAAAATCGTATGAAAATTAAATTAAAAAAAAGAATATTTTTAATATCGGGATAAACTAAAGGACGTTTGTTCTATGGTTTATTTCTTATATGAATTCATAGTAAGACAGGACAACGTCTGACGGGATAGCCAGTACATTATAATATACGACGTGTAGGTTGTTCATTAATGAGACGATCAATATTGAATAGTTTTATCCAATAACAATTTCAGACGAAAATCTATTATTATTATTTTATAATTTTTAGAGCGTGATTATTCAGTAGTAGTTTTTTTTACAAGAAAATTACAAAGGACTTATCAAAATACATAATATCAATCACTTCAACTCTCTGCACTAACGCATATCCTACGCAATTTCCTGTTAGTATCTTTTTAAATCAATATCTACAATATTATCTTATATTCGTTTAATAATCTTATCTTTACACAACCTGTCAAATTCTGTAACTTTTCTATAACTTACAGTCACAATTTTCGATTGTTTCCAGTACGGAATTATGAGAGAGCGAAAGAGGTTTTCAACTTTAAAAGAACAGCTTTATATTTATCGCGTGATTTGAGATTATATCTTAACTAGCTTTTGCCTGCACCTTCCCTAGCGTCAAATTAAAGTAGGTATTTCCCATTTCACGCCTTTAGGAATGAATTTTGAAAAAGCCTGAAACACGCATTTCCTTGTTTATTATTACGAATTTTAAACATAGAATTCATACTAATTTAAAATCCTTTTCTAATCTTGTTTCTTCAGACAAACAGTTTGTGACAAACTATTTGGACCACCGTTTAATTCCGTTGGGTGGGTTTCATGGGTGGCTTGAGCTGTGTATTGAAGTCAGTAACGGTTACCGTTTTATATACTGTGCCGGTAGCAGGAACATTGTCGACAACGTATTCGAAAACGTAACTCGCGAAATGTCAAAATTGTCATACTAATTTTTAGTTCCACTTTTCACCGCCGCAGCGCTGTTCATTTTCCGATACAAAAATTGTCGAAGGCGATACGAAAACGTTGTCGACAATATTCCTGCGACCGGCACAGATGAAGGTCATTAAAAAAATACACACTGGTAGGTACATCATTTGTATAGATAATGCCTCCATTGAATGGTCGCTCATTGGTCATCAGTAAGTTCAACAATGCATCATCAAAGCAGAATTAAGCCAACCTCCACTATTTAGACCACACGCGACTGCTATTAAACTATGAACAGAACTTTTAAAACACAATAGTAGCTATCATTAGTACCTCTAAGTATTAGTTAAATAATACTAACTCATAAATAATGTATTTATTTCAATATTATAGTGCTCTTTTATACCACTAAGGTGGCCAACAAGCATACGGCCTGTCTGAGGCTAAATGGTTACCGTAGCCTGACTTGCGCATAGCCGATAATAATGAATATTGAAAATTTTAGGAAGTCCTATATGAATTTGCATGACTTAATTTTGTACTCTTATACATTTTTTTTCTAAGTACGATGCCAAATATAAAAAAAAGATTCATAAACCGATAATAATACTGTACTTAGCCATTTTGTATTTAACAAAATGGCTAAAAACATATATAATGCAAACTACTAACTATAAACATTTTTTCTTTCTTTCTTTCTAAAAAACGGTAAATAGTATTTACATACACTGGCGGACAAAGAAATCGAGCCACCGGCAATCTAGGTTTCAAATGCATGTATGTGAAAAAGTACTCTGCAACTTATATTACCGAAGAAAACTACACTTATCGTTGTCGAGTGATCGACTGGTAAGCACGTCCGAACTCATTATAGCGGCAGGGTAAGTTTTATTGTAATAATAAGATAATGTAAGATAACACACTCAAAAAATACATTTACTCAACAAAAATAATTTCGGTTCACCAACATAAACCCTAATACTTTAGTAACTTGGAATGAGAGCATATTCAAACGAAAAGTTTTACATTATAATTTCAGTAATTGTTGCCAGTGCTCCACGACGATACGCTGGGCTAGTAGTAATGCTGCTAGCATGGTGAGTCCTCGTCAACAACAGGATTGGCAGCCCGTTAGTAATACCCCTGGTATTCCTAGCGGCTATAGGCTAAAGTGACTGCTTACCAACAGGTGGGCCGTATGCTTGTGTGCCACATAAGTGGTATATATATAAAAAATCTAATATTAAAAAGATGTATACAATATGTTTTTGTTAAAGAATCTTTAAACTTTTCTTTTCAATATATTTCAGGTTTGTTTTACTGACCCAAATTTCAAAATTCTTCCTGAGTGTATTTAACTGGATAAACAAATTACCTGTATCTCTTGTAACGTCAAACAGTTTGGCTTGCAGGTACCGGTGTGGGGGCGTTCCCTTGGCCAGAAAGAGACTTCCCCTGTCAGCTGACGTCAGCAAACAGACGTTCACGAGGATCTGTGGATATCATAATATTAATATTTTATCAGCCGTAGTAGCCTTGTGGTTGACGCAGCGGATGTGGTTGAGTCATCGGATGGTCCCAGGTTCAAATCCCGGCCTGTACCAATGAGTTTTTCAAAACTTAAGTACAGTGATTAATCACACCATGAGCTTATAAAAAGAGAGGTAGGGCGAATTGGGATCTCCCGTGGGTATTCCCATTATAATTGGAGCCACCCGACTGGGGACTGTACCTCCACCTAACAGAAGATCGCAGAGAAATAACACTACATACTTTGATGTAGTGTTGTGTTTCTGCGGTAAGTAAGGTTGCCGGGTGCTCCACGAAAAAACGCGATTCTTTGCACAGAAATCATTCCTGAGATGTTGAAAATAATCATATTTTCAACATCTTGAACAATTAAATTATTGTCATACATCAATGTCCAAAAAACCTTAAGATTTATACTTGAAACTTCCTATATATCAGTCCATCCACTGGTAAAAGCCTTGTGAAAATCCAATCAGTAGTTTGAGTTTATCGCGTACAGACAGACGCGATGGGGTGACTTTGTTATCTATAATATAAAAATGAATCGCTGAATGTATTGCTAAGCGCAAATCTCCAGAGATTTCGCTAATTATCTTTTTAAAATATTCCTTGAAGTACGGGGATGGTTCTTACGGAAAGAAAAATGTCTAAAAACGGGTAGAGAAAATATGTGCGAAGCCAGGGTGGGCCACTAGTATAAAATATATTTATGGATTTAGGATGTTAGTAAAATAATAAATAAAGTACCTTATGGCAGAGTACATCAATATCCAGTTCGTTAGCGACGTCCTTTATCAAATCCATGAATAGGTCTGCTTCATCTAGCTGCCTCTGCGCAGATCCACTTGGAGATCGCGATCTCTGCAAATACAACCTTATTTCAATCTTCATTGAACACAATTTACATTCAAGACCAATCAAACCTGTCACCAAAAAAATCTTGTCATCTCGTTTTCTCATATGCAATTTATTTGTCTCCGAGATAAAAAGTTTTTTTGTTATCACAATTAAGTGCTCCTAAGTGTAGTGGTCAAAGATCCTGCATATAAATATAATAATTATAGAATAGGTTGATGGTCTGATAATGCACGCCATTCATACAAAACGAACATCAATAATCTTGGTCTACGGACTAAGGACTATAGCCTGTATTCTTAATATTTTTTATACCACTAAGGTGGCACACAAGCATATGGACCACCTGATGGTAAGCAGTCACCGTAGCGGCTATAGGCATAGCCGCTAGCAATACCAGGTATATCAATAACGGGTTGCCAACCATGTTGTTGATGAGGGCTCACTGAGCTAGCAGCATTACTACTAGCCCAGTGTATCCTCGTGGAGCACTGACAACCTTACTTACAGCAGAAACACAATTATTTCACTGCGGTCTTCAGTAACGTGGAGGTACAGTCCCCAGACGGGCGGCTCCAATTTAAATGGGGAAACCCACGGGAGATTCCAAATCGCCATACCTCTCTAAAACTTAACTTGTAAATTAATTTCTATTAGTCTCCTAGTACTTTATCGGGGTGATTACGTCATATAAGAGAGGTATAACGTAATGGCATTCCCAATAAAATAATGGCATTCCAAGAGAGGTAGGGCGATTTGGTATTTTCCGTGGGTTATCCCATTTTAATTGGAGCCGCCCGACTGGGGACTGTACCTCCACCTTACAGAAGACCGCAGTGAAATAACACTACTTTGATGTTGTGTTGTTTCTGCGGTAAGGTTGCCAGAGTTCAAGGATACGGTGTGTTGGTAGGATTATAAGATTTTAGCATTGTATATCTTCTCCAACAATATGGTTGGTAACGCGATAGAGATATTTACCTTAGTTTTGCAATTGCGTCCATAGGGTACGGTGTCCGCTTACCTCATTTTCTGAATCCAAGTGTTCAAAGTTGTGTTCAAGTGTTAATTAGATAAAACTAGTTTTAGTGTAGGTCTAAAACTAGAATAAGATTATGTCTACGGAGCACGGAATGACGATCCAAAAAAAAACAGTTGAGGCCCGCCAGTAACAGTAGATGTCCACCGGTTCGGAAAAAAGTCACCTATGAAGAACCGGCAAAAACTCACTGCTCTGCCTTTTTTCATGTAACAATAATGATATAACAAAATTCTTCTAGACATAAGTATGTATTAACAAATATCAAAATGAAACCTACAAGTTGATTTTGTCACTGCTTTCGTGTAATAAATATTTACTACTGGCGACCTGCCCCGGCTTTGCAAGCGTTACACAAAACCTAAATTAATGAACTTTACATAGAAACCTTCGTCTAGAATCACTCTAACTATTAAAAAACCGCATCAAAATCCGTTGCGTAGTTTTAATGATCTAAGCTTACATAGGTAGGTATAGTAAGCCCAGCGGGAGGCGACTATGGTAGTGATAGTGATCAGGCGGGTCTAGCACTTGCGAGCCAAATTCGTGGTATAAAAATAATATTATTATTATACTTTGTAGCTTGTAGTATATGTAGGTGGTGTGATCTGCCAGTCAGGAGCCTTTTATCGATATAAAAGATTTATTTACTTAATGGAATTGGTGTGATAGGTAAATGCACAACGAAATTGTATGTGCCTCTCTGGTACATTACGTACGCAAATATAACACCTACATTTGCCGCTAAAAGCATGCCATTTACAGAAGGTAAGCCACTCAAAGCATTTATAACCTGACATACATAATCTGATAAGATAGGACTGCTAAATTGAATGAGTGAAACATATCTAACTACCGACCGACCCTATTACAAAATGTTTTTTTTAAGCCCCCCCACATAAAAAGAGGTTTAACTGCCTGTTTCTGTGGAATTATAGATCCTAAACGAAAAAAGTTGTTTTGTTATTAAGAACACTATTGATTATGATATTTTTGAAAAAAATTTACTAAATCGGTATCGGTTCGTCCGTTTAAGAGCTACGATGCAACAAACAGACACATCCATACTAATATTTAAAATGCGAAAGTAGCTGTTTGTTTGTTACCTTTTCAGGACTAAACGGCTGAACGGGTCGTAATCAAATTTGATAAGGAGATAGATTATATCCTGGGGAAAGACCCTTTGTCTTTAAACAAATGCAGACGAAGTCGCGGGTAACGGCTAGTATACACATCTACCCAGCACACACGTTAAACTTGTAACACGAGGGGTGTTTCTGCGTTGGGGATTAAAAATGCTCTATAATTAAACGTGTCGTAACAAAATGATTGCAAGTAATTTCGTGTAAAAGGGCGATGTCGTGATAAAAATGGTATCGTGTAAACAATTTGTGAAAACATGTAGGCGTTTGCCGCTTGCCACTGTGGGGGGTGGGCCAGGGAATTTTACGACCTACGTACAGATACAATAGCCTGGCGGTAGGGAATGCGTTCTAAGAATGTTTCACGTGTTGCTCAACCTAACAGACAGTAAGTAAAACTTTTTACACATTACCGTTACATCTGACTCAATTAATTTTTAATTCTAAATAAATCAAAACATTCAAATATATATAACTATAGTTCTTACAGGTTTTCCAATTGTGTAACATCCGTATCCTATATCGTGAAAGGAGTAACTATGCGTAGTTTAAAGTAAATTGGGCGCATAATTGGATCTCGGATGTCTGAATCTTGGATCTCGTGCCGAGTCTGTCAGTCAGTAGTTTTTTCGCTTATACCTAAATAAATAGATAATTATATAAATACAATTATGGAAGGTAAAATAGAAGGAAGGCGTGGCAGGGGACGGCCAAGGATAAGTTATATCAAGCAAATTAAGGATAAGATAGCCGTCACGTCGTATAAGGAGGTCAAAGAAGTAGCACTGTACAGGGAGTAGTGGAGGGAGATTCATCGGATACACCGACAAAAGAGACTCTTAAATAATAAGAAGATAATTATATAAGAAATAGATCAATATTATCACTCACCTTAACTGGCGAAGAAGACAGCCATAGCTGGAACAAATCTGACGTTACCGATGTACTTCTCGCTTCGTGACGAGGTCTTGGGGACAATGGTCCACCTGACGTCAAATTATGCCACCTATTCACTTCATCTGATGTAGCACACTCCCTTATATACCTATCTAATACTTTTGGCCTATTCTCCAATAACTTTTTCAATTCTAACAAATCCTCATCAGAACAATCGTCACAAGGAGACGGTGGACTTTCTATCACCTCTTTGAATTCCTCAGTACAATGCATTATCAGTTCATTTGCAGCTAAAACATCGTATACAACCTTATTGCCTAATTCTTCTGAAGCGTCCTCGTTAACATCAAAATATACATCGTTACATCGTCCAGAATTTAATTCACAACCATTTTGTTCTGTGATCTCAACGATCGTGATCGGTGGGTTTTCTTTTAACATATTGTTGTTTTCCACGAACTCTCTGGGTTCTATTTCATTTGGTATTTCGTAGACCAGTTGCATTAGTTCGTGTGAACGTTTAATTTTCTGATCGTTTGCATGTTTCTCTGCTATTTTAGCGACTGGTATGTCTTCAGCGAAATTGCCGCTATTCTCCGCCTTTTTAGCGTCTGCCTTTTTAGTGACAACATCTATTGGCTCTTCTGATGTCATGGCAACCTTAGTTCTGCTTCTCGGAGGGTTTGTAAGTATTTCTGATTGTTATCCAAAAGCAACCATTGTTCCACATATCTCCAAAGTGCAATTTACCTGCAAAAAAGAATAGGTATTTAGTTTAATATTATTTGGTTTAAAATATTCGAGGAATGGAAAGAGGCATGTATGAACAGGTTGATGGATGTAACAGAAACAAGAGTAGTGCAAGCAAAGAGCGAAATCGGTTTTTATACTCTATGCCTACCCCGAATGGGACGTGGCGTGATTATATGTATGTATATATGATGGTGAATTCATGAAA
The DNA here is from genome assembly GCA_951449985.1 of Falcaria lacertinaria. NCBI lineage: Eukaryota > Metazoa > Arthropoda > Insecta > Lepidoptera > Drepanidae > Falcaria > Falcaria lacertinaria. The sequence goes on along the minus strand of OX602130.1, from coordinate 5,293,743 downwards.
CAATAATGTTTAGTGAAATTTCGTTCAATTAATTCATAAATTAAACCTAAAGAACACTTATTTTGTAAGTGACACGTAATAACGTTGTGCGTTGTAATGCCCATCTCGCCAGCCATTGGTCCCTATAATGTCCTTTCCGGCAATTACACCAGTTGTCCGACATCTGTAATTTGGACCTGTTGACAGTGGGACACAGACCAACACACCGGCACTTCTTTACGTGAGAATAAATGCTTAGAAAATTGAATTGGGCCCTGAGTCAACCATTAAAATATTTAAATTGTTCCCTTTCTCTTGACTTGGATACCTCTTTAACTTTTTCTACGTTCATAAATCTCTTCATACATGCTCTCCGGTTCCGAGTAGTCTTTATACAAATAAATGAAGATAAGTATTCAAATGGTTTCATTTCGGTGCTCAAAGAACTTCATCGGCATTGTCAATTGTCACCTGTTATCTAATGTCCTTACGGTTGGCTTTATAAGATAAAATCATCTTGATATGCTCCGCTCGATCGCACTCGTAATACGTACGTTCTTCAAACATATCTATGAGCCTGCATAATACATTAGAATGTTCTCAAAGTACCTATTTACCTACTAGTAATATCATTAATGCAAAATATTATATATTTAATACTCAATCACGGTATATTAGATACCGTATTTCAAGAAACTTGATTTGGAGAGCTAGTGATCAGAAGAACAGTCTTCGTCTTCTCTATTTATTGGCACCACTAGGAGTTATTCTTGAACAATTTCAGTCTCAACGGTCAGTTTTTCGAACTGATACATTCCATTATTAAATAATTACTATCGACTCAACCTATACTAGATCAAACAGGTGCATTTAAATCCAAATTTCCGCCAGCTTCAATGGATTTTCCAAAAAAACTTTTTGATATGCCCTGACGATTGCGACCCCACAAAAGAATGCCAATCCTAAATATTATTTATGAATCCTATATATTAGGTCGAGACTTTCTCAAGTGGTGGTCCTTCATACATAATTGATTTTTATTTATATAGTTAGCACAGGCACTGTCGATATGTGTAAGGAGCTTAATTTTTACATTAAGTACTAAGTAGCTCCAATTTAGAACATTCATCTCTACATCAATCAAACTCATCAAACTTTAAATAATTTCTTTATTTTTCGAAGTCAATAACCAAGTTCGATGTCTATGGAGTATCAACACACTTATAAGAAGTATCTTATCCAAAGATTAGTGGATCTTGATTTCAACCTTGATCTTATCTTAACCCATATCAATTCAAAATACACTTGTCGAATTTCAAATCATACGTGATATATGCGTTAGGTAGTTAATACATTATGTGACTGTACTTATATAAAAAAAAAATTAACATCATTACATATCGTCAAGCCAAGTCTCCTCCGAGTTAGCAGACTGCCACCATTTCACCCTTGACTTGCACACCTCTTCTCTTACATTCATCAATCTCTTCATACATGGTCGCTCCGAGTACTCTTACCTTTCCATCGTTGAGAACGTACATAGTTTTAGGATTTTCAACAACTATCATAAATTCAGAATCTTAAGCCTTAAGTTTAATTAATTATAGCAAATAGCATTTACCCGACGCAACTTGGCCCGCGTGGTCTAGATAAAGATAGCCTATGTCCTAGGTCATAATCTGTCTCATTGCCAAAATTCACTACGATGCGTTCAGCCGACTAGTCGTGAAACGGTAGCAAACAAACAAACAGAGTTACTTTCGCATTTATAATATTATAATTGTCGGCGAAAGAAATACGTTTTGGAAATTAATTAGTTTATATTCAAATTCAAAATTATTTGTGATATTTTGTTTATTACATACATTTTTGTTTTTTACACATTATTTTTGTTGTCGTCGTAAATTAGATGTCTGAGTGAGAGGAATAAATTGTGCGCCGTAAAATATCATACTCAACATGATACCCCGTATTGCTCTTTACTCTTTACCATTTCCATCCATTTCATGTACGGATCACAGCATTCCTAAAATACAATTATTTTGTTAAATAGTGCCCTCAATTAATATAAGTTGTCTTAATAACGTTTCTATGTAAAGTAACATCTACTAACTAGTAATCTAGTAAAATATCTTAGTAATCTTGACCAATTTGCATCAGAACGTCAAGAATGGAATTCTCCGTAAGTGAACATGTGGTTACGACATAATTCACGTTAAACTATCAATTTGTATGTGAAGCTTGATGGCGCTGATCACTATCAAGGCGAGTGATCAATTTATTAAACTTTCCATTTACCGTTTATACTAAGCTTAAATACATATAACATCATGTCATCATGCCAAGTCCCTCATGGGATAGGCAGAGAGTATAGAGCGCTATTTCACTCTTTGATAACTCCACGCGTTCTTGAGATAAAAAATCTTAACAGACAGACAGACAACAAAGTGATCCTATAAGGGTTCCCTTTTTCCTTTTAAGGTACGGAACCCTAAAAACAGTTAATTAAATATATGATCAAACATTTTAAAATGGTATTAAACTCTACAATGCCGTAGATAACAATGTAAAAACATCATAAAATCATTACAAAAAAGATATTTTGTATGCCTGTTGGCGGAGCGGCGTACTTTCTTATTACATTTGATCAATATCTGTATGTTACATAACTTACATATCCTATGTTCACTAAATACATTATCTGTATTTGCCCTACAGAGAAATTGCAAGAAGAAAATTGTAGAAAGAATGAAAATTGGAACTATATTTTCGTACACATTATTTAAAATTAGCTATTCAATTAGTTCCTAAACAAAATTACAGTTGTAGCCTTTAGTGTAGAACACAAAACAGTTACAAAATCCGCGATTAATACAATTACATAGAAACACAAAGGCTTTATTAGACAATGCATATAAAATAATAACATAACCTCCCATATTCGTTATTAGATAAATTCATTAATAAAGAACTTCAGCATGAAGCGAATCCTGCATGATCCTTTTAATACAATTCCATTAAGCCCATGTTATTAAACGTTATGTTCATTAAATTTATATTAATCGTGTCACTCACGTCTTCCGCTAGGATAATGATCGTATTAGATCATTAACCGGGGATCTTTATGGCCACTTTATGAGTGACTGGATGGATGATAAAACATACTAAGCAATATGTTTTTATTGAAGCATTGTATCCAAAAATATACGTTGTAAAAGTTGTAATACTTGTACCAACGTTTGAAGGTTTCCGTTAAAAGGAACGGCGCCATGATCGTAGACTGCTAAGCATGAAGGCTTAGCGAAGAAGTCACAGTTTGTACCTACAACTATTTTTGTAAATCTATTTAGTATTCTGTCTGTGCTTAGACGTCTCTGCTTTCCCAACCATTTTACCAAATTGCTCTCGTAATTCACGAATTGTTTGAGATAATAAACTGAATTAGTGCGTCTGTCTGAGATTCATTTTTTTCACTGATTATAGGAACAGTCAAAATTTTAAATCACTATCTAAAATCTGTCTCTTACGAATTGTTTTTCTCCGATTCTCCACATTTTGTTTGTCTGGGCTGAAGATTTAGCGTTTCACGGGATTTTCATGGAAAGGCAGGTCTTTAATGGGAAGTTATTAAGGCTTTAATTTAAGAACCTCGTTTCCACTAGCTATCATTAAAACTTAGCTCGTTTACACTAGCTACAATTTAAGTGTTCTGAAAATCCCTAACCATTTGTCTTCGTAATTAATCATCTAAACCGTTTATGTATCCATTAAGTTCATATGAAAATGCTTAAATATAACTTCTTTTATACTGACACTAAACACTTATAGATTCAAGTGACCTGAAATAAAAATATATCATTATTTCGGTCATAAATTCACTGGCCCTTAACGGCCGGTCACTTAAGGCCTTCATGCTTTTCCATAAATGTATGATACCAGAACCTCTGAGTAGGTAATATACGAACGGTCATAACGGACTTCAAAGAGAGGCTCGGATTTCCCGCACATTTTCCTGTACAGGATAGGCTGCGTTGATGAATGGAAAATAAGATAGTACAAATGAAAAGAGCTGATTCGGTCTGATGTACATGACTTTGGCTCTTGTACATCAGGCCAAAGACCTCAACAAATATCTCGATATATTCAAAAATGTTCGTTGGATTTGAATATTTATAATTCTAATGGAAGTGCAAATCAATATGAATTTAAAATTGATTGAAAATAGTACTTTCAAGCGTCAGAATCCGATTTTATTGAGAAAAATCCGACAAGAGCTATAAATATTTTCGTAGAGACGTAAATTGAATAAGTACTTTTAAGATTCCGCAATAAAAGATAGTGGAGACAAATTCAATGCGTGAATTTCAGAAATCAAGAATATTGTTTGACGAATATATTAGAATGGAAAAAAATTGACACTTGAAACCAAATTACTCAGAATTTCAATATGTAATTGGTGTTCTCCTTTGAATAGTAACTAGAAATTACAATAAACCACCTTTCCAGTTAAATTCGAACATATAATATGGTAAATTAAACCATAAATTACCGAATATACGTGTAAAGGACATAAATATAATATCTGGTGTTAAAAGTGGCTGGAAGTCTGAAAACGCTGCCAAAATATTTGGCTCTTCGAATGCCAGATTCGGCAAAATAACAGACATATTTTCTGGGACACTAAAATACATTTTGTTCCAAAAATAATATGTAGTAAGTAGCTAAATTTGCAATTGCTTGTGTTGTTGCATACACTTGTTTGTTTCTTAATGATGACATACATAACATTGATATAACGATCTAGCCTCTTATGACTAATGCGTTATTATTTTGACTTACATTTTAGCAATTTAAGTCAGAAGTAGAGTAATTAACAGGGAGTTGTTGCATATATATACTTGAATATGGTTATTTATTCACAATAAATCTAATCCTAGCTCGTAATAACACGACAAGAGCTTTCCCGGTGGGACATTGAAATAAGGGCTCAAAACAAAGGACGATTCGGTAAATATTTCCATAAATGTACTGATTGCCAAGCACGACTTCGGACATGCGTGGATGGTGTTTTGAGGGTGGTAACAAAACAAGTCACGCGTAAATAAGCCAGCTCCCCTCCGAAGTATAAGGATTACCGCGCACAGAAATGCGAATCTCCCTTCGCTAACCTAATCCGCGCTTAGTCACTTTACAGTCATCAGCAATCAAACAACAATGGAGCTTATATAGCTACGGAATGTGTTCTCAAACCCGTTTTATGGCAATATTATGACTTTTTGTCATCTTAGAGCATTACTTCCTCAAATTGTGAAGACTTTCTTGGATCAATGATCCTTGTTGGTAGCAGTCCTTCTCAACCAACTTTTGCCACATCACCGGTCCATATCATTTGTACCAACAGCAAAGACAATTGATTTTACGACTGGTACCAATTTCTCCCAGTATAATTATCCAAATTCAAGTAGGTAAGTATTACTTCCGGGTTTACGCTCCATACTTGATTTCTATTCGGCAAATTTCGTAGTACTCGTATTAACGAGTATCAAATAATATATGAAAGGAATTATTAATACTACTAGCGACCCACCCCGGCTTCGCACGCGTGCATCTCGGGTCGGATTTACTCTACTATAATATCCATGTACTATTTATGGAACCTAAAATAATCTATAATATAAAAATGAATCGTTGAATGTGTTGCTAGGCGCAGATCTCGAGAACGGTTGGACCGATTTCGCTAATTCTTTTTTTAGAATATGTCTTGAAGTACGGGGATGGTTTTTATGGAACAGAAATATAAGAAAAAAGCCTGGAAAAGTCTAAAAACGGGTAGACAAAATATTTGAAAAATTTCTACTCAGCGGGCCGGTAGTTATACATATTTTTTTTTATCAGGAATCCCTTAGGGTCGGCAACGCGCGAGTGCTACCCCTGGAGTTGCAAGTGTCCATAGGCTGCGGTAACCGCTTACCATCTGGCGGGCCGTATGTTTGTTTGCCACCTTAGTGGTATAAAAGAAAGCACTCCGTCTATTAGTCAAAACCGCGTTAAATCGGTTGCAGTTTAAATGATCAAAGCGTACATACGGCGGGAACATTGTGTTATACTATGTTAAGATGTGGTGACTTAAGCCATTACCCATTTCTACTATAAAAGGTTGGATCTATTTTCTATCAGGTTTTCCTTCACCTTATGTTCACGTACCTATATAATTTTATACCACTTAGGTGATATACGTGGATACGTAAGTATACCGTGTCATTTAGCTACTTGTAAGTCTTGCAAAATCAGGTTATCACGTGTCGTCGACACTGAAAAAAATCTTCTCACTCTTCTTGGAGAAACTCATAAACGACTTACTATCAGGAATTCAGGAGGTATACTTCACAGCTATAAAATAGCGTCGTCTTGAGTGTTTCGTACCCGAAGGGTAACCAACGGAACCCTAATACTAACACTGCGCTGTCCGTTCGTCCGATTTTTTATTTGATCGACTCAATGTATTACTAACCCGAATAAAACATTGAACAAATCCCGGAAAATATTGGTTTCACACAAAGCCATTTCGTAATCACAAAACCACAGCCATGTCTCATTCAAGTAGGTACCTACTTCTACTTTTGTTTGAAAAAAACTTGGAAACTAATGAGGAAACTATTTAATTATGATTTTTACCTGTTTACACATGACTGAGAAGGCGGTGCGGACAGTCATATTGATCAAAGGTCAATTCTCGCAACTTACAATATTCAAAATACAGTTCCGAACCACCTTCCATGTCATGAAACGAATTATTTTTTTATAAGGCAAAAGAGTATCTCAATTGGTATTTTAGATTAAATCCTTGCTTGGTGGTGACTATGGAAGACACGCTGCGGGCTTTCTTGGTGGTCCAGTCACCGTACGGCGCGTCTTCCATACTCTATGAATTTAACACAAAGCCGCAGACAAAGGTTATTATTTTGGAAAAACTAATATTTATTTAATTCTCTTTTGCTAAAATAACAACGTGACCAATATATTTTATGAAAAACCAACATATCTCGTGATATGAGACGTTTACATATAAAGTAGGAGGATACAAGATACAGTCCTTCTCACAGACCTAGGATTTGTCCTTCTACTTTAAATGCAAACGTCAACTGACGTGCCATTATATTGAAATGTCACCAAAAGTAGAAGCTACTCTGTGCCTACCACGTGACATTGGCCGAATAGCTGTAATAAAAGCTTGTCGCCATAAACTTAAAGAAGAAGAAGAAGCCGTAGCTAAGCACAGAAAAGCTACTCAAGAGCTACTCGTATATCATATTCTAGATCTAGAACATTAAACACACGTAGACTTTTAGCACAATTGATATTGTCATCAAAGGCTTCTGCAATTAAAATTATACCTACTCCAATCTCCAATAAATATTGATGGTAATTTGTTGTGTCGGAGTGTTTTTCAATGAAACTTATGGCCTGCCATAAAGTGTGACTAATTAAATACTGATAGTGTTGGGAATTCCAGTACTGGATTAATGCCGTCATATTAATTCCATGCTCATTATATTCAGAATCTTGGTGTTGAACCATACAATTTTATTTTACCAGCACTTCTGTTATCGTTGTTGATTACGCTGATCTATGGTACTGTTTTCTTTGTTATTTCTCTTGCCTTTCCATAGACCCTGGACCTGGTTGGTTCATTAGCTTCTTAATATCAAATGTAGATTTTTTAGAGTCGTGATGAGGGACCATTGTTGTAGTTTTGTCATTTAAACTATGGTGTGAGGGCATTTTGATTGCATACGACAATATTTTTTATCTCTCAATAATAATGACACTGCAACCAAAATCAATATCCATATCTGATACTTTAATTCACCAAATTGACTGACAAATGTGAATACAGAAATATGTTATTGTGAAAACAAGAAATAGAGATGTATCAACTAAATACAGCAACATAATTTTTGACCGACAAAGCCAATGAAACAAAAGCGGCAAAATAGCAAAGCGATACACAGACAATCATGCTCACAAGATACCTATCTATATAAAACAGCTTACTTATGTTGAAAACTGTTTAACCCTCAAACAGATCGTGTTACTCGGGGCGGTATTGACGCAGTGCCTTGGAAACCAACGTGAGCCAGGTGGGATGACGTCACAGGGATTGAGGACAAACACACACTGCCACAAAATTGATTTCCACTCGCAATTTAATTTAGTAATCGGTATTTTAGCTACACGCGGTTGGTTCGCGGTCAGCGGGAGAGACCGACGTGCTTCATCCGCGACGTTCGACGGAGTACTGAAGGTTTGATTGAGGTGAGTTGAGCGAGCCGGGCCGCGGCGCCTCGCCCCCCGCCCGCCTCCCCCGCCGCGCCCCGCCCGCCCAGGCCAGTGCGTCTGCTAGCTATCGCTACAGTAGTCTAGATTACATAGAGATAGTAGGTACGGGAAAATTCAAAAGGTTTTCTATTGACGGCACATTGACGGCATTATAATCGACGTTTCGAAGTATAAGCGAAGCTTACCGGTTATGATATAAGCTACAATGTCAAAATATATTCTTTTATGTGCCTATGTTAGGAAATACTACATTTTTTTTAATACCACTAAAGTGGCACACAAGCATATGGACCATCCGATGGTAAGCAGTCACCGTAGCCTATAGCCGCAAGCAATACCAGGGGTATCACTAACGGGTGCCAACCATGTTGTTGATGAGGACTCACTGTGCTAGCAGCAATACTACTAGCCCAGCGTATCCTCGTGGAGCACTGGCAACCTTACGTACCACAGAAAAACAACTACATCAAGTAGTGTTATTTCATTTCTTCTGTAAGGCGGAGGTACAGTCCCCAGTCGGGCGGCTCCAATTTAAATGGGATAGCCCACGGGAAATCCCAAATCGCCCTACCTCTCTTAATATCTTAAATCAGACAATAAGATTTGACAAATACAAATATCAATTCAATAGGCAAAACCACCACATATTATTGGCTTTATTTATTAGGCTTTCCGGAGCTAGGAATAGTAATATCTGAGTTATTTTCAGTATTACAAGATCAGATACGTTGTTCGCTTTAGGGTAGATTCTCTTATGGACACAACGAAACGAAGGATTCTCGACGTACTCTTAAAAAGGTTAAAGAAAGCGATTCGTAGGAGTCGGTTCACATTTTTCTTGGTAAATTATTCCTTATTCATTAACTCAATCTATTTGCAGATATCGACTCATAAAAGGTATTAAATGAAAGGTATACAGTCAGTATTATAAACTAGGCACATTGGAGTAAATATTTTGATGCGCTGTTATTTTTGGAGCCGAATGCAATGCCAGGTGGTATCCTGTTATTGCCACGGGAATATTAAATCTCCTTTCACGCTACTGGCATTGAAGCATTACTAACAGGAGAGAAGATATTTGCCATTACATAGCCATTTCACTGTATTAATTTTATTTATTTATTTATTAATAGGTAATTAGCATTTTTTATACCACTAAGGTGGCACCCAAGCTAACGGCCCATCTGATGGTAACCAGTCACCGTAGCCTATAGCCGCTAGCAACGCCAGGGATATCACTAACGTGTTGCCAACCCTGTTGTTGATGAGGAGGCACTGTGTTTGCAGCATTACTACTTGCGCAGTGTATCCTCGTGGAGCACTGGCAACCTTACTTTCCGCAGAAACACAACACTACATCAAAGTAGTTTTATTTTACTATGGTCTTCTGTAAGGCGGAGGTATAGTCCCCAGTCGGGCGGCTCCAATCTTAATGGGAAAACTCATAGGAGATCCCAATTTGCCCTACCTCTCTTTTTTAAGGTCATGGTGTGTATGGGCTGTAGCTCAGGTGTGAGAAGAAATAGGCGAGTGAACTGTATAAATTGTGTAATAATTTTGGTGCTACAATTTGGAGTACAAAATGTTGGCGATGACTACCAACGGTAAGAAGAAAGGGCGAGCGCGCGCGCCGGTGGTGCGGTGGCAAGTTAATGATTAATCACTGTACTTAAGCATAAGCAAACTCATTGGTATAGGCCGGTAATTTCCAATACGAGCGCTGCCCGACTCTCAATACATTCTTACCGACACCAGATTCCTTTAAATGCTAAGGGCTATCTACAATTACAACCTATGGGTGGTCGGAAGTCGTCAAACAGAGATGGCAGAAGAAACCAGTACCGGTAGCCATGTTTACAATCTGTAATCGTTAACGTTATAGATAACAAAGGAATTGTATGGCAATTAAAAACTTTTACGTCATGTCACGTGGTCAAGTTTTCTATAATGTTAATAATTATTATAGCTAGTCAACATGGCTAAAGGTGAGAGAAATAATCATAGAAAAGGCTGGTCTCGGTGGGCGAAAATGGGCTGGTGTGGGTTACAAAAATATAGTGAAACCACAGAGAAAAATACAAATCAAAATTTATTAAATTAAGTAGCAATGTAGAAGGAAATAAATAAAACTAATCAACAAATGTGAAGACTTTCCTTGGAATCAAGTTCACATCTGAAACAGATACAGTAAGAAATAATAATGCTTGAACACAGAGACATGTATTCTTAATCAAAGCTTGAACATTATCACGCAGCGCCATCTGGCCCCAATCTAAGCAAAGACTATACAATGGGAACCAGCAGCTGATAGAATATTTATCCCTATTTTTAAAATACATACTTATAATACATACCAAACATGTCTGTCACATAAATGTCAGGTATACTAACCACTAGACCAGCGGTCTCGTCAAGAAATACATTAACAGTTACCACTCACCTCGTATGTTTATCCTTTTCTTCCTGGTGTCTGTGATGGATTTTGTATTTCTTCACACTATTCCCCGGTGTTCTATTCCTTGGATAAAAATTTTTAGCTTTATTACTCCGTGAATTCATTTGCACGTTACAAATTTTCTATAATCTCTATATATAAAAATGAATCCCTATTTCCGTTGGTCACGGCATCACGCGTAACGGCTGGACCGATTTCGCTAATTCTATTTTATTTGTCTTTGTTATTGTCGGGAGAAGGTTGTTATGAAAAAAAATTAATTATATTTTTTAATTTTGCGATAAACTAAAGGTCCTTTTTGCTATGGTGTATTTGTCATATGAATTCATAGTTAAGACAGGACATCGCCTGTCGGGTCAGCTGGTTGAGAATGAACATGATAACCATCAAATCGTTATAAGTATTTCTTTTTAAAATATTGGATTAATACGAAATTCACATTACTGCGTTTGTGACTGCAAACGTGACGGAAGCCTACAAAGAACCGAATTTTTAAATATTTCGTGAAGGTCACATGCGGCTATGAGACAATAACTTTTTACGACGTTTTCAAAAACGTCAAACACTCAAAATGTCAAAATTTGCAAATGTCGAAATTTTAGTTCCTCTTTGCGCCTGCACAGCACTGTTCGTTTTCCATGCAAAAATAAAATAGTCGAAAACGAATACGTAGTCAAAGTTGTTCTTGCTAAGGCTACTAATAACCAGCCACATCTGATTAGATCGACCCAACAAGGCTTGGGATAAGGCGTGGTGTTGTACAGAAATCGGAATAATAAGTGGGCAAGGCGATGATGATTCGTTATTAAACAAACTTAGACAAGTTAAATCTTATATCACGACAATTTAGAAACCGTCTCACTTTCAAGGAACAACCTCCATCGTTTAGCGTAAATTATTATGAGACATTAGCTCAACAGCTCATTTCTAGCGTCATTAGGAAAAAGATAACAGTAATTTCACGGCTATGAAGAGTCAAGAGAGACATTACATTTTGATGGTTAGGGATGGCTTGAACGGCTAACACCTGTATTAAGATTGTTTGTGTCTATAGCTCTGAGTAATTCGTTTAGGGGCGTAATAAGATACAAAATGCCAGACGTCGCAGTCATTTATTGGTAATCTTAAGCGCTTCAGGAATTGGAAAGGTTATCTACAAAGTAAAATTGAGGAATGCGTAGTGAGATGACCATTACCATTGGGACTTGGCATTTCCTACAACTGACAGAAGATCGCAGACGAATAGGACACAATGGTATAGAGTTGTGTTTCTGTTGTTAGGGCATCAATCTCTTCGAGGAGACGTTGTCATGGCAGTAAGGATATAAATAAATATGATGCTACAACAATGAGTCCGTTCAACAATAAGTTTGGCGACGCGTTAGTGATACCTACTCCTTGTATTGCAATCGTCTATTTCAATTTGTACTTTTATTCCACGTTAGGGGCCAGCCTGCTGGTCAACGTAGGCTACGTACTAATTGAAAATCTTAAGAGCATTTGTATTATCAACTTTTATAGTTTCTTTAGCAAGAAACGTTTATTGATACCTGTGCTTGTGTGATTTGCAGACTGTCTGTTTCTTAAGGCTTTCAGTAGTCCTACCAGGGTTGCGTCTCTTCGGACTCCTCTGCAATGAACATACATTTTAATATCATCTTTGCGGGTTGAAGAACACGTACATTTTTTTTATGTCCTTTAAAATATATCTAGCAGTTGTCAGAAGTCACATTGTCAGAAGCCTAAGAGTTAATTAAATAAGTGCTCTCGTTTGCCTAATTGGCTTTCGTATCAAACAGGCTACGAAGGTCGGATATCAGTATTATTGATTGCTCTTTCTATACAAACCAAACGAATTCACTAAACTATTGTCATCTACGAGAAAAAAAAACTGTACAAAGTACCTGACGTAGTGGTGAGCTAGAATCTTCGACTCTGTTTGTTTTGCAATCTGTCAAAGAAATCATTAACGAAGGTTATTAAATGATTTAAGTCATAATAACATGAAAGATCTAAATAAATATTACTTACTCCTCCGACTTTGATGTCGAACCTCTATCGGCTGATGATTCCTTTCGAGTTCTGGAGGTATCTAAAACATTAGAAATGGAATCAGGTGATTTGCTGAAAATGTATCGAATTTTATTGTGAAAAATTATATTAACAATTAACGGCACAAGTACAAGTACCTCATTATTTTATTGTTGGTGTCAAAAAGGGCAGTCTCGTAGTAAGGAAGTTCTCAGATAAATCTCTAGCTATTTACAAATCGCTATCCTATCTCTTACCAATTAGAAGTTTTAGTTGTAAGAAAACATTTGAGATCCTAACTTTAATCAAAAGGTCGATCTTAAAATTCTTAAACATAAGCAGGGTGGAAATTACAAACGACTGAAAGTCAATAGGTAGCAGGTATCTTAGATTATGAAATTTTACATTTAAGTAAGGCACAATCACCACAGCTTCTAGTAACGAGGTAGATTATTTACGTTCAAGTTGGTAAAACCAAATCACTGGCAAAATTGTCTAATAAATAAGTTTTTGTATATACATAATGCTGAATGCACATACCTTCTCTTCTGCCACGGGAAAGACGTGCGGGGCGTAGAATTTAGATGAGAATAATTCGTTGTAATATTTTTGAGACTGTTGACAAAGAGAAAGTAAATTATAATTTACTTTTTTCGAAGCTCAGTTATTTTATTAATTAATCACTAAGCTGGCACACAAGCATACGGGCCGCCTGATGGAAAGCGGTTATCGTAGCCTATGGATGCTTACAACACTAGGGGTATCACTCGGGTGAAGAACCCCATGCTGAGGACAGCCAATTTAGGAAAACCACGATGCGACACGCGAAGCCAAGTCCCTTTCGGAGTAGACAGAAAGTATTGAGCTCCATTTCACTCCTTTCGCTTCTTCCACATTCATCAATCTCTACGTACATTGTCACCGGTCTTGAATGAGTGCTGGATTCCCACAGGATTTACAATACAAGAGATTGTATGTTAGAGAACAATTCTCTAGGGAACAAAACTAGATATTAATTGTTATTTTGTGAGTATTACATAAACAATAGAAGGTAAAATACATATGTAAGCCTCGCATTATTAATGATTCTATCTTTCTCTCATCTAACAGAAGTGAATGCTACTGGTGAAAGCAGGATAGCAATGGACAATTGACGAATGTCTGTCTTACCTCTAACAGATATCGCGATGGTGATAAAATATCCACTGTATCTGAAAATATTAAAACAGCATCAGCTGTAATATAGTTAAATAAAGGTATTTATAATATAAGAAAACCAGATTGATAAATATTCGTTTCTAACCGATCCCAATTGCCGTCTTAATTCTATGGCGCATCAAGCACCAACGACCAATACCAAATATTTTGAAAGAGTTTTGACAAGGACGTAATTTGTGTCACTAGAATATGCGTAAACTTAAAAAGACAAAATTTTCCGATGTTTTCTTTTCATACACAATTAGGCGATGATTTTAAACAACTTTCCAAAATATTCCTTCTGTTTAAGTTTTACTGTATACGATTTTTAAGGGCCTTACCATTAGGTATTATCTGCGCTCGACTCTGGAACGTTACCAGTTTTCTATCAGTAGCGACACCAGTACTATGCTTATAGATATAGTGTCTCTCTTCTCTTTCTCTTTGGATGTGTCTCTGTCTTTCACGCTTGCCTTGGAGCGTATGCCGCTCTTTCTTCTTCTCTAGCATTACATCTCTTCTCTCTGATAAAGGGCTCCACCAGTCATTAGTAAAGGTGCTGACGTCACAAACCTTACATTGGTCCGTCAACGTCGCCTGGTTGGTTTTCGTCACAACTTTAACCCTGTACTTTGGACGTTTGCTCCTCTCACGATAATCTACTGTAGCGACACTACAAACAGTTGTATCAGTTTTCGTTCCATCGCTGAATATTGATGATAAACTTTGGGAGATGCTAGATGATTTGCAGCGTGGGATTGGTCTTCTATTTCTGTCTTTAGTCTTAGGTGATGTAGGAACACTAGGGATATCTGTAAGATACATATTTATTCATTAGCTTTTAGCTTACTGGAATTGTGAAATTGTTACAAGAAGCTTAACATAATGGAAAGACCTATCAGCGAAAGCGTTTGTCCAAAGATGCTTTCGACTTTCAAGAACAAGGAGGTTCTAAGACTTCTATAGCATTGCTGGGATTTGTCAGATGGAGATGTCAATTAACGTTTCGTTATGGGAGATGTCTTAAAGCTTTTTTTAACTGATATGCTCATTAAATCATGATAAAATGTGATCTAGTTTTTGGTCGAATATTTTATCCAGAACTAACTTTTTCATTTAAATTAGTACCGGACTAATTTATTTTACTAATTAATTTTATACTAGGCAAAATAACGCTGAATCAATTACTTATAAGTTATATAGGGTACCCGTAATGGCAAATGCTTAGAGTTCAAATATCGAGTTAAGCCGGAGATATTTAGCCAATCTAGGAAAGTGGAATCAAGGAAGTGTCGAGGAACGTGGAAGTCAAGGAAGCGTTCACTGAAATTCTTGATTCTGACAGACATGTTCATCGAAAATTATGATTAAAATAGCTAAGATTACAATAAATAAAACTGTATTATAATACTCTTGCCTTTGGTTAAATCTTCTTCAAATTTTGAATAACTTCTGTCTGCACCTACAAAAAGCCATTCGTCATCATGTTATACTAAATTGTTAAACTAAGCTAATTTGACAGGACCAAAAACTCTTGCTATCTCTTCCTCATGCGCGAGGTTAAATAAGGATAGCAATATTTTTAGTCTCGTCAAATTAGTTATGTCTAGTGATTTTTTACATCAGAATCGACACCAGTGTATACAATAAGTGGTTTCAGTTAAATAGTGACAGGTGCCGTTGTGAATTGAACAATCAACTTACTTTTACACCTGCGTTTCGCGTGTTTATATCGCTGGCATACCGTTTTACCTGAAAGTAAAGCTAAGTGTTTGTATTGACAACACCGTTGCTCTAGTGTAGTGGTCAGTAAGTCATACTACACTCGGTTCCAAAAATTACGGGTCAGTCACAAAAATTGAAATACCTCCAGAACTGTAAAAGCTAGATCAATGAAATAAAAAACAGAATAAAGACTTTTTAGTTGCGCTTCTAATAGCATATTATTTAAACTGGTTGATGAAAAAAAACTTCATTAGAAAAACAAAATTTAAAAAAATGACTATTTTTAAAAACAAAATTTTTGTTTCATGTCATTATGGATGCTTTCCATTTCTATTCTGTCACAAAAAAATTATCGTGAACGTCTTCCACGTGCATAATTATTATTCTGTGAGGTGAAGCATGGCAGTCACGCTAGAGGAATGTACCAGAATCCTAACTTTTTTGGAACTTGGGCGGAGCCAGCGTGAAACAGCCAGAAACATTGGTGTATCTTTGTCGACTGTTCAGCGGGTAGTCCAGCGGTACCAAGAGACCGGATCACACCTTAGAAGACCAGGAAATGGCAGACCAAGATGCACAACGGCCAGGGAAGACAGACAACTGGTGGCTACAATGCTCCGAAATCGTTTTCAAACTGCTGTTGGTCTAAAAACTCACTTTATTCGCTTTGGAGGTGGCAATTTAAGCGCTCAAACAGTAAGAAGACGTCTTGCTGAAGCAAATTTGAAACCATTGAGGCCCGCAAATGGCCCCAAACTGGAACGGGGACATCGAATTGCAAGACAGAGATACGTGCGCGAACACCTAAACTGGACACTAGACGATTGGTCTAGGGTAATGTTCACGGACGAGTCTAAATTCATGCTTTATAAGCATGATGGTAGGCAGTTGGTGTACAGAAGACCAGGGGAGCGCTTCCATCAAGCGTGTGTGGAGGAAAAAGTGGCGTACGGTGGAGGCTCCGTACAAGTTTGGGCTGGGATTTCTGCTGAGGCCCGCACCGAGCTGGTGCTCATTCAAAATGGAACTCTAAATGCAGAGAGGTACGTGGAAGAGATCCTCAATGAACATGTAGGTCCTTTCATGGCCAGGATGGACCGGCATGGCATATTAATGCATGATAATGCGCGTCCCCATACCGCCAGAATTGTACATGACTACCTTGAAGAGGTCGGTATCGAACTCATGCAGTGGCCAGCGCGAAGCCCGGACTTAAACCCCATCGAGCACGCCTGGGACGAGCTTCAGAGATGCGTGAAAGGTCGAAACCCCCCACCAATCACGCTTCCCGAGCTCATACAAGCACTGGTGGAGGAATGGGAAGGTATTCCTCAGCACCGGCTCCGAAATTTGGTGTACAGCATGCCTAATCGCCTGGAAGCTGTCAGAAGAGCTCGTGGAGGCAATACAAAGTATTAAATGAAGAAAGTGATGAAAAACAGCAAAAAAACAATCATAAAAAAAAATGTAATCTTAAGAAAAATATGACTACTTTAGTTTTTTTTTAATTTAAGATTAATATTGTGGGTGTAACTAAGTTTTATTTTATTTTTTATCTGTATAATTAAATTCTCAATTGAACAGTCTTCGTTTCATTAGGATGGCATACGTAGTTCGGGAGATATTCGGGTTTATGTGACTGACCCGTTATTTTTGGAACCGAGTGTATTAAGCTAGGTATCACTGGTTCCATGCCCGCAGCGAGGCAAACATATTAATTTATTTATTGTGGTTCGTTGACATTTTACAGAACATAGATTCAGGAAAAGAATTAAATGCTTAAACAATTATGAAAGAACACACTATTCATAATAACAGGCTCCCCTACCCTATCATAACAAGATTAACGAGTAATATTAAAAAAGGAGCAACAACAGTGAACTATGAGAAATGAGACGAATACTATCAATTAATTATTGGAATAAAATAAAGTTAGTAAAACAATTAATTACTTTGAATAGAAGCCACGTAACATGCATAGATAGAGCTAGCTATCAATGCATTTAAGTTGATGAATTTATGGTTAGTCTTGCGTCTGGGTGATTTATCAAAATATATGTATGCCATACATAGCATAGACTTGGTTAGTATTTGGAAAATACTTATAAATACAAGTATTCTATTAGTTGTCTGGACTCCATCGGACAAGCTTTGCTTATTTTGGGACCAGTTGGTGCTTTGTGATAGAAGTATCCGAATTCCGAACAGTATTCATCAGAAACAATTTGGAATGATCGCCTTTGTTGCTTGCCCAGCGGAGGAAAACAGCTTTTATACGTTTTTGAACTCAACGTTTATGTCGGGGCAAATTTTTTCAGGCTATTGTAATGAATTATAGACATGCCATAAAGCGTATGGAGTAGCAGACGGTGATAATTTGCATTACATAATATTACGGACTGCCGATGGCAATACCAGGGCAGGGGTATCACTAACGCGTTGCCAACCCTGTTGGTGATGAGGACTCAAGAACAAGAGGGATGGAGGAAAATCTGACACAAGTGGTACCCTGGCCTGATCTACCATCTGTTAAAACAAAAATGAATTATTACCTTTATACAGTTTTACGCTTCCATCTTTCCTTATTTTAAAGTTCTGGGTGGCACAAGTACACGTCTTGTTTACAGCGCTTATTCCCGCATCTATTACACGAATACAATCTGTTGTTATTATGTACCTATCCACTAATAGAGGAGAGGGTGTAGCAAACCCATACAACCCCATATTTCAGGAGATTTGTGTAGATTCGTCGTATGATCATGTATGGCGGAAAGCGAAAACGAAAATTTCGGATGTTCGTTTACAAATTAGAATAACACATATTTGTAAAAAGAGTTAGAACCTTTTATATTTTTTATACTACTAAGATGGCACACAAGCATACGGCGCACCTGGTGGTAAATAGTCACCGTACCCTACAGCCGCTGGCAATACCAGGGATATCACTAACGAGTTGAAGAGGAGTCACTGATCTAGCAGCATTACTACTAACCCAGCGTATCCTCGTGGAGCACTGGCAACCTTACTTACCACAGAAACACAAAACTACGTCAAATTAGTGTTATTTCACTGCGGTTTTCTGTAAGGTGGAGGTACAGTCCCCAGTCGGGCTCCAATATAAATGGGAAAACCCACGGGAGATCCCAATTCACCCTACCTCTCTTATAAATTATTTTTTATACCACTAAGGTACAAAAGTATACGGCCCGTCTGATGGTAAGCGGTCATCGAAGCCTATAGACGCTTGCAACACCAGGGGTATCGCGCGTTGCCGACCCTAATATTTTAACCTTCTTTTTTAAAGGATTTAAAAAATCATATAGGTAACAATTCTTAACGACCTCCTTAAATATAACATACTTAAAAGGTACCTAGTGGATTCCGGGTCGCACGTTCGATTCCCACATGCAAATATGCCAGTTGAGATCATGTATGAAAGTAGGGCAGCTGTAGCACCTCTGGTCTCGTGGTTAGTAAGACTGAACGCTATATTGATCGTCCCAAGTTCGATTCTCGGCTCAAAAGTTTTGTGAAGTGTGGGCGAGGTATGTATTATTAAAAAGTATTGCCATTTGTCTCGCACTCGAGGTACAAGCTTTACTTAGTTTGGGACCAAATGGCACTGTGTGATGATTACCATAATCGCTTAAAAAATTTAAATCCGTTATTGGCTGTAAATATTGTTTATAAGTATACACTTAAGTAATCATGTAAGAACTGTGGATTTTGTAACAAAAAAAAATGTTTTGGATCTCGATGCATGTGTTTCGTAACTGCTATGCTAGAGGTGGCCGAAAGGTGGTAGAGTGGAGACCCAGACAGGGCCGAAGGAGGTGGGACGGCATAGTGGCTGGCAGGACCTGGAAAAGGAGAGCTCAAGCCGAGGAGAGTGGAGGAGGAGAGAGGAGGAGACCTATACTCAACAGTGGGAAATCCTCAATCCAGGTTGGAGAAGAGAAAAAAGCCGTGGTGGCCTTGTGGTTGAAGCTACCGCCTGTCATCTGATGGGCCCAGGTTCGAATCCCGGCCTGTACCAATGAGTTTTTCTAAGCTTAAGTACCGTGATTAATCACACCATGAGCATGTAAATGAGAGGTAGGGCGATTTGGAATTTCCCGTGAGTTATCCCATTTAAATTGGAGCCGCCCGACTGGGGACTGTACCTCCCGCCTTACAGAAGACCGCAGTGAAATAACACTACTTGATGTAGTGTTGTGTTTCTGCGGTTGATTGGTTTTTGTTTTAGTTTTTTATGACAGTTGTCAATAAATTGAAAAATATGTAGGCTCTTAAAGGGCGTTTTATTTCTATTTAATTAATATATTTTGTGTAAAGTAAGGTTGCCAGTGCTCCACGAGGATACGCTGGGCTATTAGTATTGCTGATAGCACAGTGAGTCCTCATCAACAACATAGTTGGCACCCCGTTAGTGATATCCCTGGTATTGCTAGCGGCTATAGGCTACGGTGACTGCTTACCATCAGGTGGGCCGTATGCTTGTGTGCCACGTTAGTGGTATAAAAAAAAGAGAGAAGAGAAGAAACTAGAGGTAATTTCCCGTTCTAATTTTCTGTTTTATTTGTGATTATATAAAAATACGGTTTGTACTAATCTCATCAAAGCGAGGATTTTTAACACAAGAGTTTTATTGAGCATTGAATGCTCAAAGCCGACTTTAATGGGCTTGACGCGCGCGCTAACACGTAAACGCAAATTTTCTCGCATGCCAGACCGTTCGCCCGACCATAAATAAAAGAGTAAAGGAATGAATACCAGAACTTTTATCTCTATGATTTGTTTGTGGACGGATGGATGAAAATGCCGCCGGAATGTCTCTGAAGTTATAACTTAAAAGCGAGATGTGTATATGTATGTTTGTTTTTATATGATTCGAGATTTTTGACAGTAGTGAACACAAAATCACAAAATATCTCGCGGTCAAGTTATACGTTTTAAAAAGCCGTGGTGGCCTTGTGGTTGAAGCAACGACCTGTCATCTGATGGGCGCAGGTTCAAGCGCCGGCCTGTACAAGCGGGCATGTATGAAGAGATTGATGAATGTACAAAAAACAAAAGAGGTGTGTGTGTAAGCCAAGAGTGAAATTGCGCTCTATACTCTCTGACACCCCGAATGGCTTTGGCGTTATGGTATGTATGTATGTATGTATGATATTATGTAAACTAACCACACGAGCATTTCTCAGATTTATAAGGCACATTGTTCTCAGACTTCAATGTTCTGACTTGTATACCTCGTTCGTGAGAACAGTTCTTGTCGGTGGTGTGCTGGCATCCACTTTAATAGATTAAAGATTAATTTAATAAGCACAAAAGAGAACAATATTAAAATAAGGATTAAAATAATACTCAGAGCTGGAGAGCATACAGACTAGTCTGTAGTATCACGTAAATATCATTTATTACAACTAAGGTGGCAAACAAGCATACGGCCCGCCTGGTGGTAAGCAGTTACCGTAGCCCATGAACGCTTGCAACACAGGGGTATCACTCGCGCGTTGCTGGCCCTTCAGAAATCTCTTCACACCCTTCTTGAAGAGCCCCATGCTGTACTCCACATTCCACAGCTCAATTGTGCGCGGGAGATAGCTCCTTTGGAACCGCGCAGTGAGAGACCATGTTGGTTTCAATATGTGGGGATGAATTCCCCGCCGGTGACGAGAGGTAGATAGTACCACTAAATTGTACAATGTCCTTGTACTAACAAGTATTATTAATTATATAAACAAACATGTAGGGACCATTGTAAGTATTAAACATGTAGCCATTACACGACTACAACCAGCTCCGGTGTCTTATTTGATCATTTACCTGGACTCCCTGCCTGACACACCATAAGACAATGAAACAATCATTATTTACATCTCCATAATATAAATTAAAATATTACCAAGATTGTGTTTTTGGATTGACCAGTACTCCTTTGTTAGCTGAAAATATGAAACAATTAGTTTAGGAATTGATAATATTGTAATACCTATTTAATTGATGTGTCAATAAATACTTATTATTATTATTAATTGTTGGGGACGTGAAGAGTTGTGATGATTCCAGATCTGTTTTCGTATATATGCGATGATTGTTCCAGGAGTTGTGCGTCGAAATGTGATAATATTGTCGTGTACACCGTATAAATGAATCGTTTTAATTTACAACTGATAATAACAATTTATTCCATAATAAAATATTACAATAGCGTGAAAAATTAGCGTCTATTCGTCTTGGTGAAAAATATTAGGTCCTTACATATGAAATTGGCGTTTTTCGTACTGGCCACTTTAATCACGAATTTCTCCTCTTTGGTAAGGAATTACAAATTCAAATTTGTACAGCTATAGACTCATGTATTTGTGCTTCGATGATCGTCATTCATTTGTTTTTTTTTCTTCTGTTTTTTTCTGTTTGCGTCACTCATTTTACAAAATGGAAAACCTTAAATATCGCATTATTTACGAGTACGAGTTCCGCCGTGGCACTAGTGCTGCGGAAACAACTCGAAGGGTGAATGATGTGTATGGCGGTCGTGTTGCAAAAGAAAACACAGTTCGTTTTTGGTTCCAACGTTTTCGTTCTGGAAATTTCGACCTGCAGAACAAGCCCCGTGGACGGCCTGAGACTCAAGTTGATAATGAAGAGTTGAAGTCTATTGTGGAAGCGGATCCATCGCAAACCACGTCCGAGTTAGCTGCAGGCTGCAATGTTAGTGATAAAACTGTTTTAATTCACTTGAAGCAAATTGGGAAGATTAAAAAGCTTGAAAGGTGGGTACCTCACGAATTGACTGAAACAAACCGGCAAACGCGCGTCGACTGCTGCGTTACATTACTAAACCGGCACAATAATGAAGGTATTTTAAACCGAATCATTACCTGTGATGAAAAATGGGTTCTTTACGATAATCGGAAGCGCTCAGCGCAATGGTTAGATCCTGGCCAGCCAGCCAAATCCTGCCCCAAGCGAAAATTAACCCCAAAAAAGTTACTTGTAAGCGTTTGGTGGACTAGTGCCGGTATTGTTCATTACAGTTTTTTCAAATCTGGCCAGACTATTACGGCTGATGTCTATTGTCAGGAATTGCAAACCATGATGGAAAAGCTAGCGGCTAAGCAACCTAGGCTGGTCAATCGCTCCACGCCACTGCTGCTTCACGACAACGCTAGACCACACACTGCGCTACAGACGGCTACTAAATTAGAAGAGCTTCAATTGGAAAGTCTAAGACATCCTCCGTACTCCCCGGACCTTGCTCCAACAGATTACCATTTTTTTCGAAATTTGGATAACTTCTTGCAAGGGAAAAAATTCAACTCCGATGGGGCAGTCCAAATCGCCTTCAAAGATTTTATTGATTCCCGTCCGACTGGTTTTTTTAGTAAAGGGATCAATGAACTACCTATGAGATGGCAAAAGTGCATAGAAAATAATGGTTCATACTTTGATTAATTAAATATATTATATTAAAAAATATTCGACTTTTTGTTCCTCCCATACAAAACGCCAATTTCATATGTAAGGACCTAATATTAGATTTTTTATAGAACATAAAAATATTAAAAAATTTGGAGGCAATTGTTTTCCGTGCAAAATATTTGGCTTGGACACGAAGTCCTTTTAGCCGAGCGCGCTGGCTGGTAGATGGCGCGCGAACATAATTAATAATAATATATCCAATGCGAAAAACTGAAAAATGTTTGTGTATTACTAACTAAGTACATGGACCAATTTAAAAAAAAATCATTTCTCTCGTACAAAAAAAGCCGAAAGCGATATGAATACGTAGTCAATGGTGTCGATTCTGTTGTTCAAAATGACTAAACTTAAGTCTTAACTTTTAGACTTTTAACTTCTAAAAGTCTTGCTATCCCTTTCTCATGTGCGCGGTTAAATAAGGATGGCAATATTTTTAGACCTGTCAAATTAGTTAAGTTTAGTAATTTTGAACAACAAAATTGAAACCAATATCTTTTTAATCTTCACACCAACCGAATAAATAGGCAGAGGTGTGACACCAGTCAACACTTCGCTTCGAATATATTATTTAAAGACCAACGTGACCGGTGGTAAACCCCATTCTTCGGGCACATTGAAATCCCCTGCTTTATCACTATCTAACCCACAAATGCTTAATACAGAAACAAAAAACAATGCTGCCCGGTTGATTTGATCCGTGATATGGTACATCTACCACGGAATCGATAGTGTTGGGAGAACCACTGGGGTCTTGAAATTATTACCACAGTTCATGTTCGCATGCCTCTTCTCCAAATCTGGTTTTTTTTCTTCGGACGACGAAGCGAATATAGTTGAACATAGCTGCTTTAGCACAAAAAACGGTCCTCTCCTCCTATGGCAATAAGAACATATATAAAAATATATCTTTCTTTTTCTTCGTTTTATACCACTAAGGTGGCACACAAGCTTACGGCCCTCTTGATGGTAAGCAGTCGTCGTAGCCTATAGCCGCTAGCAATACCAGGGATATCACTAACGAGTTGCCAACCGGGGCTTTTCAAGTATTTAAAACCACGTACTGCTTTGAAAGTTGACAATTAGCGTGTTCCTTGTTCGTTATTATTACGCCTGTGTCCTTATTAACTTCAAAATGTTCTTCTCTGTTGTGATTTTTTTTACTGGGACCGGCTGGGACTTGATGTTGAGGTACTGAAATGTACATCAACAAAAATGGTAATTCTATTGTGAGAAATCATTAAACTAATTTGTCAGGATTTGAAGTATTGCCACCCTGATCGTCCGCACACGAGAAAGAGATAGCAAGACTTTTAGACTTATTAGTTTAGTTTACAGAATCGACACCAATGTCTGCTTTAGTCTCATTTATTAGTATACGTTCAGTGTCCAGGATAATATAAATTTAAATAAGTAAAGGTGCGTAAAATACGTGTATTTCGGTTCGAAGTGCTTGCAAGCTGAGAAACAGAAATGTTATTATTTTCCTCAATTCCAAATTTGAATAATCGTATTTGGTTATGTTATGCCCCTTATTTGATGATGGCTGGCGTCATAAAATAAATAATGTAAAATTTTGGTAAGTACCTTTATTAATTGGCTTTAAGTGGTCATCATAATAATTCAATTCAATGTTTTGATTGTTTCGCAATGAATAATTACTATTTCTTCCATCTATGTGCTGAAATAAAACAATAGATTTTTAAACAATGTCGTCTATGAGGGGTTCCTGTGTCCTATGAAAGTGTACTACCTATGGGCGCGTGCGACAAAAGGTGCGACACTAAAAATGATAAAAAAATTAGGAAATTATCAAACAGCGCCATCTGTCCTAAACTAAGCAAAGCTTTTATTATGGGTACCAGACTACAGTGTTATACTGCAATACATTTTTGTAGTAACTTACCAATCACTATGGTCACACCCTGAAGAAACATTGCTCATAGGTCAAAATCAGGAGCTAGGCCAGTAAAAGAAAAAGAAAAAATCAATAAATCATTTTCAATACACCTACCTCGGACTTTTCTTCATCATCTTCTCTGTCTTGCGAACAATCTCCATAGCTCATGCTGAAAGAATAGCACAACATGGTTTGTGATGATTTTTTTATACCACTAAAGTGGCAAACCAGCATACGGCCACGACCTGATGGTAAGCGGTAAGCCTTCGGTCGCTTGCAACACCAGGGGTATCACTCGCGCGTTGCCGACCCTAAACTCAGAGTACATAATAATATACTGTGATGTGATGATATAGAGGACGTCATATCACACGTCCCGTGAGAATCGTGAGAACATTTCCTTTTCCGGGATAAAAGAGTTGTGTATTATAATTTGTCTTGCTATAAACTATCTTACCTTTGCTCATCAAAATCCTTTATTCCAAGAGTTTTATAATAGCCCAATCGCTTAGTAACGGAGTCACTAACATTGTCTGCAAATTATAAGTTATTTTTAGTGATAAACAAAATAAAAAAATATAATGTGAATCTGAAATAAGGATATTTTTTCTCTTACAATGTTGTTCAGTTATCGCTCCTTGGGCCACACTAACTGCACTCATGAGACCCGACAAGAGATTTCCGGTTGGTTGTTTTGTTTTACGTCGGACTCTTTGACGTAATCTTTTCAAGGTTGTACCGTTTCGAACTTGTTCTGGAAAAAGTATTTTGTGTTATCGGTTTATGGAAATTCATTAGTTATGTCTCTGGTCGTCTCTCTCTCTCTTTTTCCTAATTATGGCAATCAATTGACAATTTTTACCAGTCTCGAGTGCATATACTTATCAAGATTTTAATTCTTAAAAGAGTGCAAGAAGCACTAATATGCCAAGTATCATGTATTCAAATGCATATGAGACAGACACAGAGAGAAACAATCCAGGGCAGTAGCAGAACGCAACATGCCTTTAGGCCAGAGGGAACCTATTAAACAATTCACACAATGGTCATATTGTAGCATTATTTCCAATGTTCCATACGTATATCGGTCATGAAATGAAACTTTACTTATTGCACAAAATGACACCGAAAATAGACACTAAAGATCACTATAGCACAATTTACCAAACACTGGAAAAAATTGGCGCCGTTCATTGCAACCTCATGTACATAAAAAAACAAATGAAAAAGGTTGACACCCCCTACAATTCTCTAAAATTCATAGCTAGGAACACTCTCAGTTACGTCAACTTTGAAACAAAAAAAAATCATATTAAGTTCAGACACAAAGATTCCCACTTATGATCTCTTTTTGCATCTGGGGTTAAAAACACGTCAACTTACTCTGTAAAGATTTTTCCTCTAATATAGCCGACAGTTTTTCTATACATTGACAGTTTTCTTGATTGCAATTACAGCGCTCTTTATTTGGGTTGCGATCCAATTGCAAGTTACTCAAGATATTTGACTGAAAAGTTTTGAAGGATTTAATATCGATTCTCAATTCAATTGACTGCGAAGAAATAAGGACTTATAATTTTAGAGAATCTGATCACAAATCGTCCAGATACAGTAACCTATTTAAAAAGTTAACCATCTGGAGCTATAGCTTCCACTGAACAACTCTTAAGATGCTTATATTCAAATTTAGATAATATTTTACATACCTAGCCGGTATTTTATTTTTGAGCTCAATTATTATATTATTTTTGAGCTCGATTATTTAGAAAATAGGTATAGAAAGAATTACCTCAGCTACCGACTCAGCCTTCTTTACTTCTTTGGTTTGCCATTTAAATTTCTTCAAAGCATTGCTGATTGCACTTTCCGAAGATATTTTCTCCACAGCGTTATCTTTATTGTTTGCACCCCATTGTTGTTCAGCTAAGTATGCAGATATTCTATAATTTCTAGCATTCTCTATGGCTTCTTTTTCTGGACACGGTTTGCTCTCGTCGCAATTTTTCACCTCGAGAACAATTTCTTTTTTTCTGTTCTTAAAGTTTTTATTTTCATCTGTACCAATAACATCAGAGCTATAGCAGTCAGTACAAGGGATTAAATTTACTTTAAAGTTTTTCCAGTACTTAAACCATAGATTGCTTAACTTTTCAAAAGACTTGTGGGAGTCATTCTTGTTTGTGTCTATTCTTTTTGAGGTATTTTTGTCTTTTCTCGTTATATTGTTAGCTTCTTCGTGGTCGAACTCTCGGTTTTCATTGTTATGTCCTTTTTTCTCTTTTCTTTTAGATATCATTTTATCTCCAAATTCTCCATGATTTAGCTTGGGATCCTTTGAGATGGTTATGGAACGTGAACAGCTAAAAAAATTACTTTGTGCCCTTTTTATTCTCTCATTTTTGACGGTTTGAATCTTCATGAAAATTCTTTGTTCTGCGCTTCTAAGTCTAAGAACTCTTTTACATCTAACTCTTGGGGTGGGACTTGTTGTATCAGTAACATTTTCACGAACAACCTCAGTAGACTTATATTTTTTTCTAAGCCTCCTTAATGGTGATCTAAGTAATTTCTTTGGTCTTAAATCTTTGTTTCTCTCTCGTGTACTTCCTTTAAAGGAAACATTAATTTTAAATGGTTTTCTTTTCCTTCTTTTCGGCGTTATGAAAATTTTCAATCTATGCAATAGCCTCTTTCCTATAAAATATTTGTTACGTTTAAATTTTCGAGGCTTGCAATAGTTAATCGTGGCAGTTGTAACGATACTTTTGTTTTTGTTTTTATTAGTATTAGTGATATCTTTCAGATGATTATTTCCCTTTGATTTTGTAGCCATGTCGTTATTAAATGAACACTTCATACGTATGGTATCATTCTTATTAAATTTAGATCTCTTTTGTTTCAACATTTCACTCCTCTGTTCATTAAAGTTACTTGCAGTATAATTATACGATGGAGGATTGTTTCTTTGCTTTAGTAATGGTGTGTTATGTGAATTCTTGGGAACATTTTTAATGTAATACTGGTTTTTATACTTTTGGGGAGAATCTTTCCTATCTTGACAAACATCTTTACCAACTGAGGTACTCTGGAAGATAAAGAAATTGTTTTTATTTATAATAATACGTCAACTTCCATAGTTTATTTTTTAATCCTAATCGACACTGCTATAAAACAATGCTGTAATCTGAATCTCAGTGTAAGCACGGGATACTCTACGTACATAAATTCAGTAATTTGTCGCAAGATTTGTAATAATGATTATTTTCTACTTAGATTAAACTGGATTCTGATACTGTCCTTACTGGGTTAGTATCTAGGTTTAGATCCCGAATCAAAAGTGGATTCCTCTTAGAACTCTCTAGTCTATCACGACTGCACCTCGATATAGATATTTTTATTAGTGGATGATTTGAGAAAAGCTAAAACGTAAACTTACATTTTCTCCAGAATATGTTGGAGCCGAATCTTCATGAAAATCACTATCATCGTCTGAAGATCCTCTAAAACACGTAAACAAGGGCTTAACACATACAACATACGTCTGCAACGCATTAAGGTTCGGTATTTCACTAGGAAATATCCAACTAATTGCTTTAGGTACGTTGTTTAACATCTCAAATCTATCTATATGCACAATGAAATTGTCTGCTACGAGCCCCTCTGAAAAATGCTGTTGAGTATATAAACGTCTCATTTATCTGCTTTCGGATTGAACTGCTGATAGGTCTTTTATTTATTTATTTGGTTATACCAGAAGTATCAATTAATTTAAACATGTGGACAAACCACGATTTTTCAGGAGAGACAAAATAGTTTGTTTTTATCTGCCTGTAACTTTTTAATATCTGATCCAATTTTAATTATGTCAGCAAATATTTACAATTTCCTCTTATTTCATCCTTTATATTATTATTATGTAACAAGTTTTCACCAAAATTGCCCTATTATTTTGTAACAGTACATACTTTTCTAAGCTTTCGTCGCTCAGGTCTCCATAGTCCTTAGGCGATAGGCATATGGTACACAACTGTCCAATATCTGAAAAGCAGCTGCAGCAATACATTCCGGGACAGTTCGGGGTCTTGCATCTGAAACAAACCTAAATTCTAATGAGAGTAAACAACAAAATGAGATGACGAAGATTATGACTGAAACTGTGACACTTTTTAGATGGAATTTTCACTTTCTGTAAGACCTACAAACGGACGAGAGTTCCCTTAACTAAATATGGTGCCATTTCTGTTGTACAAAATCACAGAACCAAACTAATTTGACAGGACTAAAAAGTATTGCCATCCTTATTTAAACCCGCACTTGAGAAAGGGAAAGCAAGTCTCTAAGACCAGTCACTTGAGTTTAGTTTTGTAATTTTGTCCAACAGAATTGGCACCAGTGACTTGCTATTTCTACAAACAATAAAATTCGTTTTTATAAAAAATTGCTTCGTCCAAATAACAGAACAGTCGAAATTTTAAGTCATAATATAAAAAAGAACCAAGAAGAACCAAAAAACAATGCATTAATAGATCTGTTAACCTTATCAACTTCGTATCAGCGTCGAACTTTTTTCCGGCCATTCCACAGAGCAAGCAATAAGGTGTTTCATATGTCCCCAACAAGACTTGAAGCCACTTGAAACTGAAAAGTTTTTACAATATATCTTGGAACCGCTATAAATAATCCTAAAATAATCATTAGCCCGTCGGCTTTTACAGGAAAATGCTAATAATTGGGCATCATAGATCAAAATCAGAAAATAATGTATTAGGTTTAGACCCTAATAATCACGTATGAAGGTCTAAATTACCACGGATCAATCACCAATCTCATAATTCCCTCAATTGCAATCAGTCCTCTAAGGACTTTAAACGAAAACGCAAGAAATGTATGGGAATTAAAAAGTTTTTAATTATTTTTTTTATAGCGTTAACAATTAGAGATAGTAACATGGCTACCAGTTACAGGAATAAAGCTTTAAAATACCACCTACTGGATTTTATCGTTAAGCCATCTACGAAACGTATGCTTTGCTTCACTAGTGTATAAGTAATCTCTGTGCAATTTCCTTCTTGAAAACTTCATGAAACTTGCTATTAAAAAGAAAGGCATTATAAATCAGTAGCAACCCATTTACATGTTTATATAGGTGTCGTCCGTAAAGTTCATCTTCACGAATTGAAACCAAAATGGTCCCAAACTGTGCTTTCTACTGCGGATATGGAGGTAGAATGAGCGCTTACTAGGTATACCCTTGAGATACCATTGTGCCAGTAAGACTTCCCAAGGTAGAACTGAATGGGGTGAAATCAAGTTGGATGTGAAGAGCGTTTTGCAGAGTTAGGGAGTCCTGGTATTGCCGTTATATATTGCCGGCTTAGGATGCACTAACGTATGCGGAACCTGCGGCCGGGTCTGTCGATTTCGTATCGGCCTTCTTAGCCATGTACGGAAGTGCCGCAATATTTGACGCTGCTTAAATCATCTTTCATAAATGTAAGAGGCCTTGTGATGATGATGATGATGATGATTGCCGGCTATTGTAACCGCTACCATAACCACTAAACGTAAGTACTGTTGTGATTAATTACACCAAGTAAATTTTTGTGAAGGAAAACCAAGTTGATCGTCAACGTATGTGAAGCTACTAGCACAGCGTATCCTCATGGAGCACTGGCAACCTTACTTACCGCAGAAACACAACACTACATCAAAGTAGTGTTATTTGACTGCGGTCTTCTGATAGGGGGTGGTACAGTCTTCAGTCGGACGTCTCTAATTTTAATGGGAAAACCCACGGATTATCCCAATTCGCACTACCTCTCTTTTTAGAATCGTCTGTAACTGTTCCTTACCTTGTGTCCTGGACAAGTGATTGTAGAGCCAGACAGCTCTTGCTTCGGCCCGCTCGGGTCGGTAGTGGCGCATAATGATATGTCGTAGACGAAGACCATACGGCTCGAAAAGAGCAAAGAACCACAGGAGAAATATCAGGATCCCTAGAAAGAGAAACATTCAACTTAAGATCATCTTCTTAATAAGATCAGTCAAGTGGGGAAGAAAAAACGCACGTCTCCTAAAACAAGACAAAAAGAGCACTACCAGATGTTTCAATCATATGCGGTGCCGCCTAACTGGGGCAGTACCTACAGAAGTAGTAACAGAAGACCTCAGTCTTTCTACAATGTAGTGTTGTGTTCCTGCGTGTGTAGAAGGTAACCAGTACTGAATTTGGCTAACCACTCTAGTTTACGTTAGGGGACCAAATAATCTTCCTAGGATGAATAAGAAAGAAGCGTATAGCACTATTTTAATATTTTCTATAAAATAATGATGATGATGTCGACAATCATGGATTATTTAGTTCTAACTTACCAATTTGTGAATATCTTCTAAAATCTGGTGGATATGGCACTGGTAGGCATGATGTTGGGGACAGTACTGACGATTTCAGCGGAATGTTCAGTGTTCCAACCAGGGACCTTAGCAGGCTTGCCACGAATCCTTTTCCTGATACTTGTACTCCGGTGTTTTGGATTCCAGCTGAGAATACAACAATTAAAAATAAAGCGCTTTTAGATAATTCGATCTTGACCAAACTTACATATTGTTTGAAAAAAGTTGAATAAAGCTACCTGGTAGCATAGTCTGGAATCTTCCATGGTAGCGAATGGTCATCAGCACCCAGTACAAGCTATAGTCCGCTATCATGTGTATCAGCAGCTTGAGCGTGGTGATAACCATGAACACGGCTGATCTGCTCAGGTGCACCTTCTCAGAGGACACTAGACGAAACGATGTCGTCTGTGAATTTGTATCAAATGTAAAGTAAATTGTCTTTTGCCTGCGTTTTCATTCCATAAAGTGGATATACAATAGGATAAGAAATTACAGAAAAAACACTCTTATAGTAGTCAGGACTAGGACAATGTTATGACATTATTGTTTGGACATCGGTCGTTAAATGACGTGTGCAAATTTGTGGGATCAGACGTCTTAAAGTTGTTGAAAATTACATCGACAGATTCCGTTACATTGATAGAAACATACATACATACAGGTGAAGCTTATAGAAGCGTGACAAAGTTACTAATTATATAATTTTTGTTTAAAAACGTGTTATTGCCAAAAAAATTTAATCAGGATAAATTGTAGTTTTGATTCTTTGATTTTAAACTTGTCTATTAATCAAAGTTTTGATTTCTGAAGTCACCTGCATGTCATTGAAAGTGTTATAGAAATTGTTCTGACGTTTCAAAGATTGGAGAAACAAATAGGCAAGCACATAGACAATAAAAAATGCTTTGGTAAACATTCACGTCAATATATGATTAAACAAGCTATTTCCAAAATATTTCAATTAAAAATTTCTAGAATAAATTTAGATTCTTACGGTAACATATTTAGCTCGTTCTCTCCTGTTGAGCGGCAGCACCGTATCCCTTCCTTGCCTTTGCCGATTTAAATCCAGTTGCCGTAACTCTTCTGTGATGTATCGGTTGTCAAAACGGGAACGAGTTTCGTACATGTGCTGATAGTATTTGGCTCTGAAAAGCGACATACACTAGATGAAAATTGGTAGGCTTATATGTCACTAAAAGTGAGATGGTAAAATTTCTGGTTTCCGTCTGAGCAAATAATTTGTTTAAAATATTGACCACGGAACCCCTGGCCATATTGCCCTAAAATTACAGCCACTCACTCCCTAATTAAAAATAAGATAATTATAATGCCAACCATTCCAATATTAAAGCCAGTCTGATCCGCGTTTCCGTGTCACTTTTCTTGGGTTATACAAATTCATAGACATGGTTTCTTCAACAAACGGGTTCAGCAAGAAATACACCAATGGTATGGTAAGCGCCATTTTTTTTAAGACCACTAATGTGGCGCTCCTTGTGGTGCACTGGCAACCTTACTAACCGCACAAACACAACACTACATAAAGTAGTGTTATTTTACTGCGGTCTTCTGTAAGGCGGAGGGTATAGTCCCCAGTCTGGCGGCTCCAATTAAAAATGGGAAAACCCACGGGAAAACCCAAATCGCCCAACTTCATTGGTACAGGCCGGGATTCGAACCTGGGCCCATCAGATGACAGGCCGTTGCTTCAACTAAAGGCCACCACGGCTTCAAGTACATTATACATGCCATTACTTATAGTCCTACGTGGAACTTTACCACGTTTGTCAACTAGGGACAGTCTACGATACCTGATATTTACCCACCTGAATATAATTAAGAGCAGAAAGAGGCTCGTGACGCACGAGCTCCAGGATAACCAGGTCAGAAGTGGATCAGCGCGGTTCCTGATCTCGGTAACGATTCCCGCTGCGGCCTGACTGGCTGAACGACTCGCGTTACTACTGAATGAGTACGAGTGGTGGATGTGTACTTCTACGGAGAAAGTTGCTTGCACACGCTCCACAAACGTTTTCAGCTCTGAAAATGAAGTCTCTATTATGATGATGTATGAGAACGTTGATGAATGTGAAATTACCAAAAGAGGTGTGCAATAAAAGAAATGGCGCTTTATAATCTCTGCCTATCTTGAAAAGGGTCTTAGTGAATAGATTTTGCACAGTTTCATTTATTTAACTGAATAGTTAGACTGAAATGGATATAATATTAGGTCATCTAAAGCGTATCATACCATCAAAAAGAAACTGCTCGCTATAGAATCTGTCTTGTTTCTATGTGAATCAATCTTATCTCAAATGCAAGTGACAACCCTAGTATAACAAGCGTCCATAGGTTACGGTACCCATTTATCAGGCGGACTGTATATTGTTTGTCTAATTAGTGGTATAAAAAACAATACATACTCTTTTTAACGGTAGCCATAATGCCATCAACACATCCAGCGACAGAACAGAAGAAATTGTAAGGCTTTACGCTAGCACAAGACACCGGTGCTGCATAAGGCACATTGCATGCCGAAAAGTTTGGTCCAAGGTATTTTTTACAATTATCGGCACCTTCTTCCAATGCGTGAACGCATCGGTCGTATGGAGTTTTGAGTGTTTTGTTGATAAGCTTCGCTGTAGCTTCCAGCCAAGTTAACGACAAACGTATCACACTTTCTGGAACAACAAAAAATACTTTATAAAGCTATTAAAAAAATACCTATATTCAAAGACCAACAACTTAGTACTGAAAATTAACAATATAGTAAAAATTCAAAACCAAAATATATATTTAACGAGTAAAAATTATATATTTTAGAACATCTTCAATAAACAAGTATTCTCTGTTGGCTTCTGCACTAGACCTAAACGGTGTGGCTGGTTCCCTATATTTAAACAAACTGAACTCCGCGACTTGAGCTGGTATTTTTTCCTAATTTGCCCAGTAATAAGGGATCTGAATTAAATTCCAGCTAAGCCAATCGGCTGTTTCATCTGTGTATCTTTTGACTCCTACATTAGTGGTAAAAGTAATGCTTTCGTCATCTGTAAATCCTTACCAACGCTCATGACGAGTCTGTGTACAGTTACTATTGTCTTCTTTATCTTCACAGAGACCTGATTCAATGTATCCATCATAGGTTCCAGGGAATCCTTCATCGCGTTCAGCGGTTTTTTTATTGCTTCTGATATTTGGCTGACGCTTGTCTTTATTTGCTCCTGCAGGGACAATACCAGATGTAATTTAAATGACTCTTTGTGTGATGTTAATTTAATTGAATTGTCTGTATTTACGTTTAGTATATTTTTTAAATTCTTTAAATAGGTCGACGCCTAGTTCAAAAAATGTGCAACGTAAGATTTTTTTGAAAATGTTCATAGAATTTAAGCACATTTAAAAGAAAGCAAATAATGGTACAAAAAAAATTCTTTGTACCCAATATCCCTGATGATACCCGTCATTGTTATCTGCTTGATGTGTTGAATAGAAATAATATTATTGTTGAACATGTAAAAATAAAAAATAAATCGATTCTTTTATCACCTGTCGGCAAGCCATGGATTCGGATAACACTTCGGAGTTCTTGAGTGTGTTTGTTGCTGGACCAGTGAGGATCAGAACCAGGGCATAACACGTCAGAGAATATCTTCCTACTCTGGAGAAGAACTGAGGAATCAACAGGAACACCAGGCATCTATGTGCAGGAAATAAAATTATTAGGATTGGCTTTATACCATTTGTTCTATTCGTCCACAGGCGAAAAGGCTTAACTTGGCAATTATGTAACTCAGTAGCGTTAACAAGAACTTTCGACTACGTATTCGTTTAGTGCACTCCGATTGTTGCATACGATATTGGATATAGAAATAATTGAAATGCCAACATACCTAATTCTGTAGCTAAAAGCGAGGCCCAACGTTAGTAACACACCTATGATTGAACTCATCACAGTAGCATGTATTAAGGATATAGAGAGCTGAAAGACAAAGAATATGAAAAATATATACGTCAGAATTATTCCTCCGACGAATCCAACTACGCTTTTCAAAACAAAGTTTGGAAAAGTCTGATCTGTTTTCAGATAAACGAGAAATATAGACTTCGCAGATCCTTCAGGATACATTTTCTTAAAAGTTCGCGATATGCGTTTCTGTGTATCATAGCGGTAGTGCCTCCATTTTTGCGACCAAGTCCTCTGCTGGGTTTGTGAGCTCGCGAGCAATGATTTATTTTTTTCCTTTTCATATTTCAAGCGGCATTTTTCTATCGTTCTTGCCTTCCATAGAAGGGCAAAGTACGCCATTAATATTTTAATTTTGTTGGTGATTAATATAAGCCATAGTCTTGACGTTTCATCAGATTTGAAATCGACAACCCTCGTTTGTAGAAAGTTGTTTGAGCCTCGTATATTCTTTAAAAAACATTGCTTTTTATCTTGTCACAGAAAATCACAAATCACAGAAAGACATTAATCAACAGTGTTACGATTAAAAAAACAGTGAAATGTATAGACAATTCACTGGCCAGGTTTATCATCATCTTTTCAAAAATTCAGGATGATCTTGAAACCATAAATTTACATATAAAGTTCCGGTGTGCGTGTGGTTGTCATTCTTCTTCTCTTTTTTAACAATTGGATCGTTTTTCAGTTAGGTAATTGAATTTGATATTTTTTTGGTTTTGTATGCGTTAGGTTTTTGGGATGGATCTTGATGATTTTAACCCGGTAGGTGGCGCTGTTACCGAGCTACATTTTTTAGGGTTCCGTACCCGAGGGGTAACCAACGGAACTCTATTACTAAGACTCCGCTGTCCGTCCGTTCGTCTGTCTGTCAGCGTATCACATGATCCGTAATAGTTATACAGCTGAAAGAACTAGTATTACGATAATAATTGTAACCAAAAAGCTTTATGGAACGACCATTTATTAACACAAAACAGATTAAAGTATTTACAAAAAGCAGAACTTAACCTACCTACTTATAGATAAACGATCTGACCCAAACCAGAATCATGCGGGAGACAAAGAATTATAGCAGCATTGCCGTGTTGGATAGCAATGCTGATTCTCTGAGCGAGATATGTTCCAGCACGCCTATCACAATAGGTCTTACGTGACGTGAGACTTCCTTATAAAGCTGAAGAGTATCCGGGCCCCAAGGACCCAGAGTTCGAACCGCAAATGCAGAAAATATTAGGTCCTTACATATGAAATTGGCGTTTTGTATGGGAGGAACAAAAAGTCGAATATTTTTTTAATATAATATATTTAATTAATCAAAGTATGAACCATTATTTTCTATGCACTTTTGCCATCTCATAGGTAGTTCATTGATCCCTTTACTAAAAAAACCAGTCGGACGGTAATCAATAAAATCTTTGAAGGCGATTTGGACTGCCCCATCGGAGTTGAATTTTTTCCCTTGCAAGAAGTTATCCAAATTTCGAAAAAAATGGTAATCTGTTGGAGCAAGGTCCGGGGAGTACGGAGGATGTCTTAGACTTTCCAATTGAAGCTCTTCTAATTTAGTAGCCGTCTGTAGCGCAGTGTGTGGTCTAGCGTTGTCGTGAAGCACCAGTGGCGTGGAGCGATTGACCAGCCTAGGTTGTTTAGCCGCTAGCTTTTCCATCATGGTTTGCAATTCCTGACAATAGACATCAGCCGTAATAGTCTGGCCAGATTTGAAAAAACTGTAATGAACAATACCGGCACTAGTCCACCAAACGCTTACAAGTAACTTTTTTGGGGTTAATTTTCGCTTGGGGCAGGATTTGGCTGGCTGGCCAGGATCTAACCATTGCGCTGAGCGCTTCCGATTATCGTAAAGAACCCATTTTTCATCACAGGTAATGATTCGGTTTAAAATACCTTCATTATTGTGCCGGTTTAGTAATGTAACGCAGCAGTCGACGCGCGTTTGCCGGTTTGTTTCAGTCAATTCGTGAGGTACCCACCTTTCAAGCTTTTTAATCTTCCCAATTTGCTTCAAGTGAATTAAAACAGTTTTATCACTAACATTGCAGCCTGCAGCTAACTCGAACGTGGTTTGCGATGGATCCGCTTCCACAATAGCCTTCAACTCTTCATTATCAACTTGAGTCTCAGGCCGTCCACGGGGCTTGTTCTGCAGGTCGAAATTTCCAGAACGAAAACGTTGGAACCAAAAACGAACTGTGTTTTCTTTTGCAACACGACCGCCATACACATCATTCACCCTTCGAGTTGTTTCCGCAGCACTAGTGCCACGGCGGAACTCGTACTCGTAAATAATGCGATATTTAAGGTTTTCCATTTTGTAAAATGAGTGACGTAAACAGAAAAAAACAGAAGAAAAAAAACAAATGAATGACGATCATCGAAGCACAAATACATGAGTCTATAGCTGTACAAATTTGAATTTGGAATTCCTTACCAAAGAGGAGAAATTCGTGATTAAAGTGGCCAGTACGAAAAACGCCAATTTCATATGTAAGGACCTAATATGTGCCTTGGACCAATACATGCATATTCCGGCGCTTGAATAGCAGCGGCACCGGCTGCCACCGAGGTGCCAGGAGATGAGACGGAGCCAGGGCATCGAGCTATCGACACAAGTTGCATCACAAACCAAGCGCCAACCTATCATAGCAAACCTATCTCCACGGCACCAACGACATGCCATCCGGCTTTAAAAAGATTTATAAGTTCAACTAGTAACAAAATTGGAAGAGCTCGGACACAAGAATTCACTACTAATTATATTTTGGAGTGCATACCTTACCTTCTGGGTTTTACGCTATTCTAAATTACGTAAAGCTATGTTAATATAATAGGTACCTCGGTATTGAATTAACACGGTGATACGGACGGTGCCTAACCAAACAAAACATTCACCAAACGAAATTCTTTCGAAGATCAACATTTACAGAAATACGGATGATTTCAAAACACTGCATACTTTTTTTCTAGTTTACACGTGCCTTGACAAATATTTTCCAAGAAGTAGGAGTGTTGCCATTTGTCAGCTTACTTCTTACATATACTAATCTATGCTATCAATATTTATACGTCTTTATTTTCATAGTATTGTATTTTGTTTGTAATGAATAACCCAAGAACTGCTGGTCCGTTAAAAAATATTTTACCAACAGAATGCCATATTATCTCTGAGTAACAAAGGCCAGGTATTATATTATTGTTGCGCGAGGCATTCGTGGTACATAAGCTAGTTTTATTACAGAATTGAGTTTAAAGTCTCCTTTTTACTCCCCTGACAGGTGACATTGTCACGGTCCACTCCCTCGCAATGCTCCTAAAATTGGTAATGCTTGCAAACATCACGCCTATTAAGTGCTAACAATATTTTTTAATTAAACTAAAAATAATAATATTTGTTGACAATACTTCGTTTTATTATATACATAATCAAATGGTGTTAAATCTCATTCATAATAACTCAATTTATGGGAAAATCTCGTCAGCTAGCAACACTTGTTGCCTTCATTCAGAGATATAAAGCATGATCCAATGAGCCGAATTGTTTACTACCCACCGAGACAAAACGCATACAAGTCGAGTTTTAATTGTAAATTCAGTTAAAGCCGTGTGTCTAAGTAAAATATTATGTTAAATTAAATGTTACGTTTCTGATCGCGATCAGCCGCATCTCAATCATGTTGAAAATATTATGGTAAGTCGTTTGTTTCAATTAAATATGTATTTTTGAGCTCTGAAGAATTTCTCGGCTGACTCAGTAATCCCTGACAAAGAGTAGCTGTGACAGAGTGAAACATTATTCTAAACTCGGGCAATACCGGGTATAGTAGCTAAACCCGGTATTGCCCGAGTCGCAGCTGACACTTTATCCACACACAACCCAAGATAATACAACCGCTATGCACCCAACCGAGACCAAGCTCCTCAAACGAGGTTAACTGCGAAGGAAAACATCGTGAGGAAATCTGCATACGTCTGAGAAGAAATTCAATGAACTATGTAGTGCCTAAGAAGGCGACGGACTCACCAACTGTCACGTTGGCACCAAATTATCTTACGTGGAAAGTGGGTGTTCTAACACCTCTGCCTTGCTCTTGAAGGACTTGAAGGCGTGAAGATATGTGTCAAGTCTTAAGTACAGATTTTGATTAGGAACAAGTTTTTTATCGGGCTATAAAAACAATGATACGTCCCATTTCTTCCATTCCAGGGTATTGCTAGGATTACAAAACGCGTGCGCAATATTATGGAGAAACGACAAGTATTATTCACATATAGAAGAGTATCACTATGCGCCTGAAAAGAAGCCGATGTCGAAAGCCATAAAAGGCCATGGAACGATGTATGAAGTCGCAAAGGATGAACATACACCTGATTTTCGTGAAACACAAGACATGCCACCAACTTTGAAAACCTATGCACAGAGGTATGCAGAGCCCTTGGAGGTGCACAGACCATACCGATGGTCTCCTCCAGACAGATTAAATTATCAATTGATCAGTGGTTTAAAATGGAGCAAGAATCTAGTAAGATGTCGTCAATTTTATTAAAAAATATGAAGGATATTAGAACACTTAAAGATTAAGCAATTGCTTTAACTGTAGTGATATTCACTAAATTTATATGGGACCACCCCTAATCCCATAACTAAATGAAAATTAATATAAAGTTATGTTTTTTATACCATCAAGCATACGGCCCACCTGATGGTAAGCGTCACCGTAGCCTATAGCCGCTAGCAATACCAAGATTATCACTAACGCGTTGCTAACCCTATTGTTGATGAATACTCGAATACTGTGCTAGCAGCATTACTGCTAGCGCAGTATCGTGGAGCACTGGCAGCCTTACTAACCTCGGAAACACAACACTACCTCAAAGTAGTGTTCTTCTGTAAGGTGAAGGTCTTTAACCACAAGACTACCACGGCAGGGATTATTAGTTCAATATTTATGTAAGAGTGTTTAACAGATTATTGAATTTTTGGCTAACAGCTATATAGTGTACAACGTATTTATTTGGCAGTCATGTTTTTCAGGAAGATTATAAACACTACGGTTGTTACGCGTGCACTGTTTTCAAACGCCTGCGACCCTTGGCTGTCGGGGCCGTTATCACCAGCAGGCATATACTAACTACAGCCTCATCTACACACCTAATCTTGAGATATTATAGAAATTTTAAGTCATTGAATAATATACTCGGAGCCTGGTACGATATCACAGATAAATTTAATGCAAAAGAAGCTTCAAAATGGAACACGAGTTACTATATGACACCGGCACGCATTCACTACCATCCAAAAGTGAGTGATATTTTAATATATTTATATTTTATTTGTTTACTAGCAACCCGCCCCGGCTTCGCATAGGCTTACACAAAACCGGAATGAATGATATATACCTGGCACACAAGCGTAGGGATCTCCTGATGATAAGCAGATACCGTAGCCTATAGCCGCTAGCAATACCAGGAGTATCACTAACGCGTTGCCGACCCATTTGTTGATGAGGACTCACTGTGCTACTATGCTATAATATTGAAGCATTAAAGTAGTGTTATATCTTTGTTTTATAAAAAATGTAAAACATGTCGTATTAGGAGGTCAAACCAAAAAGTACCAATAAGTGGAGGGAGCTTCAACAACTGCGACAAGTTAGTCCTAAATGAAAGAAGAAGAATCTCTTATTTTAGTTTTTTATATGTATTTTCAGTTTACGTTACCCTCCGATGTCAATATATCCCATCCGGTACCATGCATGTTTGACCTCTCTGTATGGGCAGCAACCTATCGATTCTTCTATGAAAACGAGGATAAGCGAGCCATATTATGTCCTCGCGGAGGTTCCACTAAGTAAGTACAAATCAATAGTATAAGTCGTATTGTAGTCATTGCTTTGATTATACTTGCATTGGTACAAAACAAAAGATAGGTCTGATCAGAGACATGTCATGGTCTGATGCTTTAAGTGTCTAAGAAACATGTGACTTCTAAAAGTATTTTCTTAATACAAGCTTTTATTCGGTCATCAAGCCCTTTGATATGATAGCCATAACATAGGTGTTAATGAAGACATTATAAATTGCCATCTTAGGGCAGCCGCCATATTGGATTAAAAATGTTTTTATAGTTTTTGTTGTTAAATTTTATAGTTACGTGAGAAAATATTCTAAATTATTTAAAACTGTTTGTCAAATAGCTAAATCAAAATATATAAGTAATGAAATAAGTAATTCCGATGATAAAATAAAAACGGTTTGGAAAGTTATTAATAGGGAAACGGGAAAGAATGGAATTAAAGAAAAAGTAAGCACACTTAAAATTAACGAGAATCTTGTGTCGGATAAGTTAGACGTCGCAGCAGCTTTTGAGAGCTACTTTGCCAATATTCCGTCCGAAATTACAAAAAACCTTAGCTCGTGTGCAAATACAGCCGAAGGCTTACTTAAGAAATCGTTTAATAAAGTTATTCCAGAGTTTTACTTTCGACATGTAAATGCAAATGATATTATTAAAACATTTAAAACGCTCAAAATTAAAAACACGGAAGATTTATGGGGACTTTCGATTAAAGTTATTCAAGCAATTCTACCAACGATTGCTCCTATACTGGCAACCATTTTTAATACTTGCATTGATCAAGGAATATTTCCTGATTTAATGAAATATAGTAAAATAATACCGATTTTTAAGGCGGGATCTAGAGAAAATCCTTCTGATTATAGACCAGTATCAATACTGCCGGCTTTGAGTAAAATATTTGAGAAAATTATGTTAAATCAAATGTTAGGTCACTTTAATGCGCATAATATATTAAATGGAGACCAATTCGGTTTTACTAAAGGTAGATCTACAAGTGACGCGGCGGCAAAATTACTGAAACATATATTTGAAGCATGGGAAAGTTCACATGATGCCCTAGGTGTATTTTGCGACCTATCTAAAGCATTTGATTGCGTTGAACATAGTACGCTACTGCTCAAACTAAAATATTATGGTATCCGCGGAAATGCCCTTGATCTTGTAGCCTCATATTTGTCCGGTCGTCAGCAAAAAGTCGGTGTCGGAGGCATAACTTCCATAGGCACATTAATAAAAATGGGAGTTCCGCAGGCTTCAATATTAGGTCCTTTCTTATTTTTGGCATACATAAATGATCTCTCACTTGTAGTGGATAATATCTGTGACATAGTCTTATTCGCGGATGACACGTCTCTGGTATTTAGAGTGAGCAGAAAAGACAAAGAAATGATAAGTCTAAATGAAACGCTAGCATCCGTTTCTAAATGGTTTGACGCCAATAACCTAGTTTTAAATTCAAAAAAGACAAAATGTATACGGTTTTCTCCTCCAAACTCATCGCAGGTAGACACGAATGTACAATTAGATGGCAGAAAACTTGATTTAGTTGATAACACGATTTTTCTAGGTCTAACACTAGATGCAAAATTGCAGTGGAGCTCTCACATTGAGACTTTGTCAAAGAAACTTAGTTCAGCTGCGTTTGCCATTAGGAAAGTCAGACAATTGACAGATATTGATACTGCAAAATTAGTTTACTACGGATATTTCCACAGCCTCATGTCTTATGGCGTGTTATTATGGGGATCTGCGGCGGATCTGGATACGATATTCATTCTACAGAAAAGGGCAATCAGGGCAATTTTTGCAATGGGTCCCCAAGAATCGTTAAGAGATTTTTTTAAGAAAATTAATATTCTCACGTTACCGGCTCTTTACATCTTTGAGAACTTGTTGTTTATAAAAAAGAACATTAGAAGTTTTCAGTTAAATTCAGACAATCATAATATTTATACAAGAAACAGAAACAAAATTGTGGCTCCTAGGTTTAGACTTACAAAAGTAAACAAATCATTTATGGGAAACTGCGTCCGCTTTTACAATAAAATCCCACAATCTATTACCGAATTGAATTACGATAAGTTTAAGACTCATGTCAAAAGAGTTTTGATAAATAAAGCCTATTATAAAATTAATGATTATGTAAATGATAAAAATGCTTGGAATATATAGACTCACTCTGCACAAGTGGCTCCCCGCTCCTGGTAATTGTAATAGTTGGAATATGTATTTCATGAAAGCAGTGACAAAACCAACTTAGTAGCTTTCATTTTGATATTTGTAATTTCATACCAATGTCTAGAAGAATTTTGTTACAAATTGTTATATAATGATTGTTAAATGCAAAAAAAGACAGAGCACTGAGTTTCTTGCCGGTTCTTCTCAGGTGGCTTTTTTTCCGAACCGGTGGTAATTTAGACCTTCATAAGAGCCTTATTAGGGCCTAAACTGAATAAATGATTTTTGATTTGATTGATTTGATTTGAAAATGAGGCATTTAGATAATCGCGCAGTGTACCAAATTTCAGCTCAATCGGACACTGAGAAATAAGTCAAATTTTACTTGCAAGATTTCATTATACACACACACACCGGACAGGTGAATCTAAATAAAATCTTTTAGAGGCCC
This sequence comes from Falcaria lacertinaria, assembly GCA_951449985.1. Lineage (NCBI taxonomy): Eukaryota > Metazoa > Arthropoda > Insecta > Lepidoptera > Drepanidae > Falcaria > Falcaria lacertinaria. The sequence goes on along the minus strand of OX602130.1, from coordinate 5,249,758 downwards.
CGAATTTCGCCGCTGCCCGAGACACTAGCTCTTAGTGCAGCTGTGTAAACCCAGCGCCGGGCGTGTGCTTACTGAAATAATGTTTGTTATTTGCAGGAGATTCAGCGTTTCCTCATACCCCTATGCTAATCAGTTGTCGGCCATAGTCGGGTATCAGTTCATCAAATGGTGGAAGCGGCAGCCTACGCCTTTTCACCGATATGTATTCCGTACCACACGAACAATGGAGGAAGAAGGACCTTGTCCAAAGGTAACAGTGCTAGGGCAAAAGAAATCACAATCCGTTCCGAAAAAATCATTTAAAATACACTAAAATACTCCTTTTTACCGTCGTGGTGGCCTTGTGGTTCAAAGCCCGGCCTGTACCAATGAAAAACTCATTGCTAAGCTTTAGTTATATAAAAAAATGCGTCTTGAAAATAAATTTGTTGTTCGTACTTTACCAATGGCATGAAAATATTAAAATGTTCCTAACACAACAACAAAGTAAAATAAAATGAATACAATTATATTATTTATCCATGCATATTACATGTATACGATTAGAATTTAATATTTATCAGTGATTAATCACGCCATGAGCTTAAAATGAGAGGTAGGGCGAATTTGGGATCTCCCGTCGGAGCCGCCGCGCCGTTCTGGTAACTGTACCAACCTCCACCTTACCTTACAGTAGACCGCAGTCAACTAACAATACTTTGTTGTAAGTTATAAGTGTTTATGCGGTAAGTAAAGCTCCAGTGCTCCACGAGGATACCCTCAGCTAGTAAGTATTGCTTCTAGCACAGTGAGTCCTCTCAACAACGGGGTTGGCAACTCGTTAGTGATACCCCTGATATTGCCAGCGGCTAGAGGTTGCGGTGACTGCTTACCATCAGGTGGACCGTATGCTTGTGTGCCACTTTAGAAATAAAAAAATGCCAAGTGCGAGTAAGACTCGCAGTACTCGCACCTCAGTGTGCGAGTCCTACTCGTACTTGGTTCTGTACTAAAAGCAAACCAGATTTAATGAAAAACTTAACATTGCGGCTCGATCTCTAGGCACGTCTATGGCACCAACCTCAAATAGTATGTTTTGGAATATTAAATTATCACTTTTTAGGGATCCGTACTTTAAAAGCAAAAAAGAAACCCTTATAGGATCACTTTGTTGTCCGTCTGTCTATCTGTCTGTTAAGAATTTTTATCTCAAGAACGCGAGGAGTTATCAAATTGAAATTAAAATTAAATACCCAGGTCTATGGTCGCTTTCGGCTGTAAAATAATCAAACCTGTAAGTCAATATGAAGAAAAGATATGACCGTTTATGTCGCAAGTTTTCGCATATTTTGCGATATCACAAGGGAATCAAAAACCTATAGGGTACATCCCGTTGACCTAGAATCATGAACTTTGGCAGAAAGCAGTGTCTTACAGCACAAGTAAAGAATAAAATCTGAAAACCGTAAATATGCAGTTTTTAAAAAAAATGCGAATTTATAAAAAAATATTCGTTCGTCAGCGACAAATAATGTCATTTGAAGTTCGCCTACTTTTAACCTGACCTATGAGTGTGTACGGAACCCTGGGTGCGCGAGTCCGACTCGCATTTGGCCGGCTACTTTAAATACTGGTTTTATTTTATTTGATTTACGTCACATTACAGATCGAGTGGGGTGCATTCTTCTGTATCCCAGGCCCGTGGTTCGAACTTGGGCTAGATTCGGGAGCATCGATGCATGTATCCCATTTGAACAAGGATAAATGGAGGAATGACGGATTGATCGGCATGCAAAGTTTGACGATGAAGCTACGATACGAGCACCAAGTCTACTACTTTAGCGTTATTGACGCTCACATAGTATTAAATTTCATATTCGACTCGTACATGGGCCGGTTGCCCTATACATTCCTGGACGCAAGATTCGAGGATACCGAGTGGAAAGCACCCAGGCCGAAACCAGGGGTTTATATACCTTGGAACTATCCGGCCGGTCATGCCAATCCGAGCAAATTGCATGACTCTGAGCACTGGACATTCCGATATTGGCGATAAATACAAAAACATTGAATATATTATTATGTATACACATAGGTACGTATACTACGTATATCACGCCTCCTCGAGAGTCAAAAAAGCTTTATGGAAATGGCATTTAAAGAAATTATTGTAATTTCAATAAATGGTTTAATTTATACATCCTAATTCGTTTCCTTGAGGCCCAAAATATGCTCCTCAGCTTTTTAAGGAGGTCTCACGTTGGCTGGTTGAGACCTCGTAAGAGGCGTGCTGGAACATACTTCACTCAGAGAATCAGCATTGCTATCCATGCATGATTCAGGTACAGTTTTAGGTCGGATCTTTTATCTATAAAGGTTTATAAGGAACGGTTTATAAGTCGCAAGTCCGGCCCCATATGGAGTACTGCTCTTATCTGTGGGCGGCGGCACCTGGACGCCAGCCTGCGCCTTGTGACTCGGTGCAAAGGCGCGCTATAAGAATTGACGATGACCCCAAGCTTACAACCGGCTTATAACTACTAAGTCTGAGGAGAGATTTGGCCTCCCTGTGTGAGTTCTACCTGTTGTACAGCGGGCAGTGTTCTGAGGAATTGTTCGACATGTTGCCCACGGCATCATTTTACCACCGTACCCCTCGCTAACGGCGGGGAATTCATCCCCACACATTTGAACCAAAATGGATCCGAACTGCGCGGTTCTAAAAGAACTTCCTCCCACGCACCATTAAACTATGGAATGAGCTCCCCGCCCCAAAGGAGTACAGTATGGGGTTCTTGAAGAAAGGTGTGAAGAGATTTCTGAAGGGTCGGCCCCCTTGGTGATGCAAGCTCCATAGGCGACGGTAACTACGTAAATATACACTGCAACGTGCATGCGTAGTTTTAACCGCCGGCGTAACTTCGTGTTCACGTGTACTTACCTATTTTATTTGATCTGAGTTTAGCAGCTACTAAATCAACGTCAAAAACGTGGAGGGAGGGATACGGTCGGTGCCAAACCAATCGAAACACTTTTCTCACTCGCAGAATCAAATTCTTTCGAAGATCAACATTTCTAGAAATACGGATGATTTCAAAACAATGCATACTTTTAGAGTTTACACGTTCCATGACAAAGGTTACAAGAAGAAGCAGTGTTGCCTTTTGCAAGCTTACTTTTTACGTATTTACTAATCTATTCTACTTAGCCTTTGCTGTCCAACTGCTGGGCAAAGACATCCCCTTTTTCCAGTTGCTTCGCTTGGCCAATCCGCATAGGACTAGGATTTGATGGTGGTTTTAGCTCAGAAGTTTTCTGGCATCCGGCAAACGTGGCCGCCCAATCCCATTTTAGTTTGGCGGCTATTTGGGTAACGTCAGTGATCCCGGTTTTTGAATGCAGATCTTTGTTTCGGACTCGGTCCGTCAGCTTAACGCCGAGTATACTGCGCTCTATTGCTCGTTGGCAAACCCTGAGTATGGACCTTTGGCCTTTCGTGAGTGACCAAGTCTGAGCACCATACGTAAGGACTGGGAGAATGCTTATGTCCTCGAGTTTCCGCTTCAGTGTTAGAGGAAGGTCAACCTTCATGTGCTCTTTCATGGACCAGCAGCTCTTACATGCATTGTCAGTGCATCGTACAACTTCTGCAACTTTTTTTTGTACCACTAAGGTGGCACTCAAGCATACGGCTCACCTGATGCCGTCATCGTAGCCTATAGCCGCTAGCAATACCAGCGATATCACTAACTAGTTGCCAACCCTGTGGATGATGAGGAGCGTGCTAGCAGCATTACTACTAGCGCAGCGTATCTTCGTGGAGCACTGACAACACTACATCAAAGTAATGTTATTTCACTGCGGTCTTTTGTAAGGCGGTACAGTCCCCAGTCGGGCGGCTCCAATATAAATGGGAAAACCCTCGGAAGATCCCAAATACCACCGCTGTACAAAAGACCGCAGTGAAATAAATATACACATAATCAAATTTATCACGTCCAATCTCATACTTAATAACTGAATTTATTGGAAAATCTCGTCAGCTAGCAACATTCATTGCCATAGTTCAACCATATAAAGCATGATCCAATGAGCCGTATTGTTTACCTAACCACCGAGAGAAAAGTTGATTTTTACTTGTAACTTCAGTTATAGCCGTGTCTCTTAGTAAAATGTAATATTTAATTAAGTGATCAGACGCATCTCAATAATGTTGAAAATATTATGGTAAGTCGTTTGTTTCAAATAAATACTGTGTTTTTAGAATTATGAAGTAATCCTCGGCTTATAGATCTGTGATAAAGAGTAGCTGTGAAAGAGAGAAACATTGTTCTAAACTAGCTACAAAACCCGGTATTGCCCGAGCAGCAGACATTTTTGCCAGCCACCACCGACACCAAGCACCCCAAACGAGGTTTACGGTGAAGGTAAGCATCGTGATGAGACCTGCATACGTTTGAGAAGAATTTCAAGGATGTAGAGCCTCATAAACGCGACGGACTTACCGTCTGTCACGTTGGCACCAAATTATTTCTGGCTTAAAGTGGGTGCTTTCCTCTTCCATGAATTGAAGGACTGAAGATTTGAATGAGTTTTTGACGGGCCTTTAAAATCAATGATACGCCCCATTGCTTCCATTCCAGGGTATTGCTAGGATTACAAAACGCGTGCGCAATATTATGGAGAAACGACAAATATTATTCACATATAGAAGAGTATCACTATGCGCCTGAAAAGAAGCCGATGTCGAAAGCGATAAAAGGCCATGGAACGATGTATGAAGTCGCAAAGGATGAACATACACCTGATTTTCGTGAAACACAAGACATGCCACCAACTTTGAAAACCTATGCACAGAGGTACGCAGAGCCGTTTGAGGTGCACAGACCATACCGATGGTCCCCTCCAGACAGATTAAATTATCAATTGATCAGTACTTGGAAATGGAGTAAGAACCTGGTAAGATGTCGTTAATTTTATAAAAAAAATAGTCTATAAATATACTTACAAGCAATTGCTTTCACTCTAGAAATTTCACTAAATTTAAATGGGACTACCACCCCTAGGGCTTCAGAACTAAAATTGAAAATTGATAGAAAGTTTGTCCAGAAACGTTGGAGTATCAGTGTAGGAAATATTTTAAAATACCAAGCATATAAATAATATATTTCATTTTATGTAAATATTTAATCGTTTTGTTAATTTTGCTTTCAATATTTTGTATACTCCTGAGGTCACAACATACGGCTGATGGTAAGCAGTCACCGACCGTAGCCTATAGCCGCTAGCAATATCGAGATTATCACTAACGCGTTGCTTATCCTATTGTTGATGAGTACTCACTCTGCTAGCAGCATTAGGTACTACTAGCGCAGCGTATCCTCGTGCAGATCTGGCAACCTTACTTACCACAGAAAACAACACTTTATCAAAGTTGTGAGAGAGTATAGAGTATATGTAACAGTGAAAGAGTATTTTAAGGGTCGGAATCGCGCGAGCGATACCCCTGGTGTTGCAAGCGTCTATAGGCTACGGTAACCGCATACCATCAGGCGGCCCGTATGCTTGCTTGCCACTTTAGTGGTATAAAAAAATATCTGGCTAACAGCTAAATAGTGTAAAATGTATTTATTCGGCATTCATGGTTTTCAGGAAGATTATAAACACTACGGTTGTTACGCGTGCACTGTTTTCAAACGCCTGCGACCCTTGGCTGTCGGGGCCGTTATCACCAGCAGGCATATACTAACTACAGCCTCGTCTACAAACCTAATCTTGAGATATTATAGAAATTTTAAGACATTGAATAATATACTCGGAGCCTGGTACGATATCACAGATAAATTTAATGCAAAAGAAGCTTCAAAATGGAACACGAGTTACTATATGACACCGGCACGCATTCATTACCATCCAAAAGTGAGTGATATTTATATTTTGTTTATTTACTAGAAACCCGCTCCGGCTTCGCATAGGCTTACACAAAACCTGAATTAATTATGTATACCTGGCACACAAGAGTACGGATCTCCTGATGGTAAGCAGTCACCGTAGCCTATAGCCGCTAGCAATACCAGAGGTGTCGTTAACGAATTGCCAACCACGTTGTTGATGAGGACTCACTGTGCTAGCAGCATTACTACTAACCCAGCGTATCTTCGTGGAGCACTGGCAACCTTACTTACCGCAGAAACACAACACTACATCAAGTAGTGTTATTTCACTGCGATCTTCTGTAGGATAAGGTGGAGGTACATTCCCCTGAAGGGTGGCTCCAATAAAAAATGGAAAAACCGGAAATGGAGGTCCATTTCCGGTGGGTTTTCCCGTGTTTTTGGGTGGTGATTAAACACTGTAATCAGCTTAGAAACACTCATTGGTACAGGCCGGGGTTTCAACCTGGGCCCATCAGATGAGAGTCCGTTGCTTCAACCACGAGGCTAATTCAAAGATTACTCCTGGTATTGCTAGCAATACCAGGAGTAGCACTAACGCGTTGCCAACCCATTTGGTTGATGAGGACTCACTGTGCTTGCGGCATATCCTCATGACGCATTAAAGTAGTTATATCTTTGTTTTATTAAAAACTAGCGGCCCGCCCCGGATTCGCACGGGTAGACAATGATATCAAATATTTTGTCTACCCGTGCAAAGCCGGGGCGGGCAGCTAGCCAATGTTACTCAGTGATAGTGTAGCTTTCTACGGTGAAAGATTTTTTGAAATCTTTTCAGTAGTTTCGGAGTCTATAGACATTTATCAAATATTTTGTCTTCCCGAGCGAAGCGGGGGCGGGCAGCTAGTATAATATATAGCCTATGTTACTCAGTGATGATGTAGCTTTCTAATGAAAAAAGAATTATTAAAATCGGTCAAGTACTTTTTGAGTTTATTCGTTACATACAAAAATACAAATCTTTCCTCTTTATAATATTAGTGTAGATGTAGGTAAAACACGTCGCATAAGGATATCACACCAAAAAGTACTAAGTGAAGGGAGCTTTATTAGCTGCACCGACAAAGCAGTCCTAAATAAAAGAAGAAGAATCGGTTATTTTGGTTTTTTTATATATATTTTTTAGTTTACGTTACCCTCCGATGTCAACATATCCCATCCGATACCATGCATGTTTGACCTCTCTGTATGGGCAGCAACCTATCGATTCTTCTATGAAAACGAGGATAAGCGAGCCATATTATGTCCTCGCGGAGGTTCCACTAAGTAAGTACAAAACTGTAAGTCGTATTGTAGTGTTTGGTACAAAATAAAGGATAGGCCTGATGCTTTAAGAGTCTAGGAAACAAGTGAGTTGTAAAAGTATTTTCTTAATACAAGCTTTTAATCGGTCATCAAGCCCTTTGATATTATAACTTTAATATAGGGATTAATAACGACATTAAAAACAGCCATTCTACAGTAGAAAAATGACGGCTTTTAGATAATCGAACACTGTCACGGGAACCATAACTGTTATCAAAATTTCAGTTAAATCGGACACGGGGAAATGGGTCAAATTTTACTTGCAAGATTTCGTTACACACACAAACACACATACATACCGGACAGGTGAAACTAAATTGACGAGACCGGTGGTCTAGTGGTTAGTATACCTAACTGCTAAGCTAGACGTCGCGGGTTCGATTCCCACCGAGGCAAACATTTATGTGACAAACATGTTTGCCTTGCGTTTGGGTGTTTGGTATGTATTTATAAAAACTATATAAGTATTCTATCAGCTGCTGGTTCCCATAGTACAAGCTTTGCTTAGTTTGGGGCCAGATGGTACTGTGTGATAATGGCCAAGCATTATTGTTATTAAATAAAATCTTTTAGAGGCCCCGAATTTCGCCGCTGCCCGAGACACTAGCTCTTAGTGCAGCTGTGTAAACCCAGCGTCGGGCGTGTGCTTACTGAAATAATGTTTGTTATTTGCAGGAGATTCAGCGTTTCCTCATACCCCTATGCTAATCAGTTGTCGGCCATAGTCGGGTATCAGTTCATCAAATGGTGGAAGCGGCAGCCTACGCCTTTTCACCGATATGTATTCCGTACCACACGAACAATGGAGGAAGAAGGACCTTGTCCAAAGGTAACAGTGCTAGGGCAAAAGAAATCACAATCAGTTCCAAGAAAGTTATACTCCTTTAAAAAAAACAAGTTTCTAGGACGGACACCATTCTAGTACATATTGGTACGATTATTGGAAATTCCACCCCTAAGGGATAATCTGACATTATTTAAATTAAATCCATGAAAATTATACAATCAAATGAAATTGGTACTAAATACTAATGCTGTGGGCAAAATGTTGACTTATTCACTTTACCCGGCGTGCGAAGCCGCTGGCAAAAGCTTGTATAAAATATAGCCGCATGATACAATATACCTTATGGTATTAAGGTACTTAGATTTCTTTGTATATTAGTGAAATGTTGTTTTAAACCGGATCATTGGTTCCGGGTAATACTCGTTCACTGGCAAGATTTTACTTTCTGTGATGACTTTGGTAAATTTCTAAATACTGGTTTTATTTTATTTGATTTACGTCATATTACAGGTCGAGTGGGGTGCATTCTTCTGTATCCCAGGCCCGTGGTTCGAACTTGGGCTAGATTCGGGAGCATCGATGCATGTATCCCATTTAAACAAGGATAAATGGAGGAATGACGGATTGATCGGCATGCAAAGTTTGACGATGAAGCTACGATACGAGCACCAAGTCTACTACTTTGGCGTTATTGACGCTCACATAGTATTAAATTTCATATTCGACTCGTACATGGGCCGGTTGCCCTATATATTCCTGGACGCAAGATTCGAGGATACCGAGTGGAAAGCACCCAGGCCGAAACCAGGGATTTATATACCTTGGATTTATCCGGCCGGTCATGCCAATCCGAGCAAATTACATGACTCGGAGCACTGGACATTCCGATATTGGCGATAACTACAATATCATAATTGAATGGATTATTATGTGTAATAATATAGATACTAAACCACGCCAAGTACGTCGCCAAGACGTGGCAGGTAGGGGCTAGAGAGTCAAAAACATTTGATGTGCCCCTGACTGTAGGTTCTTATAATATATGTTTTTCCATCCACCAATTACATATCAACATCCCCCCCTGCGCCATAGCTTGGTGACGCTCTTGATTTTAAGACTTTATTTATTTTATTTGTTATCATCATCAAAATAATAATAATATATCAAAACTTGTCGAATTAGGACTCTTCTTTGAAGCCTTTTTTGGCAGCAAGTCCGCAGACTTCAAAAAAGTTCAGCATCAAGCTATTCGGATGCCTCGTTAATTTGTTTTTGGGAATTATATTAGACTTATATTTCTCTTTCTATTTCGTTCCAAACAAAACAAGATGCCGAAGTCGCACGACGCACTGAAAATGCTTGGAAAAGCTGCTGGTCCATGAAAGAGCACATGAATGACCTTCGAACACTGAAGCGGAAGCTCGTGGACATGTGTATTCTTCCAGTCCTTACGAGTATGGTGCACAGACTTGGTCACTCCACGAAAGTCCAACGGTCCAAGCTCGAGGTTTGCCAACGAGGAATACTCGGCGTAAGGCTGACGGACGGACCGCAACAAATATAATGCTAAATAGATAGAATTATGCTTAGGTTATGTTAACGCCGGTGGTCTTTGTCACGTGGTGGACTTTAGTGCTAAAAAGACAGGAAAAAACGATATACCTATACCTTTTTTATTTATATAAATCTATGTTCTTTATTAACAATGCTATTATTGATAGGCGCTTGAACGTTTCTTATAATTTCAATAAATTGTTTTTATATCCAAGTTCGTTTTATTTTTAATCCGAATAAACATAAGAAATAAAGGGAATCTAACAAGAAATACTATTTGGTCGTTTCATTACTGGTCAGATTAGAATACTCAGAGCAGAAATACTCAGACCATCATATAGCTTTAAAAACCATATTATATTAATTAGACGATTTTTCTCCTATTAACATCCTCTCGATCATTTAAAAGAAGTAGCAGTAGCTAAAAGCCAAACTACATTTTACAGTTAAAGTAAACGCGACTGACTGCGGTTAAACGGTGAGGGATTCTCACGAAACAGCGAAGTAAAAAAAAGACGGGACCCTGTCTATAAGGATTACAACGAGCAATGTAATGAATTTTTTTCCATAAAAATTCTACCAAGCCGCACTCATAAGTACGTATTGATTACGTACATATAGATAGTGCATTCATTATAAAGATGCATAAATGCTACTCAGTGTATTTGTATCTCTTTGCTACGACAATGTTTGGTCTTGCAACAACTTGTTGGGTTAATGTGGGCAATTCTGAAATATCGGGCGGATTTTCAGAAATAATTTTAATAAAGTGTACCGTTGTGCGTTGGACTCTGAAAGTCTCCAACGTCGAGGTATTAAGGCGACATCGCGCCTGGCCATCGCCAGGTACGCAAGTTAATGCAGATCATCTAACAAAGAAAGGTTGGACATGTTTTTGGGTAGATGAGGTATGAGTCCTGCAACTTAAGTACCTAAATATTCGAGATTGGCAGGAGTCACAGGCGCAGCTGAGCTGTTTTGCCTCGCGAAATATAGGGATAAATATTCACAGATGATAGCACATAAATGTTTGCACTAACGGAAATTAACCCCGTGCCCGTAACACCAGCGTAGCAGTTAGATCAAATAAAAAAGGTAGATGAGACCGCGAACAACGAAATGACGCCGGTTTTTTTTTAAATGTAGGTGTCGGCAAGTCGCCGTTTCTTGGTATTAACTATAAGTGTGTGCGTGTTATTGTTTATATGTACAATGCGTAGTTTTAAGGCATTGCCATTTCGTTGTTCGCAAAGTTCCATCTACCTTTTTTATTTGGTCTGAGCTGAGCTTAACAACTACTAGATCAACGTCAAAAACGTGCTGTCCTCACACCAAGAGAAGGCTATATACGGTACTAATGTACAAGACAAGGACACAGCTATAAGAAAAATTGTTACTTACCGCGTGCAGAGGTTTTTCACGTTTCGTAAAATACTTTATGTAACTTAACCTATCTTTTGGTTCAGCTAAGAGGGAGAAGTTACTTGTATGGCAGCACTTTACGCACACAGTGATAACTATCTCCATCAATTTCTAGGGCTCGCGGTACCTTAATCTATTAGTTACTCAGTCCACGTATCCATCATTATAGAGAATCCTACAGTGAGTCCATGAATAAATACTAATGAAGTTTGCAGAATAACCCAGTGTTATACAAACGTAGCAAAATACTTTTGTATTATGATCCAACGCCTGTACTGTAGTTTAAACTGTGACCGATCAAAGCGCACTTGTTGTGATAAGTCAAAAACGATACTGAAACTAGTATTTCGGTCAACTTCATCAAATGCATTCGAGGGTTTCAGCAATTTTCACCGGGTAAGTCTTTTATACACCAAAAGGTGACATAAAAGCGCAGGTGCGCCTTGAGGTGAGCGGTTCATATAGCCTATGGAAAGGACATCATCCATTTTGGTCCAAATCTGGCCTACGCATTTTTTTTGTATCCCACTGTAATTGATGGTATTTGAGTTCAAATATCTGAATTTTCATACATTTTGTTGAAAATAGGAATTCAAAATAACCAAAGCAAATGAAATGTCCTGTAATGTCCAACTTAGGTGCCATAGTAATAAATGATCAGACGGACAAGCTCAAACATAATATACAAAAAAATGCGTTGGCCGGCACTTTCAGATTTAGACCAAATCTCAATGAAACATGGATGATGTCTTTTGTATGGGTCAACCCTTAGTTATTCCTTCCTGGAAACTTTACTCACCATAGGAACTGTAAAATACACGACACACATGTTCTTATAAAGCTTCACGCGAACGTTGTACCTCAAGAGTACATAATATATTACGTACAAGTTGTATCATCTATTACTATCTTTCTAAACTTTTTACGAACGCATTTTAAATGAAAATCGCATTTTAAATGCCTCAAACGCCGCAAATATGTGTGCCTCGGAAGGGGCTACATATTTTCTGTGTTTGCGGTGGAGACCCTGGGGCCATGGGGTCCAGAGGCTCATCTGCTGTACAAGGAGGTCTCGCGACGATTGATTGAGGCCACCGGTGACAAGAAGGCTGGAACATATTTTGCGCAAGGGATCAGCATTGCGATACAGCAGGGCAATGCTGCCAGCCTTCTTGGCACCCTCCCGCGTGACAACAATTTGGGACAAGTGTTTTATTTATTTTATTTTTTTATCTTAGGTTTTTTTTTTTTTAATTTTAGATTGTACCATATATATTACCTATTGTATCATAATAAATAAATGAAAAATAATTTATTCAGTTTAGGCCCTAATAAGGCACTTATGAAGGTCTAAATTACCATTGCCAGCCTAATATTGAGAGGAAACACTGTGTACAGGACAAACAGTTTTACTTACTGCCAGCACGGCGTCGTATACTTTTTTTTACTTAGTAACTATGGAAACCTTACTCCCTCAGCGTAGCCAATTATCACAATAATTAGTCTCCCATTCAAAATAGGAGTTACTAAGAATTTTGAACAGGAGAATGTAATTGTAGGGTATTGGAGCTAAAATAAATACATATCCTTTTAAGATTGCTATGGGAAGCCACACGGAAATACGCGATAAGTCTTACAACTGTCAAGTTTTGTAATTCTATTGAAAGTTGTATTATTTTATTTCAGAATGTTGCTATTAGTTTTTCAAAACACCGTGCTATGTAAAGGAAAAATCCGCAAGTTTCCCGAAAACTTTGAGTTCGGTGCGACAACCGCTGCCTACCAGACGGAAGGAGGATGGTATGAGGACGGTAAAGGGCAATATATTTTATTTTATTCTAACTCACTTCTCTAAGTTTTAAGATACACTACTTCAGGGGACATCCATTTGCTGTGAAGTTAGCTCACCGTAGTTAACGATCAGCTATATACTCGGATGGTCTCAAAACAATAAACATGATAATAATAATGATGTTATTCTCATAATCCGCACAGGAAAAGGCCTTTCAATATGGGACATAGCAACACATACAGATCCATCGCCAATAAAGGACGGTAGCACAGGTGATGTAGCGGCCGATTCTTACAACCTTTACAAAAGAGACGTCGAAATTATGAACGAAGTAGGATTAGATTTTTACAGGTACAAAGAATATCTCTGTCTATCTAGTATCCTTCTTTATGTCTGTCCATTCATCCCTTGTTTTCACCATCTCGTCCTTCCTTGTCTCCTTCGTCTCATCATCGTTAGGTGGTTTCCGTATTCTATGGACGCCAAAACACCAAAAGAATCTCTAACGTTGATCTGCAAAAATCTCTTCATAACCTTTTTAAGATCCCAATGCACCAGGGCGTTATTGGGTATGACAGGGCTAAGAAAGAGTTTCAATGTCGACAGGTTTTCTATATCGTGGACCAGGGTTCTTCCTAGTGGCTTTACAGACAAAATAAACCAACTCGGTTTGGATTTCTATAACAACCTTATCGACGAAATGGTTAGGAATAAAATCAAACCATTCGTTACTATTTATCACTGGGATCTGCCGCATAACCTGCAAAAAATTGGTGGCTGGACGAATCCACTCATAGTCAACTGGTTCGTAGATTATTCAAAAGTGTTATTCAGTCACTTTGGAGACAGAGTGAAGCACTGGATAACGATCAATGATCCAAGGCAAATATGCTTCGAAGGATATGGGTCAAATACCAAAGCACCAATGTTAAACATGACAGGAATAGCTGAATATATTTGTGCGAAGAACGTGCTTTTAGCTCATGCAAAAGCGTATCATTTGTACGACGAACAGTTCAAGTTGAAACAAAATGGTAAGGTTGGCATTTCTATTGGCTGCAATTGGTTCGAATCAGCTTCGGACACAATGGATGACTATCAAGCTGCTGTGGATGCGAAGCAGTTTGAAGTAAGTACCTACCTAGCTAACTGAAAACTTAATAGAATACACACATGAGGCTTTGCCGAATATTATGGCTATCACTTTACGCCAAACATTTGCTGGGTTCAGGCAGTAGGCAGTAGTCATTTCATACCTCCAATCACGTTATATCCTACAAAACTTCCACATGATCCAAATAATAGAAGTGCACTCCACACATTTCTCATGAGATGATAAAATACCATTTCAACATTACAGTGGGGTCAATATGCACATCCAATATTCTCCAAGGCTGGCGACTTTCCCCCAGAGCTCAAACGCAATATAGCTGCTAAGAGTGCTGAACAAGGATTCCCAAAATCCCGTTTGCCAGAACTTACAGCTTTGGAATTGGCTATGATTAGAGGGTCCGCAGATTTCTTCGGAATTAACACATTTACGAGCAAGTTAGCATATAGGGATGCCTCGCTAGAAGGGATGTATGCAGTTCCTTCGTATATGGATGATATGGGAGCCGTACTCGTTAAAGATCCTTCCTGGACGCAAGCACAGTCGAGCTGGCTACAGGTATATCAAATAATTTACCATTTTAACTTCTAGATCTAATGTCTATACTTGCAGGTCCGGCTACTACAAATAGCTTTTGGGATTTTCTTTTCTAATTGCCAATCATGTTCTTCGTAGGTTTGATTGCGTTAATGGATACAGATATCATACGGATGTACATTGTACACTACCCGCTGAAAATTATAATGCTTTTTGGTTCTAGCTTCTGTTCTGCAGATCCTAAATACAATATAGGTACACATAGTTACACCTTGATATGGGAAATGTTGACCGTTGTGATTTACGTTACAGATTATTTATTATCTATACTAATATTATAAAGAGAAAATATTTGTATTATTTCATAATTAATAAATTCAAAATCTAATGGCCGACTTATATATTCTTTTACCAACCGAAAACTATATTATCACTGAGTAACGTAGGCTATATACTATTTTGCTACGCGACTTCGGTCGCGTAGCAAAATAGTATATAAAGGATGTTTTAGGAGAAACGAAGGGAAAAGGTGTGATAAATAGAGATACATGGTAGTGGAGTGAAGAAGTACAAAAGATCCTGAAAGAAAAGAAAAAAGGATTTAAAGAATGGCAAAATACTGGAGATGGTAACGAGAGTGTGAAGGAAGCAAAGAAGCTTCAATATAGGGAATGGAAGAGGAAGGCAAAAAAGACGGTGGCTATTGCTAGAGCTGAAGCCCAGGGGTTTTATATAACTCCTTAGATGGGCCTAGAGGCCAAAAAGACCTGTCCGCTTAACAAAAGCCAGGGAAGAAACGGCAAAGGATATAAAGCATGTGAAATGTATAAAAGATGATGCAGGAAAGGTGTTGTCAGAGGATGTTGAGATAAAGAAACGTTGGAAAGGGTATTTCGAAAAGCTAATGAATGAAGAGAATGCATGGAATGGTGTCTTGAAAGATGAAGTAGTGAATATCGGTCTGGTCAGGAAGATCAGTGACGAAGAAGTAAGGAAGGCAGTGTCGAGTATGAAGAATGGAAAAGCGGTAGGGCCAGACGATATACCAGTGGAAGTGTGGAAGTTATTAGGTAAGGATGGGTGCAAGTGGCTGACTTTATTCCTCAATAAGTTGTTGTACGAAGAGGCGATCCCTGATGAATGGTGCAAAAGTTCGCTAGTGCCAATTTTTAAGAACAAGGGTGACGTACAAGACTGTAATAACTATCGAGGAATAAAGCTCATGTCACACACTATGAAAGTGTGGGAGAAAGTGATAGAGAAACGATTGCGAGAAGAAAGTGAGATATCACAAAACCAGTTCGGGTTCATGCCGGGGCGCGGGACAACGGACGCCATATTTGTTCTCCGCCAAATGTGCGTGAAGTATAGACGTGCGCATAAGAACTTGCACATGGTGTTTGTTGACCTAGAGAAGGCCTATGATAGAGTACCCCGAACGGTTTTGTGGTGGGCTCTGAAAGAGAAAGGTGTGCCTGTGAAGTATGTGGAGTTAATTCGTGCTATGTACGAGCGATCAACTACGCATGTCCGCTCGGCTGCGGGAATCACCGACGAGTTCAGTGTCATGGTAGGCCTGCACCAAGGGTCGGCTCTAAGTCCGTACCTCTTCCTGTTGATTATGGATGCCTTAACATCGGTGATACAGGAGGAGGCACCCTGGTGCATGCTATTTGCCGATGACATTGTGCTGGTCGGTGAAGATGGGCTCGAGGTCCAGAGCAGACTGGTACAATGGCAACACAAATTGGAGAGTGTTGGCTTGAAAATCAGCAGAACCAAGTCTGAATACATGTTCTGCGATTTCGGTGGTATCTCCAATCCTTCGGCCATAACACTAGACGGAACACCTATACCAGTTTGCTCCGACTTCCGGTACCTCAGCTCGCTCATGCAAGGTGATGGCGATGTGGACAGGGCCGTGCAGCACAGAATTAACACAGGATGGATGAAATGGCGGCAGGTCACGGGAACTACATGTGACTCCCGATTCCCTTTAAAACTTAAAGGGAAAATTTATAAAACCATGATAAGGCCTGCTGTCATGTATGGATCAGAGTGTTGGGCCACTAAGGCGACGGATGAAAGAAGACTACATGCAACTGAGATGCGAATGTTGAGATGGATGTGTGGCGTAACGAGAATGGACAAGATAAGAAATGAGTACATTAGAGGAAGTTTGAAAGTAGCTCCAGTGATAAATAAGTTGAGGAGCAAGCGTTTGTCATGGTATGGGCTAGAATGCGGAGGAATGAAGATAACGTGGTAAGAAAGGTTTTATGTATGAATGTGGATGGGTACAGGGGTCGAGGTAGACCTAAGAAAAGATAGATGGACTGTGTGAAAGATGACATGGCCAGAAAGGAAGTGAATACAGAGATGACGGCTGATAGAGAAGTATGGAAGAGAAATACATATTGCGCCGACCCCAAATAATATGGGATAAGGGCAGGAGAATGATGATGATGATGATGACCGAAGTCGCGTGGAAAAAGCTAGTTAGTCTTAAGATTCTATTCTATGCAAGTAAGTTTCTATTCTATGCATACGTCCGCAGGAAGTTCCATGGGGATTCACAAAAGTTCTCGTGGAAGTGAAGAACCTATACGGCAATCCACCAGTTTACATTACAGAGAATGGTTGGTCCACGTCAGGAAGTCTGGTCGATGAAGACAGGATCCATTATTACAGAAGCTATCTAAATGCACTGTTAGATGCTATTGATGAAGGATGTGACATAAAGGGTTATAGTGCATACTCATTGATGGACGGCTTTGAGTGGATGCAGGGTTATACGTAAGTTTTTTTTTATACCACTAAGGTGGAAAACAAGCATACGTAAGCTGTTACCGTAGTCTATGGACGCTAACAACATCAGAGGTATTACTCGCGCGTTGCCGACCCGTCAGAAATCTCTTCACACCCTTCTTGAACCCCATGCTGTACTCCTTTGGGAAAACCACGGCGGGGAGTTCATTCCACAGTTTAATTGTGCGCAGCGTGTGTAAAAGTAGAATATCGCATAGCTTATACACTATACAGTACACAATACACTTAAAACAGGCGTTCTATGCTCCTTAGTTAGACCCAAAAACAATAATGCAGAGACTGAGTAACACTTCTCTTCCGCCTAGTACCCTTATCGGAGGACTGCCTATCGAATCGCTTTCGACAGCGTTTTCGTATCGATTTCGACATTTTGACATCCGAATACATACATTTATGGACTGCCACCTGATATGACGTCACGGTACTAGGCGTAGGAGACGAAAGGGTCTCATAACAGTAAAGGGAGCCATGCAGCACTCTCAACAACACACGGTGCTGTGAAAACCTTATTCCAATTGCAGGGAAATGTTTGGATTATACAAAGTGGACTTTAGAAGTCGTGACAGAACGAGGACCCCACGCAAATCCGCATACATCTACAAGGAGCTAATCAGATCGAAGACTTTGAACCCAGATTTCGAACCGGAGAGCTACGTTGTCGAAATACAGGACAGTCAGGAGAAGGAAAAAGATAAGGAAGAAAATGATGGCTATTAAATAAAATAATGTATCTATGTAATGTAATATACTCAAGTCAAGTTCCAACAAACAGAATTTAAAAGGTTTTTTATAGAAACCTTTTAAAATCTGTTTGTTGAAACGTGACTTGAGTAATACCATAAGATTATTTATTCTTATGGTAATACCGACGGCTCACGCCGACAAGATGTCGGTCTGAGCCCTTAATAAATACCTTATAGGAAAATAAAAAAGTACCTACCTACACGGTGTGATAAATGCCCCAGTAGTTTATAGGTACAGGGTGCCTCAAATAGTAGCTTACCTTACCTTTTAAGCCGAAGCTATTATTCTGATCAGTATGATAAAGATTAAAATGAAAGAAAATTACGAAAAGAAAGACATTAGTAAGGTAATTACTGATGTGAGGGCCCTCACTCAATCCTACATAGGTATTTATGGTATTTGCACGTAGTATAATAAATACTCTGAGATGGTATACATCATGCGGTGCAGTAAATCACTACTATCCAATTATTTACAAGATTTTTTTTTATCACCAATTTGGCACACAGGCATTCGGCCCACCTGATGGTAAGCAGTCACCGTAGCCGCTAGCAATACCAGGATATCACTAACGAGTTGCAAACCCTGTTGTTGATGAAGAATCACTGTGCTAGCAACATTATTACTAGCACAGCGTATCCTAGCGGAGCACTGGCAACCTTGCCGCAGAAATACAACACTACATCAAAGTAGTGTTACTTGACTGCGGTCTTCTGTAAGATACGAACTAATGCGTCCATTCCTGCACGAATTCCCCTGTCAGGCGGCTCCAAATTTAATGGTTAATCCCACGAGAAATCCCAATCCAAATAGGTAGGGCGCTACCTATCTTTAAGCTCATAAAGGTCACTACAACACATTTTGCGAGACACTGGAAAAAATCTCAACCACTCGGCCTCATTCCCGCCAAAAAACTAACCACCAACCCGCTCCTTTATGACAGTTCTTCTCTCTACGTAGTTAACACGCTCACTGCGTAACAGGCCGATATCGGCCTACCGCGGTAATTCAGCTAGTGCGGACGAAGAAACCTTTCTCCCTCTCGCTTGTGCGAAACGATTAACTCAGGTGTTTGTAAAAATTCGACAGAGACAAATATATATTTCATCTTGCGGTCAAAATTGTAGGTATTCCCAATCAAAACATAACGGCAGGCTTTTATCGTCCTACCACGCACTGACGGTGAAAAACATCCGCTGAGTGCGGCAGTGGGCCTATTTCGGCCCGCCCTCCCGACAGGCAGCTGGCGACCCGATACCGCACAGAGCGCGCGCCCCGCCAGTTAGTGTTGTGCTATCTAACTGATCTGACGTAGCCTTCGATATAATCAACGATGGCAAGCAATAAAAGAAAAATACAAATTTTGGAAAACAGAGTAATTCGCCCTGCAGTTATTGACAGCGATAGTGACAACAGTGAAGAAATATTTTCCACTAAGAAAAATAAAAAGAAAGAGAGAAGAGAAAATATTTCGACCTATGTTCTCTGGGGAAAGTTGTTCAGATTCACGAGTTCTGTGGTAAAACTCATAAATGGTTAATAAATCGCACGGAATTAAGAAAAAAAAATCATTTCAGAAAATCAAGTAAAACCTAAGGACAATGACCATGTCCTTGAGATGAGCGCGTAACAAAGAAATTGTGCAGGGTGCTACGACAGACTGCGTAAAACCTTTCATAGTACCCAAGCAAAGAAAAAGTTAAGAAAATAAAAAAATATTGCAGGAAATGCAACCAAAACCTTTGCGTAATATGTTTCCAAGACAGGCATAAGTAAATAAAAACATTTTTCAGTTCTTTTACGATAATTCTGTTTTATTTTCGATATCCCCTTATTTTTCTTTGTCCCATCTCTACTCAAAATACTATTTAGTGCGGTGGTGGGTCTAGAAAGACCTGCCACGCACTGGCGGAAATATGATTGGGGGCGCTAAAATGCGCCGTCCACCGCCCACCGCCGCACCAGATGAAGAATTATGATTTTACCTGCCGCAGTAAACGTGTTAAAAAGTATTTTGCATCAATTGTGCTATTTTATGCCTCTGGATACAAGTCTTTTTGAGAAACACCCCTTATTTATGGTTTCCAATTAGTTTGTGGTTTAGATGTAGCATCAACAACAGCTGTCAACGGTTGTATTGTCGTGTCTGTAACTGTAAGGTAGAACTTTTTGGCGGGCTTTTGAACAGGGCGGGCGAAAATTTTCTTTTTCATATTCTTATAATTATTTTTTATTTATTTCGTAGTGAAAATTAGTGTTAATAGTGTAGTTTTTTTAATATAATTGTAATATAGTCTACGTATTGGTAAGTTTTTATATTTTCCTTCTTGCTTAAAATGGAGATTGAGCCAGATCCCGAGCCACCAGACCCTCTCGCCGCTCTTATTGAAGCAGCTAATGTGATACAATCACAAGACGCAGCTCCCTTCCAGCTAGTTAAATATTCCAAAAAAATTGTAAAGCGAAGAACTTCAAAAAAACTTAACAATAAAATTAAAGATACTCTTTCATTTTCTGCAAAACCGATACAACTAGCTTTGTCTCAATCAGTTGTTGAGCGGGGTGTAGCAAGGGAGGCTAGGGATGATGACACAGCAAAGAGTGGATTAAATGGTACAACTTCGCAAGTATATAGAAAGACTTACAAGGAAACAGACCCGGGTCCCTACTTGGTCCACATTGAATTGATTGGCTCTGCATCTACCACTCTCCACCCCATCAAGTTTGGGCATTTTTTATACAAAAACAATTTTAAAAACATTTTGCAAGATGGGATTAAAAGAATTGGTAGAAATAGACTCTCTGTACAGTTTAAAACATGCAATGACGCAAACAATTTTTTGTTAAATGATATTTTATTAAAGCATAATTACAAAGGTACTATTCCAACATTTAATATAACTAAAATGGGGCTGGTTAGGGAAGTCCCAATTGACTGGAGTCATGAAGACATTATAAGGAATCTTAGCATTCCAGACGGCTGTGGAAAAATAATTAAATCAAGACGCTTGAGCCGACGCTCCATCTCCTCTGAAGGGGTTATCTGGATCCCAACACAGACAGTAGTTCTAACTTTTGATGGCCAGTCTCTTCCATCAAGGGTTTTCAGTCATTTTACATCTCTTCCTGTTGTTCAATATGTTTATCCGACAATTCAATGCTTTCATTGTTGCCGCTTTGGTCATACTCGTAATCAATGCAGAAGTATGCCTCGCTGCTTCAGATGTGGACAGGATCATGATGGCACAGGCTGCACATCTGAGGTTGTGGTTTGTGTAAATTGTAAAGGTCAACACTTTAGTACGGACAAAAAATGTCCTGAATTTATCAGGCAAACTAATATTAAAACATACATGTCAAACCATACAGTTTCATATCAAGAAGCTATGAAGATCTTCCCAAATACAAAAACCTCCTACTCACAAATATTATCCACTCCTAACCCTAATTATAATACTACATCTACCATGTTACAAAAGAATCAGACAGCAGTGAACTCATCATATCGTAAAACAGTCATTAGCAGCCCAAAAGTGAGGGCTTCACCACCTAAAGGGTTTGATCGAGCGGCACATGAGGGCATTGTCAACTCTTTTTCTATGCCTGCACCAAATAATGGCTGTGGGTATGCTACTGATAAGGAAGAGAATAAACCTGACTTTGATGATATAAATAAACTTTTGACTACACTTATAAATACAATTATGAATGCCAATTTATCTGACTCCGTTGCGCTACCACTTATTAACAGTATATCTGTTTCCATTTTTAAACTTTTCAAACATGGACACAATTCTGCAGTGGAACTGTAGAAGTGCTAATTCAAACAAATCTGACTTAATTTTTTTAATTAATAAATATAAACCTTTTATTATTGCATTATCTGAGACCTGGCTAAAACCAGAGTCTCATTTTGGCATCTCTGGGTACTCTGTGCTTAGAGATGACAGAGCAGATGGTTGGGGTGGATCTGCTCTTTTAATTAAGAATAATATATCTTTTACTTCTATATCTCTTCCTAGGTTAATTGATAACCACATTAATGTTGTTGCAGCATGTGTAAATAACATTTCTTTCATTTCTATTTATATCTGTAACAAAAGATCAACAAATTTATCAGCTTTAAGGAGCATTATGGAAGGCTTGCATCCTCCAGTAGTTATTTTGGGTGATTTCAACGCTCACCACACACTGTGGGGGGCTCCAAAAAATAACAGTCTTGGTTTGGGTGTGGTGGAGTTAATGGAGGAATTTAATTTGTGTATACTGAATGACGGATCGCCGACTCGTCAGAGAATTCCTGGGCAACAAAATAGTTACATAGATATCTCCCTTTGTTCTTCTTCTCTTGCTTCTCTTTTCCAGTGGAAGTGTTCACCTTTTTCCTATGGAAGTGATCATTTCCCAATAACTCTAACTCTTCCATCTATTTGCAGTGAAGTTCCTCCATTGGCTCCCTTACTTAAATATAGGCTACGGGATTGTGATTGGTCTGCCTTTGGCCAGGCTCTCGAGAGGGCGACTTCGACGCTGCCTGAATTAACATTGGAGAACTTAAAGTCTTCTTACACCAAGTTTACAGAATTGTTGACAGCAACAGCTGATCAGTATTTTCCGCTCAAAAACATTGCCAGGGGGAAAATTCCTTCCCCGCCATGGTGGGACAAAGATTGCACAGTTGCTATTAAGAAAAGAAATAAATCTGAAAATAGTATTAAAAATAATTTAGATATCAAAACATTTTTGGAGTACCGTAATATTGCAGCTGCGAGCAAACGTCTCTTTCGAAGGAAGAAAAAAGAAGGATGGCTACGTTTTTGTTCCACGTTGTCTCCTGATTCTCCACCTTCTTTAATTTGGAACAATATTAGACGCTTTAGATCCTCAAAGAGAGACATAACCCAATCCTCATTTTCACTAGATTGGACTGCCTCTTTTTTGGATAACTTAGCTCCAGAAACTGTACCGAACAACCATCAAATACCTTATCTTTATTCATATAGTTCAGCTCAAGATACTGACTTGAATAAAGCTTTCACGCTCTCTGAGCTGAAATTTGTATTGGGACAGGTTACAGATTCGGCACCGGGAAAGGATGGCATACCATATTCCTTTTTAGCTAACTGTAAAGAACAAACATTGTTATTTTTTTTAGATTTAATCAACTTAATAGTTGAAACCGGTCACATCCCAACCTCTTGGAAAGAACATATTATAATACCTATTCTTAAGCCTCATAAAGATCCCTTACAATCATCATCATACAGACCAGTTGCCTTATCTTCAGTTTTATGTAAATTAACAGAGCACTTAATAAAAAATAGGCTGGAGTGGTACTTAGAACATAATGGTTTTCTTTCGCAATATCAATACGGTTTTAGAAAAGGCAAAAGCGTTGCAGACAATCATAGTATTTTCGCCATTGATATTTTATCATCATTTACAAAAAATGAATACACTGTTGGTGCTTTTTTAGATGTTTCGGCAGCTTATGATAATATTGATTTAACGATATTAAAACAGAAATTACTTAAACTTCATGTACCTAATAAATTTGTTCATTTTATTTTTAACCTGTTCTCAGGAAGGTCTATTTATCTTAGGTATCCTGGTACAGACCTTCCACCGCGATTTATTTGGAAAGGGGTGCCACAAGGCTCTGTTTTAAGCCCACTTCTTTATAATGTTTACACTCATGATTTAGATTTGCATCTTAATCCTCATTGCTCGTTATTGCAGTATGCGGATGATATTCTTGTATATTCTTCGAATTTGGATATTAGTTTGGCAGCCGACAATATCCAGTCATCTTTATCAAATTTATCAAACTGGTTCACCGTTAATAACTTATGTATTTCTGTTGCCAAAAGTTCTATAGTAGTATTTACTCGGAAGAAAGTTGTACCTGAATGTAAAATTATGATAAACGATTTGCGTATGCCCATATCCAACGAAGTAATGTTTTTGGGAAGAAAGTTTGATAGCAAATTCAATGGAATACCTCATATAAATTACGTAATAAGTAAATGTGAGAAGAACATTAATATTATTCGTGCTCTTGCTGGCGTCTGGTGGGGTGCACACCCTTTTACACTAAAGTTAGTTTATAATGCATTAATAAGAAGCCTGTTAGACTATAGTTCATTCACTTTTTCTCCTGTGAGCAAGCAGGCACTACATAGATTAGACGCAATTCAATCAAAAAGTCTACGAATAGTTATAGGAGCAATGAAAAGTACTCCCATTAGTGCTCTACAAGTTGAAAGTTCGGATCCTCCTCTATTTTTACGTAGACAATTTTTGTCAGATCGTTATTTTTATAAATGTCTTCAGTTTAGTAGTCACCCAATTCATACAAAATTGCGAATTTTAAGTGAGTTAATTACAAACAGTAGTTTTTGGCGTAAGAAACCTGTCCCACATTTAGTTAATAGTTTCAGAAATTTTGAAAAGCTTAATTGTGATTCTATTGGTTTCCCCTGCTTTCCGTTATTCTTTTTTGACTTTTCATCTATAACATTTTCTCCTTCAGTATTTCTATCAACTGGTATAAGTAAAGATTCTTTTGAAATAAATGAAAAATTTGACACTTACTTAAAGGAACATTTTTCAGGCGCTCAGGTATTTTTCACAGACGCCTCTAAGCCCGACAGTGACTCAAATAATTTTGTTGGTGCAGCGTTCTTACAGTGGTCTAGTGGGGTTTTCAAATTGTTTAAATACTCACACTTATTTTCTATATTCTCTGGAGAGGGTATGGCTATTTTGGAATGCCTAAACTATATTGTTGAAAATAAATTTGCAGAGAGTGTAATATTTTCAGATTCTTTAAGCTTCTTGCAATCCCTTCTTTCAAACCCTTTTAAAAGTAAAAATTTTCATCCGATTAGCAGTATCGTTAAAAACGAATTACAGAAGTGCTCGGTCTTGGGCTTGAGGGTCTCGTTGACTTGGATTCCTGGTCATTCGGGAATCCGAGGCAATGAGATCGTTGATGAGTTGGCCGGCCTAGCTGTTAAGCAGGGTCGGTATGATCAACCTAAGGTATTCTCACAAGATCTGAGTGGACTAACCAGAGAGAGGTTGGTTCAGGAATGGAGCAAGCACTGGGCTACTCAATCTAAGGGTAGATTTTACTATAGTATTAATCCTGCTGTGTCATTGTCTCCTTGGTTTTCTAAATTAAAGCTCAGCCGAAAACTTGTTACAACCCTGGCTCGTTTGAGGTTGGGGCATTGCTGCTCGTCAGTACATTTAAAAACATTAAGGATAAAAGATTCCGCAATATGCCAGTGTGGTTTGGATGATGGAAGCATCACCCATTTATTATTTAACTGTCCATTATATGATTCTCTTTCCTTATATAATATCCTTGTTAAATTTAGAGCTCCCCTTCCCTGTGATCTATCATCTGTCCTATCCTTATGTAACAAAGTTTATATTAAATCTATTATAAAGTTTTTAGTATATCACAATATCACAATTTAAATATTTACTCATCCCTCCTCCTTCCTTCCTATTAAGTATTATTATATGTTGCCAAATGTCCCTATTATAAATGCATGACATAGTATTGAATTTTATGATTCCTTGTACTCGACACTGGCAAAAATAGTCCATGAAAAGGATTGATTGCCATATCGAAAAAAAAGAAGAAGAGAACTGTAAGGTAGTACAGTTCTGTTTTCCTTCAGAACTTAGAGCTTCTGTCAGAAATGTCAGAATAAAAAATCGCATCACTCAAATCAAATTTATTTTGTTTATGTGTCATGTGTCTCGCCGTATTTTATTGATAAATCACAACAAAAATGTGCGATTTAAATGATAATCCAATCAAATTAAGTGTAAAATGGAATGGAAAAGAGTTCGATATACCAGATTTTTCGCCGTCCGATTCTGTCGCAATGCTCAAAATTGCGATCGAAAATGCCACTGGCGTCCGACCCGATCGACAAAAGTTGCTCAACGTTAAATTTCAAGGTAATTAATCCTTAGTTTTATGTTGTCTAATACATCTTTAAAGTTTTACGCTTAGTTAATCCATGTTTATACTAAGTCCTAAATATTTTGTGAAACTAACCAAAAAAAAATACCGACACTAAGTTAAGGAGGCAACAACCTTATTTTGCCTATTTAAAATTCGCTCAATAATCGCCGTATAGTTGGCAGGTCATCACTAGGTATTTTAAAAAATAAATGTGAATGTTTCTATATTTGTTTTTAAATCACGCCAAAACGGCTGAACGGATTTTGACTAAACTTAGTATCGAGAAAGCTAGCAACCCAATACCAGACTTTATTTAAATATTATGATATTGAGTCCATTATTGTCCCGGACTGGCAAAATGCACAAGCAAACTAATGTGTTTTATGAAGTGGAAATGATTCATCATATCATCATAACCCTTATGTTCCTCATGGGGTAGGCAGAGGGTACACAGTGCCATTTCACTCTCAATTTACACACCTTTATTTCTTTTTTACATACATCTTTTCACACATGCCTGCTGGTTATGAGTACTTTTTATGTTATAATACATTACAATTCTAAACATGTTAATCAAATAATAAAATCAATTCTAAACATATAATCTTAACCTACCATAATATTATGAATGTGGAAGTTTGTAAGGAGGATGTTTGTTGCTCAGTCACCCAAAAACTATTCCACAGATTAGTATGAAATTTGGCATACATATAGTTTATAACCTGGATTAACACAGAATACTTTTTATCCCGTGAAAGTGTTATGTTTCTCGGGGATTCTATACTCATTGAGATGAAGTTGCAGGCAGGAGCTAGTAAGTAATAATTTATCTTGCAGGTAAAGTAGCCACAGACAACTATACGCTGGCAGAACTAAATCTAAAGCCGAACCTTAAAATAATGATGATGGGTTCCCTAGAGCAAGCTATAGAAGGTGCTATGACCAAGCCTGATGTTGGTGATGAGGTTGTCAATGACTTGGACATTGAGGAGGAGGAAGTTGATGTTGAGAATCAAGAGGTATTTACAGAGGATACTTTTATATAATGTTATATAGATATATGTATACACTTTATTTCACAACAAGATACAATGTATGATTGGAAATATTATTATATTCTATTGTAAAATTTGGCGGTATTATCGCATAGTAGCGATCTCTTCCAGACAACCCATGAATGGACTATAGATAATTTGGATTGGAACAGTGGCTAGTAGTGTACCACCATTGTTAATAATTACTATACTACTCAAGTATCTAGAAAAGAACAAATAATTAAAATAAGAAATAAATATTTTATACCTAAGCATGCCAGGGTTTGGTGATGGTTTAATACTGGCAAACTCTCAACATTTCACATAATATACATATTTATTATTAAAAGGAATTAATGTTCTATTGTTTTAAGAGATACATTGAAATGATTGTACCTGTAATGTAAAATAAATATTGCACATGACAGTTGCCACTTTTTTCCAGATATATTTAGCGAAAATCAATAAGCGGGTGAGAGATTACAAAATAAATGTTATAAATGAGCCTAGGCCTGGCAAAAAGCTTCTTGTCTTGGACATAGACTACACATTGTTTGACCACAGATCTGTTGCAGAGACTGGTAAGTTTATATTTTAGTATACAGAACCACTCCTCACTTACCTCAAACCAAGCATAAAATCAAAATAAAAAATCATTTATTCAGTTAAGGCCCTAATAAGGCACTTATGAAGGTCTAATTTACCACCATATAGGCTGTACTATGGGTACAGGGGATTAGTGTTCCTTCAGCTACAAAAACCCGGATTTGCTTAGATAAAATGGGCTGATGTTTTGGCCGAAGCTGAAGGATTTAAATGAAGGTTGAAAAGATTGAAAAGTTGGTGTGTTTGTTTTCTACATTTTTTACCCAATCTTGGAAATTAGTGAACAATGTTATCTATATTCATACAAAGATAGGGCAATTTCAACCAAAAAAACTGAGGATTTCCACAGATTCGGTTAATCGGGTGGATTAGATGTTGGTGTCGAATCATGTTGTACAAAATCACTAAACTCATTTGATAGTACTAAAAGTCTTGCTATCCCTTTCTCATTTGCACAGTTTAATAAGGATGGCAATAATTTAAGTCCTGTAAAATATGAATACTTTAATGAATTCGTACAACACAATTAGCACCATTATCACTGGCAAAATATATACAAATATAGATTGATGCATATATCTAGTTTAACTTTTTAATATAATTTTTTCCAGGCTACGAACTAATGCGTCCATTCCTGCACGAATTCCTGACGTCGGCGTACGAAGACTACGATATTGTAATCTGGTCAGCGACCGGCATGAAGTGGATTGAGGAGAAAATGAGGCTGCTTGGTGTCTCGTCACACCAAGACTACAAGATTATGTTCCATCTCGACTACTTGGCCATGATCACGGTGCACACGGCCAAGTATGGTACTATCGATGTAAGTGTTTTTTTATACCAGATTACGTCGAAGCAAAAAAGAAGGGTTATGATTTTAACAGTCTATGTATGTATGTATGTTTGTATTTACGTTTGCTCCTCCGTAGTGCCTAAGTTATTCTTTCGATTTTAATTAATAAGGTGTCAATCGATTTGTTTAGTGGCCTGGGTAACTTAGGCTAGATATTAACCGACTCCTACAATGGGACAAGTAGATTTTAACTTGCAAGGCCAGATTTTAACCGATTTCATTGCTTTTTTTACTGCATATTTTATTTTTTATTTTTTTCATAGTCAGGTTGCAGTTCTTCAAACTTTTTACTTGTTATGTATTAGCTTAACGCTGCGACTATGCCCGTGTAGGAAATTAATCTGGATCTTTACAGCAGTGCCATGTACCAATCCCAACTACAGACGAGATTCATCTAGATTCTAGAAGACATCATAAGGATAAAAAAAATTTAGAAAAAAATATATATTTAGAGTAGCCTGAACCGGCGGATTTAATTTGTTATTTTTTAAGAGTGAAATGGTGCTCTAAACTATCAAGATTCATTTTTCTGTATAAAATTCTCAATTGCATACTATCTTTTCGTTTCAGGTGAAACCCTTAGGCGTAATTTGGGGCAAATATCCCCAATACAGTTCGAAAAACACCATAATGTTTGATGATATCAGAAGAAATTTCATAATGAATCCCAAGAGTGGTTTGAAAATCCGGCCGTTCAGACAAGCACATCTCAACAGGGATAGAGATCGAGAATTGCTCCACTTAAGTACTTATCTACGTGACATAGCACAGTACTGCGAGGATTTCGACACACTCAACCACAAGAAATGGGAGAAATACAAACCGGATAAAAATAAAACTCAACATGCGGGTAGTAAGAGAAAAGCTGACGATAGTACCCCCTCTACGCCTAAAGAATGACGCTTGATTTGGGCTGAGACCGACTTGTGGATTTTATAACGCCTTAGTGTTGCCTCACTTCAAAATAAATGTTACGTTCGATCTTGACGGTTTACGCATATGTATTAAGAAAACAACTAGTGAGTTAATTCATTTACGCGGCATAACATGCGACAGGCGTGGTCGCTGATGTATAAACGAGGCAAGGACGACGCGTACCGGCTAGCGAGTGAGCCAGACGGTATCCCCGCCTTCAATCCACGCCGCACCGTTGCTATCTATAGCCCTAGCAACAATAACTATCGACTACGTATTCGTATCGCTTTAGCACATTTTTGTATTAGATATGTACAGCGCTGCGCCGGTGAAAAGTGGAACTAAAATTTGTATGAAAATTTTGTAATTTCTCGAGTTACGGTTTCGATTACGTAGTCGCAAGTTATTCTTGCTCCGGCTACTGGCGTCCGAGTTGACACACTAGCAGTATTCTTTACAGATATGTTTAGTAATATACCATTCAGTCAATATACTTTCACTTTGACAAGAGTCATCTAAAATGAACTCTAAATCTCTGCATTTAACATCCAAATTGATAAATTCTGAAGCGAGGCAATGCTGAAATTCAGTGAGAGACCCAATGACGATGGGTAACGTGTAATATTAACGTAAAAAGACTCAATTTAATGTTTAATGTGTTTTAAGGATATTGATATTACTCCAATAGTTTTTTTACCAAACGGAGGTACCTATTATGTGTTTACTTCAACGCGGAGTGTGAGTCTATGCTAAACGCATAACTGCGTAGTTTGCGTTAACATAAATTTTGTATAAAGGCTACCCTCTATACAGCTAGAATGTCTTTCTGAATCCATAATCTGAATTTATATTCCTAATTCAAACACCTTGCTTCACTCACGTGTATCATAAATTAAATATTCAAATGTAGAAGACGGGCGTTCCAGAATCCAGAATGCTTGTCAGTTCCATTTTGATAGTTCAAACTGAAAAAAAAAACGACGAAAGAGCAAACTGTGTGGAACATAATTTTATTTAATTCAAAACTTTTTGAATTTAAGAATATGAATTGGGATTTTCGATTCAGCAAGGCAAACAACTTCATACATCACGAATCACGAACGAAGAGTCTAAGATCAATGATAAAATCACATAAAACTAGTATGTACTGCGATATAACGAATAAACCATGTAAGTCGGTCCATAAAAATCGCCTTAAATCGCCTATGACTGAAAGTAAGACTAGAGCTTCATATGAAGTGTTATAATAAAGTAATGACGACATATTTATTTATTTGCAAGGTATTAAAAGATTCAATGCACAAGATACAACGTAAATAATAACATTTTGTGGTGTACATGCAACAGATTCTTTGCATTGATTCTATCAACAAGTGTTGTAACAAATCCCAAGGTGCAAATTTTGGGAGACCATGTTCAACTTATTCTAGCCAATTATTTCTCAGGTTATAGATACTACAAGAACTCACATTATAGTAAAGTACAGTAAATACGTAATTCATAATTTTCTATTGCATATTCTAAGGCACCTATAAGGTACTTATCATATGTGGTGGTTTTTTTTTTGTATTTTTGAAATCACCAAAATAAGTTTTTGATATTAGCGCAAACTTTTATCAGCATAATGTAAAATATATAAAAAAAGTCTGCTATAACAGAATGTTAGTGTAAAAATATTGTATCCTAATGAAAACAATAAATTGTATTAACTGGGTCGCCGAGAGGGGCTCGGATTTTTAAATTGATTGAGTTTTTTTTATCTAAGCAAACGTTACATCAACTCAAATGTGGCAACCCTTTTTTAATTGTTGATCCGACCGTTCAGTCAAGAACTAGTGGGAATAGACCACGACCGACTGAGTAACTGTCCCGACCTGTAGTCCCGACCTTAGAATAAGGATAGCGTAAGCGAAGCGATGTTCTTATTCTAAGGTCCCAACAGCGAATAAAATCGTAATAAAAAAATCTTCTAAATTATGAATATTAGAACCTAAATTCAATTCCTAGAAAATCTAGCTTAAAGGTTTCAGTACCCAAACCATCAAGTACAGAAAAAGTGTATCGTTGTCATGGTAACACGTAAATGTCAACATTAAGATTTGAAACGCGTTTGTATTCTCTTGGATTTGAAAATTCAAATTTTCTTCTCTACATTGATTTGATCAAATCGATATACGCATGTAGTAGTAAATCACTGGTGTTATTATGTGCATTTCTTACGTAAGATATTGAATTAACGCTAATAAGGAATATAAATTTAATCATGGTGAGTGATTGGATATTTTTGGTAAAGGTTGCTTTTCAAGGTAAACAAAGGCTCTGACTCTTTTATATGCATTTTCCAGGGCTTACTAAGTATTTTGAAGAAACTTCGTTCAAATCCAGACAAGGAACTTCGTTTGCTCCTACTTGGGCTTGATAACGCCGGTAAAACGACATTGCTGAAGCAATTGGCTTCAGAAGACGTGTCGCATGTCACACCAACAGCAGGTTTCAACATCAAATCAGTTTTGTCGAGCGGATTCAAACTGAACGTATGGGATATTGGCGGACAGAGGAAGATTAGGCCGTATTGGAGGAATTATTTTGAGAATACTGATATTTTGGTAAGTCCCTAAATATATTTATTGTGTGTTATGTACCTAATCAGAATCTATGCAAAATTTCAGATCAAATAAAAAAGGTAGATGAAACTTTGCGAGCAATTAAGTGATGCCGGTTTTTTAAACATGTAGTGTAGGCAAGGAGTGGTTTCTTTGTATTCCTTGTATGTGTGTGCATGTCACTGTGAATATGTATGTACTCTGCTAGGCGTAGTTTAAACCTGCATCACTTCGTGGGTCACAGAGATCCATTTACATTTTTTATTTGATCTGAGTTGTAAGCACGCTACAAATTCCATTCATATGAAGTCCCGGGCACAGCTACTCACTCAATATGTTTATTAAGCTCTAAGCTGTTGTGTAATTTAGTGTAGTGTGTGACAAGATAATTGGTGGCATTGCAGTACTGAGGGTAGTAGCCTTTACAAGAAAATCTATCTCGTATCGCTTTCGACTATTTGTGTATGGGAAAATGTACAGTGCAGCAACGGTGAAAATTAGAACTACAAAATCTTATGGACATTTTTACATTTTAAGAATTAAGTGAAAAGTTTAAGTTTGGTAAAAGAAGTGCACTGTTGTGCGGTTCCCTGTCTTTCTGTGTTAGCTGTTAAAAATAACTAAATACAAGTATTTACCACTGATTGTAATGTATATTCCAGATTTATGTAGTAGACTGCTCCGATCACCAGAGATTGCAGGAGACAGCCCATGAATTAGCTGAGCTATTGCAGGATGAGAAAATGAGAGGTGTGCCTCTATTGGTGTATGCCAACAAACAAGACTTGTCTACAGGTTAGGTTAATCAAATATAAAGTCCTTTTACAAATTATTATTTCATACCAGCATGCAGTAGTAGACAAATGAGATACTAAGTAGACAGAGAGTATGTGGATACAGTTGATTTGGAGTGTTCTATTGTGTATCAACTGCGGCGCTGCTCCAGCATCCAGACCTCGATGTGACATCACGCTGCTCGACCAACGCGGCGGCACCCTGATGATGGGACGTGGAAGTCCTGAAACACGTGTCGGAAGAAACCACGCCTGAGCTCACACCTGGGCGCAGGCCGTTCGACCGTATCACACTCATTAAGCGGAAAAAGCAAATTATAATATATTTTGTATTCTATAAATATGAATTTCCGCAAAGTAAAACCTGAATCAATTCAATATATCAACATATGCAATATGATTGTAAATAGCTGGAGTGAAAGTGAGAATGAGGATCATCATCATCATCATCATCATCAGCCTATCGACGTCCACTGCTGAACAAAGGCCTCCCCCATAGATTTCCACAATGACCGATTCAATGCGGCCCGCATCCAACGCTTGCCAGCGGCGACCTTTATCAGGTAATCGGTCCATCTAGTGGGGGGCCGTCCGACGCTGCGTTTTCCAGTGCGTGGTCTCCACTCTAGAACTTTTTGGCCGAAGGAATGAGATGTGAGAATGAGGATGAGATACTATTATTGATGTGTAACATTCCTGTTGCCCTCTGGCAAGCGTTGGATGTGGGTCTCATTGAATCGGTCATTATGGAAATCTACTAACTAAAATTCTTGCTATCCCTTTCTCATGCGCTGGGTTAAATAAGGATGACAATACTTTTTAATCCTGTCAAATTAGTTCAGTTTAGTGATTTCGTATAACAGAATTGCCCCTTTTTTTGACTCCTGACGAAAAACTAAGGGTTTTGTAAGTTTGTAGTGTGTATCTGTGTGTCTGTCTGTGGCTTGTAGCACCTAAACGGATGAACCGATTTTTAACTAGTTTTTTGTTTGATCTATTGGTTTATTCCAGCGCTGCCATCAAGTTCAGTCGCTCAACATCTCGGCCTGCATTTGATTAGGGACCGCACTTGGCAGATACAGGCTTGTGTGGCTACGGATGGAACGGGAGTTAAGGTAAAATAAAATAAATACTTATTACAAAGAGCGTTGTGGTATGAAGCGTTGCCTGCAATTCTAGCGACGTAAGTTCGAATCACACCATTTTGTAGTGGCCGTTGGTGTGCGCATATATGAGGGAATCGAGTAAAAAAAAAACGGGAGCGGTATGGTGAAACACCAACTAAGAAAAATTAGAAGGAAAAAGAAATGTCACATACAACGTAACGTAAAGAAAAAATATAACACTTAATAAAAAAGAATAAAATGAGTCAGTAACAACTGCCGACTGGTTGACTTGAAGAGTTAGCGCCACCTTTGTACAGTGCCGGTAGCAGGAACTTTTCGACAACGTATTCGAAAACGCAAATCGCGAAATGTCAAAATTGAAATTTTTAGTTCCACTTTTCACAGCCGCAGCGCTGTTCATTATCCAATACAAAAATAGTCGAAGGCGATACGAAAACGTTGTCGACAATGTTCCTGCTACCGGCACAGAACATTGGATGGCGTGACTAGTACCATAAGAATAACTAATTAGAATTACTTATTCTTGTGCTAGTACCAATAACTTTTTCTTAAGTGCAGTGATTGGTTATTATAAGCTACATTTTATCTTAGAGTTATCTTAGGCTTATGTGTACGATCAAAAGCTAGCAGTACCTAAATAATATTTTTAAGAATCCTTTAATTCTTTTTGCAGGAGGGAATGGAATGGGTGTGCAAAAACATTCCGATTAAGAAATGAGTAATAAGGTATCAACTCGGCTGGTTATTTGTAAGAGGCTTTTACATCTAGCTTTTATTAAATGCGCTGCAATGAGGTTATAACTTATTTTGGCAAACTATATCACTTTATTACACGTTTAAAATATCACAAAAAGGGTCATCATAATGCTTTTTTATTGTACGTTCTAATCTGCTTTATCGAGATATGTGAGATTTACAGTCAGGTGCACAAATTCTACCTAGATAGATGAAAATTTACAGAATTTAAATTTGTCCCTTATTATCTGTGAATTAAAGAAATACGTATGACTTTTGAGGTAATGGGCAGAAACTTATACGGGTTTATGTTGCCTCTCGTTTCAAGTATAGGCACTATGTAAAATTATGTTAATGAAACACGTGCTGGCCCCGCGTAACATTGGAGTCTCAAAGGTAATAAAAACGCTTGTAAAAAGAGTTTTATTTGTGGTTGTAAATAGGTTATGTTGTTGTCAAAGCCTTTTAATTAATCATGATATTATTCAGATGCTATCACTCGCTGGTCTGGTGGCTAATCTAGTGATTCAATTTGGATTATAAAGTCATAGAATACATATTATTATCTAAATAGGTTTAAGTTGCTAATCACTAAACGAAACTAATTTGACAGGACTAAGAGTCTTGCTATCCCTTTCTCATGTGCGGAGTTAATTAAGGATGGCCATATTTTTGGTTCTGCCAAATTAGGTTAGTGATACGTACAACAGAATCGGAACCATATCTAGTCGACGTAGGTTTATAGCGTAAATTTTGAAATTTCTATATTTTGTAACGGCCGCTTGATTGAATTTAAATGCGAAGTGTCTTGATCTTTGAATTATTTGCAGCTAAAGTTACGGGTATCTGTTTATATTTAGAATGATAATGACTATTCCAAATAGAACTGAGTTTACAGTATTATTTAAGGGTCGGCAACGCGCGAGTGATACCCCTGGCATCCCCTGGTGTTGCAAGCGTCCATAGGCTACAGTGACCGCTTACTATCAGGTGGACCATATGCTTGTTTGCCACCTTAGTGGTATTAAAAAAAAGATTTTTATACAGTTGCGTTGCATTCGCTGTAGGTATATACCTACATGGCTAGCTTTCGGACATCAAAGATTTTAATTATTATTAAATTAAATTGAAAGCGAAATGTTACCGTTGGGGGATATTATTTTCTTTGCTATTATTAGGTATATATTAATGCGGAAATATTATTTAATTGATTTAATAATATTTCCTACAACATTATCCGTCCAAGTAGATCATTTTAATATTTATTTTATTACGAATAGATGTATTATTGTTATTATCATAGTTCCAATGATGTAGTAGAAACTTAAACATATTATAGTTATATACTGTTTAATCGTATTATAATTATAAATAAATTAAATAATTTAATCTGACAGTCGATTTTTATTTTATATGAGTAAATAAAATCAACGTGAAATAATTTCCAATTTTTTCAGTTATAGCTAGCTTATGGGATCTGAAGTGTTAGAATACGTGTCATACTCTCTGAAACTTAGCTATGATAATACAAGGATATATATCTACATCTACACTAATATTATAGAGGAAAGATTTGTATTTTTGTATGTAACGAATAAACTCAAAAAGTAATGGACCGATTTCAAAAATTCTTCCACCGTTAGAAAGCTAAATTATCACTGAGTAACATAGGCTATATATTATACTAGCTGCCCGCCTCGGCTTCGCTCGGGTAGACAAAATATTTGGTAAATGTCTATAGGCTCCGAAAATACTTGACCGATTTCAAAAATTCTTTCACCCTTAGAAAGCTACATTATCTCTGAGTAACATAGGCTATATATTATACTAGCTGTGCTCCCCCCCCCCCAAAATACAGCCAAAATGTATGATCTTTTATAAATGCTATTCTTTAAAAATCGCAAATTATTTTTAGTATCGGCAGATTTATTAATGGATGTGTACAGTGGCTTAAGCAACAACAACTTTCAACTACGTATTGGTATCGCTTTCGACTATTTTTGTATGGGATTGGAGAAAATTAACAGGTCGCTCCACCGGCAAAAAGTAGAACTAAAATTCTTATGAACATTTTTTCAACTTGAGAGTTACGTTTTCGAATATGTTGTCGAAAGATGTTCTTGCTACCGGCACTGAATAAAAATAAATTGGTATTATTTAACTTCATGTTTTTATTGTCAATTCCAATATTTACATAAATAAATTACAATTAAGATACCTAGTGGACAGAATAGAGATTCGAGATGTTTGCATACAATTTAATACAATTTAATATTAAGTATATTTAGCACCAAATGTCCAGCAATAAAACTAACTAAAAGCTATTATTTTCACAACTACTATTATTATTATGTACTTAGCAATTCATATTATTATGCTCAACTAGGACCTCTTGTAACATATTTCTTCATATCTTAGGTTTTTTTATAATCGCCGGCTTATTATATATTATCTGATTACGGTCTTAGCAAAAACACAACTGACTTTGATTGATTGAAGTTGATAAAATGTCAAAGAAAACCGATTGTGACGTGCAAGCGAGATAGGACACAACATAAAATTAAAACACCCTTTTAACACCTTCACAATGTGTATGTCGTCCTCGCACAGCATGACAGTAATGTCGCAGTAATGCTGGCAACTCACGTCAAGAACAAATGTTTTCAGTACCTGGCTGTTTCTCCAGACGAATAGCATTACTGTTTTTTGACGATTTCGTAGCACAATTTACACACAATATTTGCTGTATTATCTATCCCTTTTAGTTGAATTTTTAGTATTATATTGGTGTCGATTCTATTGTTCAAAAATTACTAAACTAATTTGACAGGTCTAAAAGTCTTGCTATTCCTTTCTCATATGCGGGGTTAAATAAGGATGGCAATACTTTTTAGACCTGTCATATTAGTTTAGTTTAATGATTTCGTACAACAGGATTGGCACCATTATGTACTCGGTAACACATGACAACTTTATGAAACCGCCATGCATTAAAATTTAACAGGCATTCTTACTTATTACTAGTCAAACTAGGCAGTTTAGCAAAAAAAAGCTCATGTGGCATGTTCCGTGACAATGTTATTGTTACTTACTTATAATGGTGCGAATTCCGTTGTAAAACATTATTAAACTTAACTAATATGACACAACTGAAAGTATTGCCATGCTTATTTAACCGCGCACATAAGAAAGGGATAGCAAGACTTTTAGAACTGTCAAATTATGTTGGTGATTTTGTATAACAGAATCTACACCATTGTACATGTAAATTAATATCTCATCTTTAAACTAAAAAATACAATCCTTAAATTATGATAAACCAAATACTGTAATAAATTAAATAATTATGTTATAATGGTACAAGCTTATAATTCTGTGTGGTACACTTCAGTTGTCACTTTCATTTCGTGTTCGTGGAACGATGTACAGTCAGCTGGATATTCAGCCTGAAAAAAAAAAGTTTGTGAATGCATATCTACGGCAAGATGAACATTTTAAGATTATTAATTGAATAGTAGGAGTTTTTATACAAATATGTTTCTAGGTATGTATGTGACAAGACGTGCGAGTCATTTGCCTGATGGTAAGCGTCACATCAGTCCATGCAACAGATGCAGTTCCACCCAGGACCTTTATTCGTAAACCCCCGTGTGACATTGCATGGCGCTCGTCACCTCAAGACCGTAGTTCATGAGACTTCTTTGACCCCCCCCATCGGAACGCAGTAAATACGCAATGTAAATATCTGCATTTTATTTTAATAAGTTCCTATGCATACTTGGGAGGTGTGTCACTGATTTAACCATCGCGATAACAAAGAACGCTATAGCCGATTATACCCGAGGACTCTTTCTAAAGTTCTATATGTAGTAGGTAATGGTGTTCAAAATTACTAAACTTAACTAATTTGACAGGTATAAAAAGTCTTGCTATCCCTTTCTCATGTGCGGGGTTAAATAAGGATGGCAATATTTTTAGAACTGTCAAATTAGTTAAGTTTAGTAATTTTGAACAACATAATTGGCACCAATATTTAGTTATGACCGATTGCAGTATAGTTCAATGCAGAATCAATCTTACGTCACTAATCAATCAACTCTTTATTGAATGGCAACACAAACATTTACACTAAGAAATGCTGTGAAGATACTTACCTCACAGTTAACATCATTCTGTACTGCATTGTACAAGTCCCAGAAACCACCACCGTTCTGGAAGCTCAATGCAGCTGAAGCCACTAGGCTGCTCACCTTCGTGAGACCAGCTTTGAAGCCTGGTAAACCTGCAATTCAATGAAATAACACTTTTCAATGAGTACATTCTGTCTATTAGGTCTATAAATATATCTATCTGACAGATGTCAAAGCGCAGATAATTTTTACTTAATTTATGCCGTAGTTTTTTTTATATACCACTAAGGTGGCACACAAGCATACGGCCCACCTGATAGCCGCTAGCAATACTAGGGGTATCACTAACGGGTTGCCAACTATGTTGTTGATGAGGAGTCACTGTGCTAGCGGCATTACTACTAAGTACTTAGCCCAGCGTATCCTCTTGGAGCACTGGCAACCTTACTTACCGCAGTAACACAACACTTCATCAGTAGTGTTATTTCACTGCGGTCTTCTGTAGGGTGGAGGTCCGTGTCTCGAAGTAACTACACGCTATACGGGACCGAAGAGTGTTAATATCTGACAATCGTTAAGAGGTTTGGCAGGAGCAGAAAGTCTGTCTGGCTTAAAACCATATATTGAAATCTAGGTTACCAATTTTCCCTGAAATGGAGTGGCAAAAAAAACTTATAAATTAAGTTGATGTGATGATGCCGCGTTCCTTTAGAAAGTATATCCTTAAGTTTGTCAAACAAGCTTACGGCCCACCAGAACTATCTGGTGGTTGGCTTAGAAATTACAAACATCTATATCTAAGCCAACTGGCAAGAGACTGCATTCGTTGCTAAAATCATAACCTCTTGTCGGGTCATAGCAGTTGATCACGCAGGTCTTACGGTTGAAAGGCACGTGAGGATAATTCATTACGAAATAGCGTGTCGGACGTCCAATTAGGTGGGAACAGCGAATGTTAGGTACATAGGTGTCCACTATTTCCTCTATAGATATTAACATGACCATCGTTGATAACATTGAGTATGAAAACATGCAACCTCGGGCTATTAAACATATATTTTATCGATGATATCTATTTCCGTATACATAGATATATTAGCAGCAGTCTGCCCCTATTAGCTTGACAAAATTCAAAAACTTTATTTTCAGGTTTTTATACAAATTGTAACGTAATCGTAATATGTAAGTTTAATAAATATATTCTTGTTGAGTAAACCGCCTCGCTAAATATGGCTGCGTTGATTTACTACATTCGTTATAAAAGTCTTTAATTAAGATAAGTTTATCTTAAAACTCCCTAAATCGATAAATTAAAAATAATGTCTGATTGGGGAAACGCAGCCAAAGCAAGTGCAATAAAAAACAATTGTGTAGCGTGAACAGTTTTAAGTTAATCAAAATTGTATTCGTAATTGTATACGACTTACTTCTTGATTCTTGACGTCTCCTTACTTAGAATAATGTTTTAAATGTTTCTGTATTTTATAATAAGGAAAAATAAAAATAATGTACAAATTGAAAATACACAGTTATATAGAAAAAATATAAGAGGGAATGAATTACCTTTCTTGTCCTTATCGTGATG
Source organism: Falcaria lacertinaria (assembly GCA_951449985.1). Lineage (NCBI taxonomy): Eukaryota > Metazoa > Arthropoda > Insecta > Lepidoptera > Drepanidae > Falcaria > Falcaria lacertinaria. The sequence goes on along the minus strand of OX602130.1, from coordinate 5,209,375 downwards.
TCTGTTAACTAGACACATCAAATGCTCCTGGCAATGCGGAGCCTTTAGGGAATGGTGGTAGGCCCGGTAGACCCTGAGAACCGGTTCGATGACCTCTAAGTTGAGGGTGTCTGTCAGTCTATCCGCTATGGCGTTGTGATCACCCTTTGAGAATGATTGTGTACTCTTTTCGGCCATTTTTAATATTTGCTGTGGGAATTAATGAAAGATTAATTTGATTCAATGGGACCGCTGGTCTAGGGTTTAGTACACCTGACTGAAACGCTAGGGTCGCGGGGCTCGATTCCCGCCGGGGCAATCATTTATGTGACAGACGTGTTTGCCTAGAGTCTGGGTGTGCGACCGCAAACAGATTTCTGGATGGTATGGTGAAGTATAATTAGGACAGAATATAAGTTAGTTCTGATCTAAGTATAACCACATGTACCAGAATAGAATAGAAAGATTATTTTATTCTATTCTATTCTGTAACCAGCTGCACCTAGCTCCAGCCGGCTAAAACTAGGTGTAACCGTACTTCGGCTCATACTCGTAATACCTACATTCAAATAGCAGCCCGATAAAACAATACAGAAAGGGGGAGGGAGATTTATCGTAATCAGTACCTACCTTTATGTACTGAACAGCGGGTCCTATATACTCGGACACATCGGTGTCAATGTTCATGTATTTCTTCAGCATATAATTTATGAGGACTGTCAGAGATTTTTCGGGTTTCTTCACGTTTAGTTGAATGTCCTTCGGCAGACCTTGAGAGTCTAGGAAGCTGTTCGTTACGTATTGTGCTGTTGATAAGTATCTGTGGAATTAATATGAGTTGAAAATATTACATCCAGACACATGGGACACTCATATTTTCCTATGAATCACACCTCCCTATCTTCGTTTCTTTTTCACATATTCCTGTACCCTAAGGTAGTGTGGAAGAGATCGCTTTAGCGATAAGACTGCCTGTTGTCTTCACTAAACTGTATCTGTTTATTCTTATTTGTATTTTTTCTATGTGGTGTGCAATACCTTAAGTAATATAGTAATTTGCTTTGCTTATAGCTCCTAACTTATTGCTTGTGCTTACCTCTGATACACCTCAGGCTTAGCCATCATGACGACCATATCAGTCAAATACTTAGCCGCTGCTTTGATCCAGTGCCGTCTGAACGAATGGTTCTCAAAGTTCTTGAACATACGTTCGTAGCTTATCTTGCCGTCCGGACCACTGAACGACTTCAAAACCCTGCCCATGCCAGACTTTTCCCAAATAATCTTGCCAAGTTCAGAATTGACAAATATGTCCCAATACAAGTGCGCTTTCTCCAAAAAGGGGGGGAGGAAATATGCGTGATCTTTATGCTCCTCAGCCTTGTTCGCTGTACTCGAAAATGAGCTCAAAGTGTTCATGATTAAGGGTAAAACTCCAGCGACATCCTTATTTCCCAAAAAGCCGGAAGCCATATTGAGCATGGATTCAAGATTGATGTCGTTTTTGCTCTCTCGCTTCTGTCTGTTCGCTTGTTTGGGTGCCTCGGTAGAAGCCATCTGTTGTGCGAACATTGATATCATGGAGCCAACCATTGCTGGGTCGATCTTACCGTCTTGACCTCCGAGAAGACTGCCAAGACCTAGAATTATAGGCATGGATACTAAGACAATATTTTTTGGACATATTACACAACAGAATCTGGTCCTAAACTAAGTACCTACAGCTTATACGGGGACTAGAGAACTGATAAATGTAAAATATACTACATACTACTACAGAGACCGGTTACGATCAGGCCGTGCGTATGTTTGCCTCCTTAGTATGAATACAAACAATCTTACCTGATAGCACATCTCCTGCATCATTCCCACCGGCCTGACCCAGCAACGAGCCAAGGTTCTTTGCATTGTCTCCCTGCATCAATGTACCCACGATATTCCCAATTGCAGACAAGCCGTTCAAATTATTCCCTCCGTCGCCCATATTTTGTAGAAACGCTGAGGCCATGTCGAACAGTGGGTTGTCTTCATCGCTTCTCCCACCCAGAATTGGTAATGTTAATATTTGGCAAAGTACTAGTAAAATGCTTAGTCTTGCCATAGCGAGTCTGTAAAAAAAAACACATATTTCAAAATGTATTAACTCTCTAGGTCCCTGGGGTCATAGTAGGTATAAGTAAGGGTAAATAGGTATAAGTTCTGTTTTTGTAAATAGTTTAATCTATTTTGTGTCAATAAATGTTATAGAAAATGTACTTCAGGTAGTCAGGATGTTATGTTAAAGTTTTAAAATTATTAGGTACAGTGAAATCAATCCTTTACGTGTGCAAATTTACATCTACACTATCTACACTAATATTATAAAGTGGAAAGATTTGTATTTTTGTATGTAACGAATAAACTCGAAAAGTACTGGACCGATTTTAATAATTATTTTTTTCAATAGAAAGCTACATCATCACTGAGTAACATAGGCTATATATTATACTAGCTGCCCGCCCCGGCTTCGCTCGGGTAGACAAAATATTTGATAAATGTCTATAGGCTCTGAAACTACTGAACCGATTTCAAAAAATCTTTCACTGTTAGAAAGCTACACTATCACTGAGTAACATAGGCTAGCTGCCCGCCTCGGCTTTGCACGGGTAGACATATTTGATTTCAATGTCTACCCGTGCGAAGCCGGGGCGGGCCGCTAGTGTACAATATGATCAGTATGATCAATATGACGAGGTACCTATAAAAATCAGTATATAATGTAAGTTTCCGTTACTTGATAAATACATACCCGTGAAGCTAACATTTTAAAGCCTCTTAATAAAAAACGGTTACTCATGGAAAACGGTAACCTATGTTTGAGGTTTATGTAAATCATAGTTATTATTATGGATGAATCTTCTTCTATCTGGCGGGTACGCTATCTACTTTACAAGACATGAGAGGGATTGTATCATGAATTTCTCAGAAAACATTTATGAAAGTACTTGATTGTAGATGTTTGCAGATAGAATCTTCTATCGATTACTAGCTGACTCGACAGACGATGTCCTGCCTTAGCTATGAATTCATATGTCAAATACACCATAGCAAAAAAGACCTTTAGTTTATCGCGTTTATATATTAAAAAGGGTTTTTTTTTTTCTTTTCATAAGAACCTTCTCCTGACAATAACAAAAACAAATAAAAAAAGAATTAGTGAAATCGGTCCAGCCGTTCACGCGTGATGCCGTAACCAAGGGAAATAGGAATTAATTTATATATATATATACATATATAATATATATAGAAGTTAGTAAGTAGAATGGGAAAAGGGATGTTCATTATGGACCAGGCAGATCATAATTAAGATAACGGTTGGTTACTGTAAAGCATGCTCCGAGATTACAGTAATACTTCTTCAAATAAATATATAAATCATTAGCATGTCTCTTCCATTGCCTTACAATGTGCGACCTTATTTTATTTCCAGTGAGATTGGTCCTACGCAACACTAATAAAAATATTGTATTATTTTTATTGCTTGTTTCTTGCGAAGGAAAATGTAAATGTTCTCGAAACCGAGACGAAGTTATGGAGAATTTTATTTTATATTAAGAATCTGTTTTAGTAAGTAAGAATATAAACCACAGTATATACGGAGGTACATCTTCAAAGGGTACAATAAATATTTTTAAAAATTACTTCTTCCTAAGTTTGGCAATCAATCCCTTAAGGGACTATTTGCCAGTGTCGAGTGTTAGAGAATTTTCAAGTTTCAAAATGTCTAGTGTTTGCCGCATTAAAACGCCTAGTGTCATGCATTTTAATGCTTATTGGAATTTCTGGAGACAATCCACGGCAGTAGCAGATCGTAACACGCCTTTAGGTCAGAGGTAACCTATTGTCCAAAATGATAAATCACTTAACCCAAAAGTCGTGTTATAGCATTATTTCCAATGTTCCTATAAATTAGTCACTAAATTAAACTTTACTGCACATAAAGACACCAAAAATACACATAAAAGATCACTATAACACAATTTCCGAGACACTGGAAAAAATCTCAACCGCTAGACATGATACCCGCCAAAAACTCCACAAAATTACTTAGTACATGTCCCTACCTACCTACCTACCTACTTACAACTAAGTACTTACTCGACAAAAAATTAGGTAGTGATTAACGGGGCGAGTTACACCTATTTGATTTGAGGTCAGAACACAAGGGGTGAATGTGACCTCACGACTTCAATGAGCTTCACTTGGAACCGTAATAACCGGTTCTGGGCAGTTAATAACAAATTACAGTAGTCACAACTGCTCACTTACTGCGACGAGTGTGCTTTCTTTTGTATGTAGATACTATCGCGTTTACTCACGCTTACATTCCGCTGCTAGGAATCCGGAGGACTGTCACCATACTGTTTTTTTTTTTTTAAATGGTTCCTTGTTATCATGAAATAATATAAGAAAATATTTCAAATTCGGATATATTTGTTTTTGCTTGCGCACAACTCGCTTTTACCCGCGGCTTTGTCTGCATTTGTTTATAAACAAAAGATGCCTATGTCCTTCCCCAGGATTATCAATTTAATCTTTATGTTCAAACCACACACAAACTGATACATACCTCCACTTATTATAAATGATTGTAAGTTTTGTTAAGTTGTACAAAGCTTCTACATTGGATGAGCATTATGCGACAAAGCTTTATCACATGTCATACAAGACGTTGTATATCCGAATAAATCCGCTTGTATCCGGATACGTATGTCACTTGTAACCGGTTTGTTGAGTCGTGGTTGATACGAGTAAGCTTGGCTTTGATATAGGTACCTATATGTAGCGAATATGTTTATACGCTGAGTGTAATTTAATATACATTCAGTTTTTTCAAGTGGACATTTAAATTGTTTAGTTTGATTACTATCAATTTATAATAACAAAATGTGATATCTATTAACCTTTTCATGTAAGATCATAATAATAACAATTAAAAATTTTCATATCCGTTCAAATATAACTTTAAGGTTCTCTTTCGCTACAGCTGGACATTTTATTAGATGCACCAGCTTTTATTTCTATTTTATTTTTGTCCAAGAAATAATAATAAAATGTTGGGGTGGAACACTCTTAGGGGTGAACCTTTAAGGGATGAAGAAGGTGATTTTCGTAGATGAAATTGATGGCTAGTGAATACGTAGTCTTAGCATGGCTTCATTTCTGTTATTTAATTAAAATCACTGTCCTAACAGTAAGATTACTAGTAGTATAATATTATGACGAATATAAACTCTCAAATCTTACATAATGGGATCATAATGAAACCATTTTAAGACAATTTTATGACAGTTACGGCCTATGATTAAACTGACAATCCAGCAAACTTACAATGTAATAAAATTCAGAAACGAACTTAATTTTATTAATTTTATCTATCCAATCGAATCAATAAAATTATCTCGTTGAGAATTGTATCTTAATGTAGGTAGATATATTTAAAAACAAAAATCATTAATTCAGTTTAGCCCTAATGAGGCACTTATGAATCTTAATTACTAACATTTAAGTAGGTAACTAAGTAAGTAAATGTTTTGTCCACTTACGTTTAAATAGATTCATAATCGATTTCCCATTCTATTCAGTGGTCGGTATATCTCGGGAGGGAGGGAGACTATCTTTTATTCATATCGTGAAATTCTTGTTCGATGAGAGTTGCATTCTAATCAAATACATCTTTTAGAAGAGTTCCTAGCATTACCATAGCGGGTATATCTCATTTTTTTATCATATTTAAATACCTTTGTCCCCATGTCCCAAAAAAAACACTCTCTTGGGGCTATATACCTATTTTTTTTATAATTTGGCAAGGTACCTAGTTATGAGCTACAACCCAAAATGTTGTCTATATTTATATCAAATTTTAATTACAATGTAATCAGCAAATTTCGTAATGGAAGATAATTTTATAGCATACTCAGGCAAACCAAAACCAAATCATTCCGGCCAGATTCTCGTCCTGGGTAAAGCACGAAAAATCACCCATATGATAAGATATTTTGTCGCCAAAATCTGCAAAATTCTACATCATATATTCGCAGTTAACTTAGGCTTATGACACACTGGACTAGTCACGCCGACATGCTTGATAAGAAAGTAATGCGTCATCGAATAAGTATTCGTTCGAGAAAGAATGCACGTAATTATATTACGATAGACCAGAGAATAGTCGAAGATAAGCTAAAATGTATTCGGACATACACTAAGGTGGCATACAAGCATACGGCCCGCCTGATGGTAAACGGCTACCGTAGTCTATGGACGCTTGCAATACTACTCGCGCGTTGCCGACCCAATATGCATAGTTACTTAGGCCGAAAAATACAACACACTAAGATGTATGCTGAAAGATTGGGTCCCGCCTTATTAAAAAATATATATTTTTGTAATTTATACTCTACTAGAGACTCGGCCTTCCGCCGCCTTCGCATGGCTAGCCATATAAGTTAAATACCTACAAAATACAAATTAATTATACCTAAAAACCGCCCTCATGAATCACTTAACCGTTTTAAGGATCTAAGCATACACAGAGACACACAGACAGCGGAAAGCGAATTTATTTTATATGTAGTGATTTTTTTATATTGACTCAGAAGTCAGACTGTTTTATTACTTTTCAATGGTTCTTTTTTACAACTATCAATTTGTAAGCTCACATCAACGAACTCCATTCTATCTACATGGATGAATATAGATTAAAAGAGTCTATCAAGTGTAACAGTGCCATAACATCATAGCGGTACAAGATCGGCCTGACGTCATTATAACTTGTTATACCAGGTCAGTGAACCCGTTACCTGTCCGTTGACTATACATAGTCTTGTGGAATACCACGTCACATATATTTTTATTAAAATATTGTCCTTAGTAACAATATCATAATATTATCATAGCTCAGGGCTGGCGAATATTTGCCCCAAAGGCATTGCAATTCAGTGTGGCAATGCCGGCAGCCTTTTGTGCACACTTCCCCGGGACAGTGGTTCGTGGTCGACATTTATTTTACGTGTTGGTAAGTTTTGTACTTCTTAGTTTAGTTTATTTTATTTTTTTAATTCCTTGAGATATTACGTACCATTATCTTCACCTATGAAATTGTATGTATAATATCATATCCAACAAATATTCCTTACTGGTAATCTTGCAAGATATTAACAAACGCGGGATAAGGTGGCATAAGTAAGTTACTAAAGGTTTATTGTTAAGTGTAACATATTAAGGGCCATATTTCCCAACAGGTGCTATTAGCCTCTGGCAGACTAGGCAGAACTTGGTGCACCATGTGTAGTGTTCACTTTTGCCTTTGAACGCTTCTACGCTTTCAAAGCCAGGACGAGTCTGGGCTGCGGTAACCGCGTGGTAAGTATGGTAGTTATTACGGGGCAAGATCTGGCAAACTATGGTTTCCTTATGCTAATTGGGATACAGTCTGTACCCAATACTCATGGGATTTATGTGAGATTTCCTTCTATATTCTGTTTCAATCAGACGTGAGCTGTATACCTATCAAAAGTGGAACACTAAATTAGCGAAATGGTCTAATTGAAGGGAAAATATTAAGCAAATTCTTGTTAAAATTTCGAAATTGCAAAGCAGACAAAGACCATTTCAAAGGTATAACATTTTTATGTTGACATGACACATAGTTTGAAAGAAGGCCACTTCTGTTTCAGCTTAATTTACATTACAATTACTATGACGTGTTTATTAACATACCTAGCTACTATACCAGCAAGAAAAACAGTCGAGGTAAATATAGCTGTTACCACTGTCTTAATTAATACATTTTTATCTCATTGAATTAAATAAACGCATCAAATAAGCGAATGTTAATGGAAACTTATGAAAACAGACTGAATTTTTAAGTTCTATTTTGAGCACAGACCCGGATATTTATAAGGTAAGTGGATGATATTTCAAGCCCTTAGAAGGGTGAAAGGAGGTCAACAAAGCACTGCACAGGATCAAGTAGGAGTTTCGTCAACTGCACCGATAACGATGAGTGAAGAAGATGGGTGGAATTGGGACCAAAGTTTTACAAATGAAGACTCGGGCAATACCACTTAGACGGCACACAAGCATACGGCCCACTTGATGCTAAGCAGTCATCGTAGCCTACAGCCGCTAGCAATACCAGGGGTATCATGGGGATCACTAACGAGTTGCCAACCTTTTTGTTGAGCTGTGGAGCACTGGCAACCTTACTTACCGCAGAAACAACACTACATCAAAGTAGTCTTATATCTGCGGTCTTCTGTAAGGTGGACGTCCCCAGTCGTGGATCCAATTTTAATGGAAAAACCCACAGAAGATCCCAATTCGCCCTACCTGTCTTTTAGATGTTTCGATGGAACGTGAGACTTGAGACCTCTACTTGCATGCACAGCCTTACAACAGCCTGTGAATCGCTCTTTGGCAGATTGTTATTGCAAACCTGCACACCTGCTCCTTTATAATTTACTTACCTTTCTGGTATTTTAGTATTACCTAGCACTATCAGAAAATTTACTTCTGAGACGCAACGGTAAATACCTAGGTACTAAATAGCCATAACTGTATCTTATTACTTAATGGTGTCGATTCTGTTTTACAAAATCACTAAACTAATTTGACAGGACTAAAGGTCCTGCTATCCCTTTCTCGTGTGCGGGGTTAAATAAGGATGGCAATACTTTTGGTCCTGTCAAATAAGTTTATTTTAATGATTTCTTACAACAGAATTGGCACCAATATGTGTGTAATATAAGTATATTAGACCTACCTTTATTTTATTGAAATACTTATAACAGGCCCCCTCTTGTTCAGTGTTTTTCTAAAATATAAATGAGAATTTGAACTAATGTCATTAGGAGCACATTAATGATTAAAAAACTACACAATTACATTACATGGTTTATATAAACTATCAACTTCATTATTAATAAATAGTAAATTGTTTTCGATCGATTTTTTTTATGTGTACTTTATACAAAAGAATAATATGATTTTTATTAATTAATTCCGCCAGTAGATACTTGAAATAAAATATTGCCTCACTTACCCTCAAAAGTATGTATATCCCGTTCACAAGCCACGAATCAAACTATTCACCACAATGTTCCAATTGATTGAAAGGTATTTTATCTAATTAAATACTTTTATCATGTCGATAAATTACATACACGTAAGTAACATTTAGAATTCCGTTCACAACTTTATGCATCAGTAAATTTTAAACCACGTACCACAGTTTTATGACAATTTAAAATTGCCATACGTAAAAATACCCTATTATTGCCAGAATAAAAAAACGCATTGACAAATGAAAAATGATCTAATATATAATAATGTTTAAATTTAAAAATAATCGCGCGGGCAGCGTCGTCGTGTCACGACTGCCTTTTTAGATGTACATCGACACTGTATAGCTGACTCTTTCTTTCGTATAGTGTTGTCTTGTTTTGCTAGTGAAAATCAGAGTGCATTCGTCCTTGACTCTGAACACTGAGCTCCTACAAGAAACGAAGATGTACCGTTCATATTCTTGCTCTCTCTTTAGCGTATTTACATTAGCAATGTTAGAAAGAGCTAGTCAATAATTACCGGTAAGGTGTGAAATCTGGCTGTCAATGACCGAAGGCTTGAAAGGATCGAAATGATTATTTGAACTCTCAACTGTGACGGTTATATTTTTACAGTTATGAGACCACAGTCCTTTGACCTCATTCCTGTGTGTTATTTTTGTTATTGCTGTCACTTACGCTACTTGCGTTAACGAACTAGCTTTTTGCACCTAGGAACTTGTTTTTTTTAGGCGAACAAGCATCATAAGGGTTTTACTTATAAATATACTTATTTTATTTGACGTGTAAAAATAAAATTTTACTTAAAAGGATGCCACAACTTTTGAAAGGTTTAAAATTACTAAACTATATTTTGTATCCATTATGATGTTAATTACCGTACGGTAATTAACATCATAATGGATACATAATGTAGACGTAGGCTACGTCGAACATAAAGGCAATCATTGGTGCGATGTCGACCCTGCAAAATAGTCTTGATACCCTTCTTGAAGTATCGCTTGCTATACCTTTTTATATAGGCACTAACTTAGTTGAGAAAACTACGTCGTACCCGATTATTACCCGTTAATTCCCCAAGCTAAGCATCCGCACAACTTTGATAATCAATTATACTGCCACGCAATGTAACTTAAAAATTCAATTTTTTTTTTCAAAATAGGTTGCAGGCGTCAGATGGCAGTCGCTGTGGTAAATACGTGAGACGTCGATGATAATTATTTGTTGAGAATAAGAATATCTACCTATTTTATTAGAACTTAGGATAGAACGGCATGTTCCATTAGATAACGAAAAGCAAAGAAATTATGATAACAAGCAACATATTAGTCATATAACATAAATATAATATGATGTTATATGATAAATACAATTGTTTTAAGAATAATTCATTTTGTAATTTTGATAATTATTATTCTTATTCTTATTGCACATCCAAGGATTTACAAATTCGGTCACGTGCCGAAAAGCAAAAGCAAAATGGCCATTTAGGATGTGTTTAATGCTCATAAATAGGAAGTAAAGATGTAAACTGTAAACATGGAAGCGATAAGGTCAGAATTCAGTACACTACGGGAACTGTACAAACGCGGAATCTCATAAGCTTTGGCACTATGAATTCGAATATTCTAATATTGCTAGTTTTACAAGTGCTTAGTGTACAAAATAATCAATTTCGTAAGCAGGTAAGTTTATTTAAATAACAATTAATCAAAATACCTTGCATTGAAAAAATGTATCTATATTTTTTTTAAGTATATTGTTTCTTGATTGGTTTACTAAAAAAAAGGAAATCTTTTATATACACAAGTATCTTGAGTAAGAACCAAAATAGTGCATGTAATGTGAACTTGAAATTGGTTATCCATTCAGAGATGTAAATTGTTGGCTGAAACTTATAAGTGCTGGTACACGTTGAAAATAAAATAAAATAAACAAGAAAAATAAGTAACCATAATATATCATTATGGGGTCTGGCAGCTTAAAGATTTTATGTTTTCTATTTCCTAGAATTAAATCCATAGAAGCGACATTATGGGTGGCGCAAAACCGATTATTGAATTCGAAATGAACGGGTTCCTTCCCGGCTAAGGGACTTTGAACCCCTGGTGATTCAAACCTGTCTTGCCTACCTTATTCACAACATCTTTCTCATTTGTTTTACACTAATTTCAGGTAGACGCCTCTAAGGATGCTCTCTCTCTGCCTCTCGGGAATTGGTTCAACAGCATCGAGGTTTTAAACCATCAGGTAAGTACATAAATATTCATTAATGGATGCCGTTACCGAGGCAGATCTACGCAGTGTTGAATCCTTATGGCGCTTGCTTTATTTGTAAGGATTTAGATCACTTAAAGTAGACTTTGATCCTTCTTTAACTGTAGTCTAACTTCTTTATATGTATTCTGTAACAAGGCTTTAAGTAGAGCCTTATAGAACTCTCGGTTAAGACACGAGCAAGCCATTCGACTATTGGTAAGCGTCACCTCCGCCCAAGCAACAGATGCCGTTCCACCAAGAACCTTAAATCGTAAAGTCTCGCGTGGCATTGCACTGCGGTCGTCAACTCGACATTCATAAGTCTTCTTATAATATTTCTAGCCAGAGAGCCTATAACACCACATAATACAAGAAGACAGCAGAATATTGCACTAGGGATCACCTGGCCAGCCTCTCACAGTAAGAGACCTTCCACGTGGTAAAATGTGACTTAACAAATGTATTAAAACTTTCAGAACTCGGATGAAATCAAAGCCAGAGATGTTTCAGTGCCGAATGATGATCAAATCCAAGAAGTGGTTGTAAAAAGAAAGAAAATTAGAAGAAAGAAGAAAAAACTTAACAAGAGCATGTCTCGCAAGAGTCACATTAATAACTCGACTGTGATGGAGAATGGAAGAAGAAAGAAGCCTAAACGAAGCAGTAAAAAGAAGACAGTGGTGGACAACGACAGAGATTTTAACGTTTCGGAGTCCTTTGAAGGCAGTGGAAGGAGAAAACCTGTAGATATTATTGTACATATTAAAATGAACGAATAAAATTGTATGGATTTTTCCTTTTTTTTATAGCTATATGTGGAATATCAAGCTTACGGTTAGTTTCGTTGCCGATACTTCAAAGCTAACTTCTCCTTCTGACTCTTCTTTACTTCATTTAGAATATTTTAGAGGAACCCCATGATTTACTCCCTTGAGAACAATACACTGGAAATAGCCGTGTCATAATAATAATGTCCAAACATTATTATTCAAACATTTATTATTATTCATAAGAGACTTATGAGAGGCTCAATCAGATAATTTATTTAATTTATTCAATGGATATCAATTTACGGACCTACATTCTGTCGTACCGATATTTTGTTTATCGAACGATCCTTTACTTAGGTAAATCACTTTAATGGCCAACTTTCCCAGGGCTAATTCAGTGATGGGACAAGTAAGTCTTATTTTTCATTTGGTACCCTCGAAGATAAGCGCTACAAGCGTATGTATTAAAAAAATGCAGACGAATATGAAATTAGTTTTACTTGTATACCAAATTTTATAACTTAGCCTAGATACCTTAGCCATCAGGTAATACACTAGGGGGCAGTATAATTACAATATTACAATGATAGCAATTGTTAAAGTTCTGGTAAAGTACCTTCGCACACAGTAGCTTGCGAAAATTATATAGAGATAACGCTGCGAGGAAATTCTAGTAAAGTAATGTTTGCCTAAAATTCGCCGGGGATTAGAATGAAACAAAATAGCTGCGGATATTTTATTTATTTATTCGTATTCGAGATATTTATGTTGATTCTGTTGTAAAAAATCAGTAACCTAAACTAATTTGACAAGACTATAAGTCTTGCTTTCCCTTTCTTATATGCGGGGTTAAATAAAGATAGCAATACTTTTAGACCTGTCAAATTAGTTAAGTTTAATAATTTCGTACAACAGAATTAGAAACATTGTATGCAGACATCAATTGCATAGATCAATGACTACCAAATAAGAAATCAGTGGATGAAAAGCAACCGAAGCTAATTATTTAGCAAAATACAAGGCTATAAAGTTATATGAAGATACAAAATACATTTATGGCAAAAGTTGCGGTCTATATTAAATATCAATTCTAACAAGACATTACATATTTTGGAAAATCTCATTCTACTTTAGTAGTATGTTCCTGTTTTGTTACATGTTTCTTGGTCGTACTTTTGTGTTGTTTTCTTCTTTCTCTCTTTTCTTTCTTTTTCTTATCTTTTGGTCTTTTATTCGAGCTATGTTTTTGGCGCTTTTGTATCTTCGGCTTTTTGGTTTGATTCTTTTTGTGTTTGAACAGCCTTCTTCTTGTAGGCATTATTTTTCTAAATTTCTTTTTCAAACGTTGTAACATGCTCTCAGTAGCCAGTTCCACGTGTCTGACATGCTGAAATTATGCATATTTTACTATGTGTAGTATTCTTTTTTTTATCTAGATGTAGTTTTTTTTTACTTTCACGCCTACTGTATGACTATTCTCTATGATATTATCATCGTTTAATATTACATTATCTCTATGAATATGCACTGAGACTTCATATATCACTTATTTGCTTATTTGTAGGTCATAAAGGAGAGAACAGAATTTTCCTGGGGGTTTTGCTGAAACAATACTTAAATGTAGGTATATAGTGTCCTGCAATTATTTTCTACAAATACCGCGTCTGAATTAGCTACTGCATTTTCATGCTAGATTTACAATCGATATTTCCCTTCTGTAGTAAACTACAGGAAATAGAGGGAAATATCGATGTAGCTTGATATTATGTAGTAGCAAAAATCCAGTAGTCAATTCAGACACTGATAAAACAGTGAATCGTATAGTTGATATTCAACTAACTCGTTCATTAATCTTTATATCCTTGTCATCTAGGAAAGCGTTGACATCATTTTGGTTTGTTAATGCATCGTTTCTGGAATCTAATTCCTAGAAATGGTGAATTAAAAATATAAATTAAGAACAAACTAAATAAAAAATACGCAGTTGACATATTCAAATTTACCCTACGTCACTGATAATTCAGACGAATCTAACGACACTTCATAATATCTGGAAATCCAATAAGCCGATCAATTAAATTAATCAAGTTATTAAAAGTTCACACTACACACTCTGATAGATCATGATCCTGGCATCAAATGTAGAATACTTCTTATCCCGGAAAAACAAAAGGGTGCCGTTTTTTTTCAGTACACGTGTACGAGATCGCATGCAAAAGCTGACATTAAATCCATACCTATATTAAAATGCAACGGTAACTCTTTTAGTTTGTTCGTATGGTACCTTTTCAGCAATAAGCGGCTCAACGGATCGTACTAAAACTCGACAAGGGCATAGAATATATCCTGGGGAAGGGAATGGTATTTGTTGTCCTTAAACTAATGCAGACGAAGTCGTGGGCAACAGCTAGTTAGTGATAAATAAATGAATTGGTAGCTACTTAACTTACCTCATCAAAGAAAAAACTATTTGCAACAATAGTTCCAACAAATAATGTCAAAATAACACATAATAATAAGGATTTCATATTTTTTAAATGTTATATATGTTGGTAGGAAACTTTGAGGCGAATAGTTAGCCAAATGGATTATTCGTTTGTGCTGTAAAAAGCTTGGATTAAAACTTCAAAACAAAACCAGTTTAAAAAGAACAATGATTTGTTGATAAACATACGATTTGATTCGTTTAATGTTTTTAGGGTTTCGTGGCGATTTTTATATCGTGATACTAAAATACCACGGTTTTAGGTAAGTTTATTTCTATACTTATTTCAAGTAAGTAGAGTTACGTGGCTGAAATATGTTTAAGCTAAGGCTTAAAACTTTTGGGATTTCATATTATGGTTAAAATTGTTCTTGGAAATATCTGAATGCGGATCTATTCTAGGTTGTGCTTGTGTTTCAATTGAAAACTACCATAATTAAGCTTGGTTGAAAAAAAATGTGAGTCCTTAATTGAGTCCTGTGAGTCATTTAGGTAAAATTATTTTGGTCGAATACAATTTAGAATAATAAATATTTTGTTCGTAATAAAATAAAATAAATTCCTTCAGGTAGGTGAGGCTTCTGCCAGTTTTAGAATACTTAGTTATGCAGCTATAACTACCGAATAGGCTTAGTCATGAATTGAGTCACACTTTTACAATAAGTACAGTTAGTTTCAGAAAACTGGCGGAAATGTTTCTGGCTTAAAGTGCGATAGTTGGTGGCACTGATTAGATTAATTATATTTCTGATGTTTTAAGCCGATTAAGGAAATTGGGTTGGTTTGATCGAGCGAGGGTGAAAACTCCGTTGGAACCGCGCCGTGCGAGACCATTTCGGTTCCAAAGTGTGGGGTGATTTCCCCGCCGATGGCGAGAGGTGCGGTGGGAAAATGTTGCTGATGGATGATTGGAAAAACATCTTGTTGACATGTTGGAAGGTTCCTAATTATTGTAATGATAAATAAATGTTCATAAATCTTCTTACGGTCTATGTGAACAATTTTTTAAGGGTCAGCAATGCGTGCGTTTTACCTCTTGGGTGTTGCAAATAGGTATCATTAATTCCAAGAAATAAACTATGGGCCGCTGACTATTAGGCGGGCTGCAATATGCTTGTTAATAGACGTTATGTTATAGGTAATACTTATTGCCTTAAAAATAAGTAACGGTAAAAATTGCTATATTGCCTGCGTGCTTATTTCTAGGTAAACTTTTGAGTATTTACCTTTTCTAATTCTTTTGAGAGGAAGTCATTATATAAAATTATACCTATTATTTTACATATTTGTTTTGAATTTAGGGCTATCAGTAAATAAGGTCAAGCAAGCTGGACTACTTTAGATTTTTGGGCCCAAAAAATGGATTTCATACGATTGCTTTACAAAACAAAACAAAGTTCCGTCAGAATTTTAGTGAAGGAATAAAAGTGAGGTAACGTTTTTTTTAAATTTATTTATACTATTGACATAGCAATATTCCATACAATTGTTACCATTGTAATAAAACCAAAGATTTATCGAAATTTCTTATAAGCCCTGGCTTCATTCGTTCCCCGTAACGTTTACATCTCTAAAATTCAAAATCCATGTACAAATCGAGCTCTCTCGCCCAAGTAGAAGGAATCCATTTGATTTTTAGACCGGCTCGGTCTCATTTGCAAGTCATTTGCGGACGGGCGCATTCGACGCGTAAGGTGGCTGATCTCTTGCTGAAACAAAAATTCGCAATGAGTTTTGAAAATTATTATCACACCTAATCCCTCACGGGTAAACACCTTACAGGTTTAAGGTTACGACCTTTTTGCTTTTTCTACATTCTAGTTAAAGCAAAGCGGACTACTAGTTAAAACATATATATATAAACTGAAGAATCATCGTATGAAATGATTTGATAAAAAATATAAATATTATTGTTACCTCATTTCTCCGTTTTATCATCCCACGAGCATTGTCCAATCTTTTCTCCAAGTTCTCCAACTTTTCTTGATAATATCTTCTCCTCTCTACACTCAATGGATCATCAACAGCAACGTCATTATTTAAATAATAATTCCTATTTTTGAGCCTATCATCGAGACGGCTATTCCTGTGGTTTGGCATTTCAAAATCGTGGTCTCTAAACGCATTTCTTTCGTTAAAATGCGTATTTCTATTCTTGATTTCTAAATTATTATTGTATCTATCATATTCTCGTACCTTATACCGTTCATCAGAATGCAATTTGTCAAATGTATTTCCAATATAGTCTTTTCCCGGTATTTCGTAGTATCTGGATAAAGGTCTCCTGTTTCTCGGGGTTATTCTACTGTATGACGTTTGGTGACTTCTTTTTTGATGTACTTCACTGTCAATATTGTCAAATAATAGTTTTTCATTGTCAATGCTTTTTGTAACCCTGTTATTATAATTATCGGTATTAATTTTTTCCTGAATCATGTCGTCATTTTCATCAATTACAGAATGTAGTGATCCACTTATAGGTTTCTGACTTAGAAAATCTTTTATCTCTTTATCTGTAAAACCTGGTTTGGGGTAGTTTATATCTTCAGTTTGTATGTGAGTCAGCAGCTCAACCGGTTTTCCAACAACTTTTCCGTATATTTTCCTTATTTTAACATCAAATATTTTCTTTTCACTATCATGTAGCTCTGTATGTTTGACTTCTTGTTCTAAATTATCCAAAAGTCTTAAGAGCTTATTATCTGTTTCTTCATTTAGGTTCCTTATATCTACATTCTCTTCTGCACTACCCTTGAACGATTCTTCATTACCTAATATTTGGTGTATCTGTTTTGTTCCTATCAAAGCTTTATTCGTGTGGTGCTCATTAATATTTCCATGTCTATGTAAATTCTCCTTTAGTTCTGATCCAATTTGTAGCTCAAAGCCTTGCTGTCTATTTATGTAACTTTTATCAAGGTTCTGTAAATTTGTGTGGTCTTTTTGTTGCGGTATATTTGTTTTAACGTCACCCATAGACACTTTATGTGTATCATAGTGATTTCTGTGTGTTGGTAAATGAAATTGTTCCACTCTCGTGAATATGCTCGATTTCTGTAATAGGAAAAGTATAATTTAAGAAAAATCTGGTGAAGTCAGAGTAGAATTTGAGCACCAGAGAGATTATAACATTCATATTATTAACAATTAACAGTGTTTAGTAATTTATTAGTTATTTTTGGTGATTTTAGAATATCACCATAAAAAGTGCGTATAGATCATGTATTATTATGATTAACAACACGCATTTTTATTATAATTTCAAAGAAGGGAATTAGTAGCGATAGATCTTAAGGACTTCTTTAAAATTGTGCTATTAATAAAATGTATTTACTTTATTTACGGGAACGTGCTTCATGTTAATTCTTGAAGGTTGTAAATGCTGAGTGTATGAAACCACATTGGTATCAAAATAACGATTTTTTATGTCCACCGATGGTTTCTTTGGCGACGAAGATGGCCTGAAGAAAAGGTTACAATTTAACATTTCAAGCAAGACAAATACAATTGACATTTAGACATGAAGGGGGTATTGTAATTTAGACCTTCATAAGTGCCTTATTAATTGCCTAAACTGAATAAATGATTTGCTGATTTATGATTTATGATTTGTAACTACAAATTTATGTTTTTCATGCCACATCAAGAACACTAACTGAACAGTGTTCTCAATTCCTAAACTATTCATTTGTATAATATTTGCTACGTTTCTGTTAGTCAAATTGTGAAAGCCACGGCATCCAAATTTCGGGCATTAGATAAAGCCGCAAAAACAACTATTCGTATTATATTTCGTAATTTCACTTACCTTAAAGGTTTGGGATTTTTTTCATCATTGTGGCGTTCAATAGTCCCATGTATCTCAATCAATTTATCCTGAAAATATTCAATCATATTATTACGCCTGGTTTCTTTCGGAGAAGGTAAGGAGTATAGAGGGTCTATTTCTATATTTGCCAACTAGTTTATTTGAAACCCGGGTTTGGAACACGAAAGCTAATAATGACAATAATACGCTGACAAAATCACAGAAAAAAAATTAAGTAAAGAATACCTTCTTACATTTCTGTCAATATCGTAATTTTCATAAGCGTCAAATATTTCCATTGAATTCTTCGGGGTTATTGTTCTTTTGTCCAAAGCACTATAACAATTTATTATGTTATTATTACAATAAGAAATGTTGATCATAAGGAGAAACTTTCAATTAATTATTTACTTATTAAGTTCATTGAACTAACTTTTATTTATTAATAATGTTCGCCTAGGCGGGAATCGCGTCTTGGTAACTTACATGACCCCTAAGCGAATGGGATAGTAAATTGCAAGTTAAAGAAGTTTAACCAGCACAATTTTCGCAACTGATTCCGTTCTAACCCACCTCAGTTTGTCTTGATGTGCTGACGACAGAACATTATCTACGGTAAAAATAGGCAACAGGCCCACTGTGGGCTCGCAGCTAGGATCAGTGACTGAACACTGAATATTTTTCTTTACACTCATTCTTGTTGGGTTCGATTCGGTTGGAAGATCTGGAATATAATATCGAAGCTTATTATTGAGTTTGAATTCAAAATCTAAGAAAGGAACGTAATGTTTTTTTTTTTTCAAAAAGATTGAAGCACTAATCAAGAACATTTCTGACAACCTCACAAGATATAGCATATAGTATTTAAACGAATAATCCTACAAAGTTTTTTTTTTTACTATTATGGATTACTGATTAGCTTTTATACTTACGCTGCTCAGCGTGAGGTTCTTCAGGCAGACACAGGCACCCTTCGCCCTCTTTGGCATTAACAGGGCATCCACACTTGGGCGTCAATCCGTCTCCAGGTTTGGGTGGCTTGGTGTTATAGACTGGAGTCCCTTTGCGAGGCCGCGCTGAGTAGTTGCAGATTACTTGAATGGACTGCGAAGATAAATATGTTTTCACAAGCATTCGGCCCACCTGATGGTAAGCAGTCACCGTAGCCTATAGCCGCTAGCAATACGAGGGGTATCACTAATGCGATGCCACCCAGGTTTTGTTGATGAGGACTCACTGTGCTAGCAACATGACTTGCGCATCGAATCCTCGTGGAGCATTCGCAACCTTACATACCGCAGAAACACAACATTACATTAGAATATTGTCTTTTGACTGCGGTCTTCTGTAAGATCTCCAACTGCCTGGGGACTGTACCTCCGCATAGTCCTCAGTCGGGATCCAATTTTAATGGAAAAACCCACTGGAGATCCAACTTACCATTCAGATAAGTGTCTTAAAGAAGGTACAATATTATTTACAGGGTAGCAGAGCGCGAGCTGTGAGCGGTAATAGCTCATAGCGCATTCGAGTCCCTTACTTCTTAATACTGCAACGATATTCCGACACTCAAAGTTTGTAAGCCCACGTAACTGTTTGAAGCGTCGTCAAAATTCAATTTTCCATGTAAATTCGGACGCCACTCAGAATTACTTAATATGGCATCATATTTGACTGAAATTTTAGTATTCGGCCCTTAGACAGCCATTTGAAATTTGTGCGCGCGCGTTTTGAGCTTGAAGAGCACTAAATGGTCACATGCTCTAGTTACCGCTTACTATCAGTCAGGCCGTATTCTCGTTATGTGTCGACTGCTTTCTCATAGGTACATTCTTTTGGTTTACTCACGTTATAATATTCATTAGACTGGTTCTCGTGGTGAGCGTACTCGGAGTAAGCAGATATACCACAGCCCATGTGGGTGGCCGCACCGGTGACCATCTCCAGATACAATCTACCGACTTGGTGATTTGGAGCCCTGCTAATATGGTAAGAAAGAAAGGTAAGAAACTATAAAGTGTGAGTACAACACCTCCACCTTACAGAAAATCGCAGCCACATAAGACTACTCTGATGAATGATGTGTTTCTGCGGTCCGACAATGCATGTGCTGGCTATAAGAAAAGCATAATTATGCAGAGTAAGTTCTCTCAACAATAAGGTTGGCAACGTGGTAGTGATTCCGCTGGCATCGCAAGCAAATAAATCAAATAAAATTATTGAGAGTAAAATAATGTTATTAAAGGCATCAATCAATCAATCAAATCAATCATAAATCATTTATTCAGTTTAGGCCCTAATAAGGCTCTTATGAAGGTCTAAATTACCACCGGTTCGGAAAAAAAGCCACCTGAGAAGAACCGGCATCATTATAAATCATAACAACTCATGCAATATAACATTACACGCTGTAATAGGGCACATCAAGGTAATAGGGGTACATTGTGCTCCATGTTATTATTTACGTACGCGTAAACATATTTTAAACTAGATTTTGCCCGCGACTTCATCCGCATTAAGTAATGTAGTGTAACGTAAGTGTGCAAAGATCGGCATGTTTTATTACCCATAAAATGTCTTGTCATTTATTTAAATCGACTTTATAATAATAATAATAATCATGTTCGGACATTATCACACAGCGCCATCTAGCCCCAAACTAAGCAAAGCTTGTACTATGGGAACCAGTAGCTGATATAATACTTAATATACCTTTTGTTTGTAAACACATACTTATAATACATACCAAACACCCAAGGCACATAAATGTCTGCCCCGGCGGGAATCCAACCCGCGACCCCGAGCGCAGCAGTCAGGTATACTAACCACTAGACCAGAGGTCTCGTCTTTACATGACATGCTGCGAATTCCCCACTATTGTTGACTGCTCGATCTAGAGACAGTTTCCGCTTAGTACCTAACCTTCGATACTACTTATATTTCAGCACATACTAAGGTATCGTTAGTTTGTAAGGTTGATTCTCGTAGTAAAGTATGTATAGGTTACCTCACACGTGCGGTTTATCAGGCGGGCCAAATAACCATCACAGTTTGAAAATAGCTTTCTAAATATAAAGTTACTCACAAAGTCCAGTCGGGGTAATTCTTAACCATACTTGGAGATACAGAGCTCTTCTGACTGTACCAAGATTTGAGGATTTGTGTGATAGCGTAGCTGATCTTCCCATGGCTTAGTCCTGGATAATTGAAGTGCGCTGTTGGGGAGACAGGGAGCCATTCAGGGTACGAGAACCGCACAAGGCCCGCTGTTTGACCAGGATCCGGGAACCTTTCTGGAAGATTTAAGTTACCACATCAAATGTTCAGGGCAATGCTAATGCAACAAAGCTCTATCATTTTTAAATAAAAAAAGACAGAGCACGGAGATTCTTGCCAATTCTTCTTAGGTGACTTTTTGTCCGGACCGGTGGTAAATTAGACCTTAGGCTTAGAGTGTCTTATTAGGGCCTAAATTGAATTAACGATTTGTGATTTGATTTTGTTTAATGTCCTTTTCATCAGTGCTCAAGAACGGTTGGGAATAGAAATAGATGACGAACTATTCTAAGGCAAGTTACAGCAGTTGAAAAACAAACTTATGGCCACGACCGCTCTGGCAAGAGCGGACCCACGAGGAGATATGACATTAAAATTAAATGAAAATCGCTTATAAAATTTAGGCCCTAATAAGCCACTTACGTAGGCCGCTAAATCAATCACCGGTTCGAAGAAAAAAGTCCCGAATTCCGGGTGCGGAAACACAAATCAATTGTGTTTGCTCCCGGCGTCAGAATATGTATGCTCAAATTGCTTATGTTTATCGGCTCAGTGACATTCTTTGTCAATCGTTAGAGGTTAGTCAAAAGCAGAAAGTATGACAACAGATTTAACTCAGGTAACCGATTTTCTCTTTATAAAAGCTGCGAAGGTATGACAGTCGCTTAACCATACATATGTTAAACAAAGCCGCTTCCCGCTGGCAGTCTGTTCCTATTTATGCTTAGATCTTTAAAACTACTCAACGGATTTTGATGCGGTTTTTTTAATAGGTAAAGTGTTTAAGAGAAAGGGTTTTATGATTTGCGTTTTGTAGGTGTTTAACTTAGATGGCTAACGCTGGTAAATCAGGTAACCAACTACGTCGGGTCTTGGAATATAACTATGATGAAGATGTTCTGAATTTGTTACATGAATAAATGAAAATGTTTTAGCATACTCACTAGTAGCCCTACACAAATCGTGTCGAAGCACACACTGGTTCGCCAGCACTTGAGCGAATGTTGCCAGTTCATTATCCCATTTCTGAAACCAAACCCGTAATATCGTTAGCATTGATTTATCTAAAATTACCAAGGCAGAAGAAATGCTTTTCCCAATATGCCTTTATCAAAAAATGGTAGTGAAGTGCGACCAAACAAAATATATCACGCTCGAACAATCTAGTGACGTAGCTGTCTTTACTGAAGCACAATCTTATCAAGGTCTCTATTATAGAAATCCCATGCTCCGGGTATAGGTACTGCAGAAACAACTTACCACTACATTATTATTTGACCATCATAGCAGTATCCATAGCAGCAGTCAGGAAGAGCTACTAATTGAGTTCTTATTAATAGCCTGTAAGCTCAGATTTTAACTTTTTTTTATTAATTATAACGGCTCCAATTATACTAATTAACAATCAAACCACAGTCATACACTCAACTCGCAATACTCCAATCATGCCGACATTATCATCTGCCATCCATCCGCGAACACGTCACAATCATTGATTTGATCTGCTTTAGCTAATAATTCTAAGTAAACACGACCTCTAAAATACTCACCAGCCGGGAAATCCCATATCCTCTCGGTAGGTACTCCCCATACTTTCCCTTCTCTGTTCCCATTGCAATTTTTCTTCTCACTCTAAAAGGAACAATATAAACCATCCGATAAATACAATACTCTATAACTTATTTTTTTAAGATTAAAATTCATAACACCCCGACTGAAAATCCACTAAAAGTCATAGCTAATAACACTCTCGATTATGTCATCTTTGTACAACAAAAAATTAAATCAAAATCGGTGCATCCGTTTAGGAGCTTCGATGTCACTGACAGACACAAAGGTACACACGCTAAACTTAAAATAATATATGAGTATGCAAATTTAGATTAGTTAGGATGTATCCCCGAACTCACGCGTTGGTGATGTCTAGTAGTTTATTAGCCAGGTCTGGTGCTATGGAAACATTTTTTGGATTACTGCATCGAGGACCCATCAGCTTGTTCTGAAAAAAGAAAAATTTTGAGAAACTGTTTAAATATCCCAACTAAATGTAAGATTTGCTTGGCTTTATGGATTTCTCAGCAACTCTAAAATTGTGACTTGATAATACGTTGAAATTGTAGATGGAAGGTGACGATTGACCCATATACCTCGATTCGGATTAATTTCATAACGAATCCCAACTTTATTTGCGATCCAAAAACATTCCACTCACACGGCTTGGTAATACCATCATGATTTTGCTGCCGCACCAAACAATCTTATAATTGTTTATAAGTAATATGTATAAATAATAAAAATAGGCTGAATTGGGATCTCCCGTGGGTTTTCCCACTAAAATTTGAGCCGCCTGACTGGGGACTGTAACTCTACCTTACAGAAGACCGCGGTCAATTGAAACTACTTTCATATAATGTTGTGTTTCTGTGGTAAGTAACGTTGCCAGTGCTCCACGAGGATACGCTGCGCTAGTAGAAATGCTGCTAGCACTGTACTGATCAACAACTGGGTTGGCAAGTTAGTGATATCCCTGGTATTGCTAGCGGCTATAGGCTACAGTGACTGCTTACCATTACGGCCTCGAATCACAATTTCGTGCCGTAAAGGTAGGTAAGTAAAAATAGTGTCATAATAGCACGAAATTGTAATAAATTATATAGCGGACTCGAGGCCCAGGTGGGCCGTATGCTTGTGTGCCACCTTAGGGATAAAAAAGAACTATCGCTTTTTTTCGCACACTAATGAAGCTTTACTTACAGGATTATAATACATGCACATAATATGGGCGTCTTCAACGCAGAACTCCATTTTAGGACAATAATCGGAAATGTGTAGACCCTTATCATTCAAACTGTTAGCCATCAAAGAGCATTCTATTCTGAGAAACAACAGTGTTGTCAGACTGTAAATCTGAAAAGATAGATAAATAAATTAAAATATGACCCATCCAAAGACGTCTTAATATAAAGTTTTATAGTAAGGTGGCAATAAAGCTTATGGACGGTTGCTACAACACCAGGGGTATATGTCGCGCGGTGACGATCTTGCGAAAATGTCTTCATACTCTTTTTCAAGAACCCCACACTGTACTCACTTGAAAAAACCATAGCGCAAGTAAAACGAAACTTACCAAGTAAAACAATTTTAACATTTCAAAAATGTCCATGGATTTCCAAAAGGATGTTTTGATTGATATTTTGATTGAGAATTGTTTTGATAATTTACTTCAACGATAAATTTTTAGCACTCAAATGTCTCAAAGCTTTACAATTAACAAAATTTATTAGTTCATCATGTGTGTATATATATAATTATATAATAGTCTTAAACATAGTTAGATAATCCGCTATTAGAATTTCATACTAGTTGCAGCAGATACTGCGTAAACACGCGAGGCTTTGGTTCACTAATTAACAACTCACGTTAAGGTCGCACAGCTAGCGGAAATTACAGATTATATTTTTTTAAAGAGCAGTAATCCATTAGCGACTTTGTTCGCTTCATCATCTATTAATTCGTTAAGTAAGTAGGTTAAGTCATTCTATAGATACTCGTGTAAATACATAAACTTCGCATTAGGCTATACTGTAAAGGTGTTATATGGTTAATAAATAAATATATACATAAATAAAAAAAAAAAAATATATACTAATTTCTACAATACTTACTTACTTGCAAAAAAATACTGTTAACAGCACAAGTAAACATTATTTTATTTTCTGCCTGAGATAAACATGATTAAAAAGCCGTGGTGACCTAGTGGTTGTAGCAACGGCCTGGCCCAGGTTCAAATCCCGGCCTGTACCAATGAGCTTTTTGCTTTTCTGAGCTTAAATACTGTGATTAATCATCCCATGAGCTAAACAAAGAAGAGGTAGGGCGAATTGGAATCCCCGTGGGCTTTCTCATTAATATTGGAGTCGCCCGACTGGGGACTGTACCTTACAGAAGACCGCAGTCAAAAAACACTATTCTCATGTAGTGTTGTGTTTCTGCGGTAAGTGAGGTTGCTAATGCTCCTTACACAGTGAGTTCTCATCAACAAAACCTGGTTGGCATCTCATTAGTGATAACCCTCGTATTGCTAGCGAGGCTACGGTGACTGCTTATCATCAGGTGGGCCGTATGCTTGTGTGCCACCTTAGTGGTATAAAAAAAACTTTCCAGAAGAAAAATAATGAAAGTTTGTATATTATTAACGTTCAATCAAAGTAACACCATTTCCTACAGTGAAAAGCACAGAGAAAATAAAAAATAAATATAAATTAAATACGCGTCACGTTATCAACAGCAGTTTCGACTCTTTTTTTAGATCCTAAAACTTAATTATTGTTAAGTCAAAATTGCAAACTTTTTAAACGCTTAGATTTTTTGGATAAGCATGAAGATAATTGGGTCTTGAACTAACGCAATGTATCGACCGTGAAGAAGCATTCCCGTTGACATAGGAGCCCCAACTTTACCCAAACCTAAAAACGTACGAACGTTTAGTAGCTAGTTAACCGTACCATATCGGAATCTCACTTTTTTTATAAACACTACAGTTTAACCTTTAGGAACAATAGTGTTTTGAGTTTGTTCAGCTATAAAGCGTTTTGGTAGTTTATAAATGCTCAGCATCAACGTTTTAAGCATCATTTTTATCAGCTCCAATCAAATTTGATTCTATAATGTTACTGCTTTTCATATATTCCTTCACGAATTTTATTGTTTTCTCGTACGGGGAACAGGTATTAGATGTGATTACTTAATTAAATTAGTTTTTTTATACCACTAAAGTGTCACACAAGCATACGGCACACCTGATGGTAAGCAGTCACCGTAGCCTATAGCCACTAGCAATACTAGGGGTATCACTAACGGGTTGCCAACCATGTTGTTGATGAGGCCTCACTGTGCTAGCAGCAATACTACGTATCTTCTTCTTCAGCGTATCCTCGTGGAGCACTGACAACCTTACTTACCGCAGAAACACAACACTACATCAAGTAGTGTTATTTCATTGTGAGGCGGCTCCAATTTAAATGGGAAAAACCCACGGGAAATCCCAAATCGCCCTACCTTTCTTTTAAAAAGCTAATGGTGTGATTAATCACTGTATTTAAGCTTAGAAAACTCATTGCTACAGGCTGGGGTTTGAAGCTGGGCCCAGGTGACAGGCTTGCTTCAACCACAAGGCCACCACGGCTAATAGAGTCTCAAAATAAAAAACTATACACTATATCATTAAGTGGATCTGTGAAGTAATAGTATATATATAATAGCAATCACATTATGGGATCAGATAGAAAAGTTAAATAAAGCTTACGTATTAAAAAATATATACTTCTGTTGCTATTACTAAAATATAAGATCATAATTATACATAGGTAATTTTTATTTTCAGGACCCATCGAAATATACGTACGGTGTCGATGAAAATACGAACCTCAACAGATATTTTACGAACAACCATCCGGTAAGACTTACGTTTTTATTTTATTTTTTATTCTATAAGCGAAGGCACAATAAACGTAATTAATTGTATTGTTCATAGAAGACAAAACTTTAAAAATACCCTAAGAACCGCCTTTTTACACATAATATCATTGCAAAGAACATTGTCAATTAAGAATCTTAAGGAAACACTTTGAATTATATTATAGATAGGGCTTCGAAATGATTGAGATCCCAATTAATCATCTAGTAAAACAGGTCAAATGAAATATATTGTATAAATTAAAATTTTCCAGATACTAAAGAAAAACTTCAGCTACATAGATAAGTCAGAAAACATGCTTCGAATACCAGTCATGCCCAAATACTACGAAGAAAACAAGTCTAAGAGGAAATCATTCAAGAAAACACCAAAGAGCACGATACAAAAGATTATAAAGAAGAAAACAGTCAAAGTAAAGAAATTTTACGTGGTGTCAAGTAAACCGACTCCACTACCTGAGGACGAGAACGACAATATACGAGAAGACGAATCACTAGGGAAGGAGGAGCCTCCAACAACCCAGACATACCAGATGAAAAAGCTAAGGAGATGGAACTCCAAAGTTGCCAGATACCCGATGCCATTCCAAAAACTGCAGAGTCGAATGGATTATGTTAAGAGGAACAAACGCAGCGTTGAGAGGGACGTGTTTTTGCTCACGGATTTTGATGAAATTGAGTTTTTGAGTAAAGAAAAAGATGCCGATGTTGTCAAAGCACACGTGAAAAAATACTGGGAGTTGAACTAAATAATATATTCTTTTATAATAAGCAAAATCATTCTATGAAGCGCAAGTTCTGACGTGTGAAATACGTGAATGTTTTGCTAAGGTTACCTAGTCTGAATAATTTAGCTCCCCGGCGGTGTGGTGATATGTGCATCATAATTAATACCTACATTACCATTTCCTGTCTATTGGAGGGCGCGTTGAGTGTGAGTTTGGGACCAAATAAATACAGGAAGAAAATTTATTGTTTTATTCATTTATTAAATAACTTATCTAATAGACTATTGGCAATCATGCCCATAGAGGCACTAACAAACATAATTTATTAATTATGTATGGTGATGGGAGACCGTTATATTTTGTAAGTTTAATGTAAAAGTACACACAAAATGTTTATAAGGTTACATAGCATATCAGAGTGGACTGGTATTGCCGTTGATCTATTTCGCCTCGCAAAAGATATTCAATTCAAAATTCAAAAAGATCTTTATTTGACTAGACTTTACAGGCAAGCACTTTCAAATCGTCAGAATCTACCACCGGATTCGGAAGGTTGGTTTTGCTGAGAAGAATCCGGCAAGAAACTCAGCAATTACTCTTTTAAAAACCAAAAGAATTACATAAAGTTTACATTTCAAATACTAACTTAACATGGATACTTATTGCTCAAAATAATATATAAAAACAATTGATAACACTAAAAAACAATATTAACACATAGAGAAGTATATAACGCTTGAGAGATGTGTACAGAGCTGATCGCCAACCTTCAATAATTGGAGAGGCACCCTAAAAAGAAGAAGAAGCGTATAGGAATGTACATTTAAATATAGCTAATGTATAGTCTATTTATGTCATATTTTTGTTACAAGGAATATTGGTATGAGAATTGGTATTTGAAAAGACCCCATTTATTATCGTCTAAGGCTACCTTAGACGATAATAAATGAATTGAAATAAAAAATGTGCAAATTTTTCGAGTTTGTATTCGTACTTGGATGAATTATTTATCGGAAACGTGAATATAGTAAATTTTAAGGCATCCGTTTTTATTGCTTAGAAGTAACGAAGCGTTATATACAAAGTGTACTCAAATCATCAGTCCAATAAGAACACGTTTAAAGCGGGCGACACACGTTCAGTTTTAACTGTACCGTCAAACTGTACAGTTAAATCGAACGTGTGTAGACAAAACTGACAACTGTGCAGTTTAACTGGCGATCTAAACTGAACGTGTGTAGACTAGGGGCGTCAGTTATAACTGTTCGACTGTACAGTTAAAACTGAAGTTGGGTAGCCCGCTTAAGTGAGGTGGTTTAAACATATTTTATTATTAACACAGGTCCATCAATCAGTACCCGTACCAGTACGCGTACAGTACTCTAGAGATCTATCGTGAAGATACATTGAAATATTATGATGTTCAAGATCTCATTTGCATGTCATCCACGGGCGGTCGCATGTGATGGTCAATCTCTTGCTGCAACAAAATAATTGATAAGTTACGGTGAATGAGGTTATAATGTTCGCTTTTAAAAATGTCGTCATCATTATTATCATCAACCTATAGACGACCACTGCTGAACAAAGGCATCCCCCATTGAATTCCACAATGACCGATTCAATGCAGCCCGCGTCCAACGCTTTCCAGCGACAAACAAACAGTTTTATTCTTTGATTTGGGTTCCATTTGGCACCTACCCAATATCTCTCAAGAATGTCTTCCGGAATTACGTTTATACAGATATATAGGTGCCAATTGTGTTGTACAAAATCACAAACTAAACTAATTTGACGGTTCTTAAAGTATTGCTATCCTTATTTAACCCCATACATGAGAAAGGGATAGCAAGACTTTAAGATCTGTCAAATTAGTTAAGTAATTTTGTACAACAGAATTCAAAAACAAAATCAAAATTATTTATTCAGTTTAGGCCCTAATAAGGCAAGAAACTTAGAGCTCTGTCTTTTTTTTTTCATGTAACAATCATGATATAACAATTTGTTACAAAATTCTTCTAGACATTGGTATGAAATTACAAATATCAAAATGAAAGCTACTATAATTGTCACCATAGTTAATTAAATTCATTAAATTACCTTTTCATACTATTACCTCAAATCTTTGTTTTATTATACCACGGTTGTGTATATTTTTATGTATATCTGTATGCGTTCCTCGCTTTCCTCTTCTTAGAGCTTCGTTAATCGCGAAATCTGCATGCCTCTGCCTTCCAGCATGCCTTGACGGCGGAGCGTCCTCAAAAGTAAAGATAGGTAGTAGAACTACTGTGGGCTTACAATTTGGGTCATTTGGTGGACATGACAGTTCCTTTTCTTTGACTGAAATATAAAAAATTTGGTGTGGCACTCGGAGACTGCCGCGGTAAAGCTATTGCATAGCATTTTTTATCAACTTATGCAATTATAATTATTTATTTATTTTATTAATGCAGTATTTTCTATATACCTATATACTTTCTCACAAACAGCTGATTACGGTAGTTTTCCAATACAACCAATGCCACCTAATGGCGGGTTGCTGAACTAAAGAGACAAGCGTGATATTTCAAAAAGTCATTAAAAGTTCTGGTATTTATCGATAGATGGAACTAAAAAGTATCACCGCTGTGCCGGTCGGAGTGGGCGATGTTAGGTTTTTTTGGTTACGGAATTTCTTGATTCGGTCCCCACGCTCAAGGCCCGCGATAAAAGCTATGCAATAGCTTAAAAAATATATAAAAAAATGCAAAGGAAAATGCCCAACGTTTATTTTAACTCTATTAAAGGCTCCTAACGCCATCCTAATAGCCTAATCTGTACCTACACATTAATCATATTGACTTTTTTTATACCAATAAGGCGGACAAGCATACGGCCCGCCTGGTGGTAAGCGATTACCATAGCCTATGGACTCGTGCAACACCAGGGGTATCAGGCGCGCTGCCGACCCTGTAATAGACCACATTTCAGTGACTTACGTGGTTCAGTTAAAAACTCTCCCTTAATACACAGACAGTCTTCGTCTTCTTGGCTGATGTGTTCTGGACATCCACACTTGGAAGAAGTGCCCTTTGGTGGTGTGGTGTTATACAATGCGGCACCCTTTAGTGGTTGCGCTGATAGGTTGCAGTTAATGAAAACAGTCTGGAGAGAAATAAATATTAATCTAGTTTTGAATCTTCGAATTAGCGTCGTGGTTGAAGCAACGGCCTGTCATCTGATGGGCCCAGGTTCAAGCCCCGGCCTGCACCAATGAGTTTTTCTAAGCTGATTACAGTGATAAATTACACCTCCATTTCCGGTGGGTTTTCCCATTTTTTATTGGAGCCGCCCGACAGGGGACTGTACCTCCACCTTACAGAAGATCGCAGTGAAATAACACTACTTGATGTACTGTTGTGTTTCTGCAGTAAGTAAGGTGCCAGTGCTCCACGAGGAAACGCTGGGTTAGTAGTAATGCTGCTAGCA
Organism: Falcaria lacertinaria; assembly: GCA_951449985.1. Lineage (NCBI taxonomy): Eukaryota > Metazoa > Arthropoda > Insecta > Lepidoptera > Drepanidae > Falcaria > Falcaria lacertinaria. The sequence continues at coordinate 5,178,020 of OX602130.1, read as the reverse complement.
CAGTGAGTCCTTATCAACAACGTGGTTGACAACCCGTTACTGATACTCCTGGTTTTGCTATAGGCGACGGTGACTGCTTACCAACAGATGAGCCGTATGCTTGTGTGCCACCTTTATGCAAGAACGTTTTCGGATCCGCAAGGATATCAGTAAAGCGCGCAATCACTAGGCATTATATTAATATCACCGATATGGCAGCCACCCGTTGGACTGCACCCGCCTTATGATAAGCGGACACTATAGCCTATAAGGTACTCACATTGGTGTTAAGAGGCGTTGTTTTATCATTGTGATAAGTGTAATCGACGGTGGAGGATATACCGCAGCCGATATGGGTATTTTCACCATTAAGTATATCCAGATAGTGTACGCCATCTGAGTTCCTACAAATAAAAACATACTAAAGAGCATACCTAATGGTGAGCGATTGATATCGCCTATGAACGCTTCAGTACCGGGGCATGCACTTCAATGTGCGTTTAATTTATTTTATAATCATAATAGATATTCACGCTTTCCCTCAAGGGTCTTCTAAGGGTATTACAACACCCGCTTTTCACCGAAGATAATTTGGTGTTAACGTAACAATTGATGAGTCTCGTCGTTCGCCGTCTCTTAGGTACTACATATGTCCTTGAATTTGATCTCAGACGTATGTAAAGAAAGACGGACAGACAGACAGGTGGACATGGCAAATCTATAAGGGTTCCTTTTGACTTCGGAATCCTAACTTCTTCGGAAACTTCGGAAACCTAACCTAACCCGGCTTGCTGTTACATTTCCGTCCCTTTTCATGAAATCTCTCCCACAGATTGCAGAAATGAAAAAACCGAATGGATTTTTTTATAACTTACGTCTTAAACTCAGGATATTTCATAACCATCTCTGTAGTAACGAATCCTTTTTGTAAGTACCAGGATTTCAGCACTTCTGTGACTGCGAAGTCTGCCTTCGCCGCGTTGTACCCGCGGTATGTGAGGTTTGACCCTTTACCCAGAGGCTTCCAGTCAGGATGGGTGAACTTCGATCCTCCGCCTACTTGGCCAGGATTGGGGAACTTTTCTGCAAGGTAAAGTAATAATATATGTTAATTATTTGAAAGTTTATTTGTAAGATGATTTGTAATAAAAATGAGATCAGTTAAATATAAAAAAAAAGTGTGTGATTTAGCGTTAATAATAATAGTATATCTTCACGTCTTCCCATAAGGGTCCCGGGAGAGGTAGGCAGAGAGGTGTTACAACACCAATTTTTCACCGAAGATAATTTGGTCCTAATATGACAGATGGCGAGTGTGCTGCCCTCTCTTAGGCACTACATAAGTCCGTGAATGTCTTCTCAGAATTGCATAGTAGGTTTCCCCACAATGTTTTCCTTCACCGTAAAGCCCATGGTGTGACTAATCGCTATGCACTACGCTTTACAGGTACATAGCGTGTTATTATAACCTCTTACTTCGGCACTACCGATTCCATGTATGGCTTTTAACACTATGTGTACTTTTTAGTGGCATCTTTAATTATTATGCACTAGTTGTGTCTCATAATTTTCTTAATATATCATTTAGTTGCTAGATTGAGAAAATTACGAAGTAACTTTCCTGTATAGTGAGAGGTTTTTTTAAAAGAATATTAATAAAAACATACTCACTAGTGGCTCTACAAAAGTCTTTTTTAACCACACATTGGTTTGCCGTCAGTTGTGCGAAAGCAGCGAGCTCGTGGTCCCAAACCTGAAACCCGAGCCCAAAGTAGTAGTGAGTTAACAATATTTTTACGAAAACCAAGCCCAAAGTACGCCTCTGTCAATTTTTTACGCAAAAATTTGATAGAGGTGTTACAGCACAACTTTTTCACCGAAGACAAATTTGGTGCCACCGTAACAGATGGTGAGTCCGTCGCCGTCTCTTAGGCATTTAGGCACTTACATACGGCCTTGATTTGTTTCTCAGACGTATGCAGGTTTCCTCACGATGTTTTCCTTCACCCTAAAGCTCTTGGTGTGACTAATTTTTCTATACAGATAATTCTTTGGTACAGACCGGTGGGATTCGAACTTGCGTCGCTAGGATAGCAGGCAACGCTCATATCAGGCAGCTTAATAGATACATACTAGTCTATGTAGTCCATATGCTCTCGGTAGAAACTTGTCATTCTTTCCTGTTTCTAGTCCTAATGCAACTCTGCTTCTCATTCTGAAACCACACAAATACGTTAATCTATACAATACTATAAAGCTGAAGAGTTTGTTTGTTTGAACGCGCTAATCTCAGGAACTACTGGTTTGAATTGAAAAAAAATTTTTGTGTTGGATGTTCCATTTATCGAGGAAGGCTTTGGGCTATACTAGCTGCCGCCCGGGCTTCAGTGTCTACCTGTGCGAAGCCGGGGCGGGCCGCTTGTTACTTATAAAGCTGTTAACCTTTCACTATAATATTATTATTCAAGAATATGCATTCAATAAGTAATATGCATCAATCATGACAAAAAAAAAATCTGTATATTGTTTTTGTATTTCACTATCACTACAGAGTATAAAACAAAATTGCTTCCCGCTGTCTGTCGGTCCCTATGTATGCTTATATCTTTAAAACTACGATAAGCCGTTTCTTAAAATGTATGCTAAACGTAACTTTGTGGTTTTGGTGGTGATTGCCATTAGTTCAGTTGCTGTTGTACCTACCTGGTTTTAGTTGTCCAGTTCAGTTGACAGAACTAGTGCAAATATTATTTTATTTTATTTTATTTTACAGGCGAATCAACAGTTAACAAAATTTGGATAACTTATAAACTAGCAACATTAAACCAATTACAGATTCACACAACTAAACACAGACAGTTAACAATTTTGAACATGCAGAATATTATTATTATTATTATTAATTAACATCACGAGTCGCCGTGGTGACATAAAAATAACAGAAAAAGTAATTAGTACTCCATGGCTAACAATTTTGTAAGGTTACGTCTATTCTATTATTCTTGTTTGTTCTGTTAAAATTTGTTCCTTAATACCTAATAACCTGTGTTCTTTAATATATCTATTCTAACTGTACCTATAATTAATTAATATCTCGAGTTAAGACGAAAGAGTTTGGTTAATTTTCTACTCACGCGTTGATGACATCTAGTATGTGATTTCCTCTTTTCAGTGTTATAGCCAACTTTTTCGACTGATGGCACAGGGGGCCCATCACACTGTTCTGAAACGAAAATATCATCCTAATATTAGGTATACCTGCGACTTCGTACGTGTGGCATTTGTTTTTGACTTTGAAGCGCCATCGCTTGATTTCCAACGTACATAACTGTTTTATTTATGACTTTTTTAGTTTGACTAGAGTTCTAGACTTAAGACATAGTAACAAAAACAAGATATAGCTAGCCTACACTTAATATTATAAAAAGGAAAGATTTGATTGTTTGTTTGTATTGAATAGGCTCCGAAACTACTGGACAGATTTGAAAAAATCTTTTACCGTTATAAGCCGACATTATCCCAGGTGAACAATTAGGCTACTACTTCATTCCTACGGAAAAACGGGTAACAGTAGGTGTACTATATTGCTACACGGGCGAACTCGCGGGGAAAAAGCTAGTTATACTATAGGTAATAGTTTGTATGTAATATATATACTTTTTTCTTAAAAGGAGGCTTCCAACCCTGAAATGTAATGTTTCTGAATAAACAATTTATTCTTAATAATTTAAAATATCTTAACATAGTACTTTATTATAATATAATTTTAGGGTCGGCAACGCGCGAGCGATACCCCTGGTGTTGCAAGCGTCCATAGGCTGCGGTAACCGCTTACCATCAGGCGGGCCGTATGCTTGTTTGCCACCTTAGTGGTATAAAAAAAAAAAAAAAAAATTCGCAGAGTTTTAATATTTGGTAAGGGATACACGTTGCGAATATCATCCCCGGAATGCATAGTGATGCACCCGGGGATGATCCTCGCCGATTGCAGAGACTTAAATTTGGCTATTGTGGTGAATCGTTAATGGATTGGGATACCTGGGCTATGGGATGATACTACCTACGGACGTCTACCATGCATAAATCTCAATATTGGATAAAATTTGGCAGCCGGTGATTCGCCACCTGCTAGGTGGCCCTTAAGTGCGGCGTATAAGATGCCGCTGAGGGACAATTATTATTATGTATGTATGTATGTATGATGTTTGTATGAAACTAATTCATTAAGGCGAATCAGGTGAGTACTTACAGGATTATAATACACGCACATAACATGCATGCCTTCGCCACAGAACTCCATTTTAGGACAGTAATCTGATAGGTTTAGACTTTTTTGGCTAAAACCATCGATCACCAAAATGCAGTCTACATTGAGAACAAATTGTAAGATCACACCGTATACCTGCAAATATGAATAAATACTCTGTGACATGAATTTTGGTAAAGGAATGGCGATTCAGAGTATATAAGAGTGTAGGTAGTATAAGCCATTATAAAATAACCTTTATCATATACATACACAGTATTTTGTACTAAATAAATAATCAGCTTCAGAACGTACCAGTTTTTTTTTACTATCTTTCAAAAATTCAAAATTCAAAAATCATTTATTCAGTTTAGGCCCTAATAAGGCTCTTATGAAGGTCTAAATTACCACCGGTTCGGAAAAAAAGCCACCTGAGAAGAACCGGCAAGAAACTCAGTGCTCTGTCTTTTGTTGCATTTAACAATCATTATATAACAATTTGTAACAAAATTCTTCTAGACATTGGTATGAAATTACAAATATCAAAATGATAGCTACCAAGTTGGTTTTGTCACTGCTTTCATGAAATACATATTCCAACTATTACAATTACCAGGAGCGGGGAGCCACTTGTGCAGAGTGAGTCTATATATTCCAAGCATTTTTATCATTTACATAATCATTAATTTTATAATAGGCTTTATTTATCAAAACTCTTTTGACATGAGTCTTAAACTTATCGTGTAAACTTTATAGTAGGCATATCTTATTGCTAGCCGTAAATATGGATCTGGCATTTCTTTTCGAATAGATAGAGATAGAGCAGTGCAACATTTACATAAATCTAGGCATTGGTATTGATGACAATTATCTAACTTGCTTAAAAACGCTGAATGTTAGCCTAGTGCTGTCAAAATCGAAAACGATTCAATTAACAACAGAATACGGTAAATATTTTGGGACACTTACCAGATAATTCATTTTGGCATTTCCAAATAGTTAATTTATTGAAGGATGTATATGTGGTAGTTTTTAACAAATAGCTTTCATAAAAAATCGTAATTTAAATTTATACAAATTATAAAAGAATCGTTTTAATTTTCGATTTGATTAGGTTTTCAAAACATTTGGTAATGCACGTTTTAATAAAATCGGGTGTGCAAACTTGTTGGTTGCTAGTTCGTATCAAATGAAAGGGTATGGTCACACTGCCAGCGGAGGTAACTGTATACGTGTTCAAAGAGAAATGAACAAACACTTTTTTGTTTTCTGTCAAATAGACTTAGCATCGAAAACCGTAAACAGTAAGTTTTTATTTATATGTTTATATTATTTAAAATCATCTATAACAATTGTCTTTGGAAACATAGTAAATTACTTAACTTCTTATACGGCCGAGTTCTGAAAGGATATTCAAACTTTAAAGGCCCATGTAACTGTGTGAAACGTTGTCAAAATACACCTTCGAATGTAAAATCGGAAGCCACTCAAAATTAATTTGTATTAGAGTTGATTGGGGTTTCAGTATTCGGCAGGAACAATAGATCGAATTCAATTAACACTCAATATTACGAGCAACAGAGCCAGCATTCATTTGTTTTTATTATGTACTAGCGGCCCGCCCCGGCTTCGCACGGGTAGACATTGATATCAAATATTTTGTCTACCCGTTCAAAGCCGGGGCGGGCAGCTAGCCTATGTTACTCAGTGATAGTGTAGCTTTCTAACGGTGAAAGATTTTTTGAAATCGGTCCAGTAGTTTCGGAGCCTATAGACATTTACCAAATATTTTGTCTACCCGAGCGAAGCCGGGGCGGGCAGCTAGTATAATATATAGTCTATGTTACTCAGCAATAATTTAGTTTTCTATTGGTGAAAGAATTTTTGAAATCGGTCTAGTACTTTTTGAGTTTATTCGTTACATACAAATCTTTCCTCTTTATAATATTAGTGTAGATGTAATAACAAGGTATGTAAATATTATATTCGTTGGCTTGCCTAGTTTCCCTGGGTACCTGTAATTGCATCGTCATCGCCCAGACTTTTTACCAAAGATGCCTTTGGCACAACAAACCCGACGTTACCGGATTTTTTACACAAGCGCCCGATATCTTACATTCAAAACGTATCTATATATCTATAATATAAAAATTAATCGCTGATTGTATTGCTAAGCGCAAATCTCGAGAGCAGCTGAGCCGATTTCGCTAATTCTTTTAGAATATTCCTTGAAGTATGAAGATGGTTCCTACGGAGAAAATTTAAAAAATTGCCTGAAAAAGTCTAAAAACGGATAGACAAAATAGCTGATAAATGTCTAGCCGTGCGAAGCCGCGGGCTGCTAGTTTTTAATATATATGGGTTACTCTAGCTAGGTTAAGCCAGTTTAAAATTCTGCATCTTACAGCTTTAGCTTTAAAATTATTAGTGTGTTGGCTATATTCTAATCGAGGTTTATACATTTGATACATTTTCGCTCTTATTGGCACTACAACCTAACCTAACCCAAAAGCGAATAATTTCGTAGCGACTATGTGATTACTTCATAACATCAGAATCACGTTCTTTTTTCAAACAGCACCTTGAGAACAATGGTGTTTGGAGTTTTATTAGCTGTACAAACAGCTTATAATTGGTGCGCGTAGTTTATAAAGTTAAATAATTTTTCAAGCTACATTTGCTTCGGAGCGAATGGAATGTGTATTGTAAAATGTTTCTACTGTTATTATATTCTCTTACTAACTATATAATTTTCTCAGCTGCTGAACAGGTAGTTATTTTTTTATAATCTCATATATATATATTGACAATGTGGGTTTTCCACAGGTGGCTTTTTTACCGAACCGTTAGAAAAGTAGTCCCTTCAAAGGGCCTACATTTAATAAGTGACATTAGATTTGACTTCATTACATTAATAAATAAGGAAATATACTACAAAGCTTCATCTGCATGTACCTTGCAACGTCATTTACAGACAAGTTATGTGAATATGATATATATAGTGATGAAAATACAATAATTTCGTAACTTTGTCTTAGTTAGAACATGCTCATCATAAGTGCGTTTACACCGTGATTTTAAGATTTTCAAGTGGTAATTTTAATAATTTTGTAAACATATCATAACCGTATTCATTTATTGTAAACATTGTAACTTTTAAGGATCGATTGAAATATGCATATAGCACTGTTGACAACAATATACTCGGCGGATATATGAAAAATACTCTGGTAAGTAATTTCCAACATTTTCAACGAACCACTAAACTTAATATAGCTTTTAAAGTTCTCCATGGCTCATGGTCCTGGGTTTACATTGTGGTCTTGGATGCGAATCACAGGATTGGTAAGGCGTATATTAAGAGGTTCCTATGCTTAAATTTTAATTATGTCGTCTAAGCCATTTTTTTACTTGCGTATGATATCCAATGATGACATGTTGTCTCTTATTTTTATGTGTTAAAACTTAACACGCACAACTATGATAGGTATTTCCGTGCGTAACTAAATTGTATATTATCCCCATTTACAGACGAAAGAGTTCACGATGGGGATTTGTTGACAGAAAGTCGGCAAATCCCCATTGACTTTAACCATCAATGGTGATTTCCCAAATATTTTTTTCGCCAACCCCTTTGTTCGTTTTTAGTAAGATTGAATACTTTAAACTATTGTTTTCTAAAATAAACGAGCAAGAGTGATAATCCCCACTATTTCTAACTACGATAGTAATTGGGATTTGTGGACATAACGTTCACAAATCCCCATCAATGGCGATTTGTACAATAACCAAAATGAAGTACGGTAATTTTGTGAATAATTACAGATCTTACCACATAACTACAGCTACATAGATAAGGCGGAGAACAAGCTTGTTATTCCAGCCATGAACGAATTCTTCGACGAACACAAATCCAAGAAGACTATCAAGAAATCACCGAAGAGAACAATACAGAAGATCATTAAAAAGAATAGAGTAAGAATGAAGAAGCTTTACTTTGCTTCAAGCATACCGACACCGGCTCCAAAGTACAATAATAACAATGAACACACTCAAGACCAATCACAATTGAAGGATGAATCTCCAACAACACAATCAAATCAGAAGAAGAAGATAAAGAGATGGAATCCAAAGACTGCTAGATATCCAATGCCGTTCCAAAGTCTGCAAAGTCGAAGGGATTTTGGTATGAGGAGCAAACGCAGCGATGACAGAGAAGAAACCTTAATGCTGAGAGGTTTGGATGAAATTGAGCTGTTGAGCAAGGAAAAAGATATTGACATTGATAAAGCAGACTTGGAAAACTTTTGACAGGAAAAACAATAAATATGTAAAGAACATAGTCTAAATAGTGCCTCAGAATAGATACTGCGTACAGAGCAAAGACAAAAAAAACGCCACATTGAAAATAATCAGTATGCTATAAAAAAAAGTTCAGCAGTCCTGCTGTTATAAATAAAAATAAAAAATATTTCATTATTATATTGGTTCTATTGAGAAAATTGTGCCGATGGTTTGTCGCGGCCGTTGTTTGTGTATTGTAAATTAGGACAATGTTTTAAAAAAAGATCTAAATAACCTCACGCTTATGTACTATCTTAGAAAAAACAAATCGGCATCGGTACGAGTATACGTCAAGGGTAAATAAAAATAGTAAAATAAAATATTATTATTTATTTGGTAAAAGTAACAAATATAAAACAAATTGAAAAACATAATTTATGACTCACACATTGAATTTGACTGTGGCCTTAACTAACAGTATATAACGAATCATGATTCTTCCTAATTTGTCAATTACTGATATTGAATGCCAATTTGGAGCATTAAATAAGACAGTGCTTACTCTACTGACATAATTTAGACTAAAGCATGTGTAAATTTATTTCACAACTAAGCTAAACTATGAACATAATATGTATGTACGTCAAACATTGACAACACTATGTAGATAGATGCTATCTACTTTATAACTATTTACAGTTCTTAAATCTATCCCCTTTAAGGGACTTAGAGCGAAATAGCAATAATAAATTAAATGATAACAAAATAAAAATATTTTGTTACGGTACGTTGCCCAATCTTCGTGTTAACATTGATGTGCTTAGTTTAAAGACTTGAATGAAGATTTTAGATAGAGATATACGATCTACGATGTTCAACTTTTACAGGTAGGTGTGATATAAAAAGTCATTTTTTATTTAATGGCAAAAAAACAATATCATGAAGCAGCGCCGGCCTTTGGGTAGAGCGAGAGGAGAGGAGGTCGCTCTAGGCGCCAGGTGACAAGGAGCGATTTTATAAAGAGAACCGACCTTTAATAGACATTAGACAAAGACAATCTCGCTCTCCCCTGACTATGGACTAGGGCCGGTGTTGTCATGAATACATTTATAGATGGAGTTTAATAAAGTTACGTATTTTGGATAATAATAATATACTTCGGATCCAACATTTTGATGAAGTATCCCAATTTAATTAGGTACCATGACTTTCAAGTCGAAAATACTCACGTTTTCACAATGCAAATTTACTATAACTTCATAAGTTTACTAAACAACAAGCTATCATAACTCAGTCTTATGCTTCGCCAGCCTTAATGTCTTCACCGCCCTGTTTGTTCCTGTATTCCCAGCCCTGGTAAGCCAAGTCCTGTGGGCCTACATCCTGTTCCCGAAACGAGACTCCGCCGCCGGAACCATATTTATTGCCCTGAAAAGATGTGGGATTCAAAAATGAACATATAGGTAGACCTTAGTTGCGAATGGAGCTATAAATAGCGCAACAATTAACATTTTTAACGGATATGATCAGAATTAGCGCTACAATGAACATTTTAACGGATATGATGAACATTAGCGCCACATAAACCATTTTAACAGATATGATGAACAGTAGCGCCACAATGAACACTTTTAATCGATATGATGAACATTAGCGATGCATAGAACTTTTTTCATCGATGTGATGAGATTAGCACTACAAAAAAAATGGTTTATTGATAGTTATACGCTACTGCCATAAGTTTCACTCGCACATGACTACTTTACTATTTCGTAATCATAAGAGGCAATAAAACGAGATATGGAAGGGACAAAAAGGAACCTTACATGATAGCTATCATAGTGTCCATAATGTGTTGGAGGTGTCTCCCTGTAGGGTCCGAGGCCAATCCCGGCTGGGGTGTACTGGGGTCCACTGTAATGGCTCTGCGAGAATGGAGAAGTGAGGTTCGGTTTGCAGAACTTGAAGTAACCGATTACACCTGAAAGGAATTTATATTATTTAGTCGGGTCTTCGACATTTAATTTAGATGTACACGTATAGATTGAAGCATAGGTAAATAATTTATTGTTCAATGTTCCAACAATTAAAAAAGAACACAATATTCGTATTAGTAAAAGTTTATTAGCATCCTATTCATCTATATTATTAAAATGAACAATATAAGAAATAAAATTAGAACATTAGCACTCTTGACTATCATAAACACAAATTATATTAAACGGTCTCGAGTTGAAAGAAAGTAACGTTGTTAATTGCTTTTTTTTTCTTTGAACTCAACATTTTGTAAAATTACCAATTGTATCAATAATAATAGATTATATTTATGATCCGGATATTTTGCTGATATCGGGCATTGTCTTCGATTATTTTCCTTACGTACTTCAATATAGCCGTGGGGCCTTATTATTATGTAATGACTATGAAAAATATTCATGTTTTTTACTGTAACTATTCTCAAATGACGTCTTTAAGAAATTAATTTCATATAAACCCAAAAAACGTGACTGCTTCACTATACTATACCTGGAACGATGAGTGCCATAAATCCGAGGAATTTCTTGAAGCTAGCAAGCCCAAGGATCAGAGGCAGGAACAAAAGAAGCTTAAGTTTGAACAGCTTCAAAATCAGCAACATTGGAATGATGAGTTTCTTCAGCTTATGACGACCTATAAGAATATATTAATATGTCAAGTTAATTTAGATGATTGTATGATAAAAGGACCTCCATCCATATCCAAAACGGTTTTATTCAATTTAAGAATAGCCGCTACTGGAATCTCTTCTAAATTTAAGCCCTTTAAAAGAAGAAACAATAAAAGATAGTACAATATTATTTTAGGAAGTTTCATCTAATTATTTATTTAAAAATTTAATCCTTAAATGTAGAAAATAAATCATTCCGTATACAAGAAAGAATTAAAATGATAATTATTTAATCAAAATCATAATCAAAACCTTTATAAATCCATTATTAATTTTAGGCCCTAATAAGTCATTTATGAAGACCTACGGTTCGGAGAAAAAACTCTCCTCAGAAGAACGTGCAAGAAACTCAATGCTCTATCTCTATTCCCATAACTATCGTGATATAACAATATAAAATAAACACATGTTATCAATTTGGTACTTACGGAATGGGGGAGCCTTCTTGTCTTCAATTATATCTACTTCATCAGCAATCTCATCAATGAATCTCGGCGCAATGATGCCATTAGATGTAACATCTTCATTCAAATCCATTTCCAAGGCTGTTGCTCTCAGGAATCTGTTACATTTATTATACGTGCTATTGAAGATGAAAAGTACGAGGCGGGTGGAAGTAACCTCTGAATTATATTATTAATTGTAGACAGGGTATTACTAAGCTAGAACACATATCCTGCGACAACGCAGACAGTGTATGGACACATTAATGCTTAAGCTTGAAGGTCACAGTTGATTCGCATTACAGGCCGAATATTTTACTGACTGAGTTATAAGTAAAAAAGGTGCTCAAATTAAAGTAGTACTTTGTAGGCCAGTTATGAATTGTACTAGATTATCATGGGCAGGCACGCTTATCATCTAGCCAGGAATCTACTCGTCTGACTGGGATATTTGAAATTATATACCTTTCAATCTTCCTCATCCCGTATTTGACAAGACCATCCCAGTCCGAGTCTTCACTGCGAGGCTGCGAGCTCAGCTCTGGGGGTTCCCGTGCCAAGGCTCTAGCTTGAGACTCAACTTTTATCAGAACAGCATTGTTTGAAAGCCTGAACAAAAGAACACATAATATTTAGATAGTGAAAACTTTGGATACTTTGGATACAATAGCGCCAAATATTCTGCTGTCAAAAAGCTAGTCTGCAATAATTACTGTATGCTTTGAAAGGCATCGTAGCTAGTCCAATTGATGGGAAATCTATGTCACTTCCTACAATGTCCGCCGGCTATTGATGATGAAATTTTGGGATGCTATACAACATATCTTGTTAATCATGTTTAAAAGAGTCGAAAAGTGCGATGCCCTAATGGCGTAACATCGGTTTTCGCCTTTAGGTTTGAGAATGCCCTGTTTCAACAAAATAAAAGTTATAAAATAATTTGTCATAAAAACTCGGTCCAGTACTTGTAGGATATTTCAGAACGAACTGCTAAATAAAAGCGGAAAACAAATTATGTCAAGATTTCCCGAGTCATTAAAAGTTTTGAAAAATCGATTCTTTTCCTGATCTCACGTGACATAAATAGTGAACGGAATACTGTTGCTTTAAACTCCCAAACAATCTGTTTCTCTCTTTGGCTTGATATGTTTGTGAGTGATAAGAATGGTACTCACTGGTAAGCTTGTTTATCAAAGAAGTCATCGAAAGACCTCAGTGCTTGTGCCTTAAAGCAATCAGCTAAGTCTCCATTGATACACTGTTGTGTTGATTGCTGTATGTAGGGATCCTGGTCTTCTCCTAGGCCGATCCAGTCGAGGAGACCGCGGCCTTGAGCTTGGGGCTAAAGAAATGAAATTGCCAATTATTATAAGGACACAGAAGTAGCTTCTTCGTTGTGGATACGATTCCTTTTTTAAAGTTATGTTTGCTCCTTTTTCACGCTTTACGCACGTGTGGTGTATTTTCTCTCATTTTCGTACAGTGAAAATTTGAAACTACGTCATCTCCAATTCAGACGTGATTTGCAAGTGAGCTTTTCAGATTACCTCGGCCGATTAGATAAATGGGTATGCACCAATATTAAAACTATGGAACCTAAATAATAATAAATTGATAAATGATGAAAGATCAGAATACATAAGATTGACCCGCTATTAATTCACCAGGGTCTATGAAACGATACGCGCGCTGAGTGAGTACGTAAAGTAGATAAGTCTACGAATCACAGACACGAAACAACGGTCCGGTTGGTATTTCTCTACAAATCCGAAAAGGAAACTTACCGATCTTCCCCGATCTTCTCCGCCAAAGTTGATTGACCTGCCTTCTGTCTCTTCCTTTGGTGGCTGGTCTGGAAGCCTGATGCCACCTTCTCCTCGCGACTGCAGCGCCAAAGCGGCGGCTATCGCCACCAACAACCACCTTGCTTGGTACATTCTGCTTAATTTAACCTGAGAAGATATGGAGAAATAACAATAACACTTATCACTTACATATACACTTCTAGATATCTAGTTTAATATAAACATTAACTGAGTGTTCCTTTGCGAAATCAAGTCACAAATGAGGCGATTCGCAGGAGAACTAAAGTAACCGACATAGCCCAACGGATTAGCCAGTTGAAGTGGCTATGGGCTGGGCATTTAGCACGTAGAACAGATGGCCGATTGGGCCAAATAGTTCTAGAGTGGATACCACGCACTGAAAAATGCAGCGTCGGACGTCCCCCCACTAGATGGACCGATGACTTGAAAAAGGTCGCTGGCAAGCGTTGCATGCGGGCCGCATTGAATCGGGCTATGTGGAAACGTGTGGCTTTTGTTCAGCAGTGGACGTCTATCAGCTGATGTTGATGGGTGGTAAAGAGTACTCCGTACCGGCAGGCACGTATGAAGAGATTAATTGATGTAGTTGAGGCAAGAGATTTGCGAGATGATATATTGCCTCAGTTTTCAAAAGACTCGTTACGCTACTATACAAATCTCAGCACAACACGGAAACAATGGTCGCGATCGCTTCCTACTTTTACTCGAAACACTTACTTTCACGAGGTAAATAATCTTAGGGCATCCATACACGGCGCGTTTATATTAAGTGATAGCGCTGCGATTGGTAGAATCAAGTAGTAGACCCGATGAGACCTAGTTGGGAAAATCATCCCATGAACATGAACCAGGTATGAAGGACACTGGAGCTGATTGACTTGATTAGATGGAGCTAGTGACATGACAATTAAAATCGAAATAAGTCCTGTAGACACGATGAATATTTAGTTTAAATGAGCAACGGAATAGTTTAACAATTTTAGTTTAGTTTTGGTCTTGTCAAGAGCATTGTAACCACCGTTAGTGAAATACTTACAAGAGACAAAATATATGTCTCCAAGACTAGTAAGAGTAAGCTAATAATCACTGTAGTATTACTTTTTTTCTCGCAAACACTTGCTACTTGCAAGTGTTCAAAGAACTAAAACTACCGTTTTGCAATTCATTATTTTAGTTTATATTCAGTTCAGCGCTCGCACGCCACGGACTACATAAGCATGGTATGAAATGTTCTATTGTTCTTTAAAGAGGTTGCGCGCTCGTTTTTTTGTAGATTTAGGTTAGGCTTTGGTATGTTTCCAGCAGCCAGCAATGGAGACATCCAGAAAAACTTACGGATCATTTTAGATTAAGTCACTCGACTACCAAATATATACATATATGCATGTCATACATTCCACCTGCAATGGAATATAAGTACATATATATTTCAATTAAAATATCCTTTATCCTTATCCTACGTATTTGTTATAAAACAAATTTCAAGTCAAATCAATCAGCCCAAACAATATCTGCAGGCCTAGCCATGTTTACTATCTGCAATCGTTAACGCTATAGAAAACGAAGGAAATGTATGCAATTTTTTAAGATAGTCAATATGGCTACGGGAACTGGTATTAAAGCGAAGGCAATGATATAGACACCTAATAAAATCAAAGCCAGCTGAAACTACTTGTAAATAAAAAAATAAAAAAATAAGAATATAAACTACGTAAGGTTTGTACTAAATGTCAAGACACTTACTCCATTCCACAACATGATACCGATAAGAGCATTTTAATAAACATTGAAGGAATCACAAATTAAGTACTACACTGAAACGAATATCACTATAAACAAAAGTAAATCACTTTTTAAACAATAGTTTTTACATGAACTTCTTTTATTTACATGGTTTTAAAATTTAACTTTGTTCAAGAATACATTTAAAAGGTAGTCTCAAAAATATTGTGATTTTGAAAATTGGAACAGTTTAAAAGAGAGCGTGGTCTGTTAAAAGTAGCGCGAGCGAGCGAGACGCACGAATAGAGGTCGCGTACTGCGCTCGCGGCCGATATCGTCGGTGAATGTGTCCAATTACCCACTTTTTCTAATGGCGAGCAAACATTGATCACGCTTCATTGATATAATAATTTGAATTGGGCTTGTTAAAAGAACCGTTTATTACCTGTCTAATTTTCCCGAACATATAACTTTGTAAAGACGTTAAACTATATGTAACAGAAAATAGCAGTCATAAGCTTTGTGAGTACTTTCATAAGTACTTATAATTGTAGATTTTTGAAATGTATTTTTTTTACTTTGGAAAACACGTACACACTTGTATGTCGCATTGGTAATGCAGTCAAGTCAGTAAGTTTTGCTCCTACCACAAATCTTAAAGTTCTCACTTCAAAAAATACATTAAGTAGATAAATCTAGGATATGCCAAATAATATTACCCACTAGCTCTTTCATGTCTTAATTTCTCAAATGTTTTATTCATTCTCATAAATTTTTAATTTTTAGGGAACACGACTGAATATTGTTTACAAAGATGATAAAGCTCTTAATACAGCAAGTATGAAACCACACTCCAGCGCATACAAAAATGGATCATACGTAGGTAACGTAACGATTGCTTCACAACTTTGTTATGTCACATCCATTCGTACAGTGACTCATACATCCATGCTCTTGGCCTGGACTTGCTTTCACAGCTGACAAAAGTGTGACATAGTTTTTAACAATGTACTATTGTTTGAACAAAATTATGAAAGTTTTTCTTTTATTATGAATATTTTTTTAAAAAATTAGGAAAACAATATTTTAAAAATAATACCTTTTTATATTCTCTAATACTAGATCTAATCACCTATATCTTTAACATTTGATTATAGACATATTTTTTTTCATTTTATTATATCGATGTTTTTTTTTAAATTAAATGCAAACGTCATTTTTTTTAATAATATTTATTTAGTTATCAACGAATTAAAAACTGAAAATAAACTAAACTAAGAAGTACAAAACTTACCTACACGTAAAATAAATGTCCCGAACCACAATTTTTTAATTCAGATGCGTTTCATGAACTTGTCACTGAGCTTACGGCTTATTTATTTAAGAATATTTCAAGTAGTAAAATTAATCAATAAAATATAAAATGAAAGGTTAAATGTGCCTTTTAGCTCATTCCCCATTACTTTTAATCCATAGACTACATTTTTTCACTGTCACTGTTAATAACTTAATTTAACAAACTTACCCTTATATAATGTTATTGAACCAAACAAACTAACTGAAAACGTTCGATGCACTTAGACTTGCAAGCAAGAATGGACAGACAAATCCAAAACTAGCTTATATAATAACAAATTAACAATTGCATAAACTGCTTGGGTCTGCTTGAATCACCACAACTCTTTGACCGCAGACAAACGACTTTGAACCTTAAAGCAACCACGATACAATCCATTTACAACTACTACGAAGTACACTTTGTCAAAACTCTGTTTACGTTTAGCTAAGATGAGCTGGTAAACGAATTAGGGACTTGTTCAAAGGAGTTAAGGTCGAGTATCGTTAAGACAGCTTAACGGAGCTTGAATGAAGTTAGCGCAACTTGGGATATTCCATATTCGCAGTCACAACCTGCTGCCGTTAACGATGGAGAAGGCTTTTATAGATTAAACAATATTTAGATAATGCTTTACTCAGATCAAATAAAAGAGGAAGATGGAAATTTGCGAACAACGAAGTGACGCCGGGGTAAAACTATGCCATGCAGTAAACTTACATATTAAAATTACGCACCTAAAATGAATACAACGAAAGTACGCCTTGACCACGCACTACATATTTAAAAAACAGGCGTCATTACGTTGTTCGCAAAGTTCCATCTTCCTTTTCAATTTGATCTGAGCCTCCTTGTTACAAAGTATCATAAAGCAAGCTAGAACAGTCAGTAGCCTTAGTAAGAACTTTTGACTGCATATTCGTATTGCATTCGACTATTTTTATGTAGGAAAATGAACAGCGCTGCGCCGGCAATCAATTGAACAAAAACCGTTTAAAATTTTTGACATTTTGAGAGCTTCGTTTTCGAATACGTAGTTGAAAGGTTTTCTTGCTACCTAGTACTGACTCCTCATATGTATAATATTTAGACGTTTCATCGATCTAATCTGAAACTGATCTAAGGTTCCCCAGTTCTAGTCGTAACAAAGCTTACGTGTTGTGTTGTGTTAACATTAGACCTGCAGTTATAGCTTGTCATAAGATTTGCTGTGCTCGATTGGCAATTGTTTTTTAAATAATATTGTTATAATATCTTATGAATATCGATGTGAATGAACGTCGGTATATGAATCGGGTAGACTCACCCTCTGGCTTAGCTTTCCGAGAATAACCGGCAAGAAACTCAAAAACCCAATCGAAGGTCAAGAAGTCTTTCGTTTTTACATATTAATATTCACAAACAGTCGCAAAATACTGGTATTGGTATTATCATACAATACTTCTGAATGTATATTTTATAATAAATTGTGAAGCCGTCTCTGTTCTAAGCCAGCATTTCTTGCTCTGTCAGATCCTGGTATTCTTTCATAATTTAGTTCATGGAGAACATGAGTGATTCCCTACGTTTTAATTGTTGCGTAAACACGCAATAATTGATTCGTAGGGATTAAAAGGGGAGTTAGAAATTGTTATTCTAAACAGAATGTCAATTTTTAACCCACTTTATAGAGGAGGATATAAATTCTGAAGCATTTGTTGTTTGTACACTCTTCCGCCGACATTTCTGGAGGGATTCAAACGATAATTCGGTTAAAGAAGCTCTTGAGAGGATCCTATTGTATTTTTGTGAAAATCTGATAAAGATCTTTGGAGACGGAGAAAATAACAATTTCAAGCTTTTCATTTCATTACATCACGATTTAGCTTTTTGAGTTATTTGATTGTGAAGAGAATTCATAAATTATTGGCGAACACGCACAAAATTCAATATTCATAAAATATTTAACTTAAACTAACTCTGTTACTGTTGGGAACTGAAGCAATTAATATTGTAATTTTATTCAAATAAATTTACACACGACTACATTCGGTGTACGTTCGACATATCATAATAATATGATTTTATGTTACTACGCATCTCTAAAGCTATGATAAAGGTAGGTACTTTATAACCGATCCGGGATCAAATTAGGCATTTAATTTATTAGAAAAAAAGGGCTTTATTTAGGCTTTATTAATCACAGTTGCTTTGTATCAATGGTTCGGCCCTTACATAACGATTAGGGATTGCAATCCAGCTGGATTTTTGCTGGATCGACATAAATCCAGCTGGATCCAGCGCGGATCCAGCATCCATACAATTATAGGTATTTTGTGAAAAAAACCGTTTTTGTTTATGCGACTGAGGTAGCAAACAAGCATACGCCCTTCATATAGTAAGCGGTTACCGTAGCCTATGGACGCTTGCAACACCAGGGGTATCACTCGCGCGTTCCCGACCCTTCAGAAATTTCTTCACACCCTTCTTGAAGAACCCCGTGCTGTACTCCTTTAGAAAAACCACGGCGGGGCGCTAATTCCACAGTTAAGTTGTGCGCGGGAGGAAGGTCTTTTGGAACCACCCAGTTCGGGACCATTTTGGTTCCATTTCCCGCCGGTTGTTCTAAACCGCTTATGAGCTTGGGTTCATCGAAAATTCTTATAGTGCGCCTTTGAACCGAGTGAAAAGGCGCAATCTGATGCCACACATGACAGCAGTACTCCATATGCGGTCGGACTTGCGGTCTTAACCTTGCGTTAAACAGAGACCCTGTCATTCACATTCAGCATACTTGTAAATCATCCATTTGTACTCCACACTCATTCTTATTTCACTTTAAAGGGTTAATTAATTTAAAAAAAAATATTCTTGATCAACTCTCTCACGGAGCAGGCCCTATCTGCCTCTACGCTAGTCGGATTCAGGGCATTTTAGGGTTATCAGGTTATTATCGGTACATGCGGAACCGCACTGCTGGATCCAGCAACAAATGCTGGATCCAGTTAGATTGCTGGATGCTGGATCCAGCAATTGCAATCCCTAATAACGATACGATGGAAAGGAAAAACAAATGAAGCGCAATTTGGCCAGGTGTTCATCAGAGATGCTCAATGTCAAAAATTTCAATAAAATGATTAAAATATTTTTCATGAGCTTCCGTTTGGCTTCTAACTTAGACAGATCGATAGAGAATCCAAAACTATAGAACTGCATATAAAACTCATTTTCGACTAAAGTGGAGCTTTATTTTTTCCTTTCCACCATAGGGCACGGGAGATCAATCAGTCCTAGAAGTTTTTAAAGAAGATTTTTGTGTAGTGTGATAGTGCTACTTACATACAATTTTAAGAACATATACCCAAACCTAGAGAAATATAGGTAGGTAGGTAAATGTAGGTAGGTAACTAGGCCTTGCACATGACTTGTGTCACAAGGGAATTAAAATCCGCGACGTTGGAAATCAAATGATCAATTACTTACTTAATCATACTCATTGCAAGTGCCAGAATTATTGGGGACGAAAAATTATCAGCTGTTTAAAAAAACTCTTTTCATGTTTGTTTTACAAATCGCATAAGAAAGTTTTTTTGTAGGGATATGTACCTACCACAAATTGACATAGGTCAATCAAATTATTTGTTGATTTTTTGTGGTTTTTGATGGGCCTTAAAAAAGTTATGTAATTTTGAAATAATGACAGTATGATGTAATAAAATACGTAGAAGTTGACATGATTCGATAGAATTAACCTTAGCAAACACAGTATAATCTCACATAATAAACATTCCCACCGACAAGAACCTAGCTCTTAAATATATGATGATGATGAATAAACATTCATTTCAAACAGAATAAAAGTATCTTTTTCTTCACAAATTGAGATAATATTTACGGAAACATAAAATAAATTGACTCGCAGAACGATAATCGTATACATGTAAGCACTCATGTAAGCAATATTCAACTTTATGTGATGTGGCCTAAATCTTTTAATATGTGTTTTTTTATACCACTAAGGTGGCACACAAGCTTACCACCTTATGGTATGCAGTGACCGTAGCCTATAGCCGCCAGCAATACCAGGGGTATCACTAATGAGTTGCCAAACCTGTTGTTGATGAGGAGTCACTGTGCTTGCAGCATTACTACTAGCCCAGCGTATCCTCGTGGAGCACTGGCAACCTTACTTACCGCAGAAAAACCACATTACATCAAAGTAGTGTTAGTTAACTGCGTTCATTAACGGCACACATTATTTGCAAACCCATTAGTCGCACAGTATAGCGTGCTCACTCTCCTGTCCCTAGCGCTCTTAAATAAATAAATGTAAATGTAAATTCATCTGTAAGGTGGAGGGGGTACAGTCCCCAGTCGGGCGGCTAAAACCCACGAGAGATCAAAATTCGCCCTTCTTCACGTTTTCAGCTCATGATGTGATTAATCACTGCATTGAAAAGCTCATTGGTATACGCCGAGATTTGAATTTGAGCAAATCAAATTGTAAAAGTATTTTTGGAAGTACGGTTATGACAGGAATCGCTAAAATGTATCAAGGAGTTCTTGCTACTTTACTCCACCCTATTGTGGTTTATTACCTCCTTTTGGATGTTTTTTATTTTCCATTCCACACTTTTCATACCTATTGATTTAGTGTTGTTTGATAAACGGCAAAGTGCAATAACCTTACATCTTTAAAAGAGTTCAAGAAACTTAAAATTTAACACTACTAACCGAGAAACATACAAACTTGTTACGAAATATTATCCACTGTTTGATGCTTGTTTGAAGATACTTTACTCTAGTTTCGTTACAAGGGGCTTAGGACTCAAATATAAAAGCTTTAGAGTTGATAATTACTTGCAAGCGTCAATATTGTCAGGCCAACTTTCTACAGCAAGGAGGAGGGATAGTCTTCAAACCGGATCTCCGTCGCGGCGACTGTGACTCACTGATCTTGGTGCTCATTATTGATATTTACTTAGATTGTGTCCGTACTGGCCCGTGTGATTGAGTGGTTGGTTCCCAATAGTGTCCAATCGAGTACCTAAGAACGGGTTCAAATCCCGATCTGTATCAATAGATTTGTTTTGATACGACTAAGGTGGCAAACAAGCATACATACGGCCCATCTGATGGTAAGCGGTCAACGTAGCCTATGGATGCTTGCAACACCAGGGGTATAACTCGCGCGTTGCCGAAACTCATTTCAAACCGAAGTTGTGAATAAGCATATAACCTCTTTGACGACAAACGGTTACCCTAGCCTATACGTCTGTAAGCCGATTCGTGAGTGGTCGACCCTGCAAGAATCTAGTGACACTTCTTAAAAGACTGTTGAGCTGTACTTACTGGAAACCTGCTAAGTATCATTCATTTAAAGGCTAGGCTTTTGATCGCCAAGCCCTATCGTTTACCATATCTTTGGCCTCTTAATGCGACATAACTGTTGCGTACAACTGTACTCTTCTGAAAAACTTCACCGAGAAGTTGTTTTTTTATACCACTAAGGTGGCACACAAGCATACGGCCCATCCGATGGTAAGCAGTCACCGTAGCCTATAGCTGCTAGTTAATACCAGGGCTATAACTAACCATGAGTTGGTAACCATGTTGTTTATGAGGACCCACAGTGCTAGCATTACTACTAGCGCAGCGTATCCTCGTGGAGCACTGGCAACCTTACTTACCGCAGAAACACAACACTACATCAAAGTAGTGTTATTTGACTGCGGTCCTATGGAAGGTGATTTCACAATCAGCTCACCCTTCACGTTTGGTCCTAATATATTCGCAGAGTCGGTATTATAGGGTCGGCAACGCGCGAGTAATACCCCTGGTGTTGCTAGCGTTTATATAATAGGTTACTGTATGCTTGTTTGCCAACTTAGAGGAATCCAAATACCGGACGAGTGCGAGTCGGACGAACTTGTAGGTAAAGAGAGGAAGTGATATTTTTGTAAGATTGTAAGTGATAAGTAATTTCGCTTTTTTTTGTTATTAAACTACATATTTACGGTTTTCAGATTTTTTGATTGTCATATCTTTTCTTCATGATTGATATTATCACAACTGAAAGAGACCGTAGCAGACAGACAGACAACAAAGTGATTCTATAAATGTTCCTTTTTCCCTTTTGAGGTGCGGAACCCTAAGAAACAGAGTCCCAAGGGATTAGTAACCATATTTTGCCATATTTAACAGAAAGGAGCGTATTACGTACGTAGGTATTAGTCACTGAGTAGAAAAGGGAGATTATTTGTGAAAACAGTTATATTAGTAGGTATAACAAATTTTTATTTCATTTGTTTATTTCGATAACTCACCTATATCCGTATTTATGACTATTGGTCGAATATTGAAACGCCAGTCAAATCTGATTGTGAGTGGCCTCTGATTTTACAAGAAATTGTATTTTAACAATCAAACAGTTACGTGGGCCTTCAAATTTGAATGTCTTTTCAGTATTCTGCCGAAAATACTACAAATTTCAATATTCCCACTTCTAGTCTATACAAAAATATAAAAATTCCATATACAATAATAGTTTTATATTTTGGTTTATCAACTATTTTTTTCTTTCTATCCAACCAATCGACGAGAGGATCAAACCAATTAACTTTTCAACTCTAAATATAACCATAAACCACCACTTGCCCTTTAGAAAACCCACTTTGAATATATTTTTTAATATATTCAGATTTCATTCTGGTTTTACATACACCTGCTTTAAGCTTACTGATCCGTGTTCCCATATGAATAGATGGAATGAATTAGTTTATTCTACAATAAATACTGTTCTACTTTTTACATAAACATTCTTACGCTAATACATTAGTTACATAATAAATACAAATAAATAAATAATAAACACATCGTTAACTTAAGTATTACAAATCAATCAAACAATAATTTACAGTCACACGTTCAAAATAAATAAACAACAGTCACACAAAATAGAAGGCTTACACACAACACAATAATTCATTATAATAATTTCTTTTATTCATCATAATGATGAAAACTTCATCGACTCATTGACTTTTTCAACAATTTGTTAGAATACATTTTAGTGGAAATACACTTTTTAAACGAAATTATTTCATGGTATATAATTGTTTCTGCTATAATCCGTATAAATTGAAAGATATTAAATCTCCAACTAATATGCACTGTTCACCACTAATTCATTTTGTTGGTCACATCACTTTTTAATGTCGATTTTGGCCACTTCACCAGTCTAGAATAATATATACACTCTTTTCACTGTTCCATTAAATAATTTGGCACGCCATCTTCTTTAGAACCTGAAAATATATAAAATTACTTAAACAATCATAACCTCCTCTGCATTTTAAAAAAATAATTTGTATCTACATCATCACAAATCGTCTTATTAACATCATCATCATCATTCTTGGGTCTTTGTCCCAATTATTTGTTGTCGGCTCTAATTGTTTTTTGACGCCATATCGAGCTTTCTGCAGCCATATCAGTCGTGTGATATACCATACGCGTCATCATAATTATGATCCCAAACAATTTGTTATATAAATATTTGCCCTAGCGGGAATCGAACCCGTGACACGTTGCAGTTGCAAACCAATTGAGCCGGAAAAGCTTTCCAAATGCAGTATGCTAGGCATACGCTGCACGTAAACTTTTTTTTTCTTAAGTACGGGATAGCGCTTCACCACGATCTCATCCGATGGTAAATGAAGATGTGGTCGCAGATGGAGCTCGCTTGTCGGCTAGTAGCCTATTCACTCTAGTCTATTAATACATATCAGCTATATTTTGTGGGGCGACGATTTTTTTCCTTGTACATTGCTGGTAATGTAACTTGGTAATGTAACTTGGTAATGTAACTTGGTAATGTAACTTGGTAATGTAACTTGGTAATGTACGAGGAACAAGCAGAATTGGCGCACACCGGAAAGGTAGAATATGTACTTTCAGAAACAATTCCATGTTATAATATTATATAATGTAACGCATTCAAAAAGGCGCTAGTTACCAATCCCAAAAGCCCTTCATCTTCCGAGCTGTGACGAGTTTGTTGATGTCATGGTAGGCAGCTATCATGGTGTGTTCAGGAGAAGTGTTCGTGGAGCAGGCCGGGTGCGCGCTCATGCAGTCAGTGCCTTCTTGACCGCGCCTCGCCGCACGCATGTAGCGGAAGAACCTTAGAATTTCTGGGTTGTCTGATACAGGGCGCCGAAGCTCGTTTAATTCTCTGAAATGGTAAGGAAGAAGAATATTGTATAAGTAAAGAAAAACGCCTTTGGGCTGGAGATGTTGAATATAACCATCAACCATGAAATTTAACTAATTATTTAAATTTAACCGTCATATTCAATATACAAAGTTACGGTTATCGAATAAAAATATGAATATTGTATTCAACTAAGCGATTTTTTTTTCGCTAACGTGATTTTAAGCCAATAACTACGAAACCAAATCTTAACTAAAATATTTACTAATATTGTCAACCATTTAAAATATCGATATTTTTATGCATCAAATAACGTTTTACTAGTACAAACAAAACAACTATTATTGACATCTCTACTTTGACGCGCCCAACTAAATTCTTCTGGCAGTTTGCTCCAATAACGTGGCCGCGTAAATTTTTGCAACAACACAGTGCAAGGCATCTCGCGAAGCCAAAATACTATTGTATATAGTAAGTTAGTATTTAATTACTGACTCTGCGATCCTTACAGGAGCGATATGTTCAACAATGAACGAACTCCTTTTCTTTCAATAGAGAATTAAAAAGACCATAAATAAAATTGATAATTTAATAACTTACAGTCGTATTTTTGACAATATTGGAGTATCGCTTTTAGCAGCGGATCCACTAGAGTCGCATTACACTACTTATAAGTCTTATGTTTGATTATTTGCTTTCACCTTAGTCAAAGACTGAACATTAATTTTGACAAGCACGAACCTCAATTTATTTTCAACTGTAACCCCAATTTACTTTCAACTGTATTCAACAAAAAAGCGTTCTATTTTTTATGTGTGTTCACCGTTTTATCCGACGCGTCTGAACCTTGTCTGAACATAGATCCAGACAGGCGTAAATTGTTACGAGATATATTATCTAGAGAGAGCTATTTACAAAGCCTTGGGCGTTCCAGAGCTCGTTTCATTTCTGAGTTGCCAAAAAAAGAATAATCGACATTGACCACTGACAAATGCAACTCGCCCTCCGTTAAGTCCAATGCATATTTCAATGCTAAGCGACATTTGTTAGTGGTTAGCTCAAGCCTTGCATACACATTACTCGGATGTCCATTTGATCGAGTTTCATGCGTTTTATTATCGTGTGTTGTTTAAATAGCTTCATACATCCACACTTAATAAGTATTACTTATCATTACATCATGTCCCTCATGGGGTAGGCAGAGAGTATAAAGCGCCATTTCAGTCTTAACTTACACACCTCCTTTTCTTCTTTAACATTCATCAATCTTTTCATACATGCAAACCGGTTCCAAGTAATCATAAGCTTTCCATCTTTGAGTACTTTGTAGAATTAGGTGGTAAAATAGAGGTAGAGGAAGACAATTACAAAAGATGTACGGATTGTGATTTGTGTGACGTCATCTTATTGCATTTTTTTACTGCGTAGGTAGTGATAGCTCTCCAAGTCGGCCAGTTACCGTGGCCTAAAGACGCTTGTAAAAACAAGGTATCACAGGCTCGTAACCCTTACTGGTTAGCTATGATTGCATATAATTATGTGAGCTTTAGCATTTTGTTGGCTATCCATCGCCAACAAGTGTCACAAAAATATGTTTTATTAAATAAATAATACAATAACTACTAAGCGTTCCCTTATAGTTGAGAGGTGTATGCTATTGCAATCTGGAAACTTTTCTCACTGTAGAACACACAGCACTATATTATCATCTCTATCAACAATACTCTGAAGCTGTACTGATTAGTTTCCGTAAGGCGAAGGTATCACCAGTCGGATCCCCGATTATCATATTCAAAAGGATCTGTTGCATCCTAACAGTACTTTAAGGAAGTGAACCAGAAGAAGCCTTTCTCTTTTAGTATCATATTGAACCTTATTAACAGATGAGTGATTAAATATCAACAGACTTATGAAATCATAACAATCGTTTTCCATTCCTGCAATCAGGAGAATTGATAAATGTATAAGCATTCTAACAATAGCTGTGGTTACCTGTAACTGGGTGGACATTTATGTGAGAACTATTTTGTAATGTTTTATTTTTGTAATTTCACAATGTTCTAATCTGCTGGTGATCGAAATAAATAAATAAAATAAACATACTGCTGATTTCATAACCCGTTTTGAATTGCCGTTATGAGAAGAATTGTATACGTTTATAACCGTACCTGCTTAACTGAGCCGACACCAAGTTGCTGTACGGTGCATATTTCGCTGGACTCGCATACATAAAGCAGATCAGCTGTTCCCTACAGGCTTCTAGCTTAGCTTCACTCAAGCTTTGACCGCCAACTTGCATGTTGCTATCGCCTACACTCTCCGCAGGCGTTAGACCTGAAAAAAAATCAGTACAGTCAGTGTTGTAACTAAACACAGATATACACCAGTAGCGCGAGCATGAATAAATTGCGCAAAGTATTCGTATCGACTTGACTATTTTTGTATTGAAAAATGAACAACGCTGCGGCGGTGAAAAGTAACTAAAAAATAGTATGACAATTTTGACATTTCGCTTACGTTATCGAAAACGTAGTCAAAAATGCTCCTGCTTCCGGCACAGAATCTGTTTGCCAGAGAGGTCGAGAAAATTGCAATAACTCTGACGTCATTATGACGTAGCTGCAACATAAACATGCTGGTTTTGACAATGATAATCTTAATCTGATGATCTTAAATGACCTCAGATTGATTGCAATTTTAATTAATAATCTTCTACAAACTTTATTTTATTAAAACCAACAAAAAAATGGTGTTTAATATGAAGGCAATCAGTCGTACCAAGTCGTGCAAATATCCCATCTAATCTGGATAGCAGCGGGGAATAGAAGGGGTCGTAGTTGCTCAAGATCATTGATGAGGATGGAATCTTCTGGAACACCTGGAAGAAAAAAAAGCAGTTGATTTTTATTGCGAAGAAGCTTGTTCAAGTGAAGAAGCTCTAGAACTTATGAGGGGTACTTGAGATATTATTTCTTTTGTAGTGTTCATCGTGTCAGTGGGCTTATACATCGGTGGGCTTATACCGTATGATGACGTCATTTCGACGTAGCAGAGACATAAAAATGGCAGTTTTGGTTACTATTGTCAATTTTTTTTCACTTATTTTCCTAAAATTACGTCTTACGGATTATGCCCACTGGTCTAACAGAAACATCACAAAACTTGCATCTTGACAGGCCTACAGTAACGTGTATGAACTTTTAAATGAATATTTAGTCCAGCGTTATTGTCTAGACACGATATGCACGTGCGAACTTATTGTGCTTGAAGGGTCCCTACTCATTTTGTTCCGTTTTGGTTTCGGACAATTTTCGGCGTTGGCCCGAAGTCCAGTTATTATTAGGTCAGTGCCTCTACGCCATATTTCGGGGCCTGGATACATTGTTTTTGTAAGCGCAATCGTTATTTACATCCATGTAAGTGTCCAACAACCAAACAAAAACCATGTAAGAGGGAGCTTGAAAGTAGTGCCTATGACAGTAAAGCAAACCGCTTTGGATGGTTTTGGAATGTAATGCGAAGGAATGAGGATATCGTAGTAAGAAAAGATTCATGGATGTATGGTCTGGTACAAGGGACGAGGCAGACCTAAGAAAAGATGGATGGATTGTTTGAAAGATGACATGGCTTGAAATGAAGTGAATATAGAGCTGCTGAAGGAGATGGAAAAGAAAAACATATTGCGTCGACCCCAAACAACATAAGGGCAAAAAAATCATGAGCAAAAAAATATTTGTAGGTAAATACTAACTTTGTAGTTGTTAGCTGTAGTTGCCATTTGGTTCTTGTAGTAGCTGTTCTTGCCGGGAAGGTACGAAACCTTTTGACCACCCACGCCAAATCTGAAAAAGTATTTAACAATCGGTTTTTGTTTTCTATAAAAGCTTTCTTAGTGGTTAATGCAATTTAAGCAGAAATTATAAATCGCAAGTTTGTGATGTCCGAAATATTAGATAAAAAATGGCGGCATTTAGATAATCGTGCATTATTGTCATGGAAATCAAACTTGTACGCTAAATTTCAGCTCAATCGGATCTTTGGAATATAATTTGAAATATAGACAAAAATCAATAAGTATTATATTTTGGCGTGATAGTAAAAAATGTTCAGACGGGCAAGTTCTAACAGAATATAAAAAAAACTCTTCAGCCATCACTTTCAAATTTGGACTAAAATGGACGTCCTTTGCTTTGTTATCACTGAGTAAAATAGCCTTTATTGTTACGCGTAAAAGCTAGTTCCAAAATACAATCCTTCGATTGTTCGATAGAATTAATTTAAAGTAAGGCTTCAGAACGACAATGAAGATTTTGGTCATTGATTTGAGAAACCTGTTCATAGCTTACAATCGACTTAATAAAAGTTACGCTAAGTTGAAGTGCCATATGCTGGGTCGGAGGGAAAAGTCTGGCTAAAAATACGTATTGAAATCTGGACCACACATAATGTTAATAAGAATGTACTAATTTTGAAGTTTGTGGGATTTTACTTTCTAATATTTCATGATAAGTCAGTGAGTGACCGGTATTACACTTTAATAGTTTCTAAAATATACCTTCTCAGTAATGAAGAAAACATATTACAATATTGAATTTGATAGCTATAATAACGACGAGACCGCTGGTCTAGTGGTTAGTACACCTGACTGCTACGCTAGAGGTCGCGGGTTCGATTCCCGCCGGGGCAAACATTTATGTGACAAATATGTTTGTCTTGCATCTAGGCGTTTGGTATGTATTATAGGTATGTATTTACGAAAAAAAGTATATAAGTATTATATCGGCTACTGGTTCCCATAGTACAAGCTTTGCTTAATTTGGGGCCTGTTGGCGCTGTGATAATGTCCAAGCATTATTATTATTAATATTATGTCAAATTTTAACTTAATACCGACTTAAATCAAATTATCAACGATCATAAAATTACTCGAGAGCTGTTCATAATAATGATTGATGATAACTTGATTGGTATGTAGAGAAATTTAATTTATTTTCTGCGCTTCTTTCTGACACTACATTAGAAAATAATCATGCAAAAATATGATTTGTCAGTTCTCCAATGTTCGTTTCTATTTCAATATTTTTCATCCATGATAATAAATATTTTTTTAGTAATTTATTACATTTCTGCAATTTCACAAGCGCCATCTCTATCGTTTCATTTTAAACGTCAAGCAATTTTATATGTATGGGTGTTGTATTATTGAATTTATTTAGCATCTAATTTAATTTTCTGGTTTCTAAAGACCTCTTAAATAAAATTAAAAGGCAAGCGATCTCCTTGGTTCATTTAGAATTTAAACTATTCTATTAATAAAATTAGCAAAATGAGTGCCATTAAATAAAGAATTCAAAGAATTTCTGTACGCTTATTGTAAGATTCTGACATCTGAATCTCCTTCAACACAATAGCAAATGAAGATCGCCGTCATTTTTTCTTTTGCCGATACGTCAGAGTGACGTCAGAATGATTGCAATATTTTTACAAAATACGGCCTCTGACTTACCGTGACATATCGCTCCCAGGGTCATTGACATCATTATCGGGCACGTTGCCATACATATCGTCTTGTGGGTACATAAAAGTTCCAGCAGGATTGGTTTCATAGCCCATGAAGTCTTTATTGTCAGAATTGTAGCCAACTTGGTCATCCATCTGGGCTGGCGGATAGCTGGCTTGACTTGAACTGGCTGAGAGCTGAGATATTCCTGGAATAAATGGAATCAAACATCAAGTTTTACGTTTATTATCAAGTTCCTCATTACGTTGCCCCGGCCCTTTTGGGATAAAGAAGGCCAGTCGTGCTGTGTTTCCTCTTGATTTTCTTAATGACTGAAAAGAAATGCTCATGAGCAGCAGAGCTTTATTAGAATAACTATGCAATAAATCTGATGCGTTTTTTAAGTGTTCTTTGTTTTAGTTCAATTACACCTTTGGTTCAATTATATTAGAAATAGGCATATAATACTAGGCCGGAGACTTTCAACATAATATGATTTTAGTTTTTGCATTATTTCCTTAAAATATATACACAATTAATACCAACAAATTGGAAAATGTCCGTCGTCATATGACAACTTGTAAGCCTCCCAAAATCAAATTAGTTGTTACACTCTGTATAAGCGCAGCTGTTATTATTCTTAGCAGCAAATCTGACATGATAATGATTACTCTCAAAGCACTAGACATATTCAAAAAACGTTTTAGAAAGGCAAACGATATTTCCATACCTCGTAATAGTACTTAACTCGCAGATTTACATAAAGAACTAGAAATGGACGTTAATGATACCGCAGATGTTTGGAATACGGCATTATCTAAAATGCCTAAGTCTATACAGGTTGTTTTAGGAGAAAACAGTTGAAAATAATAAATATTTTTAACAGTTTATACTGAAACATCTTCAGGGATATGTTTTTTGAAAATAATAAAAATAAAAATTTCTAAATAAATTTAATTTTCACATCAAAATAGGTATTTAAAATCGCAATGTATTTTAATTCATGTTTTATTTTTTATTGCAGGGAATTGTAAAGAATCGCATTACAATCAAGAAAAATAAGCAATGATTATATTTTAGATTCGTAGTAAAGCTACGTAAAGCAAAACTTCTAAAAAACACAAATAAATTAAGAAGAATGTTTCATAAATAAATCCAAAATATTCGTTGCGGTATAAGCACACAAAAAATAATTTGTTATTAGGTGATTGCAATCAGATATTTTTGAAACATACTAATCTGGCAAAGAAAGCGAAATATAAATATTTTATTAATTATGCATTTTAATCATAAATAAGGTATCACAAAAATTTTTGCTATTGGCACGTTGTAATGTGAGTTTCATAATTATGAATTAAAAATTAGCAATTTTATGAAACACATAATTTATATCTTTCCAGTAACCATTAAAAAAATAAGATATAGCCAAATTGCACTTTCGATTCGAGCTTGACAGTGAAAGTAATCATGAGTTTTTGGCGGGAATCAGGCGGAGCGGTTGAGATTTTTTCCAGTGTGTCGTAAATTGTGTTATAGTGATCTTTAATGTGTATTTTTGGTGTCGATATGTGCAGTAAAGTTTCATTTAGTGACTGATTTATAGGAGCATTGGAAATAATGCCATAATACGACTTTTGGGTTAAGTGATTTATCATTTTGGTCAATAGGTTACCTCTAATCTAAAGGCGTGTTACGATCTGCTACTGCCGTGGGTTGTCTCCAGAAACTCCATTGGGCGTTAGAATGCATGACACTAGGCATTTTAATGCGGCAAACACAATAAATTTTGCAACATGAAAATTCTTTAACACTCGACACTGGCAAAAATAGTCCCTGAAGGGATTGATTGCCATACTTAGGAAGAAGAAGAAGAAGAAAGTAATCATGTTAGTAATAATATTCATGTCATCGTGAATGGTGGGTGCTATACGAATTTTATTGCTAATAACTTCTTTCAACTATAATGATATATCAGATTTTAATGTGAAAAGCCAAATAAAGCCTCTTTAATTTAAAATTAAAAAAATCTTCATGTGTAATATGTTTCTTTTGCCTATTGCTTTGTGAAAAGGATGGAAGTATGCGCAATTTGAATTGACCAATGAGCGCGCGCGGTGGTTGGCCAAATAATTCTCTGTTTCTAACTAAATTGTGCTCAAAAGCCGTGGTGGCCTTGTGGTTGAAGCAACAGGCCTGTCATCTGATGGGCCCAGGTTCAAATCCCAGCCTGTACCAATTAGTTTTTCTAAGCTTAAGTACAGTGATTAATCACACCCTTTTAAAAAACAGAGGTAGGGCGATTTAGGATATCCCGTGGGTTAACCCATTTAAATTGGAGCCGCCCGACTGGGGACTATACCTCCACCTTACAGAAGTTAGGTTGCCAGTGCTCCACGAGGATACGCTGAGCTAGTAGTATTGCTGCTAGCACAGTGAGTCCTCATCAACAACATGGTTGGCACCCCGTTAGTGATACCCCTGGTATTGCTAGCGGCTATAGGCTACGGTGACTGCTTACCATCAGGTGGGCCGTATGCTTGTGTGCCACCTTAGTGGTATATAAAAAAAAAAAGACAGAGCACTGAGTTTCTTGCCGGTTCTGCTCAGGTGGTTTTATTTTCCGAACCGGTGGTAATTTAGACCTTCATAAGTGCCTTTTTAGGGCCTAAACTGAATAAATGATTTTTGTTTTTTTTTATAACATACATAAATACAAGTCTTTTTCCTTTGTTATATTATTATTAAAGTATAGATTCAGACTAGCGTTATTCAGACTTGCATCTCATGAGTGGCTTTATATATAGCTTCTAGACAAATTACTTCATGAAATACAGACCACCTGCGTACTTCCTCAAATAAATTACAACTCGCATGAATTTCTTAATTGCGCATCAACAAGCAACTTCCTAAGTACTCACACTTAAGTAAAAGTTAGCAACAGATTGGCAAGCGGTGAGTAAAGTTTAGCCGTAATGAAAACTTAAGTCTTAGGATGTGGGGAGTATCGACAATTTAAAAAAATTAAAGAGACAGTTAAATAAAATTACAAAATATAAGGAAATTTTAATTTTTATTAATATTATAATAAGGTTAATTTTGTTTAATGATTTGTATTTATTGGGTGATAAATCTCTGTCACTACTGAAACGAGAATTCCGCAGTATTATAGCCGACTCCAAGCAATACATAGTAGGCAAGTAACAAAAAGAAATAAATTATATTATCATTATCCTACTGCTACGATGGCAGTCTTGGGAAAAAGGTAGTTTATTATAAAAGCTGTGAAAATACCACCACCAGCCATGTTACCAGTTATGTTGTGTGTTAGGTATGTTAGTCACGATGTTACAAACAATTAAAAGGTATCATTTATAAACTGTTTTATTGAGTCTTTCAAACATATTACCTTTATGTGCCTTTTATGTAATCGAATTGGTAAAGGCAATTTAAGACAAGATGAACAAATAAAGTCAATTGTATCGATAACTAACCCATCACTAGTAAAGTTAAGTGAAATTTCCTCACCTTTCCCGAGAATCTTCCCGAAGCTCCCCAATATACTCGGCAGGAACATTGCAAATAGAATTGACTTGAGAATAACTTGGCCACCAATTAGCAGGGGGACAAAGAATTTGTTTAGGCCGAATGCTGGAAAAGATAAGAGAACACATTTAGTTTTAATCACGTCAAACATAATAACGGTAAAGTAGACCTTCATAAATGCCATACTAGGTCCTACATTCAATAAACTATTTTTGTTTTTTATTTTGAATGACTTTTGATTGTGGAAGGAGTCCAAGACTTGATAGCAGGTTTATTGATGTACAGGATATTTATGTGACGTCTCAAACATTCTGTAAATCAATGCCGCTTATCTATTTGTATGTATGACATCGAGCATCAAAATTCAGTAGCGAATTCTTTGCTCATTAAATTATGGTAAATAATTATAAAAGGATCATCATTCCAGAAACAAAATTTAAATACTTACATCTAAAGTTCATTAATTTGGCTGCCTTCGGCAAGTTGATCGAAAGTGCGTGTGTTGCGAAGAAACTTTTAACTTTCTGGAACAATCTGTACTCGTAGGTATATTTGCTGAATAGGGCTCGTCCGTCCAAGTCTTCTAACATAGACCTTTTTGTCGAATTATTATCTTCATTATTATCAGAAGTCATATTGACAGGTGTTATTTCAATGCCATCACTTATTTGGTACCGGTCTTTACTTAGAACATTTTCAATTAGATTTTCAACAGCATCTCCCATTAAATTAATAGTTGTATTTAGAAACGAAGAGTCGTCTGTGAAACCACTTATCGTGTCAACAACTTTATCCATAAGAGTTTCTTTGTGAACATCTCCATTTATTTCTTTTACATCTTCAGTTTTATTGTTATTATTACTAAGACAGCTATGGCATTGATTATCTACTTTACTATCTACATTTTTAAATTCTCTTTTGGTTATATGACTTGACTGTATGGGTATAGTCTGACAGTTACATTGTATTATAAAAAGAAATATGTACAATATGACAAACAGACTCTCTTCAAACCTCCATTCTGACCGTCTATTCGTTTGTTTTGTATCCATTTTATAAGACAAACTTCATCACCGAGGGATTTCGTCATCAAATGATTTCCTTCCAATCATTGACCGTAGAATCTGGAATAAGAAAAGTTGAGAATTACTTATCTGTTCCATAGGTGAAAACCATTGTTAGTTTTGTAGTGGAAAGATTGAGCTCATTAGGTAAATGAAAGTTACAGTGTAAGTTTAACCCAATATGACTACGTACATAGATACGTAGTCATATTGGGTTCGTTTTAAGCATCGAATAATAAAAACTATTTTAAAGCTTGCTCATATCTTAGAAATTGTGATTGTTCTTCACAAACTTCTACATCAGGTTTCTCAAAGAGTTTAATAGTCTCATCTGGTTTTACGAAATCAATAATAAAAATACTTATTAAGTAAACATTAGGTATATTTTAATAAGTTGGCATTTCATCCATAATCCCTTGCCGTGGTCGTCTGTTAATATAGGTAGGTGTTTTATTAAAAAAAAAAACGTTATATTGAAAAGCCATTGTTATTTTTGGTATTAATCTATCACCTTGTATGCTTATGAATGTGCTTTTAAAATGTCGTAATACACGAGGTATTTTTTGGTAAAAAAGCGTTCTGTCGTTTTGGCGTGATGTAGTTACAAAGAACTTCTGAAACATTTGCATTTAATTATATCAAGAGGATGAACATAATCCCCTTTTTGTAGATTTAAGCAAAAAATCCTCCCATAACTCGTCGGATAAGTAAAAAAGATCAAAACTAAGCCTAATGCCTCCACGTTCATTTTATTAATATTGTTTTGACAGGGAACAGGGACAATTCTTTTGGGACGTATAAGTCATAATTCAAGGAAAAATGTTGCGAACAATCCTCTGACACCGTGACAATTTTGTAATGTTCAAGATAATATTTTTATATTAGTGAAAGGTGACGTTCAATAAGAGCCGTGGTGGCCTTGTGGTATGAAGCGTTGCCTGCTAGTCTAGCGACGTAAGTTCCAATCCCACCGGTATGTACCAATTAGTTTTTCTATCTTTAGTGCAGTGATTAGTCACACCAAGAGCTTTACGGTGAAGGAAAAGATCGTGAGGCCACCAGCATACATCTGAGAAGAAATTGAAGAAAGTATGTAGTGCCTAAAAAAGACGGCGACGGACTCACTATCTGTTACGTTGGCACCAAATTATTTTCGGTGGAAATTGGGTGTTGTAACATCTCTGCCTACCTCTTCGGGGACCCTTGTGGGAAGGCGTGAAGATCAATTATTTATTATTATAATAACTTTTTCGTAAAATTATAACATTAAAGTGACTGGAAATTAAACCTAGATTACATAATGAAGCTGTGATATATACTCTGTGACAGGGGTCACAGTCACAATCTAAAGAGACTACGTGTGGACATACACTTACAATTAATTTTAATTGTAATAGTCCCATTTTTTGAGTCTCAATATTTAAGTGGAATCTAAACTACGAAAAGGAATATAAGCCAATTTACCTGTAGCTATAAAAACATTTATGAAAATTCGCTGATTTTGCGCACAATTTTTCATCGGATTAAGAAGATTGACTACCTCTTGAGCATTTGTCAAAGTAAAGTTACTTTGATGAAATATAAAAAATATTTCTAGTCTAGGAAAATGCTTTTCCCTATTTCTAAATAGGGTAAAACCTTCTAAGGTTTTCCCAAGGTTTTTCCTGGACATGTCGATATTTCATTATGTCATTATTTTAGTTGTGTGTTAAAGAAAAATAGAAAGTAGTTAACTTATGTATTTAGCAAATGATATAATATTCGATACACAGTTTCACATTCATTAGAACTTTGAGCACGAATAACCGAAAATTCTCCAAAAATATTGACTGTAAATAATAAACAAACGAAAACAAAAAATCCTAAAAGGGTTTA
This sequence comes from Falcaria lacertinaria, assembly GCA_951449985.1. NCBI lineage: Eukaryota > Metazoa > Arthropoda > Insecta > Lepidoptera > Drepanidae > Falcaria > Falcaria lacertinaria. The sequence goes on along the minus strand of OX602130.1, from coordinate 5,141,301 downwards.
CAAAAACAAAATTATTTAAATAACAACCTTAGATGATAACAGTCCATTAGCTAAAGGCTCGATCACAAACATCGATGCAGTACATTTTGGTACGTACCACTCATGACCTCATAAAAGCAAAGAGCCATATTCGATTGAAGCGCTGAGTGCATAATAGCGACAAAACGACATAGGGTATAATAGTTAGAGGTCTATTTATATCAGGCAATGCCATTTAGTAGTCAATAGTCCATAGGCTGGCGATATTAATTCCTATAACATTTTCCACTGAGTACATAAACCGTGGTGGCCTAGAGGTTGGAGCAACAGCCTGTCATCTGATGAGCCCCTGTTCAAACCTCGGCCTGTACCAATGAGTTTTTCTAAGCTTAAGTACAGTGATTAATCACACCATGCGCTTTTAATAAAAAAGGTAAGGCGATTTGGGATTTCCCGTGGGGTTTCCCATTTACATTGAAAATAAAAGCGATCTCATTATTTAAGCAGTATGATTTTTTGGTATCTTATTCATTTTGTACGAGATATCGAATTCAGTCTGCTTATTTTTTACTTCAAACGCGCCAATTACTACGTATTCGTGGAACTTTATTCCAGACAAAAACGGAGCAACTTTTTAATATTACATAGAGTATAAAAGAACTTAAAACTATTTTTATTTCATGAGATACTTGAGGCGTTGTGCTGGCAGTAGGGAGACTGGACTCGTATGCTACTAGCACAGCGTTCTTCTTAACAGAAGGTTGCTAGTGACACCATTGGTACTCCAGTAGGGCTAGCATGAATAATTGCGACAACGTTTTCGTATCGCCTTCGACTATTTTTGTATTGAAAAATGAACAGCACTGCGGCGGTGAAAAGTGGAACTAAAAATTAGTATGACAATTTTGACATTTCGCGAGTTACGTTTTCGAATACGTTGTCGAAAAAGTTCGTGCTACCGGCACTGGTATTGCAGGTAACCGTTTATCGTCATACGCTGGTCACCGGTGTATATTCAAGAAAGCTTTTTTCTTTCCCCGACTTCAGTCATATACCTACCCTAGGCCTTATACTTAACACTCAGTAATGAACATAACGTCCCATCGTTAACGCGTTAAATGACAGGGGCTTAACACGTACAATTTTTCACAATACTTAAATTTTAATGTCTGCCACATATTAACGTGTATTGGTAACAGTTTAACAGATACTGGTGGCGATACTGTCGAAATGACATGCTATCCTTTTCTCATGTGCGGGATTAAATAAGGATGGCAATACTTGAAGTCCTGTCAAATTAGTTTAGTTTAATGACTCAGACTGTACAACAGAATCGACACCAATAAATGAATATAATTTGTCATTAACTAATAAGTATTTGTATACTTATTCTAAGAATTCTTGACAAGAACCCGCAGGATAAAGAGTAGTCTGAACTGGCGTACAGTTATGATGAGATTGATGAAGAGGTATGCAAATTAAGAGTGAAATGGCGCTCTATACCCTCCGCCTGCCCCGTGAGGGACTTGCTGTGCCGATCTGTAAGTACACCTATTCTGCGGTCCCCGTAGCATATTGTCATGCAATATCTGGGGTTATACATTTTTGCCAAATTGATGTTTAGATATATTATAAATTCACTGGACTTCAAAACTTAGTATCGCACTTTTAAAATTATTGTAATATTTCTTGACCTATAAAAGTAACGGTTTTGAACAAAAATCGTTTTAATGTCAACTTTATAATGACAGTTTATTTTACATTAGTTACCTTTTTCACCCCGACTTCGCATGATAGCAATTTAGTCCTAATTCCGACATTTCCTATGGATTTTATAAAACTAGAACTCATAACTTTTGCCGCTATCAAAAATCTCTCAACTCAGAATAGGAGTGTTTTTGCTTATAGACTTTTTTTAAGTCATTCGAGTCAGGTATCGACTACAAAGGTTTTATATAAAAAGTAATACGTTTTGCCAATATATTATATCTCTGAGGTTTGGCTAAGATTATTTGTAAGCCTTTTTATTTCGAAACTATGTCTTGCTTGTGTTCTTTCAAATATATTTAAATTTTAAAAGCGAGGTACTAAGTTTTTAAGACCAGTGTATATAAAAGCGGCGTGTGTTAGTAACACGATAAGAAAATCGTAATACAATCTTAGTATCCAATTTTCGATAGCTATCTAAATTACCTCTTATTTTAAACTCTACGTCCTTTTGGCAAACATAGCATTCGCTATCTGAGTAGTTTCAAGACAACTGCACCATCTTGCTTTAATGGCGCGTCTGTATAGTCGTAAATGAGTTTGCTTGTTACAATAATTAAACTGGTACTGGTACAGTATCCTAAATATTCATTTATTATTATAAATAAATAATAATATATCTTCACGCTTTCCCAAAAGGCTCCCCGGAGACGTAGGCAGAGGAACTACAACACCTACTTTCCACCGAAGATAGTTTGGTGTGAACGTGACAGAGATGGTGAGACCGTCGTCGCCTAATCTTATACACTCCATACGTATTTCGTAAAGACGTAAAGGTCATGGTGTGACTAATCACTTAAGTAAGAAAAGCTCCTTGGTACGGACCCGTGGGATTGGAACTTGCGTCGCTAGAATAGCAGGTAACGCTTCATACGAAAAGGTCACGACATTCAAAATTTTAAAGATTTTAGATGTATCATCGGATTATTAGCATTGGCTTTACGTCTTCACACGAACAGGGGTTTATAGATGCTTTATCACAGCGGGGTTTCGTCAAGGTCTGAAAAATAGTCTCGTCTAGAAATTATCTTGCTATGTTCATTTTGATTAATGTGACGGGTGGAATAAATTAGAAAGTGTAATAATTGAGGGTGTACTGACAATACTGACACAATTTAAGATTTTATTTTTCTTTTTTTATTATAGTCATGAACTAGCTTCCGCTCGTGACTTCGTCCGCGTTGTGCTAAGAATCCCAGAGAAACTTTCCGGGATACAAGTATTCTGTGATCCAGGTTATAAACTGTCGTGTTCCCAATTTCATCCAAATCCGTTTAGTAGTTTTTGTGTGTAAGAGTAACAAACATACATCCATACATCCATACATCCATGCTTACAAACTTTCGCATTTATAATATAATTATATAATATATATAATTATAATTATATATAATATATATAGTTAATTATATATAACATAATTATATAATATAATACCTACTAGGCGTATCACTAGCGCGCTGTTTCCTGTCTAGCACTCTTACCGCAGAAACCCAACACTACATCAAAGTTGTGTCATTTGATTGCGATCTTCTTCTGTAAGGTGGGGGCACAATCCCTAGTCCTGGCTGTAGTCCAGTGTTATTATGAGAAACCTCACGACGTCCTATCTTACTTATTCATTTGTTTATTAAGCACAAAAAACAGAACACAATTTTATAAAAAACAAGTACAAAGTAGAATGAAAAAATCTGATCTGAATTGTGCTCCAAGGTATGTTTGCATACGTTACAAGTATTAAAACTAATTAAAATTAAGTTACCTTACCTTAAAATATGTGTTGATTTTTTTTACTACTACCAAGTATAAAAACAAAGCTACTGCCACGATATAAGAATATATTTTACCATCGCTATTTGGTCTCAGATCATATTAAAAATAAAAAAATAATTTTACTTAATTACAAAATAAAAAAATATATTGCAATGTAGGGAATGATATTGTATGTTATGCAATAATTTAGAACTACCCTCATTTTAAGTGAGTTTTAGCCCTCTCCCGTCTTCGCAATGGCAGTTGTCGTTTCGGTACGGTCTAGTTCGCACGGCGCTAAGAACGTTCCGCTGTAAATTTGCTTCGTAAGCAAATAGGGTCTAACTGGACCTTAATCACGGTCAAAATTTTATTTGCGGACCTTAAATACGCTACCACATAAACTGGGAAAGCAACGTGATAAAAATGGCTTAATAAAAAAAAAGTTGTTTTGGTACCGCGCAAAATTCACGTCGTATTGTTGAAGCGTAAAACCAATTCTTTTCATTATTAAGATTAAATAATACGTATTTCTATTTACCTAAGTGCAGTGAAGTGGACCAAAGTTCAGTAAAGTGGTCGATAGTGCAGTGTAGTGAAGTTGTCGATAGTGCAGTGTAGTGAAGTTTTCTATAGTTTGGTGCAGTGAAGTGACCGATATAAAGTGTTTAGAATCCTGCGTGTCGCTCGTATGGTCGGGTCGTGACCCGTCCACCCAATCAATGGCTTCACCCAATGGTGGGTGGACGGCTTATTAAGAATGACCCGTGCATCAACAGATTACAATCATAAAAAAAATCAGATCAAAAGAAAATTAAAATAACATTCTGGATTGCAGTCCAAGTACATGTGAATACATCAATACCATAATAATAATATGGTTAACAACAAATACTAAAATAAAAAAAATAAAGGGTGCTACTAGAAACGTGTTTTTTTTTCTCTATATTAATAATGATAACAGGTAGACGCTGACAAAATGTGAATTGCTATATTTTCTACAAAAAGAGCGATTTTACTATTACAAACAGTACGGAACCCTCTGTGTGCTAGTCCAACTCGCATTTGGCCAATTTTATAATAATAATAATAATGTTTGAACATTATCACACAGCACCATCTGGCCCCAAACTAAGCAAAGCTTGTACTATGGGAACCAGTAGCTGACATAATACTTATATACTTTGTTTTTTCTTTTCTAAAAGATACTTATAATACATACCAAACACCCAGACGCAAGACAAACATATTTGTCACATAAATGTTTGCCCCGGCGGGAATCGAACCCACGACCTCTAGCGTAGCAGTCAGGTGTACTAACCACTAGACCAGCGGTCTCGTCATCTTTTTAAAAGTCTTAGAGCAATCCTAAATTTAGACAAATTTTAACATTACAATAGAATTTGCAAGTAAGATAACCCGCCTTTAATCTCTATTTTACAACCCACTAAAATGGTGATTTAAATTTAACTGCAGCCATTACCGATGCCATTTTACCAAGATTAGTAGATATTGTCAGTTGTTCGAATCAGATTAGAGATTCAGCATTAGCTTTTCGTATAGTTACTATACCTACTTCTATTTAGATAATTAGGCAAACTTTAAACTGAGAAACCAAACAATTTACTAAATTACCTATCTACATTACAATTTAATAAACATGTTAAAACACATCACAAAAATAGTTTGTCCAAAGTAGAAAAACCAACTCAGGTGGCAAACAAGCATACGACCTGGTGGTAAGCGATTACCGTAGCATATGGACGCTTGCAACACTAGGTGGTATCATTGTCGCGTTGCCGAGGCTCCTAAGCACCGAGTAACATTTTTGCGTAATTTAAGGGCAGTGTGTGGCAATGAATTGGACCATTGTTGAGTGTCCAAGATTTGTTGCTCTCGAGTGTAAATACTTCTTACTTAGAACCATCTAGGAGTCACGTGTAGGAACTTACAAGCTACGAATGTGAGTAGCATGATATCTCAAAAAGAATCGCCTATTCTCGAATGATTTATCGTAAAAGTGGTGGTGTATCGTAATAGTCTTAATGATATAGCAAATAACTTTTGCTTTTTTTCCGAAATACGTATACAACACAGCGCACCACATCAATAATTATTTACTTTCTCCTGTTTGCCGTCGCTACAACTTTTTAACTACTTCAGAAATGAGTTTCTTTATTTTACAATTAGCTGCTCGCACGATATTTTTACTCCAATCGTTCTAAAAAACATTTTTCTAATAATGTAGGTATTTTAAGTTCCAAATACCATTATTTAAAATGCATAGTAGGTATTTTCACCTTTTTTCGTTTGTTTTTCTGCAGAATTTTATAAATTTACTGTGAATTTTTAATTGCAAAGGATTTTCTAATATATTTGCTTTGAATTCGTAACTAAGCTGTTAATTAATCTACAGAACCTCTCTTCTACAGAAATCTGTTCTCAATTTAAATTCTAAAGAGAGTAAGGTTGCCAGTGCTCCACGAGTATACGCTATGCTGGTACGATATACTGCTAGCACAGTGAGTCCTCATCAACAATAGGGTTGGCAATGCCTTCATGATACCCCTGGTATTGCTAGCGGCTATAGATAGGCTATGGTGACTACTTACCATCAGGGTGGGCCGTACGCTTGTATGCCTTCTTAGTGGTATAAAAACAGGCTGACGGATAGTCAGTTTCTATTCTCGGATTATGTTCGAGATCACTATTAATTTTAAAGGAATCAAAATATCCCATTAACCCCCATTGGCGGTCACAAAAAATGTAGCCATATGCGCTTTAGAAAGGCTAACTCATTACATACACGTTTATTATAAGTCCGTCAATGTTCTGTGCCCCTAATTGAACTTATAGCTAACTGAAAGACTTATTACTCTAAAGTCAGTGATCCGTACAAAAACACATAATAACACGTGTTTTTTGGAAGCCACTCCGCTTTCACCAAACGATGTTTCGAAAGGTCCCCAAGTAAAAGAGGCGAAAAGCGAAATATGATTGACACACCCTGACCCGACTTTCTTTTAGCGATATTTTACTCGTGTTGAGGTGAAACATTTTTAATAATATTCATAATAATTACCATATAATAGATATACATGTTTGACCTACTGCTCGAAACAGCTTAATATTTAAATGGTTGCTCTTTCTTTAAATATGTATATTTCATGTATAATATTTAAGTTTCAACGAAAATTTATTCGGTATCGTCGTGTTCCGGTTTTTCATGTCTAATAAATATTAAGAACCAACAGACAGCGGTCTATTACTCTTTTTATTATGAAAATGAATCCAATTTTTGGACGTCTAAAAGATCCATTCAATTGAAAACCATTTATGCATGTATTCAAATGTTTTGAAGTCAATTTCTTCATATACACACCCGTTAGATATTTTATCTTTACCCCAAGTCAAGTTATTTGATAGATTTATAGCTTTACACTCTAGACTCATATCAAATAGGATCAGAATTGCCATACAGCGGGCAATGCTGCCAGCCTTCTTGGCACCCTTCCGCGTGACAACGATTTGGGACAAGTATTTTATTTATTTTTAATTATTTATATTAGGTTATTTTTTTTTTAGTTTTAGATTGTTCCATATATATTGTTATGTATGCGTGAGCGCGCGGGCTGCGTCCCGCCACCCCCCGCACGGCGGGTTCCCTATCGCAATAAATCAGTGTGCAAATAGCTAGTGAGTTTGATTGACGCGCACCAGCAATAGAACGGATAGCGGCAGCTTGCGAGGTGTGCTGTGCGCTGCGGCCCGCACCCCCGCATGCCCCTCTCGCGCCTTGGCCGGTGCCGCCCCACCCGTTCTACCGGGTACACATAGATTTGTTGGGACCATTTCAAGATTACGTATTTTTAGTTATTGTGGACGCATATAGTAAATGGGTAGAATGTTACCAGATGTCCTCAACGTATAACTCGGGAGCGGTTATAAATAAATTATATGATTTTATGTCACGTTTTGGAATTCCTCACACGCTGGTAAGTGACAACGGTACATCATTTACATCCGTAGAATTTAAAAACTTTTGTAATCTTAACGGCATTGTACATGTCTTATCCCCCGTTTATCACCCGGCTAGTAACGGGCAAGCGGAGAGTTTCGTAAAAATAGTTAAAAAAGGGCTTAAGACAGTAATTTTAGAGGGGTGTACTAAAAAATCTATTCACGGTAGATTGGCAAAATATTTATTCGACTATAGGAACTCCAAAAATAGCACCACTGACAGGTCACCCGCGGAGATAGTATTTGGGCATACGTTGCGCTCGCGACTAGACCTATTGAACGCGACCGCACCGTCACCTTCATCCGCAGAACTAACTCGAGACGTCGAACGTAATCAGTCCTTACAGGCTAAACATTTCCGAGGCATACCTAGACCAAGCTTTAAAGAAAATGAAAATGTATGGATAACTAAAAATACAAATAACAAACAATTCCGTTGGATTCAAGGTGTTATTAGAAGAAAAATTGGCAAAGTCATGTACGTCGTATATGTACCACAGTTAAGATGTGAAGTCACCAGACACATCGATCAAATCAGACGTAGACCGAATCCCACATCAATCGACGACCAGGACTGGGACCCGGACGTGGTGCCCAATGTGGCGCCGCTCGGTACCGCTCGGGCCGAGCCGGACGAGCGACCAAGAGGGGGAGGAGAGCTGGCGATGGAGCCTGAAGAGGAAACAATGGCTCCAAGTACTTCAGCGACCCCACCGCGTGCCGCCGCTATAGTTCGGAGGAGACAAGCGATTAGCCCCATTTTCTCGACGCCAATAGCGGACCAGGACGGCCATGATGAGCATAATATCGTGAATCCAACTAATACAGTGCAACCATAGTACATAAGTTTAGTTTAGAAAATTGTGTGTAGTTAGATTGTAATTCTCAGCTTAAGGGGAAGGAATGTTATGTATGCGTGAGCGCGCGGGCTGCGTCCCGCCACCCCCCGCACGGCGGGTTCCCTATCGCAATAAATCAGTGTGCAAATAGCTAGTGAGTTTGATTGACGCGCACCCCGAGTCGCTTCCTAGTGCGGACCTAACATATATCTTATCCAATTATGTATATTGTGGTATGAAAAAAAATTATGTTGAGGCTTTTACGGCTGCAAAAATAATATAATAAATTAATATGTCCATATAGTTGTAGCTTGCAGACGTCAGTAAGCATGCGTGACGTCAGCATGACATCTTGTTGAATTTTTTACAATATTATGGAGTGAAAAAAACCTTTCATCTATATGAGCCGTTTTATTTTTTTATATAAGGTTAATTTTTATTTTTTTCTTTTAGTTTTAGATTGTTCCATATACCTATATCTTATCCAATTATGTATATTGTGGTATGAAAACAATTTATGTTGAGGTTTTTGCGGCTGCAAAAAAAAATAGAATAAATTAATATGTCGATATAGTTGTAGCTTGCAGACGTCAGTAAATCCACAGAGTAGTATAGAGTAATATACTACCCCAATAAACATCAAGGCATGACATCTTGATGAATTTTTAACAATACTACAGGTCGCGGCACGAAACTCTAGCGCTGAGCGAAACGTGGAGGGGATAGCTGCGCATGGGTACCATCGCGCACGCAATACAAATTAGTAATTTAATTGCTTAGTTAAAAACAGCAAAATAATGTTTTAATGTAAAGTCAAATAGTAAGTCTAGCGGTGAACAAAATGTGGAACTTAACTGCGTATGGGTACTGTCACGCACGCAAATATTACTTCATGTTACCTACAATATAATTTTTAACAAGTTTATGGGGAGTAGAAAAATAAATACACTATCGGATTTGTAAATTTTTATATTAAATACCAAATAATAAAAAAAATTATATTAAGTCCGAATTACATAAGAACCTACTGAAGTTTCTTCTCAGGATAGAAGAAACCTGCGAGTTCGGCAGGGTGTGGACATCAGACACCGCATTCTCCTTTCCGATATCTAGTCCGAATCAGACAATGGTCTTACACCTTCAATAGTATCCCAACAGGGCCTTTTGCTTACTGAGGGCCCCGGCTCAGGGCTGCTTCGGTCGTCGGCACTAACAGCGTCATCGTCATCAGACTCACCAAGGCTATCCTCTGAACTGTCACCATCAACGCGAATGATGAATTCTTCTGTAACCAAATCCACGACATGGTCACTCTTGACATATTGCTCTTCTATGTCCTTTACCTTTTGGCATAACTTTCCCCAATCCCAAGCACCCATCAGCAAAACTTTTTCTTGAATTAGTTCTATACATTTAGCAACACTCCACTTCACATTTTTACTGCCTACATATTGCTTTATGTCAGACCATGCCATTTCGATTGGATTTAGATCTGGGTGGTATGGTGGCAGTCTTAGCACTTGATGTCCTTGCTCTGCTAGTATCCTGTCAATTGAAAATGTTTTAAATCTATCTTTGTTAGCCCGTATTAAATTGTATAGTTGAGGTTTTAGTAGAGTTTCCTCATATTGTATGCCCTTTTCAGTAAGCCAACCCTGCATGTCAGCTTTTTTGGAATTAGAAGTGGGTGCAAGGTCCCATTGTTTATTATGGTATGATGCGTTGTCGACTACCACGACAGAATTAGGCGGTAAGTTCGGCAATAACTGTGTCCTCAGCCATTTTTCGTAGTTGTCGTAGTTCATATTGTCGTGGTAGTCGCCTGATTTCGCACCAGCTTTAAAAGTTAACAGTGCGTTCGGTATGAACCCAGCCTCTGATCCTGCGTGGACAATGACCACCCGCTGTCCTTTGGAGATAGGTTTTTTGAGACCTTTTGTAGTACCATCGGTCCAGGCTTTTGGAGCAGAGTGCGATGAATCTACGTAAGATTCATCTGTATATACGATGGGCCTTCCCTCTTGGCGATATTGTTTTATTTTGCGTAAGTATTCGATACGTAGTAAACGTATATTTGAACTTTCAATCAGTACTTTTCGATTGTTTTCAGTATTTTTCCACCGAAACCCTAAACTCTTAATTATTCGTCGAAGACTTCGTTCTGAGCCTTTGAAATTTATATCTTCCTCTAGCTTCTTTCTCAACTTTCCGACGGTGGGAAGTTCATTATTTGTCCTATGAAAGTTATGTATGCACCTCTTTATTAATCCTTGATCAAAGTTATCAATATCTGTGACCGGTTTTGATCTGGAGCGTTTTTTGCCTGGTGTTCTAAATACTGATAATAAGTCGGAATTATTGGCTTCAGTGGAGATTTTCCTTACCGTTGCTATGGACGTCTTTGTAGATTCAGCTGTCCTTTTCTGAATTTTCTGTAAGTCACTAATTATACTATTTAATTTTATATTTCCCGCCTGAATAACTTCTGCAGTTTGTTTTATTTCACTTATATCTACAGTGCTGCGGTCAGAATCGAGTAAAATACTCGCAGCTTCGCCAATTTCACTTTGAATTTGTTTCAGGGAATTAATGAAATCATTCGATTCCCTTTTCAGAAAACAATGCACGTCAAACACCATTTTCCGTGCCTGTCTTTTCAAAACAGTATTCCTTCTCGGCCTCGGCATTTTCACTGTTTAAAAACTGTTCAAACTTAATCAAACAGTGAATAAACTAACAAACACAACAAACAAATCAACAAAACAAACTTAACAAAAAACAACAACAAAAATTAACGATGACAACAAAACAATTCAGAACGCGACTGTACACTGGAAGTGCGCGGAGCGTCGTATCGGCACGGGGGACGGAGTACGACTGGAGAGCCAATCGGCGCAACGCACGCTCGCCCTTCACCCCTGTACCCCGCCAAGACACCTTATTTTTTACTTCTGCGCAATAACGGTCAGCGCTAGAGTTTCGTGCCGCGACCTATATAGAGTGAAAAAACCATTCATCTATATGAGCGGCCAGCCAAATCAGACGTGTTGGTTTTATTCTCAGTGACATTTCGTGACGAGTGAGTGAATTATAGAGATGGATAATTGAATAAGGTATTTATATAGTTTATATTTAATATCAAAAGACATTAAGCTGATATGGTAAGTACATTAAATTATTCAAATATATTATGTATGGGAAAATCTATAACTAAAAGAAAAAATAAAACTAACCTAGTATAAAAAATTAAAATAAATAAAACACAAATATCAAATGGTAAAATTCATGCCTTTTATTTCTGACACTGTTGTTTAGCAAAAAATAAGCCTTATGATGAAGCCTTTCGATCGGTATGATACGGGTTCGATTGCTGGTTCAAACATATAATTATTTAAATATCTATGAATGCAGTTTAAATTGTGTTTTAAATTAAAATAATGTATTCTTTCAGTAAAATGTTCCATCTACAATATTCAAGGTACTTTCCCTCCATGTGGCATATCCGTGGGACGCTCTGTATATGCATTTGTGGCAAAAATATTTATGTTTGTTAGTTTTTATTAAAGTGTGGATGTTCTTATTTCTTTCGGTCAGGCACCGTTACTAGAGGGTAAACGTTTCTGTCAATCATAATAAATGTGGCCAGTAGTTTGCGGTGTTGTGTGTTGTGGTAGTCAGAGGTCGCCCATGCCATACAATTGACAATGCTTAGCAATCGCTTGTCTGTCTGAAGCAGAAAGTCTAATAACTGGTTTAGGCTACGTTACTGATTTTACACAGGGAAATCTGCCATTTGGCCTTTGCAACACTGTTCACAGATATAGGGTTGTGCAGGCCAGTGCCGGTACCAAGAACATTTTTCGACAGCGTATTCGAAAACGAATCTCGCAAAGTGTCAAAATGTTCATACGAATTTTTAGTTCCACTTTTCACCGACGCAGCGGTATTCATTTTCCCATACAAAAATAGTCGAAGCCGATATCATACGAATACGTAGTCGCAAGTTATTCTTGCTCGGGCGGATAGTATGCAGTCAGTGTATAATTTGGTGACCAGCCACTTCAGATTTGATCTAGTGCCAATCTCACCAGTGTTTGGGATAAGGAGGACGATAAATACATAAAGCATTACAAAAATTACTACCAATTTCTTAACCTTTCCAATCATCTCACGAAATTAGACCAAACCGAAATTCAACAAAAAAATTGATTCGTCTACTGCTTCAATTTTTTTTTTTCTATAATTCCACATATGAAATCACACATAACCGACATCTAGCAACACAAGAATGCCCAGAAACGTTATAACGAAATTTGTCGTTGAATAAATTAATAATAAAGGATTTTGCTTACGCTAATGGATACTTTCACTTGTGACGTCAGGAGGCGCGGGTCACACGCGGAAGCGGTGAGGTCTGTAAGGAAAAGAAAAGATTAATTATTTTCAAGAAGCGTCCGAGAAGATGACATGGACACATCCGATTAACTTTTTCTGTACTTAACACCTTAATGTAAAAGAAACAGAAGATCGTCAGTCTTCAGAAGATAAATGCAGGATTAATTTCAAACAACAATTGCCACATGTAAGTATATAGGATCATTACTTGAGAACGACTAGACCATTGTGTTTTTTTTATATTGGAAATCTACTGGAATAGTAACAAAAGATGTTTTTTGCACCCGTGCAAAGCCGGGGCGGGTCACTCTTATAAGTAGTTTAATATATGAGTAAATGTAGAACAATATAAACTTTGGATGGCCTGTGGGACGGATGATATTTTATAACATAGGAACTTTTGTCACTACCTAATTCTATTTTCTATACTATTAATATTTATGTTTTATACCAATAGATGGCTCTGCTACGTAAACCTAAATAAAACACGAGTCTTCGGATCTCCGCTACCTAGGTACCTAATAATAGTGTAGCGACACATAATCTTTGAGCAATACCAGCAATAAGCAATACTATGCTCTAAACTCACCAGTTTTGTTTACCATCACAACTAAAATCTGCTGGTACTCCACTACCAGGACCAGTATGTCGTCATACAATTAAAATAAAGGATCGTTTATCGTATGCAATAATTAGATTAGAATAGATTTAGATTGGATTAGATTAGATTATGAAGATTTATTACCGTTATTTTATGAAGATTGATTACCTCAACTAATTTTAATTAGTTTAATGAAAATTTGGCTCCCTAAAATATCTAAGGTGAGCAGTGAGGTTATCTTATGGCATATCTCTGCTTTCCTCTCAAGATGCCGTCGAGAAGGAATGAAGATAACTATTTTTTTAATTTTTATTATTATCCGCTAAAATCGCAGAACTTGACTCATAAGTGAAATGGCCCGGGCGTATAGGTGCAACTGCAAATAAATCGCCGGTCGGCCAGACTGCTTTCTACCCTGATTAACGACAAAATATTTATATATGTTGCTTTTGACTACCGGTTTGTACGTCGGTTAGGTGAAGACTTAGGGTCCGCAACGCGCGAGTGATACCCCTGGTGTTGCAAGCGTCCATAGGCTACGGTAACCATTTCATTAGGCGGGCCGTATGCTTGCTTGCCACCGGAGTGGTATAAAAAAAAGGAAAAAATACTAGAGGTTGGGATGCATTTGTAAATTAAGGGAATTTAATGTACAATCTAAATCCTATAGCTAATTACATTATAAAGCCAAAGATGCCACGGAAACTAACCGTGTACTTATGCCAAATTTCAGCTCAATCGAACACTTCGGAGGGGGTCAAATGTAACTTGATTTGATTACACACACACCGAATAAGTGAAACTAAATAAATGCTTGTAAAAACTAAAAACGCTCTTACAGAGCGCGCCAAATAAATAAAAACACATACAATCATACACTTGAAAAATATAACTTTCTTTCTGGGCCGGTCGGTAATAACAGCTTGAAAACATTGCAACAGACAGTCGTGCTTGTCACAGCGTGTTGCATACCCTGATTATGGTTAAGATTACCGTTCAAAACATCGTTGACGTAATGCAATACAAATACTTCAGACATACCACTTGAGATGTTATTTCGGGTCACCTACATAGACCTTAATATCTCGTAAACTAATAATGATAGCTTAATGAAATTAGATAAATAAACTAATGATAACTTAATGAAATTAGATAAATAAATCATGATAACTTTATGACATACCACGTGAAAGAAATTATTTTGGGTCACCTACATAGACCTTAATATCTCGTAAACTAATAATTATAACTTAATGAAATTAGAAGACCTTTAAAAGTCATTGCATACTTCTGAAATAAAAATCACTTAAATTTATAGCGTTTTATTTGAATATTTTCTTAACATCTTTTTTTTTTTTATTAAATGCTACGTATATTTCGTTACAAACAATATTAATGCTATAAGAAGTAGGTTTATTTTGTTTATTTGTTTGAAATCTCTGAATCACAGAACAGATTTTAAAAATCTTTCACTAATGAAAAACTACTGATAATATTCCTAAACAATAATGTGTATATTTAATCCTATGGCTATGGGCTATCATATTTCTACGCGACCGAAATCGCGCACGGAATCATAGTACTACCATGGGGTTCTTCAAGAACGATATGAAGACATTTTTGCAGGGTCGGCAACGCGCGAGTCATACCCCTGGTGTTGCAAGCGTCCGTAGGCTACTGTAACCGCTTACCATCAGGCGGGCCGTATGCTTGCCACCTTAGTGGTATAAAAATGCCTTGATCTCTTAGTATTTTTTTATAATTCCTCTAGTATTTACCAGTAGTGACTTGTGTTTAATCACTATTGAATTTCTCACTAACTGTGATGACTATCATAGACAGTGAGAGTAGGCCTTATGTTTGTGAATAGAATCTGGTTTTTATTTTCATTTTAAAGCATTGACTCATGCAATCTTGCCCTGAATTGTAGAAAGATTTGTCATCTGAATAATGGCGGAGAAAATACATAATTAATTACGACATTATTTTGATATTTGCTGCCAAACTTTCTTTTAGGCTAGTGTGGCAGATAGTACTCCTAACTAACGGACTTGAACGAAGAAATTATATTATATTATCATATACTAGTTGTTACCCACGATTTCGTCTGCATTGTTCAAAATTCTTTCACCGCTAGAAAGCTAAATTATCACTGAGTAACATAGGCTATATATTAAACTAGCTGCCCACCCCGGCTTCGCACGTATTTGATAAATGTCTACCCGTGCGAAGCCGGGGCGGGCCGCTAGTAGTAGATATAGTGGGAAAAAATGACACAAATTACATTACAAGTTACATGATACGTTCAATGGATGATCGTATCATTCAGGATCAAACTATTTGTCTTGAATCATTGTCACTGAAATACTTTACTGCTGATACCACAACCTTTTTAATTTTATAATATTGGTCATCATAACATATCATGTTTATGTCACAAGACTGCATGACTTCACTAAAAGCATTCCTTGGATCAATATCATCGAATCGCCAAGTATAATTCATGAACATCCCCATGCTGATCATTGTAAATTAAATAAAACTATTTTGATTTGCAAAATTACACTCAAAAATAATTTAAAACACAGTCAATAAAACTAAATACAGATACCGCATGCAAGAACGCGGTTCAAAAAGCGGTTACCGCGCCATGTTATTATAATTTTGAAATTAATTAACATTCACGCTTTGTCGATCGCATACGTATTTTTCCACTGAATTCTTAAAGAAAGAAAGTAAGAAAGAAAGAAAACATTTATTCATAACAACACAAACATATACCAAAGGAATACAAGTGTAGAAGAACATAGTGTCATTATGAAACGGTCCCAACTCAGCATGTGCTGGATGTCTTGTGAAGGACAACCAGCGCTGATCTTCCGTAAAGGACTCCAGCCCTATGGAGTCCTTTAAGAATCTGAAAGCTGAGCCTGAAAGTCATATCCCTATATGACTTTCAGGCTCAGCTTTGAACAACTTAACTAAAGTTGTAAATATGCGACATACACTGCATTCTTATTCAAAGCTATAGTTAAGCAATTCTTACTTAGGATATCAAAAACCTTTTTAGCTATGTCTCGCTAAATTGTCTGAAAGCTGTGAATGCCGGACCTTTAATGGCTTTCTATGGTCATACTGTTTGCACAACGGTACAATTGTTAAAATAAAGAATCTGGTTGGCTTATTAACAGAGTAGTGTCAAAAATAATGTTTGTTTTTGATTAATCTTTCATTAGTAATCTTTCTTCTTTGATTAAATGTTTAAGTTTCTTTCTGGAGAACAGAAATGGATTTATGTGTTAATTCTAGGTACAACTTAACATATGCAAAGAAACTCGTAATAGCCTAACCAAACCAGAAAGTTGGCCACTTATGGTAAAAAGCAATAAGTCAAGGACAATTAATTACTACTAAAACAAAGCCTTGACAGCTCAAACCCTACTAAAAGTAAAACTTATATTATATTTCCTTCTTAGTATTTGAAGTAGGTATACACTTTAACGCGGCTTTCACTTTACAGAAACATGAAGTCACTCCATGCAATATTATATCCCTACACA
Source organism: Falcaria lacertinaria (assembly GCA_951449985.1). Taxonomy (NCBI): domain Eukaryota; kingdom Metazoa; phylum Arthropoda; class Insecta; order Lepidoptera; family Drepanidae; genus Falcaria; species Falcaria lacertinaria. The sequence goes on along the minus strand of OX602130.1, from coordinate 5,124,388 downwards.
TGAAAATAATCTAATACCTGTTATTTGTCCATAACCGGAATGCGGAAAAATAGTAAATTAAAAAAAAAATCAAAATAAAAAATAATTTATTAAGTTTAGGCCCTAATAAGGCACTTATGAAGGTCTAAATTCCCTCTAATTTTAAGATCTGTTATGCTTTTTTAGTAGAACATGACGAGTGCGCGTTTCTGCCTTCGAAACGTGACGAGTCTGTGTGCATAGAGCACGCATAAATACTCATTCCAAAGCTTAGAATATGCTTAGTGTGCTGGAGAGTTTATGCTAATATTAAGTTAGTAGTGGCCTTGGGTAAGATGTCCATTCATTCCGACATCCGTGTCGAATATGAGCGAAGCGGACTTTCACTTATGAATGTTTTGTTCATTTTATTACCTTTTTACATTAGCGCGTAGGAGCTTTGTTCGCAGACGACGACAGTAGCTTTGTAACAATGCCGTGCGTTTTATTTAGCAATTTTAGTATCTATTTTAACCAAGTTGATTGAGTGCTGTTAAAACAACGATGGATATTATAACATTGTTTTGTTTAATCGAAATAAAATTGTTTCAATGTATCAAGCGTTTTGAGACTTATATTTTTGACACCTGTGTGTGCAATTTTTAGCCGAATAAGACTGGAATTTTAGATAAAAAGAATAAAAAAATCATTTTCCTAAATATACGAAAACTTTTCAAAATTAAATAAATGCTTTAAAAATATCGTCTTCCTGCGAATCACCAGATTATTGGCAAGGTTTCGTTATCCATAAAAATGACCGTGCTCATTTTTCCGGCCTCTGGGGACCCCGGATGTTGCGTTACGTTCAAAAAGTTAAATTAGGGTAGGACTTCCCGTTACAAAAAATATCCTTAAGGCTTTTGCTACATATTTACATTTTTATCGGTGTAGGTAAGTTTTGCTTACATTATTATCCCTGCAAGGGTTTTCCGTATTCAATGATAATATCATATCCTTTGTTTCTTGAGAGGCTTAGGTGGCTAACGGGCACAAAAACAAGGTTGCGGTCGAGTTTCCTATATTTAAATTTCGATGGCGGAAATTGACCCGAATCTTTTTCCCTTTTTGAAGGTAAAGGAAACTATGAATATTAAATCAACATAGAATGAGTTTTTTATTTTATTTATTCGTTAAAGAATACGTAGGAACAAATGTTGATGCTGCTTTAAAACCGTTTTTTATACTACTAGGGTGGCAAACAAGCATACGGCCCATCTGATGGTAAGCGGTCACCGTAGCCTATAGACGCTTGCAACATCAGGGGTATTACTCGCGCGTTGCGGTCCCTACAAAAATGTCTTCCCACCCTTCTTGAAGAACCCCACCCCACGCTGTACTCCTTTGGGAAAACCTCGGCGGGGAGTTCATTCCGCAATTTGATCGTGCGCGGGAGAAAACTCCTTTGGAACCGCGTCGTGCGAGACCATATTTGTCTCATAATAAAACATTAGAGTTACGATCCTTTTCACCCGGGAACAGGGAGGTCCAAAGGTGATGCTTTGCGAACACGGACATAGCCCTAAATAATAATTTTGCAAAAATCCTGTCATCTATATTGCTTTGCACAAAATTATCTGCGAAACTAGTTAAGAGTTGAAAATTCCAAATAATATCAGATCATTTCCACGTAGAAATCAAAAAGGGTACAACTCGACATAAATCACTCATCGTAGGAGGCACAGAATGGAGGCACAGGGTAAAAAAAAACTAAAAATCTTGAATAAACGTAATGATTATGAAAAACACATTGTTTAATAATACAAATAAAAACAGGTTTTTTCTTTTATCAAGACAGTATTCACCACTAAAAACCTCACTCACTCAGTCAGTATAACTCTTTTTATACGACTGACTAGGATTAGGGAATATAGAATCACCACTATCACTCTGAGAGCAAGACCCAACTTATCGTTAAGTATCTACGCGACCGCAAAGCTAGCTCAAGCATTACTACATATATAAGATGGGTACTTTACTTGATAATTGTGTATGCATGGTGTTTATGTATGCGAAGGCTCCATTACAGTAACACAGTTATCTCATCAACCCAGGCTTGTAGATATGATGCTAATTGACAAATGGGACAAGTTAGAAGCTGATATGAATAATTATATAAATGCTTATAATTATATTCACGCCTTCCCACAAGGGTCCCCGAATGGGTAGGCAGAGGTGTTACAACACCCACTTTCCACCGAAGATAATTTGATGCCAACGTGACAGATGGTGAGTCCTTGAATTTCTTCTCAGACGTATGCAGGTTTCCTCACGATGGTTTCCTTCAGCTTAAAGCTCATGGTGTGACTAATCACTGCACTTAAGTTTGAAAAACTTATTGGTACAGACAGGTGATATTCGAACTTGCGTTGAATAGCAGACAACGCTTCATACCACAAGGCAACCACGGCTCTTATGTATATGCATTAAACATAAGTAAGTTAAGTTATTAAGAGCCGTGGTCGCCTCGTGGTATGAAGTGTTACCTGCTATTCTAGCGACGCAAGTTCAAATCCCGACGGTACCAGTGAGTTTTTGTAACTTAAGTACAGTGATTTGTAACACCTCGAGTTTGACGTTGAAGGATATATTGTGAGAAACCCTGCATACCTACGTCTGCAAAAAACAAGGATGTATGTAGTGCCCAAGCGACGGCGATGGACTCACCATCTGTCACGTTGACACCAAATTGTATTCGGTGAAAAGTGTGTGACACCTCTGCCTACCCCGTCGGGGTCCCTTGAGGGAAAGCGTGAAGATAAATAACTAATTGAAAAACGAAAATAGCTAAAAACTAGAAAAATATTAATTCGTCCGTCAAACTATGGGTACTGTGAGAGCACAGAGACCCCAACATCGATTAAGGTACATGTCCAAATGTCTTGATTGTCAAATAAGGTATTTACTTCACTTCAAAATAAAAACATCGTATGGGTAGTAGATACTTAGGGTAGTAGATACTTAGGGTAGTAGATACTTAGGGTAGTAGATACTTAGGGTAGTAGATACTTAGGGTAGTAAATACTTAGGGTAGCAGATACTTAGGGTAGTAGATACTTAGGGCAGTAGATACTTAGGGTATTAGATACTTAGGGCAGTAGATACTTAGGGTAAATTTCTAGTTTGCCTGAGATAGCAATTTTTACAAAGACAAGCTTCTTCAGTGAGTACGTACTTACATCAGAAAGTTCAGTTAAAACATTACCCTAACCAACCCCAACAAAGTGTTTTATAGGCTTAGTACAAAACTTCAAGTTTACTTGCAAGTATTATCTTTAAAATATTATCTACGATACGACTCATTTTGGTGGAAAAAGCCGTCACTACCACAAGAAAACAGGTGGCGTTAGTATACATTATTAGGTCTTCTAAAGAGACTGTAAGTACCTAAGGCATTAGAAGTTTACTAAGAAGAAGCTGAGGCTGTGTGGTTTAAATGACTGCTTGCTATTTTTGGTGATATCGGTTCAATCCCAACAGCCCGAACTAATGACTGTTTAAGATGCAAAGATTTTTATAAATGCACTAGAGGCCCACCCCGGCTTCGCACGGGTAGACATTTATCAAGTATATTTTGTCTACCCGTGCGAAGCCGGGGCGGGCAGCTAGTATAATATATAGCGTATGCTACTCAGTGATAACGTAGCTTTCTAACGGTGAAAGAAATTTTGAAATCGGTCCAGTAGTTTCGGAGCCTATTCAATACAAACCCACAGAAATACAAATCTTTCCTCTTTATAATATTAGTATAGAAGAATAGATATAGAAGTATAGATATAGAAGTATAGATATAGATTTTAGATCCACAGATTAATACAAACAAACAAACAAACAATATTATCTCTTTATAACAACACCTAAAGAAAAATGTATCTAAACGCTTGGTAGAAAGTAACTAAACTATTTTATATTTATTTATTATAAAACTAAATTAAATACTTCAAGCTTTCAATGCTTAAAATACAATTAGACACGCCTGCCCGAAATTTTAACTCGCCCGTAAAAATACGCGGCTAGAAATGAAGCTGAATTTAAACTTTTGAAAAAGGTACAATTAAATTTAATTTAAATAGTATCCACATGATGAGTTTAAAATTTCATTTCGGGTGCCTTATGGTTTTTATGACTTCATAATACGTCGAGGAAGAAATTGACGAAATTCTAGAACGTTTATCAAACGCAAAATAACAACGTGGTTTTACGAAATACTATACCCACAGGTCTACGAAAGGTTACGTTTAAAATTTCATCGAATATCCCAATTCGAAACTGTTGTTACATTACAGAACACCTGATGTATTCATAAAAAGTTGAAACGACTTTTCCTCGTAAGGAAAACGAGTTTTGAGGATTTTCGTATCTTTAAAGTAACTTATTTTTCAATCTACGGATTTTTTTAGCGAAATAATTTTCAACACATTTTTTCTTCTTTGTTACGCAGACCTAATTAACAATTTTTTCTTTAAAGGGTATTTTGTAAACCTCTTCGGGGTAGGCAGATAGGTATAGCGCCATTTCCCTATTGACAAGCACACCTCTTTTGCTTCTTCTACATTCATCAATCTCTTTATACAAGCCCGCCGTATATCATGATTTAGTACTTTGTCAAATGAATCTATTTTAAACATATAATTTCTCTTCATGTACACACTCTCATCTAGAAACACACTTAGTAAATCTTTTGCTTAGGAGCAAAATGCTCCTTCACTATTTGTCCAAATGTAACCTTCTCTTACATAAAAACAGGAGCACTATAATATTTCTCAAATCAACTTTTACTTGTACTATTTAGTATTCTTGCTTTGTACTTAGTTTTCTAATTAATACATAAGTATTATTCAACAAATTAATTATTCTTCCACCATATATGGTGTCCCGTCATTAAAAAGGAAATGCTTCCTTTCAGACTATATTTCAAAATCGAAAATGTTTTTGATGGCAAATCGATTTGGTTCCTGTCCCACACAAGACTGATTTCTCATAGTATTTTCTTTGAAAAACTGAATGTGTTATGTTGGTAGAAAAAAAATAGTTTAGGCCCTCATAAGGCACTTATGGAGGTTTAAATTACCACCGGTTCGGAAAAATACCACCTGAGAAGGACCGGCAAGAAACTCAGTGCTCTGTTTTTTTCATGTTACAATCATGAATAACAATGTTTAACACAATGGTGTGTTAATATAAAGTGTAATAGACGAACATTCACCTGTAATGGGTTTACGTATTAGAACTTGTTTTTGATTAAGAATGTTTCCATAGTAATTGTGGTAATTTAGACCTTCATAAGAGCCTTATTAGGGCCTAAACTGAATAAATGATTTTTGATTTTGATTTTGATTTTGAATTCTTAATATGTATACTGTTGGTGTTTCTTAATAAATAAATAAATAAACATTCAAACAAATATATAACAGGTCGTTTCGTTTGTAATAAAGACAACGGACGTCGCTAAACCCATAATTCTTATCCAAATTATTTTTCTAATTCTTCATAAAAAATCGATTAGGTACATCTCTGTTCGATTATATTGAAAACGTGAATGAAAAAACCCGAATTATCCAATTTTCATTGCCCCATTAAAATATGGTTGAGTCGGTTTGTTATGCCTGTATGTAACCATAAATATAAATACAAATACTGATATATACTATATATAATATATATGAAATACTGACTCCTTACGAAATAATCTGTAACACACTCATAGCCAAGTTACAACTGGCGATGTTTGAAGACGGACATCGGATAATACACACCTCTTTAAGATTCGCTTAAGATCCCCGTCCTCCAGCACAACCCAAGTATATTATTACACTTTGCAATAAGTAAAAAATACAATCAGTATGCAGCATCGGCTGCAAGTGAAAGCCGCACGTACAGACGGACCAATTTATATGCATTATACATAGTGCCGGCGATTACACGCGAGGTTTTTCTACTACAATATTTTACTTTCGCTGTTAATCCTTACTTTGGTTAATACATGGCATTTTTAGGAAGGAATCTGTATTTGAGGTTTTGTTTTATTGTCTTTTTTACTTGCCTATATTTTTTTATACCACAAAGGTGGCACACAAGTATACGGCCCACCTGATGGTAAGCAGTCACAGTCAGCCTATAGCCATTAGCGATGCCAAATCACTAACGGGTTGCCCTACCAAGTTGCATGTTGTTGATGAGGACTCACTGCGGTAGCAGTACTACTACTAGTCCAGCGTCGGTAAGTAAGGTTGGTAGTTCCCCATCCTCGTGGAGAAGTTCCAACCTTACTTACCGTTATTACAGTCGGGCGGCTCCAATTTTAATGGGAAAATCAGCATAGGATACCAATTCGCCCTACCTCTCTTTTTCAGCTAATGGTGTGATTAATCACTGCTTAGAAAAACTAATTGGTGCAAGCCGGGATTTGAACCTGGGCCCATCAGATGACAAGCTGTTGCTTCAACAACAAGGCCACCACGGCTTAATAAAATTTGCTTGTATAAAATGTAAAATTAGGTTGATACTATGTGTTTAATACAAAAACGAAGAGAATACAGTCCGCTATCCATTTTTAATCTGTTTATGTTTAATAGAAAAAGGAAGAGAATACTGTCCGCTATCTTTTTTCAATCTGTCAAATAAAAACCGGCCAACATGAATGTTTTATTTCTTTCAATTAACACTATGTAACACCCGAAAGGTTCGTCTGTATATTTAGTACCATATTCCCACATAGCATTTCTTCTTATACGTTACTAGCTGCCCGCCCCGGCTTCGCTGGTGTGGACATTTTTTTTTGCATTTATGGGGATGAAAAATAGATGTTGGCCGATTCTCATAGATACCGGATAAGCACAAAAAATTTCATCAAAATCGGTCAAGCCGTTTCGGAGGAGTATGGCAACGAAAACTGTGACACGAGAATTTTATATATTAGATAAACATCACGATGGCTATCTTTATATTGCTTTGCATGCTTTGAGAGCGTCCCAGCCAATTCCACTTAATGAGAATATAATGTCACAGGCCGTAACGACTTCTTTTGAGATAACAGACCACAGTAAATTGTTTCATACAAAAAAAAAATCTTATGTGACGTCCACCATATTGGATTAAAATAGTGTATTTTTTTTAAGAAATCTTTCTTTGTTACGGAGACCAAATGTGTATGCCAAATTTTAGTTCAATGGAACTCTGGGAAGTGGGTCAAAAAGAAATAAGATCAGAAAAGAAAATAATCAGAAAATCATCGTTTTTGGTCCAAATCTGAAAGTGGCGGCCAACGCATTTTTTTATATTCTGTTAGAACTTGCCCGTCTCATTTTGTTTTTCTATGGCACCAAACCTGTAGGACCATTGTAGTTCATATTATTTAGTTCGTAAATCTGAATTTTCATACATTTTTGTTGAAAATTAGAATTCAAAATTACCAATACAAATGAAATGTCCTGTTTTTCCGATTTTGGTGCCATAGTAATAAATGCTCAACGGGCAAGCTCTTACAGAATACACAAAAAAATGCGTGGGTACTTTCAGATTTGGACCAAATCTCTATGAAAGATGGATGATGTCTTTTAACTTGCAAGATTTGATTACACACACACACTGGACAGGTGGAACTAAATAACAGCTTGTAATGTGTTTCCTTTGTATCCGTGTTGTTTTTCAATATTGCAATACTGTTAGTGACGTAAATATTTCACTTCTTAATAAACATATTTTTTACTCAATGGAGAACGCTAGAAAAGAATACAATATCGAAATTTATTATCTTTTCCTAAAGTCCCCAAGACTTAGTATAAAAGACATTATCTAGGTACTTAGAGAAAATTCTTATTCTAAGAAAGATTTTTCTAGACTTATCCATCTCTCCCATCATCTCTATCCATCTTAAAAAGACATTACTCTAAATGGCGGTGTAATAACTAGGCACACGTACTACATTAATAAGAGATATTTACAGGAGAGTTGAAAAACTGTGAAATTTTTGACTGTTTAACATTATTCAATGTTTATAAGAATAAATATTAAGGGTATACGACGAAAGAAATACTTTCACTCATGTCCAAACAAAATGGCAAAAAAGAAAAAAAAAATGTTACGCTGACCTAAGGGTCAGCGTAACATTTTTGTAAGTATAATGAAGTATGTAAGTTGGGTAAGCCCAACTTACATACTTCATTATCACCACGCCGAGACTCCTTCGACCGACAGAGAGTATAGAGCTCCATTTCACTGTTGGCTTCCACACTTTTGCTACTACATTCATCAATCTTTTCATACATGCTCGCCGGTTCCGGTACCCTTATATTTTACCTAAAGGAAAATATTATATGAAAATAATATCGTAAAGCGAATCGAATAATGATGACTTCTGTAAATTTTATTGCACCTTTCAGCACATTGCGGAGACAAACAGCTTTACGAGCGGTACTAACGCTCCTGGAAGACGTAAAACGTACACGCTTGCGTGAATATTCAATACGATACATGTATCGAATAATAGATGATCATTTGTTAACTCAATTTGCCACCCTTCAGCTACCCGCATCTCATATACAAAATGGATTCCGATAACATACACGTTTTGAAGAGGACCTTAGGCAAATCAACTCCTACTAAAAGTCCTTTTTATATTTCATAGGTAATCAGGCCTATCAGAAGGTAAGTAGTCACCGTAGACCATAGGCGCTTGGAACCAGCAATATCACTAGCGCTTTGTCCACTTGTATAGTGCGTTTTCATTACTGCCCGCACAACGTAAATTATTATGGAATAACCTATTTTGGAAACCTAATTCTTCGTAGAGACAACACTACATCAGAGTCGTGTGACATGAAACTTTTTTTCAATCTATATTAAATTAATTTATAGACTAAGATCAAAGAAGATCCTGGTTGGAACTGCGGTCTATTCCCACAAGTTCAGTTGTACAGTTCAGTTGACTGTACTAGTGGGATTTTTTTTCTCGGTTGTTCTCATGCGTGCACTTGCACGTCATCTCGTCACGTCATCAAATTGATGAAAACACCGTGAATTATTTTGCATACACATTATCTCCTGGTGTATTTGAAGATGATATTAATTTTGGTGATGTTAGAATAACGTTACTTTCGAGTTATTATATAATTTTCTTGAACTACATTAACCGTAACTTGGATCGACTTGTTTCTGAAATTGTCAAATTTTGCTAGACGTCTAAAGTTACTGTCCTTCACGGTGATAATAATGTTTTACTAAGATGTTAAAAAAGTAAAATATAAGTATTATACGCTGATCTTAGTGGTTAGTATACCTGAATAATAAGCTAGGTGGCGGGTTCGATTCCCGCTAGGGCAAATATTAATGTGACAACATGTTTGTCTTGCGTCTGGGTATGTATTATAAGTATGTATTAACAAAGTATATACGTATTTTATCAGCTGCTGGTTCCCATAGTCACACTCTTTGCTTAGTTTGGGCGCCGTGTGATAATATCACGGCTACCTTATACCATTGCATCAACACCCAGGCGAGCCAATTGGCAGTCTTCTATTTCAATTAGTTCACTCCGCACTTAGTTGGTTTCACACTGGTAATCTTAAAAATGAGTTTTCTTCTGTTTAATTACTTCAGTTTATACAATTGTTGTAAAATATACAATTACTTCGTTAACCACAAATCAGACTGTTGACATGCTACATTTTGAACGTTTAATTAAGCCCCACATAATTCATGAGATATATTTTATCAAAGCTTAACATCTAAATCGCCTATCCTTTGCATTAGATACTCTGTCTTTTCCTCACAAAGAAGAGCCCAAAGATGAATCAAGGGAAACTAACTTCTAATGTCTTAATAACAAAGTTGAACTAACATTCACAAAGTGCGACGTCAAAGATAATGAACTTCGTGTCGGCATAACACCAACCCGTTGTTCACAAGATATTTCCTTGGACTTTCATCTGTTCTTAGAATTTAATAAAGAAATATTTAAGTTAGGTTTATTATCACATAATGTTAACGTAACACGTAGTTTTTGAATTTTAAAATTGGAATCTATGGCATCCATTTTCGGGTATAACGAGGTTGCTTATATTGTTTTTACAAGCCTTTATTTAATTTGCAAAATGTTTTTGTTCAAATCAAATATTGCAAGCTTCGTATTCAACACTTCCACTTATCTTGTTGAGTTCATTTTTTACATGTTGGTTCAGTTGTGATGAAAATGTATTTTTATTGTGAACATAAACCTGATCGATCGATAAAAATCTTCAAAGGTCAATAGCACAGGCATGAAATTTTGAATACGTATTTTATTATGATAGCCGGTTTAAGGTTTTATCACGACGTGGTCGCTTTACTCACGGTTGGGTCCTGAATAGGTAACTTCTCAATTTTAAGCAGCATACACATAAAATACTGCAAAGATTTGGTAAAGTGTTTTTACTAGGAATTTATTTGTTTATAAATTCGCGGTATTCTATTTGTGATACAGCGTCGTAAGAATGACAAAAATATTTAAATTAAGGGAAAAGTTGTGACTTTCTAGATGAAATCATTAAAGTCCTCAATGATGGCAGGATAAAAAATACTTAAAACCCGAGAGCGTGTATGAAGAGAATTATGAATGTGTACGAAAAAAAGTAAACGACGTAAAATAAAAGAAAAAATATTTTTATTTGGGCTTGGCGTTATTACATATAGATGTCTATTTTTGTGTTAATATTGTGATATATTTATGTGACGTTATGTTAATTATATATTTTATTTGAAAAGAGTAATTGCTGAGTTTCTTACCGGATTATTCTCAGCAAAGAACGACCTTCCGAATCCGGTGATACCATGGTAGATTCTGACTATTTGAATGTACTTATTAGTAAAGTCTAGTCAAATAAAGATGATTTTGAGTTTGAGTATGTCCGTATGTCTTACTAATGACAGTAAAAGCTTCTCCTGAATAGCATCTGACTTTCCTATAAAACACAAAAGCAGCCACAAAGTAGCTCAGGCAGCCATATTTTGATCTTTAACGCATGTGGGTCGACGGACCATTAAGTCTTTATTATGAAAATTCCTAAGTGACGAACCTTCGGAAAAAAATCCACAAAAATTTAGTAATGGCAACAACGCCAAACTCAAAATACTAAGCTGTACAGCCACTCTCGGACGGACAGTAAATAGATACCTACGTATTATACCAGCCGGAGTCCAACTACTTTCACTTTTCAGTAGCGTGATTTTAGGCACGTCAGTCCGCCGCTTGCCGATTCACACCGGTGTTCTTGTACAAAGAAATGTTATATCATTACTGGAAAATTGATTCTTCACTGCAAGACTTATAAACGAGCTTAATACCCGTGTGACTCTTAACTATTACCGTCATGAACGATTGAATGTAACACTCGTAGGTAAGTCAAACTCTTTGTCAAACTTGTGCACCTTTTTTTTTTTATACCACTAAGGTGGCACACAAGCATACGGCCCACCTGATGGTAAGCAGTCACCGTAGCCTATAGCCGCCAGCAATACCAGGGGTATCACTAACGGGGTGCCAAACATGTTGTTGATGAGGATTCACTGTGCTAGCAGCAATACTACTAGCCCAGCGTATCCTCGTGGAGCACTGGCAACCTTACTTACCGCAGAAACACAACACTACATCAAGTAGTGTTATTTCACTGCGGTCTTCTGTAAAGCGGAGGTACAGTCCCCAGTCGGGCGGCTCCAAATTTAAATGGGATAACCCCCGGGAAAATCCCAAATCGCCCTACCTCTCTTTTTAAAAGCTCATGGTGTGATTATTCCTTCTTAAGTGCCTTATTAGGGTCTAAACTGAATAAATTATTTTTAGATTTTGATAATTTAACCACACTGATATGGCAATTCACCAGAGTAGTCGCTTCGATCGTGATCCCATTAAATACGTTTTTCTTTGAATCTTTATACCAGTAAATATGAAGCAAATTCAACCTAATATTAAAATCAACCTATTGTGTTAATACGAGCGTTAATTAATAAGAGAACAGATTATTTCGGGAAAATAAATTTATCTGTCGTTTTCAGTAACGACCACCGCAGTTATTCGACCCTTTGCTTCTTTGTTTGTTTTTGTTGTGTATTTTCCTTGTACAATATAATTAAATGTTCTATATGTACCTAACTTGATACTTTTTATACCACACCGGTACTATTTATATGGTGGTGGTTATATTGAAGTAAATATCATTTAAATACATCATAAACTTTATTTAACAGATTAAACTATTTACAAAAAACAGAACTTAACCTACGTATAGATAAATTAGCGGCCCGCCCCGGCTTCGCACGGGTAGACATTTATCAAATATTTTGTCTACCCGTGCGAAGCCGGGGCGGGCTGCTAGTATAATATTAGGTCCTTACATATGAAATTGGCGTTTTTCGTACTGGCCACTTTAATCACGAATTTCTCCTCTTTGGTAAGGAATTCCAAATTCAAATTTGTACAGCTATAGACTCATGTATTTGTGCTTCGATGATCGTCATTCATTTGTTTTTTTTCTTCTGTTTTTTTCTGTTTGCGTCACTCATTTTACAAAATGGAAAACCTTAAATATCGCATTATTTACGAGTACGAGTTCCGCCGTGGCACTAGTGCTGCGGAAACAACTCGAAGGGTGAATGATGTGTATGGCGGTCGTGTTGCAAAAGAAAACACAGTTCGTTTTTGGTTCCAACGTTTTCGTTCTGGAAATTTCGACCTGCAGAACAAGCCCCGTGGACGGCCTGAGACTCAAGTTGATAATGAAGAGTTGAAGGCTATTGTGGAAGCGGATCCATCGCAAACCACGTCCGAGTTAGCTGCAGGCTGAAATGTTAGTGATAAAACTGTTTTAATTCACTTGAAGCAAATTGGGAAGATTAAAAAGCTTGAAAGGTGGGTACCTCACGAATTGACTGAAACAAACCGGCAAACGCGCGTCGACTGCTGCGTTACATTACTAAACCGGCACAATAATGAAGGTATTTTAAACCGAATCATTACCTGTGATGAAAAATGGGCTCTTTACGATAATCGGAAGCGCTCAGCGCAATGGTTAGATCCTGGCCAGCCAGCCAAATCCTGCCCCAAGCGAAAATTAACCCCAAAAAAGTTACTTGTAAGCGTTTGGTGGACTAGTGCCGGTATTGTTCATTACAGTTTTTTCAAATCTGGCCAGACTATTACGGCTGATGTCTATTGTCAGGAATTGCAAACCATGATGGAAAAGCTAGCGGCTAAACAACCTAGGCTGGTCAATCGCTCCACGCCACTGCTGCTTCACGACAACGCTAGACCACACACTGCGTTACAGACGGCTACTAAATTAGAAGAGCTTCAATTGGAAAGTCTAAGACATCCTCCGTACTCCCCGGACCTTGCTCCAACAGATTTCCATTTTTTTCGAAATTTGGATAACTTCTTGCAAGGGAAAAAATTCAACTCCGATGGGGCAGTCCAAATCGCCTTCAAAGATTTTATTGATTCCCGTCCGACTGGTTTTTTTAGTAAAGGGATCAATGAACTACCTATGAGATGGCAAAAGTGCATAGAAAATAATGGTTCATACTTTGATTAATTAAATATATTATATTAAAAAATATTCGACTTTTTGTTCGTCCCATACAAAACGCCAATTTCATATGTAAGGACCTAATATATAGCCTATGTTACTCAATGTTAATGTAGCTTACTAACGGTGAAAGAATCTTTGAAATCGGGTTAGTAGTTTCGGAGCCTATTCAATACAAACCCACAAAATACAAAAAATCATAAATGCAAATCTTTCCTCTTTATAATATTAGTATAGAAGACCTGTCTCAAACCAGAATCATGACAGAGCGTGCCAAGAATGCTGGCAGTATTGCCAGGCTGAAAAGCAATGCTGATTCTTGAAATGCAAATCAAAAAATCATTTGTTCAGTTTAAGCCCTAATAAGTGACTTATAAACATGCTTCGATAGTATAGAAGCACATTTTCTTCATTTGAGGAGAGTCCAAGTACTGTGTACTAAGCTTTGATGTATTTCATTGCTGTCTCAGAACTGGGCTTCAGAATTCGACAGTTAAGTATCGAAGTAACAGTTGGGTACATAAAAACTAATTTAAAAGTAAACACCATTGTAATCAACACCAAATCTAATTTGCCAAAGTAGCAGAAAGTTACTTAAACAATTGCAATATAAGTTATCCAATCACAAGGGGGATGTATCCTTTCGTTTAATTAACAAAGGGATGAAAAGGTGCTAATGTGTGGGGTGGCATTGTAAGCGTTTGACGAAAAAAGTTCGTGCACGACTGTAAGCGATTATGAAGGAAACGCGGTCATCAAGATTTCTGCAATAGGTTTTACAGATCTATCGCTGTCGCGCTGCGTAAAACCTTCCCGAAAAGAGAGCGAGAGAGACAACTGATTGAGCCTCTGAGTGAATAATTCGTATTACCATCTCCTCCATCTGATTTATAATATTTTTGCTTTGTCTGACCGTTTTCCTTTTTTATTTATTCGTCGAATATATTTTTTATTTTATTAGGTTCGCAATCAATAAAATCATCTCTTTGCTTAAGAACATGATAAATAGGTTTATTCCCACTAGTTCAGTTGTACAGTTCTGTTGACTGACCTTTTTGCTGGTTTAATAACTGGATACGTCCAGTCAGTAAAAACTGAAATAAATTATGAAGTTAAGAGTGATACGTCCAGAATTGTTGTATGCAAAGGACTTTTACCGGCGTCTTTTAACGAGAAAGCATACGATTTTCAGATTTTTTTATTTACTTAAATTATAGTAAAACAAGTAATTTATATTCCCAAGCCCAATTAGTCGCAAACGAAATTCGAGTCCCATAAATTCCTGTCTTCCTAATGATCAATCATATATGTACCTATATCCTAATAAAATATGTATTATTTGTATGTTCACCTTGATAGCTATTAAGTGCATGCTGTGGTCTCTTATAATTGAAAGAGCACTCTTGAAGAAAACTGACGTTATTTTGGTAAATGTGTGTGTATTTTTCGTTAAAGATCCAAAATAAATAAATCATTACGTTTGTTTCTCAACTGAGGCGTACAGAGCAATAAACAAATAAATAATTTTATGAATATCATGATTGAACGTTTTCCTGTTTACCACTCCGTTTTCCAATTATATTTATTATATTGCCTATTTATAGTATAACGATAAATATTTATCGTTTCAAATGTAATTAAGTGGGGTCATAGACTTACAAAAATTACCTACAGTTATCGAAAGAGAACTGCCTAACTAACCGACAAAGATGGCTAAATTACGGATATTTTGAATGCTTATTATATTGTTTATTTAATATATAATATGTGTAGGTATGTATACTCCCTTTTATATGTTGGATTTATAATTTTGGTGTCGGTTCTAAATCTAATCCGATTTATCTGCCAGATTTTTTCCAAAGCGACTGCAATTTTCATCCACCACAATATTAATAACTCTAGTCAATTTAAAATTGACTTGCATAGGTGTCTAGTGGAAAAACGTTTCTATAACATTAAAGATTTTAACATTAAATTTTGTTAAATAATAGGATCTTGAAATTTTTACACGCAAGTGTATGCCTAGTATTGCCTAGCCTTTAGTCGCTAGCAATACCAGGGATATCACTAAAGAGTTGCCAACCCTGTTGTTGATGAGGGATCACTGTGCTAGCAGCATTACTCCTGGCCCAGCGTATCCTCCTGGAGCACTGGCAACCTTACTTACCGCAGAAACACAACACTACATTAATGTAGTGTTATTTCACTGCGGTCTTCTGTAAGGTGGAGGTACAGCCTCAGGCGGGTGGCTCCAATATTTATGGGAAAACTCACGGGAGAATCCAATTCGCCATACCTCTCTTTTTATATCCCGAGATAGAGAGAGATATCTCGTTATCTCTAAATGATTAGTGTACACAAGTCGAGGTGCTAAGTAATTTTGTATGCTGGCTGCACTGCACAGCCTGCCCCACTTGGCACCGGTTTTCGGATTCCGCATTCGTTCACCCTGTTGCTAAGTAGCGAGTGGAGTAGACTTGTTCAGAATTTTCCGGCGAATTTAGTTTAATGTTAAAGGACATCATCCATTTTGGTCCAAATCTAAAAGTGCCAGCCATCACAATATTTTTGTATATTCTATTAGAACTTGTTTATCTAAATATTTATTACTATGGTACCAAAGTTGTAGGATCATAGTCTTTGATCTTATTTGAGTTCGAAAATTTAAATTCATTTTTGTTGAAAATAGGAATTCAGAATAGGTAACCAAAATAAATGAAATGTCTAGTTTTGGTGTCAGTTAAAAATGCTCAGAAGGATAAGCTCTAACAGAATTTACAAAAAAAGTATTGCCCGATACTTTAAAATTTGGAACAAATCTCTATGAAACATGGATGATGTCCTTTGCAGCTGCGCACACGCGTGTTATTAAAACACTTACACGAATTAAAATTCTGGGGCGGCTTATATGGAGTTGGAGGAATACATGCTCTTCCCTGCTGGCAAGATCTGCAGCCTTGTTCAGGAAGTATTTGAAACAGCAGGTATGTAGAGCGTTCATGGCAAAAGGCAACACAAAACATTCCGAGGGTCAACTTGCGTCTGGGGCAAAATTGACCCGTAAAGCCTTATTAAGGTAAGATAAGATAAACTTTGGTTCGTGGTACATATTATTATGTCGTCCCTGTTCGCTATTAGTGCACCTGTATCTTGGCAGGGTCGCCATGTGAGGTTGGGTCTCGGGGCGGATCAATGAGACATAACCTTTAGGTTAAAATGTCGTTTGACTTATTAAATTACATACTAATGCGTGGAGAGGCGCGACATGCACTACAGTTCTGTGAGTTTTAACAATTTACCTCCGCATTCATGTTAGTGTCATATGTAATTAAGGCTAAAATTATCGAATTGATTGCTCATTTATTGGTGCGCGATAATAAACTACTGGTAAAAGCTGCATTGACTTTTTGAACATTTGTCACTGTAATTAACCTCCCACATAAATTAATCAGTTGCAAATATAGAGTTCGATATTTGAGAGAACAATACAGCGGAACATAATTACTCGTTTACATTTTCAATTTTTTTTTATTCCACTAAGGTGACAAACAAGCATACGGCCCGCCCGATGGTAAGCGGTCACCGCAGTCTATGGACGCTTGCAACACCAGGGGTATTACTCGCGCGTTGCCGACCCTAGAGCATTCATAAAAATATACCACTACGTTTATTCCCAATTGCTCAACACGTTAAATATCATAAAATCAATTTATAATATAAGCACAGCCTGTTTTTCAAACCATAAAATTTCACGCCAATAACTCCTCACGGGCTTAATAACTAAGAATCTTCACACGAATTGATATCTATGGCCTGGATACTAAAATTGATAGCTTGTTGTTGAAATATATTGCACCTTCACGTTACAAGTAACCGTATAACCGGGTAACATGCGTTCCTGCTATGGCAACCATTTCTCATATTGCGTAACATTATGAATTGTGAATGATAGACTCATATCGTCTGGCGTGAATGATAATAGCTCAGTGTAGATAATACTACGTACGATTTTTTGATTTGGTTTAGTGTTATATTTCCGTCTATCACACCTGCCTATCTTTCGTCTCCCTTTCACCCTTTTCTGTACCTTAAGGTTGTCTGGAAGAGATCGCTCTAGCGATAAGGCCGCCTGATGTCTTCACTACTCTGTATCTACCTATTTCTGTGACATGTAATTCTACTTTGTGGTGTGCAATAAAGTGTATTTGTACGATAGTCATGAAAGAAGAAAGTCTCTCAATCTCTGCAGATAACTTATTGATGTCATAAAAAGGATTGAATAATAATTCCTACAGCGCTAACCTAGTCCTGAGCTAAGAAAAGACACAATGGATACCAGACAACTTTAATTTAATTATTCACCAAAAGGCAAGCAAAAATTTTATCACATAAATGTTTGCCCAGCGGGAAGTGAACCCGAGTCAAAGGCCATGGTGGTCAGGCTTACTAACCACTGAACCAACGGTGTTGTCAGAAAAGATAAGTATGAAGAGTTTTCTAGGAAAATATATTCTAATCTACACTAATATTATAAAGAGGAAAGATTTGTATTTTTGTGGGTTTGTATTAAATAGGCTCCGAAACTACTGGACTGATTTCAAAAATTCTTTCACCGTTTGAAAGCTAAATCATCACTGAGTAACATAGGCTATATATTATACTAGCTGCCCACCCCGGCTCCGCACGGGTGGACAAAATATTTGATAAATGTCTATGCTCCGAAACTAATGTCTACCCGTGCGAAGCCGGAGCGGGCCGCTAGTGTACATATAAAACAGCCAATTAATAAATTATTTCTGTTGTAATGGAATAAAATAATATATTTTCAAGAATTCTAATGTGAATTGTAACGACTATAATGAGCGTTGTAAATTTTCTGTAAGTTTAAGACTACAGTTTAACAACTAGCATTCATAAAATTTTAAATTACAGTGATCTACTTCACATACTAATTAGAATTCTAATTGTTATTACTCACTAAGTATGTCATTATGACTAAGTATATATTAAATTTTGTCGCAATATTTTAAGACGAAATGGAATAGCACGGCTTACAGAAGATTAATGAGACTACGAAGTGTGTTCTTAATTTAGGTAGTTTTGTATTTCAATAACTAATATGGTATCTAGAGTTCCTTGTGAAAACACTGTATGAGGGCAGGAATTTCTTCACTTATGTTGATATCACTAAGAGTTTTCAGCATAAAGTCTAAAACATTTCAATGGAACATCAAATCTTTAAGTCACTTGTTGATATCAAAAAATACAATATTTATTTATAAAGAACTAAACAAAAAAGAAACTTAAAACAAACTAAACTAAGAAATACAAACTTATATACCTACACTTACAACAAAAAAAAACTTTAAGAAGGTTATAAAGATTGACGAGACCTCTGGTCTAGTGGTTAGTATACCTGACTGCTGCGCTAGGGGTCGTCGGTTCGATTCCCGCCGGGGCTAACATTTATGTGACAAATATGTTTGCCTGGCGTCTGGGTGTTTGGTATGTATTATAAGTATGTATTTACAAACAAAAAGTATATTAAGTATTATATCAGCTGCTGGTTCCCATAGTACAAGCTTTGCTTAGTTTTGGGGCTAGATGGCGTTGTGTGATATTGACCAAACATAATTATTTATTTTATTTATTTAAAAGATAAATTTATTGGTTTGGCATGATGCTGATGGCAAGCAGTTACTGTAGCCTGTACAAACTTACAACATCGGGGTATCACTAACGTTCTGCCGCAATCGCTGTGCAATATAATAGTATGACAGTATACCATACATTAAGTCTCCTTAACGTCAGCACAGCGCGTCCTAGAGGAGTCTGGAGACCTTACTCATTGCAGAAGTACAAAAAAAACTTCAAGAGACCAGCGCGTTAAGCCGTATCGAATATTTTAATAACATGTTCTATGCAATATGTTGTATATGTTTAGACACCTGGAGAATGACCTAGAACTGATGTCGATGACACTATACCGGTTATATGAAAGTGGTTGTTGAAATAGAAGCCTGGTATCCGTTTTCGTCCTAAGCTGCATAAAGTAAAGGGTCATCATTCGTTTGGAGCAGCTTGTCTATACAACCGTTAAATTATCTTAATATAATAAATTTTCTCACCATGGCTGACTTGTCAAGCAAGCATCGGTTTGGACAGGTTAAACCGAATCCGGTACCTAAATAACCAAGCATGAGTAGGTTGACAAATTTCTACTGCATTATGACGTCACATGACACGAGGAATGAGAACGATGACATACGTGACGTCCGACTCTCCATCGATATGATATTGACGACTTTCGTGAAAGCTACAAAAGGAATACGGATTTTCCTTATATACTAAGTTCTAAGTTTGTCTTAACTAGAAGTTCTAACAACAACATTTTTATAAATAAGTAATTATATCGATATACTCACATTAAAAACTGTACAGAATCCATACTGGCACTCTCACAAAATAAAAACAAATAGTTAGCGAAGTGAAATTGTATCGCAGTCAAGTATTAGCGCCTTATGCAAAGGCCAATGCACTTTGCTACACTTCACCAACACTCAATAGTTTAAAATTGTACACTTGGAAATAAACCTTTTTGTTTAGCACACATCCGCCGCTGTCGAGTCGAGTTTCTTTACCACTGTCACGGTCAGACCGCTTTAGCCCCCCCACTATACTTTTACTGACACGAAAAAGTCATTCGCTTCGATAAAATATCAACTTTCGATATGTTATTCAATTCTTTATGTGATATTTTGGGATGTTTCCGCATGAGTCGCCTTTTCTGGTAGAAATTTGAATGGAGAATGCTAATGGTAGCGATGGAAGGAACTGTTTTGTTTTTACTCTGTTGCGCCCGCGCCGTTCCTACTTATGTAACTCGGGTAATTATCGCTTTTGTTACATTGCGACTTTCTCAAGTCATTATTAACCGAGGATTGGATTAAGTATTCTTATTTAAGGTACTAAGCAACATGTTTAAAACTGAGGACGTATTTAATGATATGTCAACATTGATCACAAGAGATGAAGAAAGGGACAGAATTATGGGAATAGCTTGATCAAAATTACGAGGAAGTAGAGGAATTCCACCTAGTAACTATTGGGGTACATCACTAACCGTACCAATCCTACTGCTTCTTATTATCTTTTTTTCATATTGACTTACAGGTTGGATTATTTTACAGCCGAAAGAGACCATAAACCATATATTTCATATAATTATTTCAATTTGATAACTTCACGCGTTCTTGAGAAAAAAAAGACTGACGGACAACAAAGTGATCCTATAAGGGTCATTTTTTCCTTTTAAGGAACGGAACCCTAAAAAAAATATTAATACAATGAGATGAGATCATTTTTGAGTTGAGTTAAATAGGTACCAGTTTATTTTACTCTTTATCTTTACGAGCTAAAAGGCAATCCATGGATATCATTCATTGAAATTTTAAGCAGACTATAAACATTCCTCGTCTTATTTATACGTTAATTTATCATCAGCAAATAAGATAATCCGATTAAATTGAATAGGTACTAAGCTGAGTTCTATCTCCTTCATTAAGTCAATAATTGTAATTGTAATCACTTCACGTTGATCACACTGTAAATAATATAAGCAAGAATAAGTACCTTTCTTTGTACTTTGAACAATTTCTTTGAATTTGCTCGAGAATTTTGTGAGTTTCAGTAGTAAAGTGTAGCGAGGTCGGGCTGGTGAACGCACTTGACCGATTACTGCCTCCGCGAGTAAGATTGTAGCCGTGACCGACGACCAGATGGATTTGATATTAGTAGGTGTGTATGTACATCACATACAAAAAGACAAGTCTAACATAAATATATTAGAAATCGTACTAACAGTTTTTTCTATGCGAAATTGTTGATTCTCGAAGATAGTTTGAATGTGTTGTTTTCATAGTACTCCAAAATAATTTCCCTAACTACTCCAAGTTTCATTTTCCTACATGAGAATATTCTTAAACTTCTCTAGCGTACTAGTATAAATAATTAAACAACCTCCTAAAAAATCACTTTCATTTTCATGGAAAACAAAGCCATTTAAGGTAACTTTAATCTCAAAGTGATAACGTTCGGAACAAACATTATCATCGGTGAAAATTGGGTGTTGACTGATGAAACACAACACTACATCAAAGTAGTGTTATTTATTATTATATTTTTTTATTTATTATTTTATTTGATTAATCTCTTAACTTACTTAGCACTTAAGCTTAAAAACTCATTGGTACAGTTACAGGAGTTTGAACCTGGGCATTAAGTGACAGACAGTAAATTTACTAGACAAATAATATATGAAAAATTCGTTAATCACTTGTCGAGTTAAAATTAATAATTTCACAGAACTACTGGTATACATTTTAAGCCCATTGCTGATGTAATCTACATACGAATTCGAATAATCTGGTGTCAGAGGTAATTTTAAATTCGTTTAAATTATTCAGTTTCTGATTCGCATGATAATATTTTTGAGATTCGCATAGCTTTTCGACTGATACTACGTAACTTTAGCCTTCTATGTAGAAACATGTTTTTGACATTTTAATAATTTGTTCTCTTTACATATTCCCAGCACCACCAGCAGAACAAAGGAGGTAATTACTCTTTCACAGAAATACCCGTATAATATTATTGGTGGGTTTAAATAATGTCTGTAAATGGGTTTTCTGTGAAAGAAAAGAGTCCAGAAGAAACTACGAGGATTTACCTTTCTGACATCTAATACGAATAACTCTTTGATGTTACATTACAAGTAATGACTAAGCTATTTACTGAAATGTTCTTGACGACGATTCTCCACAATTTGTAAGCAAATATTGGATTTGCTTGGAAATAACAATTTATTGGTACTTATAAGAATCTATCTAGCCTTTAACAAAAAATAATAGTGAGAAGAAATCGCTATGTATACGATCTTCTGTAACTTGGAGGATCCTATTTGAGCAGCAATTTCAAATTGAGGACACTTGTACTATACAAATCTTTCAATAAGAAATTCTGAATAAGTTATTTGACGAGACCGCTGGTCTAGCGGTTAGTATACCTGACTGCTGCGCTAGGGGTAGGTAGGTAGTCGCGGGCTCGATTCCCGCCGGGGCAAACATTTATGTGACAAATATGTTGCCTTGCGTCTGGGTGTTTGGTATGTATTATAAGTATGTATTTACAAACAAAAAGTATATAAGTATTATATCATCTACTGGTTCCCATAGTACAAGCTTTGCTTGGTTTGGGGCTAGATGGCGCTGTGTGATAATGACCAAACATTATTATTATTATTATTATTTACCGCAGTAACACAACATTATCATTAGAAATATTTCCCTTGTGCCCTCTTATAAATTACTCTGGTAACCGCTATAACTATAAGAACATAATGGCACATCATTTTATTTTTATTTTTCGATTTTCGATTGGAAATTAAGTTGTAAGTCAGTGTGTAGGTTCATTAAATATACCTATTCAAAACCTCAGAGTAGATTACGAGTATATACTTTTTAAAATCATTACATTAATTTAGCATAATTAGATTGCTTATCGAGAATACTTTATGTACCACACCGTGTACATACATACCAAGAGTCAATCAAAGAGATGGCTGACGATAGAACGGCTTGGCGATTGCTCCACCGACAAGAGCCTAGGTCTTAAATAAATGCTGATGATGATCGAGAATAACTCTCTAATCTTTGGCCAGACAACAATTATTTTTACCAGCAACACCTAAGCTACTATATTAATAGAAAAAATTCAAATGCCATAACGAAAAAATCTCAAATAAACTAAGTTATATAATAATTTATCTATACATCACAATGGAGCTATCATTAAGCTGCGTATATCAAAATGTATTTATATTGAGGGGTACCGACTCGTTAACTACTTAATAGTTATAAAAATACACCTTCATAATCAGAGGTGAGATATTAAGATATCCAACTCCATGGGGACGGACATAGGTAATTGAAAAGTTTGCTTTGAAAGTGTCACACCTGCGAAGTCTCGTGTAGAAAGTTATTAGCATGCTACGCTTGGAGTACAGCGGGGCACCAAACCCTGTTTAATGAAGAAATATTGTTAATAAAACCGAGCGAGCAGTCGCATATGATGTGTAACATCTGACATCTAACGGCCAACTCTACCGCGTGTCCTCTTTGGTCAAATCAAATAGCGCGCGCTTCCATCACTCGCACAACTCACAGATACGTATATACGTCGGCTTAACCCTTCCAGGCTTGCGAACTAAATACAATACAATTAGTCGATAAATTATGATTTTCAAGCGGCCCTCGGGCTTGAAGGACTCAGGAGTAATTATTATTATTAAAATGAAATACGGAATTATCAGTAAAGATAATAAATAAGTGTTCCGTGATTATAACAAAACGCCTGCGTGGTTTGTGGTGTCCAAAACTCGTCTTTGTTCGAATAATTTATTTAAAGCTTGATAAGAAGCTTGCATTGTAAGCTGTACCTAATAAATCTCTAAAAAGCACTGAAAATAATTTGAATTAAATCTCATACAAAACATCGGATAATAATTAGTGTATTTAGTAAGTTGCGGTAAAAAATACTTTTATCATTCAGATTCCAAATCCTGGCGAAAGATTATACTGATATAAGCGATAGCGGGAAAAGTTTTAAAAGGTTATGCCGATTCTATGAAAGCCTGTCGCTCTGCTCTCGTTCTGATTAGTTCGTTTAAAATTCAATTAGTGGTGGAGAGCCGAGATGTTTTCAAGCCTATGATGTTTTGGGTTCAAGAGCTGGTATCGATACAACCGATAGCTTTATCGATAAAAATGACAAATAAGAATCTTAAGAACCAAAATTTCTTGAGATGTTGCGCTATTCTAAAGTCACTTGCAAAATCACATGTTAATCCTTGGTGAGATTACAGTTTCATATTAACAACAATCACTTGAGTCAATTTCACTGACCAATGACATCCGACATGACAAGTGAAGTGAGTATGAATTGACTTGTGAGTTCGAATGATTTTTCCTTTTTCAGAATATGATATTACTGTATGAAAGAAAAAACACGTTCAATGGCCGCTCACATCTCTGAAAAAACATTTGTTTGTGGAATTATTACGGCACAATTATCTAAGGTGGCGAGACGATCTAGACATTTTCAATGCGGATTGGCCAAGCGCAGCAAAACACCGAGGCAACTGGAAAGAGGGGAGAGAGGCCTTCGCCCAGCAGTGGGAAAACAACGGCTAGATAGAATATAATTATCTAAGAAGGCCGAAGACGATCGTCCGACAAAGTGATCTTTACACTTCCATATTTAAAAAAAACTAGCTGTTTCACCGCGGCTTCGCACGGGTATCAATATATTATAGCCTATGTTACTCAGTGATAATGTAGCTTTCTAACAGTGAAAGATTTTTTGAAATCGGTTCCGTATTTTCGGAGCCTATTTAATACACACATGCACACAAACAAAAATAAAAATCTTTCCTCTTTACAATATTAATTAGTATAGAAAATGCGCATTGCTTCCCAGATTTTACCGGAATAATGTTAGGACTTCGACTTTGACGATTGTCATCAAAAAATATTAATTTTAATTTCAGGTTCAGGTTTTTTGTGTAATCGATGTTTTTTATTCAGTTGTTGTCACATACCTTATAAGAAGACAACAGACAGGCGGTTTGAGCTAAATACCCAGTTCACTTAGTCCAAAAGGCTTTAAAAACTTAAATTAGTTCTCAGCTATGAATTTTATGTGACCTATATATATATTTTAGGTTCTTCGGGACTCTCTTTACCCGTGCTTTTAAAGATCTTTATTAGAATTAATTGGTTATTATAATATTTTAAAGCCATAATATTATAATGTAATTGATAATTAACGAAAACGGTGCCAGTAGCAACTAAGAAGCTTTCATATTGATATTTCTATATGCAGAATCATTCTGATAATAAAATCTTATATTATTTTCAACCGACTTCAAAAAAGGAGGAGGTTCTCAATTCGACTGGATGTTTTTGTAATATAAAGAAATTGATCTATCAAAAAATTACAAAAGCCGGGGTAGCCTTGTGGTTGAAGCAACGGCCTGTCATCTGATGGGCCCAGGTTCGAATAAGTTTTTCTAAGCTTAAGTACAGTAATTAATCGCACCGTGAGCTTAAGCTTAGGCCCTATCCGCCCTACCTCTCTGTTTAAACAGAGAGGTAGGGCGAATAGGGATCTCCCGTGGGTTTTCCCATTAAATTTGGCCCCGCTCGGCTGGGGACAGTACTTCCACCTTACTGAAGATCGCAGTCAAATAACAATACTTGTATGTAGTGTCGTGTTTCTGCAGTGAGCAAGGTTGCCAGTGCTCCATGAGAATACGCTGCGCTGGTAGTAATGCTGCTAGAACAGTGAGTCTTTCAACAACAGGGGTGATACCCCTAGTATTGCTAGCGGTGATTGCTTACCATCAGATTGGGCAGTATGCTTGTGTGCCATAGTCATAAACAAAACACAGACCACTGACATTCTTGCGGTTCTTTTCCACACCGGTTATAACATAGGGTTGTAATGTCAAATTCAAAAGTGCCTTATTGAGCCAATACCTCTAAATAATACGTAAGGCCGAAACCCAATAAACAATTGTTATTTTCATTTTCCCTTTTAGACAATCTATCTGTCACAAACAACGAAGATTGTAATTTAAAAGATAGCGAGGGCACAGCGGGGTCCCCGTTCAAGATCGATACTACCAAACTTATTATTTTACCTTAAAATTTCATCTTAGTGACTGCGCGACTGGCACATAAGAAAAAGAATTTAACATTCAAATTTCTTACCTATGCCTAATTAACTGTCATTAAAAATGTCACTTTTACAATAAAGTATTTCAAGATATACGATTTGATTTCCAATTAACTACAAATCTTCGGTGGAAAGTGGGTAACGTAACACCTCTGCCTTCCTCTTCAGATACCCTTTTGGGAAGTCATGAAGATATATCAATTAATTTTATCAATCATATCACTACGCCAAATCCGCTTGTTCTTCGTACATAGCCGAGTAATGTACAAATAATTATTCGGGGTAGACAGAGAGCTTTGATATATAATCGAAGACAGAGAGTATAGAGCGCCATTTCTCTCTAGACCTTACTCCTCATTTGCTTCTTTTCGTTCATCAACCTTTTCATACATGCTCGCTAATTCCAAGTATTCTTCGCCTTTCCAATATATAGATAGATAGATAGATAACTCTTTATTGAACACCTTAAAACTATAATACAGGAACAGAATTTATTATACACTAGCTGCCCGCCCCGGCTTCGCTCGTGTGGACATTTTTTTTTGCATTTATGGGGATGAAAAATAGATGTTGGCCGATTCTCATAGATACCGGATAAGCACAAAAAATTTCATCAAAGTATGGCAACGAAAACTGTGACACGAGAATTTTATATATTAGATATCGGTAAAAATGGCGGCCTTATCACTAGGTGTGATCTCTTCCAGAATATATTATTATTGCCATTATGAATTATTATTATAACTGGGGCCTGCGGTTGACCATCAAAAGAGCAACTTGTGTCTTCACTTTGTTACTGATTACGTAAAGGCCGGGAAGTACATAGGCACTTAATCACGCCAAATAAGGCAGGACGCGAGATTGCTTTCTCGAATTCATTTATATTTTACAATGTTGTTGGGAAGAATGGGACAACTTTCTCTTAATTTGGCTTTTAACAATTCAATGTAAGATCTTCCTTTAAGACTCTTGTCTTGTTTTTTTATCTAAATGTTAAGGATTGTTAAGGCTCACAACGACATTACAGAACGGTGCCGGTAGCAGGAACATTGTCGACAACGTATTCGAAAACGTAACTCGCGAAATGTCAAAATTGTCATACTAATTTTTAGTTACAATTTTCACCGCCGCAGCGCTGTTCATTTTCCAATACTAAAATAGTTTAAGGCTATACGAAAACGTTGTCGACAATGTTCCTGCTACCGGCACGGGTTTCATGTTACACTTTACGTATGACTACTCAGCCACTGTTAATTTTATCTAAACTTAAATTTATTGTGACTTTATCTCTGAGAGACAGACTTACTGTCTGTCTTTAGTCTAGATGTAACTATATTTAAAAGTATATTTTAATTTAGTATTACATAATCTATTACTCAGAAACAAATGACGGTATAATTCAAGCATTTCAAGGTCGACAAGCGTCCATTGGCTACGGTAACCGTTTACCATAAGACAAGCCGTAAGCTTAGTGGTATATAAGAAGTCTAAATGAAAATCTAGTTTTTTTTATTATATTGATTATTGATACATACATCATTTATAATAATCAAAGTGAAGGCAGAGAGTATAGAGCGCCATTTCACGCTTGACTGGCATCGGTATCTATTTTACTTCGTTACAAACATTTAAACTAAACTAATTTGACAAGACAAAAAGTCTTGCTGTCCCTTTCATGTGCGAGGTTAAATAAGGTGGGCAATACTTTTAGTCCTGTCAAATTAGTTTAGTTAATTTTCACAACAGAATCGACACCAATATCATATTCATTTGTATCTTACTTATCAGAATAGTGGGAGTGTAATTAAGGTAGATATCCCTTTTAGTGAGTGACAGCGCACGCACATTTATATATATATATTATCTGTACACACTCTTATTGCAAGTATCTTATTTATTTTAATTAATTTATTTATTTTTATACGATCTCCAAAAGGTGACACACCAAAAACTTAAAATTCATAACAAAAAATAAAAACATGCTTAGCGCTCACTTTATTATAGGCAATCACAGCTTACTTAAGTATTGCACCGGAAATAAATAATAATATATAGCCTATGTTACTCATTGATAATATAGCTTTCTAACGGTGAAAGATTTTTTGATATCGGTCCAGTAGTTTCGGAACCTATTCAATACAAACATAATATACAAATATAAATCTTTCCTCTATATAATATTAGTAGAGATAATAATAATAACCATTATTTTTTAATTCTGAATTTAATCCTTTTTAATTCGGCAATTTGTACAAAATAATTACTAAAAGTTTTACTCGCAGACGGAAAGGAAACACATTTTTACCGGAGTACTTAGGTACTTACTTCAAAGACTTGTGAATTTAGTTTCGTTTTTAAGTTTATTGAACCTCGAAGTAAAAGTGCCTGCTTACAAATACAAAGTTTTATATACAGAATGTGACATATTAATGTAACAAACCATTCATATTTTTGGAGTATGTGTGTATCTATAAGCATATTGGGAAATTCAGACTTTTGTTTCATTAACAAGGTAAAAGTTTCAATAACCCAACTACGGAAAAAATACAAAAAATCAGAGTTAAAAAAAAAACGTTTAAAATCGTGGCTTATAAGGTAAAATCGACTCCTCCTATTGTTGCAGTCGTTTAAAATAAAGCCTTCTAGCTTCTGCCTGTGACTACGTCCACGTTGAGCTTAGAATCTCAGAGGAACCTAAAATCTTCCCGGGATAAAAAGTATAATGTGTTAATCCTGGTTATAAATTATCTGTGCTGTGCTCCAAATTTCATCCAAATCCGTTGAGTAGTTTTTGCGTGGAAGAATAATAGACATCTATCCATACTCACAAACTTTCGCATTACAATATTAGTAGGACTATGTTACCTGGGCCAGAATAACGAATCGATTGACACCTTACCATATGAATATGATTAATAGTTCATGCGATACGGACGCACACATATACATACATACATAGATTGTTAAAATCATAACCCTTCATTTTTGTTACGCCGTAGTCGGGTAAGAAGAGGCGTAATCGTCTTTGTATGAAGAATTAAGAACAAACGTCGGTATTATTCTTCGTCCGTTGGCTATTCAGCGATTTGTTCTATTGCCGACTCTAAGTAAAATAAATAACAGTTTAAAATCATGCGTTTGATATATTATGTGCTTATCGCGTTCAAGGTATTAGGGTACACTTAAATAATGAAATTATTTTATCATACTGTAAATGTTTTTTTTTTTTTTTATACCACTAAGGTGGCACACAAGCATACGGCCCACCTGATGGTAAGCAGTCACCGTAGCCTATAGCCGCTAGCAATACCAGGGTATCACTAACGGGGTGCCAAACATGTTGTTGATGAGGACTCACTGTGCTAGCAGCAATACTACTAGCCCAGCGTATCCTCGTGGAGCACTGGCAACCTTACTTACCGAAGAAACACAACCCTACATCAAGTAATGTTATTTCACTGCGGTCTTCTGTAAGGCGGAGGTACAGTCCCCAGTCGGGCGGCTCCAATTTAAATGGGATAACCCACTAGAAATCCCAAATCGCCCTGCCTCTCTTAAAATCTCTTGGTCCATAATACGTGTGATAATTTTCAAAATAAACTCACGTCTCTAACTTTGTCAAAGGTCTGATGAAAGATTCCGCTACATTAGTACACACATACATAGGTACATTCGTACAGGTGTCATTTAACAGGTGAAGTTTATAAAGCGTGTTAAAAATAGCTTAGGTTTTTTTTATTACCTACTACTTCTTGACTGTGATCTTGTGGTGATTCGCAAAAAAATCCTGAAACATGGCTATGTTTGTAACATCCTATATATGTACCTACGTTACAAACAGATACATTAAAGTCGTTACTAGACCGTGTTCTCTGAGTAGATAATATACTCCGTGATTTAGTAACTTTGGCAGACGTCACAAATCCCCTGACATTACTGTGTCTAATAACGTTTCACAAACGAAAGTTTGTTCGTTACTATATTTGGTGCTTTGATTATAGACAAGTATATAACCAAAGATTTGATGATAATTGCATTGAAATAATCTTGTTTTGGAAATTGGCCGAGAAGAAGACAATTTCATTAAAGAAAAACTATGAGTAAGAAAAAATAATTTGAATAAGTCTGACTGCACATGTACATGACAAGCGTCGTATCTTGTATGTGATCCTCCTCCTCCTCGCGTCGTGTTCCTCATTACTGAGGGTCGTGACCCCCTCCACGGATCACTTTATTTTGTACGATGTCGCGCCATCTAGATCTATCTTCAGCGGTATGCATGGCATTGTGTACGGTAGTGTCGAGTGCGGTGCGGATTTGGTCAGACCATCGCAGAGGACTTTGGCCTCGTGGTCTCTTTCCTTCTATCTTGCCGGTCACGACAAGCCTTTCAAGGTTGTCTCTTCCGGGAAACATGACCGAAGTAGTCCAGAACTCGCTTTAAACAGATTAATGTTAGTCTGGTGGTCGTTGTATGTAATAATTATAGTTTAATTTAAGTTTTTTTTATCAGTTACTTTAACAACTTAAACTTTAACCCACTATACAAATTCCGTTTGAAAACTATTCCATTACTTATTGCCACGTCAAATTTTCCGGTCCATAGAAATATAAGTCCCAGTCAATACCACCGATGACATCCGTGGGCAAATACCACTCGTAGTAGAAGTACTTAAATCTGTTTTTAGAATGTAAGTAAGTAATACGCGGGACACACATCTGGAAATTGTATGATGTAGAACGGAATGCGTCTTCTTCGTAAGACCTGCCTTTAAGCATGATGCACGTTGGAATTCTGATTACATCAATCCAACCCTGAAAAAAAAACGTACTAGTTTGAATGGTTCTAACTCCTAGCGTAGCAGTCAAGTATACTGACCTATCAAGGGTCGGCAACGCGCGAGTGATACCCCTGGTGTTGCAAGCGTCCATAGGCTGCGGTAACCGCTTACCATCAGCCACCTTAGTGGTATAAAAAAAACCAAAAGAACTGACCACTACACCAGCGGTCTCGTCAAACTATAATATTATAATTACTTACTCTTACAATTACTTTGCCTAGAATAGCCATATGATCCAAATGGACATGCGTGTAAAATATGCTATTTTTCTTTCTCTTGCATTCTCCATAATGATACTCGCTGTGTGTTATTTCTGTGGAACAATAACAGAATATTGCGGTGAGTTCGTTGTCGCCTCGTTTGGCACGAGTGTCTTTTTTTTACTTGTAACGTACATTCAAAAGGTACCCGCCTGCTTAAAGGGGAGCAGACGGGGTATGTGAGATTGTTACTCACTAAAACCCCCGGCGGCCATCCTCCGTGCATACATGGCAAGTGTCCTAGCCAATGATCCAACCAATCACAAATCTGATAGAATCACTAATTATAAAAGAAAGTACCCCGCCACAGTCTGTCTGTAGTACAATAAGTAACCTGATATACTCAAAAACTGGACCAATTTTAATACGGTTTTAAGCGATGGACGTATCTAATGGTTCGTTCATGCGGTAATGCTGGCAGTAAGAAATACTTGGAAATATTATTTCTGTTAATGGTATAAAAAAAAACTATTAAATAAAAGTGCTCACTGAGCTCTAACCTAAAGAAAAACTTCCCCAGTCGGGGAAGTTTAGAAGATTTGGAGTCCCAAATCTTCTAAAAATATGTAAACCGCCATTTTGTGGCGGCGGCCGTCTTAGCTAAGAACGGTCCCGACTAATTCACCTTTCAAACAAAAAGAACAAAATGCAAATCGGTTCATCCATTCGGGAGCTGAGATGCCACAGACAGACACACACAGACACCAGACACGTCAAGCTTATAAACAACCCGTCGTTTTTGCGTCGGGGTTTAATACTATAATGACTTACTAAATTCCGGTTCCGAATTGTACAACTTAATGTTTCCTAAAGACGTGAAGAATTGCCAGCATGAACAAGGAGTCACTGAAATAAATTTGTAAATTACATTTGTTTTGCGCGCCAGGCATTCATATATTTTTTCAAATGCAAAATTTTAAATAAGTTACACAAAGTTTTCTACTGCAATTATTTCCACTGTTTACATAATTAAAAAAGAAATTAAATTCAAATTGTATTACACAAGTACACAAACATAAAATTACTATGTATATATGTTGATTCGATCACATTATTTAAACTGCTTGCCGATTTATCTAAATGGATTTTCATTGAAACTGGTCCAAAGGGAAACAAAGTATCAACACATCTATTTTATGTTTGAGACACTAACCAATGCTTAAGAAAATACACATTAACGAAGTATTTCCTAATCCAAAATACTTCATTTCTTATAAAGGAAGATTTGTAATGAGCCGAATATAATGTAGCACTAGTCAGCTGTAGCGCAACCACAATGATTTTATACTGTCCGATGATATAACAATCAACAATTTGTTTGCAATATTTTATACAAATAAAATAAATATAAACAAACCTCTGCAGTAAATAAACTTGTTTCAGTGAGTCAACGACAGGTAAGAGAATCTAAAAGGATATCATCCATTTTGGTCCAAATCTGAAAGTGCCGGCCATCGCAATATTTTTTTTATATTCTGTTAGAACTTGCCCGTGCATTTATTACTATGGCACCAAAGTGGTAGGACCATATTAGTTGATTTTATTTGAGTTCGAAATCTGAATATTCGCACATTTTTCTTGAAAACAGGAATTCAAAATAACCAAAACAAATGAAATATCCTGTAGTGTTTAGGTGTCATAGTAAAAATGCTCAGACGGACAAGCACTAACAGAATATACATAAACAATGCGTCGGCCGGCACTTTCAAATTTGAACCAAATCTCTACGATACATGGATGATGTCCTTTATACTTTTGCTTTTTCACTCCTCTTGCCTAAAAGTGTGCCTAAAAGTCTTTGTAACGTACCAGAACGAGGACAAAAATGATAATCATGCTCTAACGGAATAAGTATTACTTTTTAATATACATATATCTTCGATTTTGATTTTGATAGAAACCCCACGTTTAACAGACTACTCGACATTAATTTTCATAGTATACTGAAATAAATTTGCCGGTAGGGATGGGCATAAAAAATATCGATATTTAATACAGATGTTTTTGATATTGATATTTTATTGTATCGATATATTTTGTCTTTGAATTTCTTCACAGACGTCACGATGATAATAATATATGATGTAACTATTGAATCCAATGATATTATATGTAAACAGGTGATTGAATCCACTGATGTTATAAGAACTCATTGGTACAGATCAGTGGGATTCGAACTTGCGTACCTAGAATTACGGCTCTAGATCAGCCATGAATACCTAGTTCAGATGAAAATTGAATACCTATAGCTCAGCCTACAGTCATACGGATAAGCCACACGGATTAATTTATATTAGGCTAACTACTTTTAGACGAAAGAAGTCTTTGGTATTGTTGGGTGTTCTGTGCTGAAGAGTAAATATATAGTTTTATAGCCTTGGTGGTAGCAACAGCCTGTCATCTGATGGGCCCAGGTTTGAATCCCGGCCAGTACCAATGAGTTTTTCTAAGCTTAAGTACAGTGATTAATCACACCATGAGCTTTTAAAAAAAAAGAGAGGTAGGGCGATTTGGGATTTTCCGTGGGTTTTCCCATTTTAAATTCTGCCGCCCGACTCGGGACAGTACCTCCGCCTTACAGGAGACCGCAGTGAAATAACACTACTTTGATGAAGTAAGGTTGCCAGTGCTCCACGAGGATACGCTGGGCTAGTAGTATTGCTGCTAGCACAGCGAGTCCTTATCAACAACATGGTTGGCACCCCGTTAGTGATACCCCTGGTATTGCTAGCGGCTATAGGCTACGGTGACTGCTTACCATCAGGTGGACCGTATGCTTGTGTGCCACTTTAGTGGTATATAAAAAAAAGCCTATGCGATCTCGAGTCTCTACACATCAAAAACTCCAAGTCGCTGATGACAGAAGGCGCGTCATTCATACAATAGTGCCAATTCTGTTGTTCAAAATTAGAAAACTAAACTAATTTGACAGGTCTTAAAATATTGCCATCCTTATTTAACCCCGCACATGAGAAGGGGATAGTAAGACCTCTCAATTTAGTTAAGTTTAATTTTGAACAACAGAATCGACACCAATAGCTATCTACGTATGTATTGCCAGAAGTCGCCGCTTCACCGGACCGGGTAATCAACTATAATTTGATGAAGAAACGATATCAGCCTGACTTTAGACCATGACGGACGCTAATATTACATTATTATTGTCACTGGTTGGTTAGCGTGCCATACGTCAAGCTCCATATTAAAGTATCTATATTTAATTCCTAATACAACTATTTTCGAAGTGAAATTTTTGTGCCGGCCTTTTCGGGGCTTTCTCTTTTACTTTGACAACGTCACAACAGTGCCTGGGCCTATTACCTACAAGTAGGCTTAGCAGTAGCTAGTTTAGATTATAAATCCAATCGGTCTTATTATTTTCAATCAGTTTATTTGAGAAAGAGTTTTAGAATACCTCCATTCTTGTAATAATTCATGTTGAAATATAAGCCTTTGATTATTATTATAATATTGCAAAGGCAGGCTGCATTGACACGAAATATATGAAATATGCACTTTGCACTTTGCGAGCCATATGCTCGCTTGCCACCGAAGCAAACAGAAAAGATATTTAGAAACGATATTTGCATATTGTCACTTCAGCATTTGTATACACAGTAACCCTCTCAGTCACATAAATTCTGAGATAGCATCGGCAACGGAGTGCCCGGGAATGGTCCGGGGTAATGTAATATTACCCTATTACCCATTTTCCAGTTAGGATACCCAGTTACACGCGGTTTGGGGAGATGAACATATATATATATATGTCCTATGTCCGTAGCTTTGTTATGATATCATAACAAAGCTACGGACATAGGGAACTCAACACTGATTCATTGTTACGAATCTCTCGAAAATCGGGAAATCTATTGTGCTGTCATAACATTAACCTTTTTTTTATACCACTCAGGTGGCATACGACCTCCTTGGTGGTAAGCGGTTGCCGTAGCCTATGGATGCCTGAAACACTAGGGGTCTCACTCGCGCATTGCCAACTAAAGTCACAGTAAAATATTCCTCACTGCTAGCACAGCGTATCAAAGTTTTGAAGCCGTTGTGGCCTAGTGGTTGAAGCAACAGCCTGCCATCTGATGGGCCCGGGTTCAAATCCCGGCCTGTACCAATGAGTTTTTCTTAGCTTAAGTACAGTGATTTATCACACAATGAGCTTTTGAAAAGAGAGGTAGTAAGTAATAAAGCGATTTGGGATTTCCCGTGGGTTTTCCCATTTGCATTGGAGCTGCCCGACTGGGGACTGTGCCTCCGCCTTACAGAAGACTGCAGTGAAATAACACTACTTGATGTAGTGTTGTAATTCTGCGGTAAGTAAGGTTGCCAGTGCTCCACGAAGATGCGCTGCGCTAGTAGTAATGCTGCTAGCACAGTGAGTCCTCATCAACAACATGGTTGGCAACCCGTTAGTGATACCCCTGGTATTGCTAGCGACATAGATTGCATATTATTCCAATTTCAATATTAGGGGCACAGAAGCTAGAGGAAACATGTTCCACGTCAAAATAGGAACAAAAATAGGAAACTATCAAACTCATGATACCATATTGTATGCGACACTATATCCTTTTGAACCTCCAAAACGTTATTAAAATACCGGAGCTCATGCGATACGAGGCGATATTGAAAATATAACACATCCACACAAAGTGTGATTTATCACTCCTGTTACTTGTATATTGAATTTTTATATGAATAGCGTCGAGTATTTCTTGGTGAGTAGAGTAGATAGCTATCATATTATGTAACCATTATGTGCGTAACAGTATAAAAATATATCTCTTTTCATACAAGCACTGAGCAATACCTAAAAATGAATTTATCTGTTGGTGATCTTAATATATAAAAAATGGGTGCCCCAAAAATCGTTTATTTCCTCTT
Organism: Falcaria lacertinaria; assembly: GCA_951449985.1. Lineage (NCBI taxonomy): Eukaryota > Metazoa > Arthropoda > Insecta > Lepidoptera > Drepanidae > Falcaria > Falcaria lacertinaria. Next base: position 5,088,025 of record OX602130.1, on the reverse strand, counting down.
GATAATCGTATGCCATGTAGGTATGCAAAGAAGTGTCTGTATTGCTTTTATTTGCATATAAACAAGCCTGGAATATTTTATATCGCAATCGTTCCAGGCATGATCAATTTCCCCAAATTTGCTTTAAAGACTGTCGTTATAAATAGATTACTAAGTGGTACAAAAAAAAATAATTAACTAGTAATAATAATTGTTACTACAATGTTGACAAATACGCACGCATGTATATATATATATATATACTTCTATGCTGACATTATAAAGAGGAAATATTTGTGTGTGTGTATATATTGCATTTTTGTGTGTGTATAAGTTTGTATTGAATAGGCTCCGAAACTGGACCGATTTCGAAAGCTACATTATCACTGAGTAACATGTATTATTATATTGATACGCGGGCGAATTCGCGGAGAAGCAGCTAGTGACAAATATTTACAAAAAAAAAGTTTCAAGTATTGATTGAAATCGATGTTGCTAGTAGGGTTGTATCGACATACATAATATAAGAACGCCATGCAGTGCCGGTAGCAGGAACATTGTTGACAACGTTTCCGTATCGACTTCGAATATTTTTGTATTGGAAAATGAACAGCGCTGCGGCGGTGAAAAGTGGAACTAAAAATTAGTAGTAATTTGACATTTCGCGAGTTACGTTTTCGCATACGTTGTCGATAAAGTTCCTGCTACCGGCACTGAAATAGGCTTGGCACGGGTAAGTAGGAGCAAGGGTAACCAACGCCCTTGGCTTTGTTCCAAACACGAAATCACCAGATCTAACACGATCAGGTTATTAGATTAGTACACGAAGCTACTTACTAACCAACCCAACCGATTTACCTTACAAGGGAAATAAAATGTCAATGTCAGACTTTTTATAAAATTTTCTACGTCGTTTGATAGAAATATGTAAATTGTATACCACTAAGGTGGCACACAAGCATACGGCCCACCTGATGGTAAGCAGTCACCGTAGCCTATAGCCGCTTAGTTATCATTAACGCGATGCACACCATGTTTGTTGATGATGACTACTAGCGCAGCATTCCTCGTCGAGCATAGGCGACCGCAGAAACACAACACTACATCAAAGCAGTGTTATTTGTCTACGTTCTTCTGTAAGGTGGAGGCATATATTATTTATTCTTATGGTGGAGGTACAGTCCGGAGTCGGGTGGCTCTAATTTTTTAATAGGAAAACCTAGGGAGTTCCCATTTCGCACTAGACTAGATAAGTCTTAGATTTACCTTCCTATACTTCTATATATCTATACTATCTATACTAATATTATAAAGAGGAAAGATTTGTATTTTAGAATTTTTGTGGGTTTGTATTGAATAGGCTCCGAAACTACAGGACCGATTACAATAATTCTTTCACCTTTTAAAAGGTAAATTACCACTGAGTAACATAGGCTATATATTAAACTAGCTGCCCGCCCCGGCTTCGCACGGGTAGACATAATAGTTTACATAGTAACATAGTTTTTAATAAAGCGAACTTTTGACCTTTGCAGTTAATCAGAGAAGCTTACCTGGGTTAAGCTACTCATTGCATTGAATAATGATCGAATAATAATAGTATCACTACACGATATTACAAATAGTGTGACTGTGCCACATCACCGTAAATAAATTTGGTGTAAGAGGTCAATACATACAAATAGTTCAATTTGAAATTTATTTGCATGTCAAAACATCCTTGTTTTGTAGGTAGCAATTACACCTTCCAATAAGCGCAATGATTATGCCTCCGCACTCATTGTACCTTGAAACGGACTTGTTTGCATAAGCGTAAACACTCAAAGCGCGTTCACTAATGGGGTATGGGGCTACTGGAACACCAGACAATGCTGCTATAAAGTCTGCGATCCTTAAATATTAACAAAATCAGCTAAGCTGATAACTGCCGCGACGGGGCCAAACAGTTCTAAAGAAGAATCTACTTCAAATTTCTGTGCGTAAGTGATACAATAAAAAAAAAATTAAGTTTACTTGGTGATTGTTTGAGTAAAACAGCTGGACTCCAGGATGCGGTATGATATACATTGAAATCCAAGCATATGCGAATAAAACTTGCACTTACTAAAATATGCGGATAAGTTAAATGTAAAAAATACAATTCAAAATGGTGGCCTTCACTTCATATATGTAATTTGTGGTAATTTAGACCTTCATAAGAGCCTTATTAGGGCCTAAACTGAATAAATGATTTTTGATTTTATATTTTTTTAATGTTCAATATTTGTGGACTCCTGGTTACAGGCTTTTAAGACGACGACGATGCTTGATCACTGAGTTAGTTACTATTTTTTCAAATCGTATTTGTGTTTACGTCTGTTACGTATTGATATCCCTGGTATTGCTAGCGGCTATAGGCTACGGTGACTGCTTAACATCTGGTGGGCTGTATGATTGTGTGCCACCTTATTGCTATAAAAAAAACTTATAATTTTCAGTATTACAATATAATAATTTGAATACAAATTCGAATTTAATTAACAGGACCTTGATCTATGGGATATTGAGAATGAACTGCTAATTCAACATAAAATTAACCCGTCAATATTCCTCTGAGGGTTTTCCAAATTAACATAAATAATGAGGCCTTTACAATCCCTTCAGTAATAAAACAGTAATCTGGGATCAAAGGAAACGGTATAATAAATCGTATTCTTGATATGGGCAATAGGCTTGCACGAAAGTTGTTGTTTCTCACGCAACTAGATTATGAAGTTGAAGTTGATGCTAATCTAATTAATAGTTTAAGATACATAACCTGGTTTGTGTTCTGTTTGTGATCAAAAATTACAATGAGGGCCTTACCATCCTATGATCCTACTATCCTACTGATCCCACTATCCTAGTAAATGAAAATAAAAAAATACGTTTATTCAGTTAAGGCCCTAATAAGGCACTTACGAAGGTCTTAATTACCATCCATATTAATCCTACTAACCTACGATCCTACTAAGCCTACTATCCTATTAATCTCACTATCCTACTAATCCTGCCAATCCTACTAATATCCTGCTAATAAAACTGTTGGATGGTTCTATTTGTTTGTTACTCAATGACGAATGAACGGTTAAAGAGATTTTGGCAACCAGATCGAACACGACCAACATGAGGTCATTTCCAGTAAAACAAAGAAACCCGAGGGGCAAAAAGTGTATTTTTTTTCATAAATCAACGTACGATGCGATGGCCGCAAGATTCCGACCATGCAAAAATCTCTTCCCAACCTTCTTGGAGAAACCCTTACATTTTTGTTTTTATATTAGATTTTAGATTAAATACTTCCCTTGAATGTTGTCTGTTTCAAGAACAATTTAGACTAATCGACTGGGCCAAACAAAACTAATCAAAATATACATATTAGTTAAAACAATATTATTGTTTATTATTCAATGATTATGAACACACTGTGTGAACCGACCATTTTATTTTCAAGGTTGATTCTACCGTTTAATTATTATATAACGTAGCTGTAGTATAATATGAAATGATCAAGATTACAAAAGCCGCTAAGAATACGTGGGTAATGTCGAGTATTCACGCGATGGCTTTTATGTTTCCAGCAATAATTTTATTTCCTAAATAACGTTAATTCAAATTGTATACGTGTATGTGCTAGGATCACGATTGTTTGGAAAAAAAAGTCAGTCAAGTGCGAGTTGGACTCGCACTTCGCGGGTTCCTTACTAAAAACAAACAAGCTAAAAAAAAAACAAAATGACAAACTTAATTGTGCCGTTCGATCCCTAGACACGGCTTTTGCACTAACCGCAAATAATAAGTTTGTTATATTAAAAAAATAATTATTGCAATACAAGCCCTGTGAGCATAAAAAAACAAAAAAACGTTTCTTGAAGAGTAGCCCCCGTCATTTTTATTTATTTTAAATTTGATTATTTTTTGTATAGCGGCAAAAGATATACACATTCTGTGATAATTTAAAGTATCTACCTATTACGCATCAAAAGATAAAGCCCGCTCATATACAGACGGACAGCGCGGTCTTAGTAATGGGATTCTGTTGGTTACCCTTAAAAATAATAAATACCTAGAAGATTCTTGGATCCTACATCCAATATGAGATATTGGTAATAGAGGGTGCTACTAGACAAGTCATCTTACTGAGAAAGTTTTGGACGTAACCGTCATGATGGATGATCTTGAAGAACAAAAGCAGCATCATTAATTTTGTTTTTGCTTCCAAGCTGAATTGCTATTCAGCGTAAAAGAAAATAGGTTTTTGTGTTTGCAATTCACTAAATGCAAGGCTAGTTTTTAATTAATTTTAGTCCATTATTTATTTTGAAATGTATTTGTTTTTATGATAAGAACTACTATATATTTACTTTAATTGAAATGTTACATGCAATTTTATTTTAAGTCAGAAATAATATTATTATTTCAAGAGTAAAAATAAAATAAACAAAATACATAAAAATTATGTTAATATGTATGTAATATAATATGTTACCATGTTACTTTGTGATAATATAGCATTCTGTTATAAAATTTTCTGCAATATTTTTTTTAAGTCGGTCCTGTACTTTTTGAGTTTATAATTATTAAAAATACAATTATTTTCTCGTTATAATATGATTATTTAGTAAATATATAAAGTTAGATTGGAATGTTAAAAAAAATATTTTGTTTTTAATTGAAAGTCAGTATTAAAATTCACTGGTTTTCAGAAAACTTACAAGAAGTAATTAATATAATTTCTCTGCTTGTTTCAAACAATGAAGGGTGAATTTTTGAGGCAACTTGAGCCAGCCAAAAAAGGTAGGTACATAGAAAATACCCCTACCTGGATAACACTACCTTCAAGCTATGAATAACGTAAAGAGGGTCAGTGGTTCTTGTAATAATTATGAGCAAAATGAACAGGCAATTTTGTATTAAACAAAATATTGCTCTGAAAATCATTACAGGCGTTTAAATAAAAATAATTTTCTTAACTCTGTATGTGTATGACATAACATGAAGTAGTTTTAATTAAATATCGAGGTCTAGGTAGAAGATCTCCGTCGGCTGGTTGAAGCCTCCCGTGACAGGCGTGCTGGAACATATCTCGCTCAGAGAATCAGCATTGCTATCCAGCGTGGCAATGCTGCCAGCATTCTTGGCACGCTACCGCATGATTCCGGTTTGGGTCAGATCTTTTAACTATAAGTAGGTAGGTTAAGATATGTTTTTGTAAATAGTTTAATCTGTTTTGTGTCAATAAAGACTCATTAAATATTAATATTTTTCTTCAAAGACTATATTGGCAAAACATTGTTTTTTCAGTTAAATTAGCTTCACACTCAAAGCTTTAATAGGAAAATCAAATATCTTATAGGCATCGTATAGGTATAGGGGACAAAATTGTAGCTATGCTTTTCAACAACGGACCCTGAAAACAAAACAACTTAAAACTTACTATTTACTTTAAACTTAGGTAATAAGTACCAACAACACTTCACTCTTCAGCCTCATTCTCTTTTTCATTCATCAGCCTTAGTAGTAGGTATATTATCTACTCTGAGGTCGTAGTATTTTGTTTCTTAAAAGCTTTGATAAAGAATCTAAGATCACTTAGTAAATGAAAGTATCGCAAAAACCTTCAACGCTATGTACAAGTTTTTAATGATTAGGAGGATGGAGAAATATTTTAATCTAGACTTTTTTTAGACTGTGCACTTAGCCGTAGTGTTTCTAAATAGTGGGTATCCCACTTTGAACTAACTTTAAAATATTTGAGCAATGCTTATAGATACTTTGACAAGACCTCTGGTACAGTGGCCTGACTGCTACGCTAGAGGTCGCGGGCTCGATTCCCGCCGGGGCAAACAATTATGTGACAAATATGTGTGCCTTGCGTCTGGGTTTTTGGAATGTATTTACAAAAAAAAAGTATAGAAGTATTATATCAGCTGCTGGTTATATCAGTTACTTATTGTACGAGTCAGAAATCTATTCAGTCATATTTTGGAGGGTAGCGTAGCGATGAATGTAGAAAAAATATTTTTGGACTACACCGTTGGCCTAGCTAGACGAAGTTTAAAGAGGTCTGTAACAGCCGTATTCAACCTTTTTAGTTTAGGCCGCAAAAAAATACCTACATAATGATTACGAGTCGGTGGGACCGGGACCACGGTCCCGAAAGCCATCTTACGTGTATTTTTGAGGGGGCAATTGGGACTAGGACTAGGGACGAGTGAGGTCCCGAACGCTCCTATAAACCATAATTTTTAGGGGTATTTATTTATTTATATTTTAGGCAGTTCTTATCTTCATTGTCCTAGGTTTTCGCGATAGTTACAAATTGGATTAAACAACTATGAACGGATTCATTCAAAAGAGCACTGGATAAAGCCATCGTTTAATTTTTAACTTAACAGATGCTAATGCTATGCTTTATTATTGCATACACATCTATATCAAACATTATATTATATTTCCGTTGGCTAACCAATTAATTTTATTATTGTAGTGTAATTAACATAATTTATACAGTTAAACGAATATTACCTATACGTAGCTTCCATGCTGCGTTATTCAGCCTACTATTTTAATCTGAAATTAATAAAATATAAATGTTAATATATAAACCCGTAAGGGACTACGTGATGATATGTTATATAAGTAATCTATATGTTATGTACATATAAATAGACCCTTATTTCCATTTTGATGGCATCTCGCGAACGCCTAGACCGATTTAACTAATTCTGTTTTTTTGGTCGTTATTGTCAGGAGAAGGTTCTAAGTAAAAAAAAAAAATTAGACGTCCTAGCTTCTATGGTGTATTTGACATATGAATTAAAAAATAATAATCATAAAAAGTTACAATTATAAAACATCCAATTAGGTTTTATTTCACAAATCAAATAATAATTATGTATAGGTGGCCTGCCCCGGCTTCGCACGGGTAGACATTTATCAAATATTTTGTCTACCCGTTTTTAAACTATTTCAGACAATTTAAAAAAAAATCCCCGTTAGAAACATCCTCGTACTTCAAGGAATATTCTAAGAAAAGAATTACCGGAATCGGTTCAGCTGCTCTCTAGATTTGCGCTTAGTAACACATACAGCGATTCATTTTTATATTATAAAAGATATATAAACAGTATTATTACCAAATTAAATAAAAAAATATCTTACCAATATTTTTTTTATTACTTTCTTGAAAATTTTCTTCACCGGAGGCCCCTCCACATTGGCGAATGTGAAAATAACGAAAACCACAATAAAGGAAATTCTAATCAATTTCATATTTATTCGAAAAATATTTTGTTGGACTTAATCAAAATTAGATTTATGCATTTATATCAACGTGCACGATAGGAATGATGCTCAACTCGAATACTCTTCACGTTATATACAAAGTTAATCCCATACATACCTTAAAAAATATTGAAATGAAAATGCAAGTATTTTGCGTAAGTGACACGTTCACTTTCGAATATATTTTTATAAATCTGACCTCACTTGGTATAGTTGCGTACAGTGCATTAGATACTCATCCGCGAGTATAAAGATACGTCGGAACCGGCGGACATCTTTTTTTATACCACTAAGGTGGCAAACAAACATACTGCCTGCCTGATGGTAAGCAATTACCGCAGACTATGGACGATGGATCACTCGCGCGTTGCCGACCCTTCAGAAATCTCTTCACACCCTTCTTAAAGAACCCCATGCTGTACTCCTTTGGGCAAACCACGGCGGGGAGTTCATTGCACAGTTGAATTGTGCGCGGGAGGAAGCTCTTTTGGAACCGCGCAGTTCGGGACCATTTTGGTTCCAATTTATGGGGATGAATTCCCCGCCGGTGGCGAGAGGTGCGATGGTAAAATGTTGCCGAGGGCATCATGTCAAACACTGTCCGTTATACAAGCGGTAGAACACACTTAGTGGTGCTTAGAGCCGCTTAAGAGCTTGCGAAAAAAAAAACATTAATGTAGCGTTGGCAATGCGTTGGTGATACGGCGCTGCGCAGCCCTGGTATTACAAGCGTCGACCTGTATAAAGGCGTCGCGGACGGTGACTGCTTACCATCAGGCGTGCCGTACGCTTGCTTGCATACCACTTAGTATAAAAATAGATTGTAGGTAAACTTTTGTACGTGTTTAAAACCTTAACGTATTTTTAACGCTGCTACTTTGACGCAAAACCATCAAACCGATAATGTCTGTGTATATCTTAAGTATCATTACCTTTATACCATCTACTGGCCTTGGAGTAGTGTGAAAGAAAATTCATAACCTTCCAAATGTGTCTAATTTGACTTATTTGGAAATCAGTGAGTACTTAAGTGTAGGTAATAGGCGAGTTATATTATCTCGAATCTAGACTGAAAGAAAACAAAAAGGCTTTTTTATAGCTATATATATATTTTTATTTACCTTAGCAAATAACAAGATTTTCAGTACTGAATTAGTTAAGTTTAGTGATTTTGTACAACAGAATTGGCACCATTATCTAGTATGATATATATTTTACTGATCTAATTTCATATTTTATCCAATCGTAAAAGACTATCGGGAACAATGATGTCCAAGTGATAATTTGGAACTGTAAAATGCATAGGAATTAAAATTCCTTTTTTACCTAGGTTACATATTCAAATCAGCTGAGGTGCGTGAGATTAAAGGTACAATAAATTATTTATAAATCTTAGGGGTCGAGCAGGGCCGGGATAAAAAAATTTTGACCGCTAAAAAAGTGACGTAAGCCTATGGTACACGACGAAAATTTAAGATAAACATTTATTACACTAGAATAATAGTAGGTGTTTTTGGCAGGAATCAGGCAGAGTGGTTGAATTTTTCTCCTGTGTCTCGTTAATTGTGTTATTGTTGTGCATACGAAATATTTTCACTGAAATTTTCGCAAAGTGACAGTCTTTCTATACTCCATAACGTAAAATTTCATCTAGTCTTCACGCATTTAAGAAAGTAAATTTTCTTAATTTTATTTATGGCACATATTACACTTGTTGATGGTAATTGTAAATACTGTTTCCTTAAAATTAATGATAAACTAATTAAATGAGATTATTACTATTACACTATTGCTCTTCTTCTATCTATTTTCCAATAGCCTTCGCTTGACCGATGACTTGTATCGCGGGCCCAGCCTTGATTACTCCGTCACGGACATTCTGGCCCAATCTTTCCTGAAGAAGAAGAAAAAATATTAGCAATTAATAGCAGAAGGGGCAATCCATACTCGTATAAATCTGATTAAAATACACGTGCATAAATGATCCAGGAGTAACATGGACACCATTTTTGTGTCTGAAGATGATGAGATGAGATCATCAATAGATGATTGTAAAGGGATCGAGAGGTGTGAAAATTATGAGTTGATTTATATAACGAATACATTCTTAAATAATGGGCTTTAAAGGTACTGTTAAGCCACTCTGGCATACACATTTTATATCTTAAAGATGGTAGCAAAATAATTATTAATTATAGAAACAATAGCTAGAATGATACAATGGTTATAAAAAATGGCTTTTAATTTTTAAATTGACTTGGTAAAAAGGGTGTAAATAAAATAAAACTCACAATTTTCTTAAAAATCTTCCACTTAGGGTTCGCCGACACCGTCGAAAAAGCAACGAAGGAGGCAAAAACGAACAACAAAATTCTGGAGAAGTTCATTATGAATTATTTATTCTCTGACTGGAATTCTCAAAGTTCGTGTCTTCACCGATGTGAGTACGCTTTGAATGATGCTCCACCAAATAAACGAACCTATTTATATGCAAATATGGAACAGATGCGTTCATCATAACTGCTCAAACGTATTGAAATCTCTTTATTTGAAATTAAACTTTATTTATTTAGCGCTCTGATTCATTACCCATTACACGCTGCGAGTTGTAGTGACGCGCGGCGGCTGATAAGAGATTCTTTGTCAATCGGGACTGTACCGGGATCGAAATTAAATGTTATTTCCCTTGGCCGTGGAATTTGATAACGGTATTCTTACGAGTTTCAGGAAATGCTGCTTAAGAAATAAGTAAGAACCACTTTCTACTACGTATTTGTATCGTTTTTGTATGGGCAAATGTATGTATGTATGTATGTATATGGGCATATGAACAGCACTGCAAAAGTGAAACGAAAAATCGTATGAAAATTTTAACATTTTGTTTTACGTTTTCGAATACGAAGTCAAAAGATGTCCTTTTAACACGTAGATATTTGTGCCAGTTCACTTGTCACACACCAGTCTAAATCACACTAAATGTTAGCTAAGTGCTGTTAAAATCGTATGAAGTCCTATCGATATGATGAATATATTTATTTTCAATGAACAAAAGAATAAAGTAAATAATCAAGGTCCAGTCTAGACAAATGAATAAGAGAATTGGCACCTATGTATAAAAGGTAGATCACATTTGCAAACACTAAATATTTCTATCATTCTTATGAGAACTAAGTAGTCATGATCAAAATTATCCATAGTAGCTGGCTAAAATAAAACCAATGTCTGTCACTAATATACCTAGTTATTGGTGTCGATACTGTTGTTCAAAATGACTAAACTTAACTTATTTGACAGGTCTAAAAGTGTTGCTAACCCTTTTTCATGTGCGGGTTTAAATAAAGATGGCAATAATTTGAACAACAGAATTGGCACCATTATGTAAATAAATGTACTACTTGATTAAGACCCTGAATAAGTTTGTAAGTGAAAAAAAAAATACAACAGAGATAAGCTTTTAATACAATCAAATTATCATCACGCCGAATCCCTTTTATATTTTGCATGAGAGTAGATACCTGATTCAATACACAGCACCATTTTAATTTATTAGACTGGCATCACTTTTACGATTATAAAACTCACAAATAAGGAATATTTTAACGTAAATAATGGTTTTCCTGACATATTCCAAAGATATCTTGTAATTTTATTTATTAACGTTTTAATTCATCACCTCGTTCTTAACAACAGCACTAAGTACCTCGCGCGAATATTGTTTTATATATTTTGTTGTTCATCTCATCTTTCTAGTCAGCTGTCAATGTCCGGCTGTGGGGCATCTCAAGCCAAATGCTAAATACGTGTTGAATACACAATTTTCACCGCTTTAATAAAATGTCTCTTGAGTCCAACAGCCGATTACTTAATTTATCGATTATCACTATCTCCGTATCTAGTACAGAGATGAAATTATGTCAAGTATTCAATGTGAAGTGTGTGTGATTGCCACCGTTTTTTATCGCGTTTTAATGAAATATGTAATTGTAATTTTATGTACGGTTTGTATTTTTTTTATATTTTATACAAAACATAGATTAATGATTTTGATTGAATTATTTTTTTGTTAGTATTTGAAATTATTGAAATTACAGTTTTAATAATAATAATAATAATGCTTGGACATTATCACACAGCGCCATCTGGCCCCAAACTAAGCAAAGCTTGTACTATGGGAACCAGCAGCTGATATAATACATATATACTTTTTGTTTGTAAATACATACTTATAATACATACCAAACACCCAGACGCAAGGCATAAACATATTTGTCACATAAATGTTTGCCCCGGCGGGAATCGAACCCGCGACCTCTAGCGCAGCAGTCAGGTGTACTAACCACTAGACCAGCGGTCTCGTCGCTTTTTTTTTGGTTATCCTTTACAATGAAATTAATTTAAATTGATTACATTTGTATATGAGTAATAACTTCAGTGTTCAGTTTTCCGTCACATACAGCAACATTTATTTTTATTTAGTGCCAGTATAAGACCAGTTTAGTGCCTAGTATGTGTTCCATGATTTTGTTTTTCTTAAATCAGACACAAACTAGCGCGACTACATTTTCTTCTCGAGTTGAAATGAACATTTAATTGACTTGGTAACACATTCGATCAAATTCGCATTCAGAACATGTTACTGGTATTGCCACTACCTAGACCTACCTACCTATTATATGTATATATAGATAAATGCATACAATTGTTTTACATATAAAGAAAGAGGTGATACCAAAAGCAGAAATATGTCTGTTAATCCGGCGAAGTGACGTTCTTAACTTGAATAAAAACTGAAATATAAATCATGAATGATGTGTTATATGATTAATATTATGCACCATACATTAATCTTTTTCTTTTGTAATTTTATTTTATTTTTGGGTTGTGCCTGTTTATTTGTATGAGCAATTAAAGTTTTATTAAATTCCTTTTTTGTATAGAAATTTACCGCTGGAACTGTGACGTCATAAAATTGAGTGGTTAAAAAGAATATACCACCGGGGCTGGGCTCCCCTGCGCCCGAGACAGGAAAATCTTTGTATCTGGTTACCGTTACAAGAATTAATTGTAATTTTTTTGCGGTCGCTCGAACGCCTGCATGGATGAGTCAACAAAGCTAAGATAAAATAAAGTCGAGTTTAGCTCAAACAATCTTTATGACAGTTATTCAAGACGTATGTGTGTATTTCCACGGTGCCTTTACTATAAAACCTATGCGTTTGTTTGGTAGAGCACCATTCGAAGCGTATCATTAGAAAGAAAGTTCTAATTTGGATTTTTTTTAAAGTTATATAGAATGAACTTCTCCAGAATTGTGTTCTTCATTTTCGCTTGCATAATGTGTTTAGCTGCTGTATCGGCAGCACCAGAACCGAGATGGAAACCCTTCAAGAAATTGGTAAGTACTTCAAAAAATATCTGACACCATAGGTCCATTAAGAGAACAATTTTCATAGCAATCAATACTAATCTTCGGAGGTAGATTAATAACTCAAAGGATTAATCACAATAATCATGCAATATGCCTGCCAAGATCATCTCCGCAATGTTGCTAAAGCAATAAATTGAGCTAATTGTGGCAGACATCGGTTGATACGTAACTAATTACTAATGAGGAATGTTCTTTTTATAATGCTGATATTTTCATCATACCGTTGGGGATGATAGAAGTGACCTGATTTCGATCCCTAGTCCACTTCTACTTCTCATAAATTTATGAAGGAAAATACTTATTTGCGTTATAGGTACTGCGGCGTAGCAACTCCTCAAGGAGTTCCTTCTGTATGCTTTCAACTAGCCTTTTTGGAACCTTCTATATGATTCTTATTTGCCTTCATTTCAGGAAAAATTAGGGCAACATATTCGAGATGGCATCATCAAAGCAGGACCGGCTGTGCAGGTGGTTGGTCAGGCGGCCGGCATTTATAAGGGAAAATAAACCTTAATTACATAGCTTCTTAGTCCTAATAGTATTCAATGTATTTATTCTAGACTTAATGATTTATTGTAAATTTAATAGTAAGTGTATTTAATAAATGTATTATCTCGAATGTGCCTTTAAAACTGTCTCAACACACAATAAATCATCTATTTATTTATTCAGGAACAAAAATAAATTAATAAATTGTTTGCCATAATATCTGCAGTAGGTTGAAACTGTGTCGCAAACATTAAAACTCGACCCCGGCAAGCGGCGTTACATAGTTCCTGGTATTTGCTAAATTAAATCTGTTAATTATCTATGTTTGTTTTAATAACAAACTAACGCGGTAGTTTTTGGGTTTGCTTCGATTTGTCGTATGAAAAAGGACACTAAAGAATTTAAATTTCATATTTCCATATGGTATGTAAGGTTATGTTATCGTATTTTTACTGAAGAGGTGCAATTTAAAAAAAAAAAAAAGTTATTTTTTGCATCTGTATAAATATTCATATATAAATGAGCAGCTATATCTACATTATAATTATGTATATAAAACAGGCAAAGGATAAATAGTTAAGTAGGCACCATTTAAATGTCCTCCGTTTGTCACTAGTTCTTTTGAAGTAGCTAATTAAATTATGATGATTAGAACGCAACTTCATTTGAAGCACGGAATATTGTCTTAAGGAATTTTGAATGACGGTGATAATTTAGAAATAAAAATCGTGTTTAGTGTATTTTACAAACTAATTATTAATTTGTTTTTCTATTAAAATTGATAGAAAAACAAAAATAAAAGAATTTATAAACTACTTACGTCAATTTATGTTATAATAAGTCCTCGGTGGTACACGGTCACCAGGGACGGTCAGGGTAAAGTTTAGGGATAACATAACCGTAGACGGTTTCTACATATTATGAGGGGAACTGTCGGCATGTTTACGGTAAAGGCTAAAAAAAAATATGATCTTCATTTTAACTGTCGCAAAAAAAAGTTTTGTTTTAACACTTATACTACAGGTATGAACTGTCGATTTATGAAAATATTTTTTTCATTCTAAAACTATATCTGTATTGCATTTAATTTCACTTTACACATGTACAAGAAAAACAAGAAAGTAAACATATTTTTTTATTGATGACACATTTTTATAGTAATGATTGCTTATTTTGAATAATAAATTAAATTAGTGAGAATATTAATTGAACAATAGTCTAATGGTAGTAACTAATTACTACCATTAGACTATTGTTCTTATTTCTTAAAAATGACTATTTTCCTATAGCCTTCGCTTGTCCGATGACTTGTATCGCAGGGCCGGCCTTAACGACTCCGTTACGGATATTTCTGCCCACTTTTTCCTGTAAAAGAAAATATTTATTAGCAAATAAAATCTAGTAAATGATAGTGACTTACTGTGGAGGTTTGCTTTTATTACCATTACTATGGTATTATTACCATTTGTATGTACATACAATACACACATACCATACAGCCAGTTAATAAGACCAGACTCAATGATGGAAAGTTAAGAGGAACTCAGAAAAGCGGCGTGCATGACAATAGTTGATTTAAATTACAAATTCAATGCTTAAAAAAATGCTTAGTCAATCTTTCATACACATTTATGATACGTCAGTAATGGTGATAGTTTTATTAAATAAAATACAAATTGTGGTAGCTATAATAATACTATTGGTATAGCAAGAGTTATACGCAAAATGGCATAATTTCTTTAAATTGACTTGGTAAAAAGGGTGTTTATAAAATTAACTCACAAGTTTCTTAAACACCTTCCACTTGGGGTTCGCTGACACCGTCGACAAAGCAATGAAGCAGGCGAAAACTAAGAACAGAATTCTGGAGAAGTTCATTATGAATTATTTTTTATTCTCTGACTGGAGTTCTCAATTTTTTTGTCTTCACTGCGAAGTGAGAACGCTTTGAATGATGCTCTACCAAATACACCAACCTATTTATACGCAAATATGGAAATGTGTTCATCACAATTGCACCGACGCTTTGTAGAATCTTTATTTGAAATTAAACTTTATTGACTTAGCACTATGAGTTACTACCTATTACACGCTGCGAGTTGTAGTGACGCGCCGCGGCTTTGATAAGAGATTCTTTGTCAGCTGTTGTAGGGATTATACCGGGATCGCAATTAAATGTTAATTCCCGTGGCTGAAGTATGTGTTAGCGTTTTTGTTACACGTTTCAGGAAACGATACATAAAAATTTAGTAGATTTGTCAAACTCTTTCACCATTTCAATAATTATTACTCCATTTGAATGCTATAATTATTACAAAAGAGCAATATAGTAATTTATATTATATGGCTACGCAGGCGAAGGTGCGGTGAAAAAGCGAATTAAAAATAATACTTACTTGATTTATTACTTATCTATTTAATATACTTTTTGATTACTTTTTCACTGATTATTTTAATATTATGGATAGTAGGTATACCAATAATTATCATCACGCCGAATCCGTCTTCTAAATAGTTTGAGATTAAATACCTGCCTAGTTATGGAACATTATTTTATTTCATTAGACTAGGATCACTTATTTGATTGCGATTTTAAAACACAAGCGAAACAAAAATCAAGAATCTATTTTATGTTAATACCTCGCATGACTAGGTATCTCTTCTCTCTTAATCGTGTTTTTATTTATGGATGTCCCGTCCCGGTGGCCGTTTTCGGCTTCGTTTTTCAAGTGTTTATTATAATTTTCTTCGAGTTTTTGTACCTTTTAAATGTTTCTTCATTTTTCCATTTCAATTCATTTAATTGATTCTCTTCGGTTCTGAGTTTATTTTGTACTTAATTTATTTTGTTTTAGTCAAATGCTAATTTTTGTTAGTTTTCCAGTTTCGCTCGTAAGTAATTGATTGTAATAATGTATGATCATAGCTTTCTCTTGTTTCTTATCGTCTCGTTCTCGTTGCTACTTCTACGTTTTTATTTTGTGGTTCTGGTTATACTTGTGTGGGTTAGTTATTATATTTTATATTTTATTGGTCGATGTCCCAAAATAATTTCACCAAATTGATGATGTACCAACCTGTTTCCGTGATTTGGTTGTGGATTTCTCATTGGCCCGTAAAGTATTTTTTGAACGTGAAACATTGCTTCTATTTCAATTCCTGTTTTTACCATAGTGTTAAATTTACTATTTTCGTGATTTCCGTCGGACGATAATAAACGTAAAATTCCAAATCACATTCTGTCTTCTATCGTAGTAAGTATCTATACTTACGTAGATAGAAGATGATAGATAGATAGAAGCTATATTTACTAATATTTACAATAATTATGATCTTTTAAGAATCTTAGGTACATCAATGCTTTTGAACCTCGTACTTCTGCAAATTTAACGGACTAAAACTTTTTGAGTATTTCCGTTACCATAAATATAATATGTTCATAAATCCTTTATCACACATTGTTTTTTTATTCATGAAATTGTTGAAATTGACTATCAAAAACGTTTTTTTGCTCTAAATTTTGGATATTATTTATCAATACCTACATACATATGAAGAAACTGTCGATTGGGTACTGACTGGAGGTACCTATCAGTAGTGACGTCTCGAGCCAGACGGCTGATCTTGGAGCGTTTGAGTCACGTGACTTTTGTTTAAATTTAATCACTTCTAATTTGCTTATAATTCATTGTTTTTCTTTTCATTTTGATAATATACATTATTTATAATATGGTTACACTGTACAAAAATAAACAGTTTTAACTCTTGTAACAGCTAAAACATTACCGACGGCGCGGCGGAGCCATCGTGGCCCCCATGCGATTAACCTTACGTCATAACCTAGAGTCTCAGTGATTGATTTCTCGTTATAATAATAATTATATTTAGTCACTAGAACTCCTGATGAGCTAAAGACTGTTTTATTCGTATCCAGTGTGGCAAGTACTTTTTATAGGCAATACCTTAAGTGTGCTCTTTTAAACTGTCCCAACACACAATAATACATCTTTGGATATCTGACATCCATCATCTTTATACTTAATAACTTACCAACACAGTTATTTTCGTGAGTTACTAAGAATTTGCGTATGACTATGTATGAAAAAGGATATTGAAGAATTCAGAATTTGTATTTATATTTTCCATACAAATTAATTGTAAAAGTTATGTGGTCGTATATGTGTGTGGATTTTTTAACGTCCGCAGGCACCTCAAATTTTTCCTATGATTTGTTACACTCTGTATAAAAAAAACTGTTGATGAGCTGGAATGTAGATTTGGCTAACTTCATTCCAAATTTATATAGAAAATGACGGAAGGCAAAATAGTTGTTATATTTTTTTTTCTGTGTTTAATAAGTATTTTGGTTAGTAGTTAACCTAAGTTAAGTTACCTTAACCTTAACCTAAGTTAAGATTATTATACTAATATTAAGATATTAGTATAATAATAAAACCTGACCCACGGAATATTGTCGAAGGATTTTTTTATGGGGTCCAGAGGCTCATCTGCTGTACAAGGAGGTCTCGCGACGACTGATTGAGGACTGCGGTGACAAGAAGGCTGGAACATATTTTGCGCAAAGGATCAGCATTGCCATACAGCGGGGCAATGCTGCCAGCCTTCTTGGCACCCTCCCGCGTGACAGCGATTTGGGACAAGTGTTTTATTTATTTTAATTGATTATATTAGGTTAGTTTTTTTTTCATTTTTTTAAGATATTGATCTTAAATCTATAATACCATTTCACTTATGTAGGTTTATTTATGACATTTATAAGGAAACAAGAAAGTATTTTTTATTTTTTATTGATGGCACATTTCACATTGTTAGGGTAATTAAAACTATATAATATACTTACTGACTGAATAATAAATTAAATTAGTGAGATTATTACTACCATTAGACTATTGTTCTTATATCTTCTAGATGTTTATTTTCCTATAGCTTTCGCTTGTCCGATGACTTGTATTGCAGGGCCGGCCTTAATGACTCCGTTACGGACGTTTCTGCCCACTTTTTCCTGAAAAAGAATAAAAAATTAGCAAATAATATCAGGGGAATATGTTTAATAAGACTTGCGTAAGTGATCTAGCAGTCACGTGTTTGGCGAATTTTGTCTACTCGTGAGAAGCCGGGGCGGGCCGCTAGTATTAATGTTACTCAGTGATAATGTAGCTTTCTAACTGTGAAAGATTTTTTAAATAGGTCCAGTAGTTTCGGAGCCTATTCAAAACAAACATACAGATCTTTCCTCTTTATAATATTAGTATAGATGAAGAGATTGATAAGTGTTAAGAAAGAAGAGGTGTGCTAGTCAAGAGTTGATTTAAATTTTGAATTCAATGCATAACAATGGACTTAAAATAAATGAAAGGCAATTCGGCATACATATTTGATATCTTAGAGATATAGTAGCTAGAATTATACTGTTAGTTTATCGAGAATTACTCGCAAAATTGCATTTAGTTTTAAATTAACTTGGAAAAAGGAAGTCATTTCAAAAATACTCACGAGTTTCTTAAAAATCTTCCACTTAGGGTTCGCCGACACCGTCGACAAAGCAATGAAGCAGGTGAAAACGAAGAACAAAATTCTGGAGAAGTTCATGGTGAAATAATTTTAATTCTTTGACTGGAGTTCTCAAAGTTCTTGTCTTCACTGGGAAGTGAGTTGCGCTGTGAATGATGCTCTACCAAATAAACAAACCTATTTATACGCAAATATGGAACACATGCGTTCATCATAATGGCAGAGACGTATTGTAAAATTTGTATTTGAAATTAAACTTTATTGACTCGGCGATCTGAGTCATTACCCATTGCACACTGCGAGATGTAGTGAGTGACGCGCGGCGACTGATAAGAGTATCTTAGTCGGGACTGTACCGGGATCGAAATGAAATGTATAATCCCTTGGCCATGGAATTTGTAACGTTTGTCTTACGGGTTTCAGGAAATTATGCATAAAAATAGTTGGTCATCTTTCAGCTTTGGCAAACATTTCTTTCATACTTTTTAGTACTAGATTAAATCGGTTCAATAGTTTTGAGTTTATTCATTACACACTAAAATAATAAAAAAAAAAAAACTAAGAAGTTATATTAGTATTAGGATAGATTAACTCATAATAACTAGCAAACATTCATTTCTGTTGATATTTTTATTATTATGATAAGTAAGTAACCATAATTCTATAATTTCTCCACATTAGTAAGAAATAATTATGACTACTAATTTATTTACAAAAAAAACTTACCTAGTTTATATGTTGTACTTACTAATGGATAGAAAAATACCTTTTTATAATGAACTATTTTTTTTGTAACACGCGCATATACATAAAATCACACCGAATCCCTTTTTGAAGTTGAATAGAATCAGGTTTTACTTTGCGGTAATTCATATTTATAAAATCCAAAATATAATATAATTTGCTTTATTCTGCTCAAATTTTAAAGTATTCATAGAGTAGGCACCTGCTTAGGTATGAAGCACTATATTAATTACACGAGTCTCGCATTTTTTTTATTACTATTTTATAACATAAACAAACCGAAAATAAGAATCGTATTTACGGAACCATTTAAATAGTTAGCACGACTGGATCTCAATTATTTCTCCTTAGTATTGTTTATTTGTATTTTAATTTCTCTCCTCATTCTTGACAACAATAAATCACTGCACTCTTTTTCTGCTCACAATTTCGCTCCAAATGTTTCTTATTCATCTGTCTAGTAAGCCATTGTTGTGGATCTCCAGCTAAATTTGATACGTGTTATTTATACCATAAACACCTCTTTAATAAATGTTTGTGAGTCGATAATAATCGATAACTTCATGTATGAGATTATAATTTTTACTAGTATCTAGTACAAAGATAAAACTATGTCAAGTATTCACAAATGATTGCGCGCCTTTTTATTGATCCCGTTTCAATTAAATTATGTAAGTACCGTTTGACAAAAAGTTAATTTTTTTTTGACAGAATGTGATTTTTTGACACTATTTACAAAGAATGTAATTAAAATTTTCTTTTAAATATTTTGGCCAAACTAATAGAACTTAGCACCACTTTACTTTTAAAGTGCTTTTGATTTTGAAATCCTTAAATATTTGAATACTTTAAACACAAAAACTAGCACGACCACAGTTTGTTCTCATCTTGTAATAAACACTAAACGAACTTGGTAACAGTTTGGATCAACTACGCATTCAGAACATCTCCCTGGTCTTGCACCTACCTACCAACCTATGTGAATGCATATATTATGTGTATGTGAAAGAGATACCAAAATCAGAAATATGTCTTAGTTTATCTCTGGCTAGATGACGTTCAAAACTTTTATTATCTAATACAATTTCGACCAAAATTTAATAAATATTCCAAGCCCAATGAATCAAAAAATATGATTCAAACATATATCTATAATGTTTTTTTTTATATAATTGTGCTGTATTTGAGGGATATGACTCGCCTATCTATTAAATCAATGATATGACTGATATATTTCTGTGGGAATTTAATGCTTTTATTTTAATTCCTCATTTTTACATAAATTCATCTCGATTCTCTGTATATAGTTATTAAATAGCACAGCTGTGATTATATATTTTTTTATAACTATCATAGAGACAGAAAATCTTTGTATCTGTTTACCGTTGCAAGAAGCAATTGTATTTTTTTTGCGGTCGCACAAACACTTGCATGGATGAGTCAACAAAGTTAAGATATTAATAAAGTCGAGTTTATCTCTAACAATCTTCATGAGAGTATTTCAACACGTATGTTTGTATTTTCACCGTGCTTTTACTATAAAACATTTACGTTTGTTTGGTAGAGCATCATTCGTAGCGTATCATTAGAAAGAAAGTTCTAATTTTGGAATTTTTTAAAAGTTACATAGAATGAACTTCTCCACAATCGTATTCTTCATTTTCGCTTGCGTTATGTTTTTTGCTGCTGTTTCGGCTGCACCAGAACCAAGATGGAAGCCCTTCAAGAAATTGGTACGTACTTCTAAAATAAATCGTTTCACCCTCGAGTTTGTAAACCCATTGGCTCACAGATCCACAACTTAAAATGTTTCATAATCATTTTGTAGATTCACTGACAGAGTATGTCTCATTTTAATGATTTTATAAAACTAATACGGTTAACCCTACCTTATGTTAAGCGGTTACCGTAGCCTATGAACGCTTGCAACACCAATCAAACAATTAATGGTGCATGGCCAACCCTATATGTTTGTAAATAGAGATTTTTTCATAGTAAGCACAACATAACGTTATCTATTTCTGTAAAGATTAATTTTCGGAGGGAGATAAATTACTCGAAAGGATTAATCACATAAACACTTAATTAAATTATTAGAATAATAATAATGAAATACTAGTGCCTGTCCGATCATCTGCGCAATGCACCACAATAATACATTGAGATAATAGTCGTGGTAGGAGTCGGTAGATATGCCTTCTTTTTACTGCTCTTTTAATGAGCATATGAAGAAAGAAGTAGAAGTGGAACTTGACGGGCAAGTGGACTACGGTCCACTTTTACTTACGATAATTACTAAAGGAAATTCCTTATTTGCCTTTAATTAATAATATGATGACAACTAAATACTAATAATGAAGCCGTGGTGGCCTTGTGGTTGAAGCACGGTCATCTGATGGGCCCGGGTTTAAACCGCGGCCTGTACTAATGAGTTTTTCTAAGCTTAAGTACCTACAATGACTTATCACACCATTGATGTAAGTGTTGTGTTTCTGCGTGGATACGCTGCGCTAGTAGTAATTCTGCCAGAACAGTGAGCCCTTATGAACAACAGGGTCGGCAACGCGTTAATAATACCCGGTTTTGCTAGCGTCTATATGATCTGTGCGCTTGTGTAAAACTTCCTTTGTGGTATAAAAAAACTGCCGGCATAGCGACTCCATGTGGAGTTAGCCCCCATTTGCGTGATTCAATTTTGGTTTTGTTTTCAGGAAAAATTAGGGCAACACATTCGAGATGGCATCATCAAAGCAGGGCCGGCTGTTCAGGTGGTGGGTGAGGCGGCCAGCATTTATAAAGGAAAATAAACCTTAACTACATAGATTTTAAGTATGTAGTCGATGTACGGAGTATTTATTTTAGAAGTAATTATTGTATTGTACTTAGTTATAAGTGTCTCGTGATGTATTCAATAAATGAAATGTGCTCTTTAACACTTTTTCAACACGCAATAATACACTTTTGATATCTGATATAATATATCTGTATAAATACATAATGTTTTATGCAGGTATATTATCAATTCTGTTGTACAGAACCTTAAACATAACCAATTTGACACGATTAAGATGTATTGCTATCCTTATTTAACTCCGCACATGAGACAGGATAGCAAGACTTGTGTCTACATTCCAAATGGAAGAAATACTAGGAAACTACTTGGGATGGGACGTGGTAGGTAAGGAAGAGGAAATTATATCAATACATGTTTTAACAGTTGAGGATCCTGATTTGAAAACGAAGAACAAGTTTAACCGGAAAATAAATATTTGGTCACAATTCTAGCCTGTGTACTTAGTCTTAGTACTTGAAATAAACAGGTTATATATTAAAGATATAAATTCATTTATTAAAAAAACAACAGCTGATATAGGGAGTAAAGACAATTTATAGTATTTGACAATGATATAACTAAATTACTGATGGTAAGGATTTATTATTTTCCTGTCGCCACAGCTTTAGCTTCGGCCAACACCTGGACTGCCGGTGCAGCGCTAATCACTGCATCACGAACTCTCTGCCCCACCTTTTCCTGTGATAAAAACATATATCTTAATAAAATACTTTCACGGTAAATAAAACTTCCTATGGGTTTCTCTATACTAGTGAGGCATTATATGACAATATTCTTGGATCACTGGTTTGGAGGTAAAAATGTTATTGAATTTGAATTTGTAATTAGGCGTTCTATCCTACCAGGCGTTGACATCTACGACACAGTTTAAATACTCTAGTGGATGTCATCGTTTCTCAATTCATTTCCTGCCATAAGTTTTCCTGGAGGATTCAATTTTGACAATCAAAAGAAAATGTTGTCTTGATCTTGTCTTGATATTGTTTAATGTAATTTGTGAGATACAGTGATGTTTATTTTGTTATATAGGCAACGTATAATGTGATAAATATTCCACGACGTGTTCAACAAAAGTCAATCAAATAATATTGTGAATTATCAAAATGAAGATTTTTTTCTGGTGATTGGCGAAATGAAGTCCATAGACTGTCAGGAAGGATGTTGCCAACCTTCTTGGTGGTTATCTCTCCGTACGACGTTGCCAAGAGGATCATCTCTATTATCTACTTGACATTGGCAAAATACGAAATGAACTTTTTTGTGTTGCCATTAAATAAATAAATAATGTTATTTTTTTTCTGTATTATTAAATAAATGTTTCATTATTAAATAAATATTTCACTAATATTATAAATATGAAAGTTTGTAAGGATGGATGAATGGGTGTTTGTTACTCTTTCACGCAAAAACTACTGAACGGATTTATATTAACTTTAGCACACGAAATGCTTAGCGCATAGGTTCCCCTTTATTCCTCTGGTATTCTTAGCTCAACGCGGACAAAGTCGCGGGCAGTAGCTAGTCTAGTATAAAATGAAAAAACTAAAAAAGGCCTAATCTAAGAAAATATTTTTGTTTATAATACATTTTGACGGGTATTTCAACGGAATTTCTGCATAAACAATTTTTTTTTCTCATTTCATATCTATAAAACAGTCATACAACTTTTCAAAGCCAACAGTATTTTAATTTTATATTTTTCATGAGGCTTCGCGGCCCACTTCGGGTTCTTCTAGGGACCGCCACTGCGGACAGCTTTAGAACCACTGATCTATACTAATGCCTACTGATAAATAATGAAGAGATAAAAGTGGTTTTAGGACCTCCTCAAAAATAAGCCGCCACACTAAGGGCAGTACCTACTCCTCCAACTTACAAAAGATCACAGTCAAATAACACTACTCAGGAACATGTATATAACTTCCTTGTTATGTATCTCCTTAATTTAAAAAATCTTTAAGTAATACTAATATTTTCTTGATTTATTTAAAAATTTATTGTATATTTACTTACCAGATCTTTGAAGAAATTCCCTGGGGCAGCCGACACTGTGGACATAGTCATGATGAAGGCGAGCACGCACAAGAAACTGAAGAATTTCATTTTAACAAAATGTTTTTCTTAATTTGTCAACACGTGTACGTTCAATAAAATATGCGTCGAGTATGTTGTTCCAGCAAAAGGGGCCTGAACTCTTATATACCTCTGTTCAGTCACTATCTTGGTTACTTAATTTATTATTAATTCCATTGTCATTTCGTAGGTTATTTGTGTCATTACTACATACGTATATCATCAAGAAAAGTCCCTCACGGGGTAGGCAGAGTATAAAGCATCATCTGATTCTTGACTTACACAACTTTCCAGATTTTTTACATTTATGCCTTTTATACTTATATAAAAATCAAAATCAAAAAATAGTTTATTCAATTTAGGCCCTGATAAGGCACTTATGAAGGTCTAAATTACCACCGGTTCCGAAAAAAATGCAATTGAAAAGAACCGGCATGAAACTCAGTGCGTGTAATTTGTAACAAAATTCTTCTAGACTATTTCTATTCATCAGATTTTGTCACTGCTTTCATGAAATAAATATATCGGGGACCCATTTGTGCAAAGTAAATCTATATATATTCCAATCATTATTATCATTTACATAATAATACATTTTATATTAAGCGTCATTTATCAAAACTCTTTTGACATGAGTCTTTAATTTCTATATGCCCGTCGGTTCCGAGCACTTATCGCCTTTCTATCATTGTGTACTTTGGTAATTTGATCTAGCCAAGTGTTATTTTAAGCTGCTATTTTACCACGATAATTATTATTGTTTATTTATTTCTGCAATTTAAGATTTCCAACAAGGAACACAATCTCATAGCTAGGCCGAACAGGAAACTTGTTCCAAATCATATTATCGAATTACGAATTTAGGACCGTATCGTTCACCGTGTTCTTGAAGCAATTCCGTCGGGAGTTTTTTGGGTCTTGATTTATCTCATTTTACAAAGTAAGTCTCCTATTGTTTTCGAGGGCGCAATCAGCAATATTACTTAAGGACTATTTGACTTACCAAGCCTAAGAGTGTCCGTATCATCATTTATTTAAGAGCTCTTCTCGGTGGAGCAATCGCCAAGCCGTTCTATCGTTAGCCATCTTTTTCACCTCTTGGTACGACATTACGTTAGCCCTCTTTTTATCTTCTTCAGGTAACTATCCCTGTGTCCGTATAGAAAAGTCAAAACGTTCTTTGCGTATTTACGCACGACCTTGCGTGACTTTAAAGTCCTGTCATATTATTTCAGTTTAATGATTTCATTGAACAGAATGAGCTTTATTTGCTCATCAAAAAAATTTGCTTCCTCCCGTCCCGTCGCACTATAATTTGCTATTCGATAGTAAACCCTGCATCTGATAAATACCTATCTACAAATATTACTTGCTAGCTTTTTTATCGCGACTTCGCCCGCATAGCAATATAATAATACATAGCCTATATTTCTCAGAAATAGCATTAATTTGGTGAAAGTTTTCTTAAGCACGAGGCAACAAGTTTAATAGGTCCAGAAGTTTTTTTATTACAAACAAAAATACGAATCATTTCACATTTTTACCAAGTATACGGTCATCCTGATGGTAAGCAGTTACCGTAGCCTATAGCCGCTAGCAAGACCAGGGATATCACTAACGAGTTCCGGACACTGATTTTAGTGAGCATGACATGCTCAAGCCTATTGCATTTGAGGTTAAGGATAATCATTCAACAATTTATCCCAACGATTTAGTTTCACGCGGACAAGGTCGCAAGAGACAGATAAATAAAATGTATGTATCTCTCTGTTATTAATTAATGAATACTAATATAGTAAATGTAATAGTTACTCTGTTCGTTTGTTACCTTTTCACGACTAAGCGGCTGAACGGATCGTAATGAAACGCAGTGAGATAGGACGAGGGACGAAATAGTTTTTTTTTATCTAGAACCATGCGAGCGAAGCCGTAGGTAAAGGCTAGTAATGCATATACCTAAGCTTAGACTGCTGACAGAGAATAAACTGGGTCACTTTGTTTCCCAGAGAAACAACGGATTCTCACGTCTTCCTAAAATGTAAATAAATGCGAACGTAGTCATGGCGCGGGCAAAAGATAGTTAAAAAAATATTAAAATTAAATGTTAGTGACTGCTATTAAAATATATCTCACTCAGGTTGATTTGGCCACGGGACTTTACTATTATCAAACGTAAGGGACTGTACCCGGCTTGTGTTTGCCGATGACCCGCCGACCCCGCTCCGAAGCAAATAAAATGATTCATCGTTTTCTTACTGCACATGTCAGTGAGTATTGTTATAAATTAATAAATAGTAATTGAATTATGGTACCATTTCATCAGTTAGGGCCTTGACCTTGTAGTTGTGTAACTAATTAGTTTATTTTATTAATCTCTAGTCGGATTATTTTGGAACTTTTTCCTAGGTAGATTTTATTTTACTTTTTCTTTTATATTATGAGGATGGCGTTATGAAATAAAATAAAGAAGATAATGATACCGTTCGATTGTAGGCAACTACATCAGATATTTTTTTAATAATATTTTTTTTTGTTATAAATTACAACTCAGTTTTTATTCATTCGTATGTTCATAGTGACAAGGTAATAGAACTTTTAAATGTTACATTACTTTGTCATTTTTACGAAACGTTTATTAATTGAATCTGATTTATATAAAAGAAGAAAACAGGGTCGGCAACTCGCGAGTGATACCCCTGGTGTTGCAAGCGTACATAGACTACGGTAACCGTTTACCATCAGGCGGGCCGTATGCTTGTTTGCCATTACCAAATATCTATGAATGCAGTTGTATTCTTGTATTCTTTCAGTAAAATGTTCCATCTACAATATTCAAGGTACTTTCCCTCCATGTGGCATATCTTCTTCTTCTTCTTCTTCCTAAGTATGGCAATCAATCCCTTCAGGGACTATTTTTGCCAGTGTCGAGTGTTAGAGAATTTTCATGTTGCAAAATTTCTCGTGTTTGCCGCATTAAAATGCCTAGTGTCATGCATTCTAACGCCCAAAGGAGTTTCTGGAGACAACCCACGGCAGTAGCAGATCGTAACACGCCTTTGGATTAGAGGTAACCTATTGACCAAAATGATAAATCACTTAACCCAAATGTCGTATTATGGCATTATTTCCAATGCTCCTATAAATCAGTCACTAAATGAAACTTTACTGCACATATCGACACCGAAAATACACATTAAAGATCACTATAACACAATTTACGACACACTGGAAAAAATCTCAACCGCTCCGCCTGATTCCCGCCAAAAAAAAAAAAAAAAAAAAACAAAAAAAAAAACAAAAAAAAAAAAAAACCGTGGCATATCTGTGGGACGGCCTGCGTAGGTATATCTTGACTTTAAAAAGCTTTTTCAACCTATCTATGTTGTCTGTGGAACAAAAGGTAGAATGTCAAACGGGTTTGACAGATAAGCTGAGTGATAGAACGACAGAGGCGCGAACGAAAGAAGTATAGTTAATACAAATAAAAATAAAGATTGGGTATTATAAATATAAAGATATTGTGATAACTGTATGAATTAGACCAAGATGTAAGACAGTTGTATAAGATTGATAAGCAGGTATTTAGAGAGGCTTCTAACATTATATAGGTCCATATGGCACCAGTTCTTTCCAACATCGTCGTAGGTAGTATTGATAGCCCTTCTATATGCACGGAGGATGGCCACCGGGGGGTTTTAGTGAGTCAAAATCTCACATACCCCGTCTGCTCCCCTTAAGCAGGCAGGTACCTTTTTAAGGTTTCGCCCTCGTCAACAAAAAAAAGGTAGTATTGATAGCAATACCAGCAGTCAACTGCAGTCGTATCAACCGAATAGTTTTATGATAATTGAATTTTCAGATGGAATTTAATTTTAATTCTTACACGCACGTGCCTTGGAATCGTTATTATTATGTTGCGAAATATTTCTATATTTGTGACGCTTTGTAAGTATTTATCACAATTTATTCTACTGCCGATCACATTAAAATCTATATCTATACTAATATTAAAATTAGCATTATTAATCATCCTACTTACGGGAGCGCTTCTCCTACACTTGTTCATGTGATGCCCCATGTAGATCCCGTCTCAAGTTCCCTCCCCATAAACCAGATTTTTATTCCTATTCCTGTACGGTTCATGCGGTCAGGTTGTGGAATTCTCTTCCGCCTAGTATCCGTTCGTCTAAAACTATATCACTGTTCAAGAAACAAGTTAAAAATCATTATCTCTCTTCTTCATCCTAGTTGTATATATGTATTTGTATATAGTATATTTATATGTTATATATGCCTATCATAAATATTTGTGTATACTTAGTATGTAGTATATGTATGTTTATTGTTATTTGTAAACCTACGCACACTATGCCTGTATTTCTTTTAATATCTCCTCTCGCGGGTCTGCTGGAAGATATTTCTTTTGAAATAAGCAGTGCTCTTGTACTATCTATTTCGTTCTTGTAATTTTATTCTTTTTAATTTGTTGTGTGTACATAAATTATTAAATAAATAATAATAAATAATTATTTATTTATTTAATGGCAATACATTTCGTATTTTGCCAATGTCATGTAGATAAAAGAGAGGATGGAGTTTTTGGCGGGAATCAGGCGGAGCGGTTGAGATTTTTTCCAGTGTGTCGTAAATTGTGATATAGTGATCTTTAATGTGTATTTTTGGTGTCGATATGTGCAGTAAAGTTTTATTTAGTGACTGATTTATAGGAGCATTGGAAATAATGCCATAATACGACTTTTGGGTTAAGTGATTTATCATTTTGGTCAATAGGTTACCTCTAATCTAAAGGCGTGTTACGATCTGCTACTGCCGTGGGTTGTCTCCAGAAACTCCATTGGGCGTTAGAATGCATGACACTAGGCATTTTAATGCGGCAAACACGAGAAATTTTGCAACATGAAAATTCTCTAACACTCGACACTGGCAAAAATAGTCCCTGAAGGGATTGATTGCCATACTTAGGAAGAAGAAGAAGAAGAAGAAAGAGAGGATCCTCTTGGCCACATCGTACGGTGGGATAAACACCAAGAAGGTTGGCAACGTCCTTCCTGACAGTCTACGGACTCCATTTCACCAATCACCAGAAAAAAATCTTCATTTTGATAATTCACAATATTATTTGATTTACTTTTGTTGAACACGTCGTGGAATATTTATCACATTATACGCTGCCTATATAATAAAATAAACACCACTGTATCTCACATAATACATTAAACAATATCAAGACAACATTTTCCTTTGATTGTCAAAATTGAAGTCCATATAGGCTTCAACTAATATTATAAAGTTGAAAACTAGCTGTCACGACAGACGTTGCCCTGTCGTAGCCTATGAATTCATATGACAAATAAACCATAGAACAAAGTTCCTCTAGTTTATCCCGATATTAAAATGTACCGACTCTTTTATTTCAAATTTTATTTTCATAAGAACCTTCTACTGACAGTAATAAACAAAAAAAGAATTAGCGAAATCGGCCTACCGTGACGACGACCTACGTGTGATGCCGTGACCAAGGGAAATAGGGATTAATTTTTATATATAGAAATGTTGGTTCTGTCGGGTTTGTGAGGTTTTATCGGATTTTATTTTGAAGGCATAGTACCATTAACAATTGCGGTAGTGCCGATGGATTACGTGAATCGCACGCACACAAAACCTTGGAGGGCTCGCTTTTATCCCAAGAAGACGGTGTTCAAGAAAGCTGATCTTATCGACAGAGGCTGTGTGGTGTTTCTATCTGATTGTCCATTTGCTTATAAGTAAGTTCCTTTATTAGATTATACCTTGGGGAAAATAGACTTAAAGGCTCAGTGCTCTAAGGTTCCTTTTAAAACAATCGTGGCTGAAAATGTACCTATGTGAAATTGATAAACAAGAGAGCAAATAAAGCGAGCCAGCTAAAACGTTTACATACCATAGGCAGGTTCTTAACTTTAGGGGAATAGTAAGTTAAGTTAACCAATGATATTATGAGCTTCGCGTTGCCATCTCTAAAAATAAAAAAGCCGTACTTTTGGATCCCAAAGCCGGACAAGTTTGATTATCAGAGCCGGACACTAAGAAACATGATTATAATTTTGACCAAATATATTTGTGAATAGAATAAAACACATATTAAAAAGCCGGAATTTTGAATTCTAAAGCCGGAGCATTATCTGGGACCTATAGGATACCCATCTCCTGCGTACGTCTCCTGACGTAATGTCAAAGAAGGGCGAACGGTGATATAAATCAATACTCTAACATTATTAATTATTTTATTTTGTACTAGCGGCCCGCAGCAGCAGTAGGCATTTATCAAATATTTTGTCTACCCGTTTTTAGACATTTTCAGGTTTTTTTTTTAAGTTTTCTCTCCGTAACAACCACCATCGTTCTTCAAGGAATATTCTAAAAATGAATTAGCGAAATCGATTCAGTTGCTCCCGAGTTTTGCGCTTAGCAACACATTCAGCGATTCATTTTTATATCTGCGACCGACCGCGCCATTTTAAGAAATAAATATCACGATTCTAGATTCTGTTGATTCCTGTATTTGTTCCCCTCAAGTAACCGAAACCGCGTCGAGTCGTCAGTCGCGTAACGGTTGGATGAAATGAAAAAGCATTCATTTCTTAATCTGGTACGTGCGATAGAGATAGCGCTCTACAAACCCAACCGCGACTTCGGTACGCGCTCTTCGTCGTTTGTCGGCAGCTGCATCGCCGCGTCAAACCGCCACGAATGACCTCAGTCGTTACTTATACCACGTTGAGAGTGTACGCCGTTGAGTCGCAGATTACACTTCGCACCATTTTAACTGTTGACACCTATAAGTAACCATGTCTGATTCCAATATAATGTTAACAATGGAACAGTGTTATAACGCTCAATCGCGCCAAGTGATCTACAATGTACATCAGTTTATGCAAAAAGAAGCAAGAGAGGCAAAAAAAAAAATGTTTTCAGTGAAGCACTTTCAAACTGTTGTCTTACGCACAGCTCAAGCTACCGGCGCTTCACTTAAAACTGTTTCCAAAATAATAGGAACGTTTAATGCTGACACGGCGTCATCTGGGATTGGTAGTTCTGCTCCCGTTTCTGCTTCAAAGCACCGACAATGCGATAGAAAATCTCACCGTTTAGACCTTGATGACTTTGACTACCAAATAATTAAGCGAAAAGTACACGAGTACCCACATATCGAGAAAAGAATTCCTACCGTTGGCGAAATTCATGAAAAAATAAAAGATGAAATACAATTCACTGGACGAAGAACTACAGTCATCTCTATCCTTCGTGAACTCGGCTTAATGGATCTAAAAGCTGATATATTCTCTCAAGAAGATGAAATACGATTGCTAAGGTTACAGTATATTCGTAATTTGAAAAAATACAGAGAGCAAGGACTTAATATTGTTTATGCAGGTGAGTTTTATGTGCATACACGTCACAGTGTTGATAGTATTGTTTCTACGCCAAGTAAGCCAGCCAAAGATACCGTTACGCAAAGATTGATTGTTGGTCATGCAAGTGGGTGTGAGGGCTTTATGCCTGGTGCTCTATTAGTTTACAAATCCTCACCAATAAGAAATGAAGAGGATAGCCAGAAATATAAGAATGATTTTGAAAGATGGATACTGAATCGAATTATACCAAGTCTGAAGCCTAATTCTGTTTTCATCATTGACCATGCTAGTTACTACAATACTGTAGCGATGAGATCTCAGGGTAAGGATCTTACAAGGAAAGAGTTTCAATCTTTGCAGACCAATGAAAATATACAATATGATTCACTTAACATTACGCCAGGGCCTTCTGAGACGAGCAAACAACATGGAAACGATCAGGGTTCATTGGAAGCTATCTTACAATCACATGGACACCACTTATTGATACATCCACCTTACCATCCTGACTTGAACCCTTTAGAATGTATTTGGTCTGAAATAAAGAACGAAATAAAAAATAAAGTTGGTCTGGATTTAATTAAAGTAATGAATGTCTTTCACGAAGTTCTTTCCTCTGTAACGCAACAACGTTGGGACGAAGTTATAGAACAAGTGATCAAGCACGAAAAAGATTTATACATTTTAGAAGAAACGATCGAAAGGCAGATGAACCAATGTGTTTCATCTAACGAAGGCGAAGAATCTGAAACTGAAATATTATGTGACAGTGAGTAGCCGACGATCGCATTTCTCAATTTATTTGATAATTGACTTTGGCCCGTCGAACTACGCATACTTTCTTTCTTTGTGAATGATTATAATAAACATGAGAATCTTAAGCTGTTTTTTATTATTCATACATTTTAAATAATAAACGCATTAATCAATTTAATGGGGTGTGCCAGTCAAGAATGAAATGCCGTTCTACTCTCCGCCTACCATAACGCTAAAGAGACTTGACATGATGAAATGTAATGTATAATACCTATTAACTGAAATTAGGTTTTTTAAAATATAATATTACTTTTTAATTATTTATCAAAGGCAAGCAAGCAGGCAAAGCAGAAGTAATTATGGATTTCTTTGATTGACAGTTTAAAGGACAAATAAAAAACAATAAAAGTAATAATGTGCTGTGCACCAGGTTTTTGCTCGACACTGTATACCATCGAGTCATGTACCTACACACAGAGATTGAGTTGCAGACTTTGCAACGGAGTAATTTCTAGTCTACTTTTTTAATAATTTAACTATTTAAATTGATAGTGCCATTAAAATTGTATAAATCAGGGAAAATACATAAAATTATTATATAACTACAAAATTGGATGAGGACACGCCGCCGCCATTCATGATTGTATAGCGCTATCTCTTTCTTATGCTATAGCTACCTCGTGGTATCACGTGGTGTAACTACCTCGAACAGCGCGGCCGAGACCGAGCTAATGCGAAGTTGCTTTGCTTGTAGCGGAATCGTTGATGTAATGATAATCCAGAAAATTTAATAACTAGGTACAGGCCTATGTTAAACAAATACAAATTTAGAGTGGGTGTATTTTCTACGTATAATATTTACTAAATATATTTCCAGACAGTATAAAGTTTGTGCGCGCCATTATGACGGACATTACAAGACATTCACTAACTACTGCGAGATGGAATATGAGAACTGTAATAGCTGGAGAGGTGAGAATAAATCAATCAATATCATCAATACATATAACACGTACACACATACGTGTACTGTACTAACCTAACACTAATGATTAAAAATACTTTGCCGGTTAATAAAAGTGACTAAATTTGAATAAGAGGGAACGCGGACACAAAAACATTTTTGACGTTAGACCAGTGATACCCAAAGCTCAGAGTAGATAATATACTACGTTCAACCCACAGGGACCTGTGACCAGAAGGGGTCTATGTTGGCGTGAAAAATAAATAGGGGTGTTCACCAGTTGTAAGTGGGGGTCCACGAAATGTATCTGGTTTTGATTGTGAAGTACAAAATTTTCCAACGTTAGATCTAATCTTTACATTTATTACGAGTTTTGGGAATATGGTAAAAATGAAGCAGCAGGGGGTCCACTGATTGCAGTAACATTTTGTAAGGTAAATCCGGTGTTAGGAAAGTGTTCGTGTCGCGATGTATGTAAAGACGTATCTGCGGATGTCGTGAGTGTTGTGTGTCGGGACCCAAATTTAAAAACTCATTTGGAGGTAGATAACAATATTCGTTCTACCCGCGAATCAAGAAGAAGGCGACGTACACAATTACAAACAGTCAGCCCGTGACCACGGCCGATGCAACTCGGTCGAAACGTCGGGAGGTAAATAAACAATTTAATATCGCGTACCTATAAGACCCGTTTTCATGTCATTACTATTTTGTAAGGGGTCTACAAGAACAAACGTTTGGGAAACTGCGTTAGACCTTATGAAAAGCTCGGAATAAAAAAGGCAGATGGAACATTGCGAACAACGAATTGACGCCGGTTTTTTAAACATGTAGTGCGTGGGCAAGGCGTAGATACGCTGTATTCGCTGTAGGTGTGTGCGTGTAATTGTGTAATGTACATTGCAAAGCGTAGTTTTTACCGACGGCGTTACTTCGTTGATCGCAATGGTGCATCTGCCTACCATTATAATTTGATCTGAGATGAAACTCAGAGCAGATATTGTGAACAACTCTACCTAGGTACATCAGGTGTATGTATCGAAAGTATCGAAACTCATAACCGTATGACCATGTACGTACATTACATCTTATTGCAATGATTGTGCTAATTTTGATGTATAATAGGTACGTATATCCCACTTCAAAGAGCAAAATTTCATGCATTTATGTTGAAAATAAAAGTTCTTATAAAAATTTGCAGTTCTAAAAAAATTCCGTAATTCACAAAATTACTAATTTCCATGACACAAATAATATGTCGGTTAACAAAGTGTTTTTAACAAAAAAGTTATCTAATGACAGGAAATTTAATTTGTAATGGTTAGTTTGACAAATTTTCGTTATTTTATTTTCAACAAAAATAATTGTAAATGTAATTTCAGATCTTTGAACTCAATAAAACTAAGGACAAATTTCCTACAGTTTTGTTGCCATAGTAATAATTGCTCAGACGGACAAGCTCTAACAGAATATGCCATAAATATTCTTTGGCCGGCACTTTTTAATTTGGGCCAAAATGGATTACCTTTGCTAGTGACTTATCCTGGCTTATATTAAGTTTCTTGCAACACTAGACATGTATACTCGCATATTGCCTAAAATGCCTCTCGCCCCGGGCGTCGCCCCGCTCACCCCGGGCCTCGCCCCTCTCGCCCCGGGCCTCGCGCCGCCCGCCCCTCCCCGCATTCTTATTTTTTCAATTATTTTTAATAAAGTGAATAATATTTTAACTTTTCAGAATGGAGTATGATAAAACGCGTAGAATGTTAATTGCTCCAAAAGCCGATCAGGCGCTTCATCCAGTTGAAATAAGTAGAAAAAAGGAATATTGAATGATATTTATTTGTACTAAAACTAAAAAGGTTTTATTTATAAACTGTTAAGTGATTATTTTAACCACAACCCTCTTTTATAACGGTTGAGAAGGTCGTTGGCTGGCATTTGAGTCGTACTTTATGACTGGGGCCTGCATGTGGCGGCTGGTCATCTAAGGCGTAGATTATGACCTACTTAATACATATTTTCTTTTTATAATAAAATAAAATAGAGCCATTGTGGCCTTGTGGTCTGAAGCGTTGCCTGCTATTCTAGCGACGCAAGTTCGCATGCCACTGATATGTACCAATGAGTTTTTCTAACTTAAGTAGTGTTAAGTAACACATGAGTTTTACGATGAAAACATCGTAAAGAAACTATCATACGTCTGAGAAGGAATTTAAAAGACGTATGTAGTACCTAAGACGGCTACTGACACCATCTGTCAAGTTGGACCCAAATTATCACTGGTGGAAAGTGGTTGTTGTAACAGCTCTGCCTACCCCTTCGGAAACCCTTGTGTGAAGACGTGAATATATATTGTTATTTATTTATTTTATTTATTTTATTTATTTATTATTTGGGAAACAAACAATATCAAAAGAATCTTAAATCTATCGTTACAAGAAAATATGCAGACATCAGCTAAGTTTCCACAGTTAAATATACATTATCTAAGCTATCCATGTTATAGATATAGATATATGTGGGATCAAGATGAAGGATAAATACATTTTAAGCGGGTTTTTTTTACATTTATATAAATTGAAAACAAGAACAATACATGATAATAATAATTTCACAATAATATGTGTCTATTAACTAAGATAGTGTATTAATAACTTCCTTTTTAAAAGAGTTCACATTACAATCAAATATATCAACATCAGGCAAGTTATTGTTGAAGTAACTACAAGAACGGTGTAAGAATGCGTTCTTAGAGCAATTTGTCTTAAGTGCGGGTACATAAAACAAAGATTGCTTCCGCGATCCAATTCGCGGACTCTTAAAGAATATGTTATTCAAAAGAAATGGCGAATCAACAACATCTAAAATCTGTTATATTTTATCATCATTATTATTATATGATAAAATAGAACAGAATTTTATCACAATTTATTGTTCTTTCAACTTTATTACAATTATGTACATACATGATGCTCAATTTAATAGCATTTATGCCGTAGTAGCCGTACGTGCATTGAAATTAATTAAAAGAGTAATTACTGAGTTTCTTACCGGATGTGTCTCAGCAAAAAGCGACCTTTTGAATCGAATGAAAGTACTTATTTGTAAGGTTGGGAAATAACCTTCCTAAGTTACCAAGCGATTAATTTGTGACTGCTTACCTAGGACCTAGGGGAGCAGTAAGAAAGAGTGATTTACTGCGTTAAGTTAGGTTAGGCAGAACTCCTACATAAACAAGAAAATTTATCACACTAATCTGTTGTACCTACCTTACTGAACCTTTTATCGGCTAGGTAATCCATTTTCACAGTTAGTTAGGTAACAAGTTAAAGAAAAGCCGTAGGGTGTCTTGGATTCACAGAAATGTATGGCTTCTTAACATGAATAAATATTACTAAATTATATATTATTAGATAGCTACAGAAAGATTTAAAAAAAAAATTGGACTGTACAGAAATACTTGCGTAAAATTTGTACAGTACTCGTATCTAAATAAATTATCTACTAGCGACCCGCCTCGATTCGCATGGATAACACCTTAATTAATTATATAAAAAAACTTCCTTTTAAATCACTCTATCTATTACAAAAAACCGCATCAAAATCCGTTGCGTAGTTTTAAAGGTCTAAACATAGATAGGGACAGACAGACAGCGGGTAGCGACTTTGTTTTATACTATGTAGTGACTCTGAGGTCTAAAGCCTTGCATTTTTAATGCGATCTCCTTCGAAGATGTAATATGAAATTGACATGAGATATAAATTCACTTTGTCATCGAAAGATGGCGCTAGTTGACAGTTATTAAAATTTAAATGTCTGCCCATTCTTTATTTAAGGAGGGCTTGTTGCTTCGTAGCGCTACAAAATAATATTCCATCTATAGTTTATTCATAGAAGTGGGGGTTAAGCGTTGATAACCCCTTGTATTTCAACATTTTTCATCTTTGAGGAATTTCCATTCATCTGAAAAATAATAGCAAACATTTTCAGGTCCGAGGTTTCACTAGCGCTTGTCCTTTTTATGCAGGTAACCGTTAGGTCTTTTATGAAATTGTTTTTTGATTGGTAATTCGTATTTATTATTATTTCTAAAACATAATATATATTATGTAGGTAGTCAAGGCAAACACAAAACAAACCGACTGAAATCTGACCTTCCAAGACGCAAAACATTTTAAAAGCAAATTCAATTACCAAAGATAAGCAAGTTGCCGGATTTGCTGCTTCTGAAATACACTTAACGATTGCCAAAGATAAATCAATTAGCAAGTGGGATGCGATGGAGTATACACGGTTATATATTGGCCGGTCATCCATCAGACTACTAGCCATAGTTATGGTCGCTTACACTTCACAGGTCGCTCGATAATTCTGGCAGCCACGAGAACCACTTGACAAGGTATTTGATTTTATACTGTGCTGGCCTTGTGGTTGAAGCAACGGCCTGTCATCTGATGGGCCCAGTTTCAAACCCCGGACTGTACCAATGAGTTTTTCTAAGATTAAGTACAGTGACTAATCCCACCATGAGCTAAAAAAGAGAGGTGAATGGGGATCTCCCGTGGGTTTTCCCAATAATATTGGAGCCGCCCGACTGAGGACTGTACCTCCGCCTTACAGAAGACCGCACTGAAATAGTGCTCCACGAGGATACGCCGCGCTAGAAGTAATGCTGCTAGGACAGTGAGTCCTAATCAACAACATGGTTGACAATAGTAATGCTAGCGGCTATAGGCTACGGTGACTGCTTACCGTCAGGTGGGCCGTATGCTTGTGTGCCACGGTAGTGGTATAAAAAAATTACCTACTTGTGTTATGTTTGCAGTTGTCATAAGACATATCACACAGGTTCATAAATTCGTGATGTTTGCCGCTTGTATCGTATGCACATATGTGAGTCAAATGTGGTGACGTTTTCCTGAAAAATACAAAACCTGCATTCAGAATGTTTCAAAGTGGCGTTTGGTAGTACTTGGTAGCGATTGGTAGTGATTGGTAGAGCTTTAATTCTTATTAGCGCTAGGAATGTCTCTTAAGATCCTTTTATTTATTACGGTACATCATTCCTGGAAGGTGTAGCCTGTGTTCTATCACCACCCTCTTAATCGCACCTCAGTTATTTTACGTTCACCAAGACAGGCGGTAAACCCATGGTCATTCATCGGGTTGTTTATTGATTTTTAGTAAAATAACCCTCTGCCTACCTCGTGAGGGCCGTCATCATCATCATCTATTTAAGAGCTAGGCTCTTGTCGTTGTTGAGGGCCGTGGCGTGCTGATAATATATATGAATATTTTATGTTTGGCTTTACTTACGTGTATTCAAGCTTGATATTTTTCATGCACTCAATGAAATTCTCCATACATTCTTCCATCTGCAGTTCCTCCATAGTTTTGTTCTTAAGCATGACCTCTAATTCTGGAGGCATGGGTCTGCCTCCATCATCTAATTGTTCTGGTTCACTATGGATCTGGCATACTAGTTTTAAAATATATATAACCTAAATTAAAAATCCTCATTATCATAATATTAATGACAAAACCCTTCATTCATGTTGACTGTACTAGGTATAGGGTGGATGTCCTGGGAATAAATTTGTATACCTAAATAAAAGCCGCGGTTGTGGTCGTTTACTCTTATACCACTAAGGTGGCAAACAAGCATACGGCCCGCCTGATGGTAAGCGGTCGCCTTAGCCTATGGCCTCATGCGACACCAGGGGTAACAATCGCGCGTTGCCGACCCCTTCAAAAAACTCTTTACACCCTTCTTGAAGAAAACCATGCTGTACTCCTTTGGGAAAACCTCGCGGGGAGTTCATACCACAATTTGATCGTCCGCGGGAGAAAACTCCTTTGGAACCGCGAAATAGCTAAGAACACACGATTAAGTCGCCATTGACAAAAAAAACTAAATCAAAATCGGTTCACCCGTTTAGTGCTACGATGCCACAGACAGACACACACAAACATGGCGGGGAATAAAAATTTTAATCATATACTAAGTACGTACTTGGGAGCAATGAATTCCGATCACAAAATTATCTTTCATCGACTCTAATGATATAATTATTTAAAAAAAACATGTTTATCGCTCCGCAAATGTCTAAGTAATTGGTGATCCTATAATATGAGAACCTCTTTATTAAGTCGGCTAAAAGGTAGAGAAAATAATCTTACCCAAAATAATAAAATAAAATACTCTAGTTACCAAATTATACACCATTCTTGGTAAACCTGTTATTGGCTTAGCTTTGTGAAACTTAAGTTGATCTCTTTGGTCTCAATGTAAGTACTAGCACAGCATTCAATCAACTTAATAGCCGTGATATATGAGCATTTATCGTATTCAAAAGTGTATTTATACACTACGTACTACCGTTGTGACCGAAGTTTTTTTTTTATTCTACAATGAGAGACATTTTATTAGTTAGTAGGCACTAAAAGTAATACATAAGCCTTATAATGTACACACATAAAACAAATTTAATTACAAGTAAAATAAATATCCCAAATCAATGTCAGGCAGGCAGTGTGTCAAGAGGCTTGCGGCATTACCACGCTGAATTACTGTACTTATTCTTTGGGCCTGATATTCGCCACCCCTCTTGTCACGGGACGCCTTTCATAGCTTTTTTGCACTTAAGAATGTGATATTTCTACCAAGCTTAGTATTTTTTTGAAGTTGGAAACATTTTTGTTTCCTATAAACAATATTACAAAGGCATCAGGATACAGAAGACATTATTAATAGTTAAAAAAAAAAAAAAAAAACTGAATATTGTAGAAAAAGAACAATTCCCAAACGTCTCTAATTTAATATATAATCACATTACTCTCTACCTTTTTAAGCCCTGGTGGTGTGATTAATCATTATAATTAGAAAAGTAATTGATTCAGGGTTCGAACCCACATTCATACATCATATTTAGTGCCATTTGTGTGATGTTCACGCTCCGTATAAATCCAACTTTATCCTACGAGCTAATTAAACGTCAAACCCTGATTGCATTGAATATGTGACTTTTCATTTGTACCTTTTTAGTTAGAAATCATTAGTATTCTCTGCTGAAAAGTTATCTCAATCATATAGTTAAGTTTGTTAATATATATGTAAATTCTAATTTGCATTTTCATTAACAATGTTGGAATATAAAACTATATTAATCTTCTTTGTACTTACTATACATAGTTTTGACGAAAATACGTTTTTTTTCTTTTCATCTGCCACGTTGTGTCAGATGTGTGTGTTAAGGTTACTTTCAGAAACAAACAATGGAGAAGACTTTGGTAAGGAATTTAAAGAACAAAATCAGTAGTCTCAGACGACTCAGGCTATATTTTGTAACCAGTACTATACGTAGTATTATCTACCGTGATCCAGTATAGACATTTTGGTTCTTTTCTCGTTCAAGGTTTGTTTGGTGCGTAGTCGACAGATGTCACTAGTAGTCTTCTGAACGCGATGTCTATAAAGGTAACTCCATTGAGTTAACTTTAACCATTGTTAAATATTTAACACTGGTTAAAGTTAACTATTTAACCATTGTTAAATATTAAACCATTGATAAATAATAAAAAATATAGGTATCATTTATTAACTTTAACTAAACACTTTAATATTATTTTTTGGGCAGAACGTTTTAATAATGACAGTTTTGTAGAGCTACGAATGATTTTCATCTGCTACTGGAAGTACAGACTGGGACTACCTGCGGCTTATGGTTTCCTTTGAAGTTTTCCTTACCATACTTTGCCACCTTAATATAATATGTTAGTGTATGTGTTTGAAAAACTAAATATCGAAAGGAGTACAGCATGGGGTTCTTCAAGAAGGGTATGAAAGATTTCTGCAGGGTCGACAACATGCGAGTGATACCCCTGGTGTTGCAAGAGTCAGTAGGCAACGGTAACCGCTTACCATCAGGCGGGCCGTATGCTTGTTTACCGTGTTATATTGTGTGTATAGTGGTATATTCTTTTTTATAAGAACCCTAAATTGTTGTTAACTTTTTACAAAATCCCATTAATATCCACACACGCAGTCGGCAGTCGGGTTTGGCCTGATGACAAAAACACCCAGATTTTCATAATTATTATAATGAAAGTAGAAGTAGAATAAGGTACTCGTAAATAAAGCGAAAATATCAAAGAAACGTATTTATTTAAAAAATCTTAACACTTAACT
Organism: Falcaria lacertinaria; assembly: GCA_951449985.1. NCBI lineage: Eukaryota > Metazoa > Arthropoda > Insecta > Lepidoptera > Drepanidae > Falcaria > Falcaria lacertinaria. The sequence goes on along the minus strand of OX602130.1, from coordinate 5,046,294 downwards.
CTTAAGGCTTCCGAGCAAAATATTGATACTTTACGTTTTGGGCTCATAAAAACGTAGAGTATAATATTATGGTAACATTAAACAAATCTATATTTACAAGATAACCTTATGGTAACTAAGCATTAACTTAAATTAGTGAAGAGAACGTAACGAAAGGAACTTTGTACACCGTAACACTAAGAAGTCTCCATTGACACCAAATCAGCATTCAGACGCTTTGCACTTCAATACTGGATGTGTTTTGATGCTATTTGAAGCAAGTCTTTAGTCAGAAAACCTGGGAACACTGAGAGGTTTTAGTGTTCGCTGTAACAGTGTGTTCTAACTGTGCTAGTGCAGTCAATTCTGTATCCAACTTCCTCATTTTGTTTCTTGAATTCTTCTTATGCTGTTTCTTCTTGCAGCAGCAAATAATCTCCTCGAATTCCTTTCGGAAATTATCGTTCAACCAGCCGTAGAGTAATGGATTTGAAACGGCACTAGACATGCCGATAACGTGACAGATGGCGTACGTGACCGTCAGGGATTGTTCATCCATGAACGGTATTGAACTGAAATCAGCGACTAAGTTGAACACGTTCAACGGGAGCCAACTTATGACGTAGGTCACCGCGATTGCTATCAATATAGCTGGGGTTTTTCTAGTAATCCTCCTTCTACCTATAAGCTTTCGGTGTATTTGCACGTGAGCTATGACCACGACAATTACAGGAAGAACGTACTGGAATATGAGACTGAACAGGGAGTAAATGGCTCTTCCATTATCAATGGGCCAGTCTTCGATGCAGAAACTGAGCGAGTCCATCCCAATGATTCCAAGTTTGTGTGTCTTAAGGTTTCTGAAGATGTACAGGGGTGATGCTAGGGCAAATGCTGTCACCCACACGAAGAACATTGTGATTAGAGCTCCCATCGTCTGGAGGCCGGGCCTAGTCGGATACACGATCAGCTGTGAACAAAAATCATAAATAAGAGATGGTATGGTCTTTTAAGATAATGTACGGGATATTATCGGTTAATTTTTTATAATTTCTTTGATATTGGAACTCCTGGGGACTCTAGGCATCGGCTTTGTGGCTAACCAGTTTTTGATATATTTTAATTTTATTACACTTTTTATAAATATTCATCTATACTAATATTATAAAGAGGAAAGATTTGTATTTTTGTATGTATTGAATAGGCTCCGAAACTACTGGACCGATTTCAAAAAATCTTTCACCGTTAAAAGTTACATCATCACTGAGTAACATAGGCTATATATTATACTAGCTACCCACCCCGGCTTCGCTCGGGTAGACAAAATATTTGATAAATGTCTATAGGCTCCGAATCTACTGGACCGATTTCAAAAATTCTTTCACCGTTAGAAAGCTACACTATCACTGATTAACATAGGCTAGCTGCCCGCCCCGGCTTTGCACGGGTAGACAAAATATTTGACATAAATGTCTACCCGTGTGAAGCCGGGGCGGGCCGCTAGTATAACATAAAATAATAGCAACTATTTTTCTCTTCCTATGACATTTGTCATTTTTGCAACAAGTGAAAGAACAATCTGTAATCTTTTAGGACGTTGTTACTGTTTTATTAATAAGTTAATACAACCAGCGTTAAAGTTAATATAACAATAGAAGTTTATCTAATATGAATCTAAATATAACATGTCTAAATAGTATCCATCTAATCGTAAGACAGTTGCGGACCTCAGACGTTTCCACTGGGAGGTAGGTACCACAACGGAGGTATATTGTAATATAAAATGCAAAGTAATATCCAATAATAAATATTGTATCCAGTCAGGAAACCTTATTGGAAAGGCCTTTTCAATAAGAAAATAAAGAAGCCGAATTACTATAATAAATATACTTCCAAAAGATAATATTAAATTTACTTTTCCTTCTCATAAATGGAAAGAGGAAGTGAATACCGGTTTACTATTTTCTTTTGTACTCGCTTCTGCCCGCGACTACCTCCACGTTTAGCCTAGAATCTCAGAGGAAAATAAAATTCCTGGGATAAAAAGTATCCTATGCGTTAATCCAGGTTATAAATTACATGAGTTCCAAATTTCATCCAAATCCATTGAGTAGTTTTTGCGTGAAAGAGTAACAAACATCCAGTCATACTTTCGCATTTATAATATTAGTAGGATCAAAATGATACAATATTTTTTACTTCAAGGTAAGTAATTTCAGTAGTAGGTAACAACACTTAGTAATTATATTCTGTAAGTATAACGTAAACATGAGTATCAATTTAATCTTAGAATTTTTGATTCGAGATGTCAAACTACACCAACAAGAGGTTTTGACATCTCGATTTCACATAACGCTGGAATTTAACATGCATCAAAAATTATATTGCCATTTCCGACTCTGATATTCTATCGCATATCAGATTTGATGACTTGCCTGATTCATGCGTTTACATCGGACTTACCAAATAAGTTGTCAAGTGCGTATCGGCTTTATATATGTATTGTTTTTTTGACAAGGATACCTTCGCCTGGCTGGAGGCCACCTTGGTCTCGCCTTTGTCCGGTTAAGTAGCAAAAGTTCCCGGATCTCACGCTACGAGAGACAATTCAAAAAAAAAAAAAAACAAGGATACCTTCAATAGTTACCATTCTTCTTTAGGGGATCAGACGGATTATGTGAGATTTATACTCACTAAAACGTTTGTACGTTAATTGATCTTTTTTGTCCCCTAAATTAATGGTACGTGGAGGTGTCATCAAAGTTTTTAAGGATAGATAACGTCACCGTTTGGAGGTCCGATAACCTCTTGTAGAGGGCAAATCGATTTGGTATGGAATCATATCGCAATCAAATCACGGACTTGTTTCCTCAAAAAACAACATGAGACATACATAAGTACATACCTTATTAGGGCCTATTTTTTTTTATTAGAGTTGAGTACTTAGGACAACGTTGAAGTGACACTCTGATATTTTAATACCACAAATGTGGCAAATAATTGTACTGGTAAGCGGTAACCGAAACCTATAGATTACAGCAAACAGACAGACCGAGAGACTATCATAAAAATATAGTGTAAATAAACTTATAAGGAAAAGCCAGTATTATGGAATTAAATATTCCAATTGTAGTTATTGACAAGACCGCTGGTGTAGTGGTTAGCATATCTGACTGTTAAACTAAAGGTCGCGGGTTCGGTTCCCGCCGGGGCAAACATTTATGTGACAAACATGTTTGCCTTGCGTTTGGTATGTATTATAAGTACGTATTTACAAAAAAACGTTTATATATAAGTATTCTCTCAGCTCCTGGTTCCCATAGTACAAGCTTTGCTTAGTTTGGGGCCAGGTGGCGCTGTATGATAAAGTCCAATTGATATTATAATTTTAATTATTATTATTTCTATGGATTTTCCATTAAGTTGATAATCTATACGCATTACCTATAACTACATGTTATATACTTACTGTAAATTATACTCTAAATATATGTATATAGTTATTGATTTCAACGGGCACCATTATCAGTTTATCATTGAAGAGTTTCGCGTAATGAACCTAACACCTAAACACTACAGAATTGATAACGCCACTTAATAATGTCGATAACATCATGTCTGTAAAAACGCAAAAATAAAAGAGTTACCTACTTTAAAGTAACAATTATTGTCAATGATTATATAAAAATCAAAATAAAAAAGATAATATTTAAAAACAATACTTAGTAGTTAAACTTATTTTTTTAGTAACTATAAAACAGATTGTACTATTTACAAAAAAACAGAACCTAACCTACCTACGTATTGATAAAAGATCTCACTCAAACCAGAATCATGTGAGAGCGTTCAAAAATGCTGGCAGCATTGCTACGCTGAATTGCTGAATCTCTGAGCGAGATAAATATGTACAAGCATACTTGACATTAAATAGCAGAAGAGCTATTTAAACAATATAATAAATCGATTCATATACCCGCAGCTATTCTTGACTAGTAATTCAAACTCTTGTCGACACGGCACCTAAATCGTTCCCTACATTTGAAATCAATTTTTCAAAGCCATCATAAACGTTGCTCTCCGAATCTGGTTTTCATCACTGCATAGGGATGTTTACGCTTGCGTATACGCACATGTTCAACGGAATAATTGTGTTTCCGTATTTACGTAAGCTAATTGGTATCATATTGGCCACCGTGGCCTATGGATTTGACGCTTGAAGACTTGATCGGACAATTTTATATTTTTCATCTATATTCATCACCAACAACAGGCAATTCGTTAGTGATATCCTGGTATTGCTAGTGGCTATAGGCTATGGTTACTGCTTACCATCAGGTGGGTCGTATGCTTGTGTGCCACCTTAGTGATATAAAAAAACATGACGCATTTATACGAAATATCAAAGAGATGGCTAACGATACAACTGCTTGGCGTTTGTTCCATTGACAAAAGCCTAGCTCTTAAATAAATGATGATTTAACTTTTTTCATACAAACTGCCTGCTTGTAGTAGGGCAAATAAAGTGAATTGTTTAAATACATGAAAATTGCTTCAATATTCAGTATGAGTTACTTACTAATAGCAAGTCCAAAAAGCGTTGTACATTTGTAAGTCTGTCTTACGCTGAGGGCAATCAACAATCAAGTTCAAACGAAAAAATACTTTTAAGCCGAATTCTATTCTCAGTGTCATTACTTTTGTGGAGTTATGTTGCGTGGTGTATAATTTTGTGTATACACATTCGGGTGTTTACTAGATCCGTGAAGTCTTGAAGTGAAGATGTAAACATACCCTAATTCTTTCAAATAAATATTTGAAACTGAGAGGAAAAGCCGGGAGGCCGTAGACCCGATGAGTTCGAAGTTCAATTTTATTATTCTCATTGAGAAAACTAAATAAATAATACTGTTGAGTATTTTCAAGGAAACTAAATGATTAATACACTAGTTTATAAATGAACACGATATAAATAAAGTTTCTTAATACAATTTCCACGTCATAACAAAGTATGATGAAAATAAAGAGAAGATTAGGGGATTTAGATCTTCCCCACAATTTTATATTGTGTCTTAGTAGCGTGGCCCTGCACATTCTTGCTTGCAAATACTTAATATTCAGAGAATTTCAAGGACTTTTCATTCTATTTGACCGCATTCATTCACGCAGTTTGAAAGTGAATTTTTGAATTTTCAAGGATATTTTAAGCATAAACCCAATAAATACAGGAAATGTACTCAAATTCTAAGGAACGCGATTTAGAATTACCTACTTAGCAATCAGTGAACTAATTCTAAAGAGCGTGAGCAATCAGCTTCCTTGAACACTGAATGCCATTCAGCAATACATTTGCTCCAATCCTTTCAGACAGCCGTATTTATGGTCCCTGATTCACTGAAATTTCTGACTCAACTTCTTAAGGGACGTTTAATTTATTGTTATTTCCAGGAACGATGTTGGTAAGCCGATTTCAAACGTTTTCATGTACGAATTCCGTAAGATCAAAGGTTTCCTGGTTACTAAAGTCTATTTTAAACGGACTATTTTATAGGAAATACGGAGTCTTTAAAAATGATTTTCAATTTACAAGTTTATGAATGTATTACAAATTGGAATGGATATAAATTAAAAAACAAATTCATTTAATTTTAGTTACAGTAATGCTTACAAAAATACTCATCTAAAGGCAGCCATTGAGAATCATGGAGAATAATTAATGAAAATTTTGTCGGTGGCAAATTCTTTAGAATTATCTATTTAATACGATGAACAGTCTAACTCTAATGCAAAGTTGAAATGAAGAAATAATTTTAATTATGCAAAAAATGACAACATTCTTTAAAAAAAACACTCTTCTCTAAAAAGAACACTAAATTTCAAACTACAGTAATACGACGTTGAACCATAAACAACATTATTCCCGCCCATTATTCTAATGAAGAAAACAGTAACGGGGCAACATTTGCCAAACTTGACAAACAAAAGCAAGCATTTATTGCGCAAAGTAGACTTGGTAAGCAAACACAGACAGGATAATAACAATGTTCACTTCACCTGATATCTATCCAAGGCAATTGCAGTAATGGATATAGTGGACACAAATATTGAGATCGCTTGTATAGCTCCGCAAGCTTTGCATAGACTTGGCCAGTCAGGCAGTGGCCAATGTTTGGTCAAAAGTTCCATAAGCGTGAGGGGTGTGCCAACACAGCAGACCAATGCGTCGGAGACTGCCAAGTTCACGATAAACATGTTCCGAGCTGTTCTCATTTGTGGCTTTCGCACTACCTGTAACAAATTTAGAGTTTATAATTAGTCAGACAAGTTGTTTATTGGTACTCGTATCAATAAAAACAACGTTTTTAGAAATAATTTCAAAAAGCCGTGGTGGCCTTGTGGTTGAAGCAACAGGCCTGTCATCTGATGGGCCCAGGTTCGAGTCCCGGCCTGTACCAATGAGTTTTTCTTAGAAGCTTAAGAACAGTAATTAATCACACCATGAGCTTTTAAAAAGAGAGGTTGGGCGATTTGGGATTTCCCGTGGGTTATCCCATTTAAATTGGAGCCGCCCGACTGGGGACTGTACCTCCGCCTTACAGAAGACCGCAGTGAAATAACATTACTTGATGTAGTGTTGTGTTTCTGCGGTAAGTAAGGTTGCCAGTGCTCCACGAGGATACGCTGGGCTATTAGTATTGCTGCTAGCACAGTGAGTCCTCATCAGTAACATTGTTGGCACCCCGTAGTGATACCCCTGGTATTGCTAGCGGCTATAGGCTACGGTGAATGCTTACCATCAGGTGGGCCGTATGCTTGTGTGCCACCTTAGTGGTATAAAAAAAGAAAATATAATTGTGGGCAAAATACATGCAGCACACTATAAATACACTATTTATCAAAATTATTTTATCACTACCAAATATTTAAATAATATTTTTTTATTCTTTTCAGTGTCTAACAAAGTGAAGATAAATAATGGAACTGGCTGCTAAGTAGTGTTGCGAGTTCCATTCCCACCAGGGCCTATAAAGTTTTTTTTTCTATACTACCAAGGTGGCACACAAGCATCCGGCCACCTGATGGTAAGCAGTCTCCGTAGACTTTAGCTGCTAGCAGTATCAGAGATATCACTAACGAGTTGCCAACCCTGTTGTTGATGAGGACTCACTGTCCTAGCAGCATTACTAGCGCAGCGCATCCTCGTTGAGCACTGGCAACCTTACTTACCGCAGAAACACAACACTAAATCAAAGTAGTATTATTTGACTGCGGTCTTTTGTTTGGTGGGGGTACAGTCCCCAGTCGGCCAGCTCCAATTTTAATGGGAAAACCCACGGGAAGTCCCAATTCGCCCTACCTCTCAAAATAAGGTTGGCATAAGATCGAAACAATAACCTCTGGCGCTCTATACCAACTGTACATAAAAAAAGTTTCCAACTACTCAAAAAGTCTGCATTAAGTATGTTTTATAATTATGTATTCATTTGTTTTGTTATACACAGGCTCCACTGCAATTCAATTGACCAGATGGTACATCAAGAGCAGATATAGAATCAATATCACAACGCCCCCTATCGGGTAACCTACCTTGAAAATTGAAAGCATATCAGCAGCGTTATCATTGTTTTGTGCATGCAATACTGTTTTGTTTTGAAACAAAAACCCCGATCCAGATGCATTCCTTTGTTAATTTAATTTTTGCATTTCTTTGTGTGTGTGCTTGTACTGAATAGGCTCCGAAAGTACTGAAGCGATTTAAAAAAAATTCACCGTTAGAAAGCTACATTATCAATGAGTAACATAGGCTATATATTATATTGATAAGTGGGCGAAGTCGCGGGGAAACAGCTAGTCAGATGTAAAGTATGCAAATTAATTATCGCCATTGACTAGGACAATCTAGTTTAAATAATGTTAAATAAATTACTAAGCTAATACGCCCTAAGCCAAGGTCCGAGCCCCATTATGGGGCACCCTTAGCGTTGTTTAGAATGAAATTTTGCCTGGCCAGAGGCTGCAGAGTCTTGTTCTAGCCTCTGCAGAGTTACGTAGCAAAAGTAAAAATACCTTATGCTAAGAGAGAAAACTCGAAGAAAAAAAACTAAGCTAATGTGTTTTATGGAGTCCTACTTAATATGGTGTGATGCGTGTTGAGACAATAAGAATAAGGGTAATAGATCTTCTTCTGTTTGAACAACATAATACATGTGATAGTTTGCATACTTATTTTTTTGTTACACTTCCAAGCCAAAAATACTCCACACAGATATTCTATGAAGTGGAGACAAGTATGAGTTACTTCATCTAACCTGAAAATTGGGATCTCCCTTGGGTTTTTCTATTAATATTGGAGCCGCCCGACTGGGGACTGTACCTCCACCTTACAGAAGACCGCAGTGAAATAACACTACTTTGATGTATTGTTGTGTTTCTGCGGTATGTAAGGTTGCCAGTGCTCCACGAGGATACGCTGGGCTAGTAGTAATACTGCTAGGACAGTGAGTCCTCATCGACAACAGGGTTGGAAACTCCTTAGTGATATCCCTGGTTTTGCTAGTGGCTATAGGCTACGGTGACTGCTTACCATCAGGTAGGCCGTATGCTTGTATGTCACCTTAGTGGTATAAAAAATGGGTTTGCACGGGATTTAAAGAAACATGTTCTACTTCGACGAGGACGAAGACTTGGTTTTTTTTTTATACAACTTGAGTGGCAGACAAACACGGCCCACCTGATGGTAAGCGGTCACCGTAGCCTATGGACGTTTGCAAAACTAGGGGTATTGAAAAATACACTTACAGAAATAACAACGAGCGCATTCCCAACAGCTCCGATGACTACCAGAATGCCATAAAATGTGAGGAGAATGGATCGAGTAGGGTCACCGACTTTTCTGTTTTGGGAGAATTTTTCTAGAAGGACGTTCGGGTCCTCGATGCCTTTGGATCTCTCTATAAGCCATCTTGCTGATTCATTTAGTGTCAGGTTCATACCAAAATCAAGACCCTGAAACAAAAGAGAGAGGTAAGTTGGTATTTACTTATATTTTAACATGTACATACGAGTCCATTACGGGGTAGTCAAAGAGTATAGAGCGCTTTTTCATTCTTAACTTGCAAACCGTTTGCTTCTTCCTCATTCAACCATCTCTATATAGGTACAGTGACACTTTACTTATTATGTAGCTGGCTAGATAGCCTGCAGCAACAAAACGCTAGAAATTAAAAATATTGATATAATGTATAGAATGACATTAGGCCCGTCATCGGAACAATATTGTAAATGTGCTATTCCAAGAGAATACAACCGCTACGCTAGGTGCTATTGTTGAAACTTGTGATTCAGGAGATAGAGTCAAACCACTGGCAACAAATTATAGTAAGGTTGAATATTGAAGATATTGCGGAGAGTGGGCCGTTTTACTGGTGCGTGGACGGACGCCGACGTTGCTCTGACGCGCCGCAGCCTGGTGCACGGCGCTGTAGTCGGGGTTTGTTTTGGTCCGGTCGGGACGCTCTATATAGCTCCTATATATATAGCTCCTAAACGGATGTTTTTTTTTTATTTATGTCATAGGTGACTTAATTGGGGTTCTTTGCTATATTTTGGAGGGTATTGTATAGGTGTTTTTTTTCATTTACGTTAAATGTTACATAGTGTGAGCACTACCTATACAGGTTCCTATAAAACATCGGCCAGTCCCAATACCCTTCAAACTAGAGATAATGGACGACAAAAAAAAAAACAATGTTGTAACCGTACTCTACTTTTACAAGTTAGTTAAAGGGCTATCAACAAAAGAATTCCCCTTGTGTGTTTTGACCTAAAAGTTCAGTGTTTGCGGTCCATTGTGTTAGAACTTTAATATATCTTGTGGACACGGACTTATGACAATAGAAACTTGGCTGGTCAGGCAAGCTGCTTTTAAGTGAGGCTGCTTGAGTGTTATATGCGTGGAAAGGACATCATCCATGTTTCATAGAGATATTGTCCAAATTTGAAAGTGCCGGCCAATACTTTTTTTTTGTACATTCTGTTAGAGCTTGTCCGCCTGAGCATTTTTTACTATGGCACCAAAACTGGACACTAAAGGACATTTCATTTGTTTTGATTTTTGAATTCCTATTTTCAACAAAAATGTATGAATATTCAGTTTTTTTAACTCAAATACAATCAACGACTACGGTCCTACAACTTTGGTGCCATAGTAATAAATGTTCAGGCGGACAAGTTCTAAAAGAATATACAAAAATATTGCGATGGCCGACACTTTCAGATTTGGACCAAAATGGATGATGTCCTATAACAGACTATTGCCTTACTTAAGGCGATACTTATTAAATAAAGACAGTATTCTTTCAATGATCACTACCATTTCTATCTCTTTATTGCTAATGTTTTTTTCACCGTTTCTAAATAATATAATTCGCCTTCGAGCGCCACTAATGAGTTCGCACGTGCATTACGCCGGTCTGAGGTGCAATTTCGCCATGACTAATAATAAAGTTGGGTTAGAAAGTTTGTTCAAATGTTTGTTGGAACCCACGACTATTTGGGTATTGGGGCGTTTCACACGTACCCACGGTTCGCACTTCTTTAAAACGCCCAAATGCACTCTTTTTGGGTCTTTCAGGTGAAGACGGTGTGAATCGACCACGGATATTTTAAAGTGGGTCGATTAGCAGGGCGAGTCGCATTTTATATAACACACTCTAAATAGTTAATTTCAGTTAATTTTATATCAGTTATAAAATAAGAGTAAATAAACTCACTGACATGAAATACATTATTCAAATATCGGTTTGAATATTAATTGGCTTATGTAATACCAACTCTGCTCACTTGTCGGAGTATCAGCCTACATAGACAGCACATTACGCGTATGCACGTAGTACGTGACACAAACACTAAACTAAAGCTAGATAAATTAATGCAGCGAATTTCGTAAACATCGTTAGGAAATTGAAGAGACGTCAAACGCATAAATTCTCATTAACCTGAATGCTTTTCTATTGAACATTTCACTGGTTTATTAAACTCTCAAATTTGTTACCAAATATTGGTTGAAATGACAAGATGTCAGTAACGAGTTCTTGTAAATGAGCGGAAATATGATTTTCCCTTTCCTTTATTATTATTATTATTCTTTGTATAACTAGTTGACCAGACGAGCAAAACGTGCTACTAAAGAATCACCAGCTAGGTTCACTTAGTCGCCTTAGTTCATAAAGACAGGTAGGGCGATTTGGGATTTCCCATTAAAATTGGAGCCGCCCGACTGGGGACTGTAGCTCCACCTTACAGAAGACTGCAGTGAAATAACACTACTTGGTGTAGTGTTGTGTTTCTGCGGTAAGTAAGGTTGCCAGTGCTCCACGAGGATACGCTAGGCTAGTAATGCTGCTAGCACAGTGACTCCTCATCAACAACATGGTCGGCAACTCGTATTTTAGTTTTGTTTGTGATATCCCTGGTATTGCAAGCGGCTATAGGCTACGGTGACTGCTTGCCATCAGGTGGGCCGTATGCTTGTGTGCCACATTAGTGGTATAAAAACAATTTTTTGCTCAGAATATCGCTAAATACTGGAACAGCGATGCATACATACTACTTGACTCACAATATCTAACACTGCTGGTGGAAACGACCTATATCAAAGATAATTATGTGACAACGTGACAGATGGTCCGTCGCCGTCTCTTAGGCACTACATACGTCCTTCAATTTCTTCTACGACGTTGCATGTTTCGTCAAGATGTTTTCCTTCACCGTAAAGGTTATGGTGTGACTGAATTAGTTATAAAAACTCATTGGTACAGATCGGTGGTGAATTTGTGGGCCTAGAATGGCAGGCAACGCTTCAAGGCCACCTACTACAAGGCATCACGTCTGCTACCTAGTCGGTCTTAAGAGACTACCTATCTAAGTCAAATTTAGGATAAACCAATCATAATTATGTCGGAGTTGTTGTATAACACAGTTTAAACCGATTGGATTGGGTTGGAATCCCTAGCGTATACTTATGTGAGAACATTTCTCATGTAACTTTCACTAATTTATACTGCCCCTCGAATGTTTTAGAACAAGGGAAATAGATTACAGGGCTGTTCCCAACAAGACAAGTTGAGGGTTTGGTCCCAATTGATGTTTAATGTAATTTCTTGTTTTTGAATAGTAATTATGATAATCATTATGTTGTTATCACACAGCCATCGGCCCCAAGCTAAGCAGACCGTGAACTATAGGGTACCGGACGTTGGAATACAATTTTTTTTTTTTTAAATTATAATATACTAGCTTCTACTCGCGACAACGTCCGCGTTGAGCTTAGAATTTCAGAGGAACCAAATATTTACTGGGATACAAAATTCCCGGTATAAAAAGTATCCTATGTGTTAATCCAGGTTATAAATTATCTGTGTTCCAAATGTCATCCAAATACGTTGAGTAGTTTTTGCGTGAAAGAGTAACAAACATTCATCCATACTCACAAACTTTTGCATTTTTAATATTAGTAGGATTCAAACTATACCCAGCCTCGCTTTGCTGTGACTCAGTTATAATACGTTGATTAATAAAGTAAAATGTGATGTGCATAGTGGAGATAAACGCTATCCTATCTCGAATCGGGAAAGAGAGTGCGAGCCGAGGTCCGGTTCGTGCTTGGTTCAGCGTATTTCCTTGGCCATTCAGCGCGGAAATGCAGCTGGTATCTTGGGAACGTTTGAGATGTCGCTGATAACTTTTTGTTTTTAAAATTTAATACATTGACGAAACCTGAGGTGAATTCTAATTATGTTTATTGGATGATGCCTGCGCCGTGGATATACATTTGGCGATATTTCGTTTTGTAAAAAACATACAATTTTTATTCCTATCTCATATCGAATTGAACCTACTACACCAGGCGTAGACAAGACAAGCTTACCCACTTGTAGACTACAGGTATCTCTTAATGATTATCACGAATGTAAGCGACAGATAGCAGACGCTTCGTGTAAAGATAAGACAGTAGTGCAATTCTAAGAAAATTTGCGCCCGAATCAGTGATTAAAGACGCCACTGAATTTATAATGCGAGATGTTATAGATATTATCAACTTGATCACGCTTGATCCTGTTATTTGATAAGAAAATATGTAATACTAGCATTTTCTCGCGGCTGTAAATAAGGCAACATGTACCTATATCTAAAATTCTAAATGATAGCTTTTGCGCACTGCTACCTATTTTACAAGATTTAACTTCAAAAATGACGCATTTTCATATAAACTTTCATCCCCTATTTTACCCCTTAGAGGTGGAATTTCCAATAATCCTGAAATGCGTATTAATTTATTTCTAACTGAAAGGCTTAATACCAATTTTCATGCTTTAATCTTCAATAATGACGGATTTGCATACAAAACTTTTATCCCCTATTTTACGCCCTTAGAGGTGGAAGTTCCAAAAAGCCTAAAAAACGTATTAATTTACTTTTAACTGTAAGGCCAAATACCTACTTTCATGCGCTTTACTTAAAAAACGACGGATTTTCATACAAAATTTCAACCCCTATTTTATCCCCTTAGGGGTGGAATTTTCAAAAATCCTGAAATGATTGTTTTTAATTTTTAACTGGAAGGCCAAATGCCAATTTTTATGCGTTTAACTTCAAAAATGACGGATTTCCATACAAAATTTCAACCCCTATTTTACCCCCTCAGGGGTGGAATTTCCAAAAACGCTTTCTTAGCGGATGCCTACGTTATACCATCTACCTGCATGCCAAATTTCAGCCCGATCTGTCCAGTGGTTTGGGCTGTGCGTTGATAGATCACTATGTCAGTCAGTCACCTCTGAGTTATATTACTATTAGATGAATTTTATTCACTGTTTCAAGTTTAAAAAAAAACAAATTCGAGTAAATCGCAAAGAATTTATTTAGTATACGAAAGCAACGCGTCATCTAAAATGTCTTCGCGCATTCACAATGTAAGCACGATGTGATATCGAAGAGCAAATAAATTTGTAATTTGCACTAATCTACACTTCTACATCTTACTAATATTATAAAGAGGAAAGATTTGTATGTTTGTATTTTTGTGGGTTTGTATTGAATAGGCTCCGAAACTACTGGACCGATTTCAAAAATTCTTTCACCCTTAGAAAGCTAAATTATCACTGAGTAACATAGGCTATATTATTATATTGATATGCGCGTGAAGTCGCGGAAAAAACTGCTAGTTATATATATATATAATGAATCCCTATTTCCCTTGGTCACGGCGGCATCTCGCGTGATAGGCTAGACCGATTTCACTATTGTTTTTTTAAATTTCGGGATAAACTATAGGTCCGTTTTTCTAAGGTGTATTTGACATATAAATTCATAACTACGACATAACGTCTGTCGGGACAGCTAGTCCTTAATAAATTCATCTGGAATAAGGCCTTAAGAGTGAATTATGTGTCGAGGATTGAAACTACATTCAGGTCAGGAATAGTTCTTCAACTAGTTAGTTGTATTTCAATTTCAAAGTAAGTTTACTTTGAATAAACCTTCCAAGAGCGATATTTCTCTTGGGACAGATATATTGCGGGAACAAAGTGAACTCAATAAAATAGAATACTTACCTTTAAAGCTCTCAATATATACAAATAACTTGGGTACTAGTTATTTGTATATATTGAAATATATTATATTGAAATTGTAAGAGTAATTTAGCCTTCGATTTGTTATAGCTTTAAGCTTAAAATTGGGACAATGTTTTAACACAAGCATCTGTACATTCACTTTGAAAATTGTGCTATTCATAAAATATAATTATTTATGAAAACATTTCGGAATAAACTACTTCAGTAACTAGCAAGATATTATATAGTAAGTGAGTATTTTGAGAATAACTGGATTCTATTTGCTTTGAGAAGTAATATCCCAAAAAGCGATGCAATATTTTTTTATCTAAAACTAGCTGCGCGCCCCGGCTTCGCACGGGTAGACATTAGTGTCGGAGCATAGATATCTATCAAATATTTTGTCTACCCGTGTTAAGCCGGGGCGGGCAGCTAGTATAATATATAGCCTATGTTACTCAGTGATAATTTAGCTTTTTAACGGCGAAAGAATTTTTGAAATCGGTCCAGTAGTTTCGGAGCCTATTCAATACAAACCCACAAAAATACAAATTTTTCCTCTTTATAATATTAGTGTAGATGTAGATGTATCAGTGTAGATACTATTATATTGTAACATATCCCCCAGTAGCTGTCGATCCATTAAGAACGAAGATTAGAGTTGAATAAATGTATGTAGGCACAAAAGTATACTGATATCCATATATTAAATTTTTTTTATTCCTGATTTATACATATTTAAAACTAAACCTTGATTCGAATACATTTTGTTGCTTTGTAACCCACAAACAAGATGAGAATAGAAAGGAGCTTTAGACCTAATAAATGTGTCAATTGAGTGAAAAATATTGGACTATAAATCGCAGAGGCAGGATTCAACATAGCTTATTTATTGTTACACTGGGCTCAGGTGGACGTGTCGAAGGAATAGTGGCTTCCCGAAAGGGGATTTACTCTGGATTAGGAGTGCGAGGGAAAGAGATATATTGCTTTCAATTTATCATCAATGTCTCTAGCTTTGCGAGATCATTTTTATAACATTCTTAGTGTAGACTGGGTTTTACCCTCGATTTCGTACGCGTGCACATGAAAAGAACGAGCGAGCCTTACAATAGACGCATATGATGATCGCTGTCAAATAACACTACTTCTTTTTTTATCTCACAGGTGGACACAAGCATACGGCCCACCTGATGGTTAGCAGTCACCGTAGTCTATAGCCGCTAGCAATACCAGGGGTATTACTAACGGGTTGTCAACCATGTTGTTGATGAGGACTCACTGTGCTAGCAGCATTACTACTAGCCCAGCGTATCCTCGTGAGGCTCTGGCAACCTTACTTTGATGTAATTTTGTTTTTCTGAGGTGCGTAACAGCTAGTAAAATACTAGTTCGATTCTATATTCGATGAATACTGCAATAATTTTTATTTTTAAAAAACCAATTCCCTTTGAAT
Source organism: Falcaria lacertinaria (assembly GCA_951449985.1). Classification (NCBI taxonomy): domain Eukaryota; kingdom Metazoa; phylum Arthropoda; class Insecta; order Lepidoptera; family Drepanidae; genus Falcaria; species Falcaria lacertinaria. Next base: position 5,030,247 of record OX602130.1, on the reverse strand, counting down.
ATCTATCATAGAAGCAACTGGAAATCATCTGAAAATTATAGTCCAAGAAACTTAGCAGGAACGGGCTATTCACTGTTCATTCGTTACGTTGTCCGTGCTAGCAATCATGACATCGAGGAAATATGCGATCGATAGAGTTGTTATTTATTAATTAGAGTAGTCGTATATAAAAATTTATGGTAGCCGGCCGCTTTGACGTCGATTCATGATAAAAAGCCTACTTTATATGGCCAACAGCTTATCAAGTACATGGTAATTTATCTACGTATTGCAGGGAATAGAAAGTGAAGGGATGTACAGTCGGGATCAATTAATAATATATAACCCATTATTTCTTGAATGATTTATGAAATTTTATTAGCTTTAGTAAGCCTTTACACAAAAAGTGGGGTGTCATAAGTTTAAAGTGTGTGTCTGTCTGTGACATCGTAGCTCGGACGGAACTAATTTTGATAAGCATTGTTATATCATAATTGTCACATGTAAAAAAGACAGAGCACTGAGTTTCTTGCCGGTTCTTCTCAGGTGGCATTTTTTTCCGAATCTGTGGTAATTTAGCCATTCATAAGTGCCTTATTAGGGCCTAAACGGTATAAATTAATTGTTGATTTTGATTTTTTGTTTTTTTTTTTCAGAAGTGTAATTTAAGTTTGTAACATGAAAAACGTATGCGTCGATCTCCAATCTTTTGGAATAGGACAGACATGTTGTTTGTGTTTAATTACGTTTTATAAAAAACGATCTGTTTTTTGGTCGCGTATCAGTATAATATATAGCCTATGTTACTCAGTGATAATGTAGCTTTCTAACGGAGAAAGAATTTTTCAAATCGGTTCTGTCATTTCGGCGCCTATTCAACACAAACATACACCCACACACAAAAATACAAATATATCCTGTTTATAATATTAGTATAGATGACCTGTCGCTCAATTTTTTTTCGTTACAATACAAAACCATTTATTTATTTATTTATTTATTCACACTTAATGCAAGTATAGTTTGCACTGGCGGACTTAATGCCGTAGGCATTTTCTACCAGTCTACCTTTGGGTGATGCTGAGATGAAAACAAGGCGGATAGGAAGTGTGTGCTGATATATTATATTATTTTATGGATGATTATAAATATGGTAACACATGTAATACAATATGATAAAAATGCAATATACATATATAAAAAATAACAATATATATACATACATACATTTAGTTAGTACTTTGTATTCAGTTAAAATAATTTCCTCGAATACACTAAGGACTTCACTAATCTTGATTTACATAATCATATCAACAATAAAGGATCCGTCACTTCAATTGACATCGGCAGCTACTGAAAAAGATACGATAAGGTGAAGTATTATTTTATTATCCACGATAAAGAACAATAAGAGAGGAAGGGCGAATTGGGATCTCCCATGGGTTTTCCCATAAATTTTGGAGCCGCCCGAGTGGGGACTGTTGCACTAGTAACACTACTTTGATGCAGTCTTGTGTTTCTGTGGTAAGTAAGCCATTGCTCCACGAGGATACGCTAGGCTAGTAGTAATGCCGCTAGTACAGTGACTCCTCAACAAGAACAGGGTTGGCAACTCGTTAGTGATACCCTTGGTATAACGGCTATAGGCTATAGACTGCTTACCATCAGGTGGGCCGTATGCTTGTGAGCCAGCTTAGTGGTATGAAAAAAACTTATTGTTTCGATCTTTATAATCTGTTTTTTAAGACAGGTAGGGCGATTTGGGATTTCCCGTGGGTTATCCCATTTAAATTGGAGCCGACTGGGGACTGTACCTCCGCCTTACAGAAGAGCGCAGTGAAATAACACTACTTGATGTAGTGTTGTGTTTCTGCGGTAAGTAAGGTTTCCAGTGCTCCACGAGGATACGCTAGGCTAGTAGTAATGCTGCTAGCACAGTGACTCCTCATCAACAACATGGTTGGCAACTCGTATTTTAGTTTTGTTTGTGATATCCCTGGTATTGCTAGCGGCTATAGGCTACGGTGACTGCTTAACATCAGGTGGGCCATATGCTTGTGTGCCACCTAAGTGGTATAAAAAAAAAAAACTGTGTGTGGTGCGGTTGAATAACAAACAATCCAATCCAAATATTCTAACTCTTGCATTAATCATATTTGTATGTTATTATTTAGTCGGACATTTATTAATTTATTTCTTACTACTACCATTACATGACAAGCCCAATGCGGCAGTGTGGATAGACTCTTACATGACTACTTATAACTACTGTAATTATTAAAAATATATAACAAAATAAGGATATCTACATTGAAATAAGAACAAAAACTAATACACATAAAAAATATAAATAGGTAACAATATACAATAGGACTTATACATTATATACACTGGTTGACCGGCGCAACGGAACGATTTATTGTAGTGAATAGAAGCCCGAATAAGAATTACCTATTTATGACTACGTATTTAAAAACGAAATTCGAGATATGTCAAAATTTACATACTAATGTTTAGTTCCACTTTTCACCGGCGCAGCGCTGTTCATTTTACCATACCAAAATGCGAGACGAATACGTAATCGAATCGTTGTTGCTAGGGCTCAAAGCGTGAAAGTTCTCATCAATTTTGACTTTATTAAAGCTACAGTATGGCGCACGCAGATGCTACGCTTGCAGAGTTATTCTCTTTAAGTAACTAATTAGTTTAGAACGATGAAACGGTATCATGAAAACTCATTAGCGATGAGCTTATTAGAATTGAAATTTCAGAATTTATGTATAATAATAAACATTTGGTTATAGCGGTCTATACAGTATGAAAGACTATTAAAAACAGATACCAACATCGCGAATTTGAGTGGCAGAAAAAGGCATGGAAGGCCAAGCTTTTCTTGACCAAATTTACAAAGTACTCAATAAAAGGTAAAGAGTACATGGAACTGGGGGGCATTTATAAAGATATTTATTTATTTATTAAGCACAACAAACAAAACACAATTTTATAAAAAACAAGTACAAAGTAAAATGAAAAAATCTGATCTGAATTGTGCTCCAAGGTATGAGTGCATAGCATTTCAAGTATTAAAACTAATTTAAATTAAGAAGTATAGATATTAGTGAATGTAGACGAAACAAAAGTGGTGTGTATTGTGAAAGTGAAGAGTGAACTGACGCTCTATATACTGTGCCTACCCCGTGAGGGAATTGGCGTGATGATATGTATATGTGATACACATAATTTTGTATTTTAGCCATCAACCGAAATATATAACTTCCCCTTAGCGAAATATATAATATAAGATATGTTATGAAAAGTTTTACAATACACTAGCGGCCCGCCCCGGCTTCGCACGGGTAGACATTTATATCAAATTTTCCTGAATTTTCTTTGCTTTAAACCTCACGGAGCCCGAGACCTTTCCAACGAATGCAAAACCGTGGAAATCGGTTCGTGCGTTCTGGAGTTATAGCGTCAGGAAGGAAAACCCGACTTATTTTTATATAGTAGATAACAGATACGCAGAGTCCCATACGGGGTCTGCAAAGAGTGTCATACCATCAACATTCCACTCCTAACTTGCATACCTCTGGCTTTTTATTGTAACTTATAATGTATCTTCACACCTTCCCACAAGGGTCCCTCGAAGGGGTCCACCAAAGATAATTTGGTGTCAACGTGACAGATGGTGAGACCGTCGCCGGCGCCGTCTCTGAGTCTTTCCTCACGATGTTTTCCTTAACCGTAAAGCTAATTATAACTTATTTAGTACTTATACAAAACCACTTATACCTACTGCTGTAATTTTTTATTCCCACTTTTATTCTATACAAGAAGTTCGCGTTAGAAATTTTTGGTATCTTGACAATTTTACATTGTCCCAAGCTCTCGATTTTCCGTCAAGTGGAGACAGGGATCTTAGGACCCCAAGTGTATGACTAACGCGTTTTTAAAGGGCCTATTATTATGTCCTGAGTAAACACATAATATAACGTTTTATCGAAAACTGGACAGATGTGAGGGGAGGGATTAAGGAGATTCATGAACGATGTTGCCTTTGTGACATATTCCAGTTTCATCATATGAATAGACCGTGGAAGTAGGTAACATTTTCTCATTTTTAAATTCTATTCGCAAATGTACAAAGTAGGTAGCTAAGATTATATTTTTTTTGAGAAATACGGGGAAGGAATTTTCTTATGAGGAATATATTAGGTCCTTACATATGAAATTGGCGTTTTGTATGGGAGGAACAAAAAGTCGAATATTTTTTAATATAATATATTTAATTAATCAAAGTATGAACCATTATTTTCTATGCACTTTTGCCATCTCATAGGTAGTTCATTGATCCCTTTACTAAAAAAACCAGTCGGACGGGAATCAATAAAATCCTTGAAGGCGATTTGGACTGCCCCATCGGAGTTGAATTTTTTCCCTTGCAAGAAGTTATCCAAATTTCGAAAAAAATGGTAATCTGTTGGAGCAAGGTCCGGGGAGTACGGAGGATGTCTTAGACTTTCCAATTGAAGCTCTTCTAATTTAGTAGCCGTCTGTAGCGCAGTGTGTGGTCTAGCGTTGTCGTGAAGCAGCAGTGGCGTGGAGCGATTGACCAGCCTAGGTTGTTTAGCCGCTAGCTTTTCCATCATGGTTTGCAATTCCTGACAATAGACATCAGCCGTAATAGTCTGGCCAGATTTGAAAAAACTGTAATGAACAATACCGGCACTAGTCCACCAAACGCTTACAAGTAACTTTTTTGGGGTTAATTTTCGCTTGGGGCAGGATTTGGCTGGCTGGCCAGGATCTAACCATTGCGCTGAGCGCTTCCGATTATCGTAAAGAACCCATTTTTCATCACAGGTAATGATTCGGTTTAAAATACCTTCATTATTGTGCCGGTTTAGTAATGTAACGCAGCAGTCGACGCGCGTTTGCCGGTTTGTTTCAGTCAATTCGTGAGGTACCCACCTTTCAAGCTTTTTAATCTTCCCAATTTGCTTCAAGTGAATTAAAACAGTTTTATCACTAACATTGCAGCCTGCAGCTAACTCGGACGTGGTTTGCGATGGATCCGCTTCCACAATAGCCTTCAACTCTTCATTATCAACTTGAGTCTCAGGCCGTCCACGGGGCTTGTTCTGCAGGTCGAAATTTCCAGAACGAAAACGTTGGAACCAAAAACGAACTGTGTTTTCTTTTGCAACACGACCGCCATACACATCATTCACCCTTCGAGTTGTTTCCGCAGCACTAGTGCCACGGCGGAACTCGTACTCGTAAATAATGCGATATTTAAGGTTTTCCATTTTGTAAAATGAGTGACGCAAACAGAAAAAAACAGAAGAAAAAAAACAAATGAATGACGATCATCGAAGCACAAATACATGAGTCTATAGCTGTACAAATTTGAATTTGGAATTCCTTACCAAAGAGGAGAAATTCGTGATTAAAGTGGCCAGTACGAAAAACGCCAATTTCATATGTAAGGACCTAATAGGTTACATATTTAATTAGCACTCTAGGCAACCATTTGCTAACTAGCGTGACTTAGGGATGGCGATCGGAGATCGATTTATCGAATAATTGAGTTTTCGAACGTAAAATAAATCGATCCATTGAATCTATATTTCACCATGTACAATCGTCAATATTTTTTTTTAGATTGTGAATCTTTACAGTAGATTGAGATTCGTATCGATTTAAAAATCGATTGTTGTCGGAAAGAATCGCCATTCCTAGCGTAACCGTCATATCTGTCACATACTAACCTGCGTGCATACCTTCTGCCTCAGAGTAGATAATATACTACGTCTTCTGCGGACCAAAAATATTTACAAAATCACTAGAATTTAACATGAACCTCCTATATATTTTAATTCCCCTTACATATAGCATTTTGCACATTATATATTACAGTCGAAGCCAGAACTAATATCTTTCAATAAATAAAGACAAGTATGGACATCCCTCGGGGCAAGAATCCTTTTCATACCCGACAGGTTTTTTTATTAAAACCCGAGCTAAATTCGCTCGTTTCTGATGTCTTTCAGGTCTAATATCTGGGTCAAATGCATCCGTTGGGAGCTTGGGCAGCCTACTCCAAAGATAAAGGTTAGGGCTTACTGGGTGCCGATAACTGATATACCACAAAAGTCGATAAGCTGGTTTGCTTAAAAAACAGTGTAGTTTAGTTCGTACATAAAATCTGATGACAAGCATTCTCACTTTTACTATTATTCGAAGCATGTGAAATTATCACAGCACCGCAAGCTATGAATACTCGGAAGTTGATACTGATACTAAAACATGTTTTAATTACTTACTCAAAATGTATGGCAATATGTACTTAATATTCACATAAGCCCAGGCGAGCAGATATACATGTTTCCTTGTACATTACCCGGTTATGTACGAAGAATATTTTTTCCTTGTACATTGCCGGTAATGTAACTTGGTAATGTACGAGGAACAAGCGGTTTGCCCGGGCTTATGAAATGGACACATACATGTGCTAAACATTAGTGTTTACCTGGCGGCTTGGTATTTTGTATAGTAGATTATAATGTGAAACTTAAGTATAATACCACTAACAAACACAGATATTTTTTTTTTTTTTTTTTATACCACTAAGGTGGCAAACAAGCATACGGCCCGCCTGATGGTAAGCGGTTACCGCAGCCTATGGACGCTTGCAACACCAGGGGTATCGCTCGCGCGTTGCCGACCCTTCAAAAATCTCTTCACACCCTTCTTGAAGAACCCCATGCTGTACTCCTTTGGGAAAACCACGGCGGGGAGTTCATTCCACAGTTTAATTGTGCGCGGGAGGAAGCTCTTTTGGAACCGCGCAGTTCGGGACCATTTTGGTTCCAACTTGTGGGGATGAATTCCCCGCCGGTGGCGAGAAGTGCGATGGTAAAATGTTGCCGTGGGCATCATGTCAAACAATTCCTCGGAACACTGTCCGTTATACAAGCGGTAGAACACACACAGGGAGGCAAAATCTCTCCTAAGACTTAGTGGTTCTAAGCCGCTTGAGAGCTTGGGATCGTCGACAATTCTTACAGCGCGCCTTTGAACCGAGTCAAAAGGCGCAAGCTGGCATCCAGGTGCCCCCGCCCACAGATGACAGCAGTACTCCATATGGGGTCGGACTTGCGACTTGTAAAGTTGCAGTCTTTGCCCCGATGTGAAGTACTGCTTCGCCCTATTGAGCACACCGAGCTTTTTGGATGCCAGCTTGGCCTTGTCTTCCAAATGACTACGGAACTGAACGTCACTAGAAATGTCGACGCCAAGGATCCCAATGCTCTTCGAGATGTTGACGGACGTGTTCAGGAATTGTGGAGTTACAGCAAATGGAGTTTTCTTAGCGGTGAACGCGCAGACTTGTGTCTTAGTGGGGTTGAAGTGGACTAGGTTAAGTCGACCCCATTCGGAGACACTTCTTAGTGTACTCTCGATTTCGGACACAAGTCGTTCGCGGCTTTCCTCTACCACGGAACGAGGGATGTTTGCACGGCCCGTGTAATAAGCATCCCCGGTACTGTCATCAGCATAGCAATGAATACCGTCAATAGACAGCATATCATTGATATGCATCAGGAACAGTGTCGGGGATAGCACGGAGCCATGCGGGACGCCGGCATTTATGTCCATGCTATCGGAGCAACTACCGTCGATGACAGCTCTTATGCATCTGCTGGACAGAAAGCTGGCGACCCATTTGCATAATCCCTCGGGAAGCCCGTATGATGGTAGCTTCGCGAGAAGACCACGGTGCCAGACCCGATCGAACGCCTTCGCTACATCTAGGCTCACTGCCAAGGCCTCACCTTGACTCTCGATGGCGAGTGACCAACGGTGTGTGAGATACACTAAGAGGTCACCAGTCGAGCGACTGTGGCGGAAGCCATATTGTCGGTCGCTCAACAAGTCGTGAACCTCTAGGTACCTCAAAAGTTGTGTATTGATCACTCGCTCCATCAGTTTGGAGAGAAGGGAGGTAATAGCGATCGGCCTGTAATTCGTCGGGTCTGACCCGTCACCCTTTTTGGGCACTGGGTGCACATGGGCAGTCTTCCACGAAGACGGGACTACACTTTTGGAGTAGGAAAGCGCGAAAAGGCGCGTCAGCACAGGACACAATTCGGGAGCACACTGCTTCAGCACCACTGCCGGTATGTCGTCTGGCCCACTCGACTTATGGATGTCAAGAGAAAGTAGCTCCTGCCGGACCTCCCGTTGGGTTATACGGATCTCCGGCATGGAGCTGTCACACCGCGGGATGGTAGGCGGTATGGCACCCCTGTCATCCAAAGTCGAGTTCGAGGCAAAGAGAGACCCAAGTAGATCAGCCTTCTCTTTAGCACTGTGGGCCAAGTTGCCGTCCGGCTTCCGTAGTGGTGGCAGGGACGACTGGCAGAAGTTTCCTTCGGCAGCTTTAGCGAGAGACCAGAAAGCGCGGCTCCCAGAAGGGAGGCTTGCCAGCCTCTCGCCAATTCTGCCGACGAAATTGAATTTAGCCCTGGCAATCATTCCTTTACTGGACCTCGAGGCAGCATTCAGTTGACGTTTCGCAGCAGAGATGTTAGGATCCCGATTAGCGCGGGCCGTGGTCCAAGCCTCGTACAAAGTCTGCTTTTTTCGTCGAGCTTCTTTGCAGGGCCGATTAAACCACGGCTGTCTCTTCACCCCTGCAGCCACCAGCGGGTTGGGAATGTAACATTCCATACCCGCCAGTATCGCCTCAGCGACGGCGGCCGCACAGGTGTCGGGGTCATCTGTTGCGAAACAGAGCTGCCTCCACGGGTACGATGCGTAGAACTCACGCAATCCATCCCAATCTGCTGACTTGTAGTGCCACACGCGGCGCCACCCGGGTGGCTGAGCCGCCACGGGCTGCGCGCAGGGCGCTAGCGACCGGACGAGGCAGTGGTCTGAGGAGCCGAGTGGCGCCTCCACTGTGACTGTATAGCCGTCCGGTCGCGTAGTCAGCAGAAGGTCCAATAAGGAGCTCGTATGACTCTGATGATGTCTGGTATTCTCGTGGGAGAAAGAACCAGTTGCGAGAAGCCATAGGCCAGGGCAAAGTCATGAGCAGCCCTACCCGCGGAGTCAGTGGACCGAGAACTAAGCCATTCAACGTGGTGAGCGTTGAAGTCTCCAAGAATCACTAACTCCGCGGAGGGGTACTGCGCAAATACTGTAACAGTCGTCGATTGCAGGTGCTCGAACAATCGATTTGTGTCCAAGTCACCGCTGTGGGACCTGTAAAGGCACGCGTAAATTCGGGTGTGGCCACCGTAATCTACGCGCGCCCACAAAATCGACAGGTCCCTGTCTTCAAGGCCGTGGAGACGGCGACAGCAGACATCCTCCCGGACATACATACACACCCCGGCACGGCGCACAAAGCTGTGCTCCAACTTGTACCCGGGGTAGTGCAAATACGATGTGTCGTCGGGGGAGGATATCTGCGTCTCCGTGAGAAAAAGAAGAGTCGGCTGTGCAGTCTCAAGATGTTGGTGGACTGCATTGATGTTAGCGTGGATTCCCCTGATGTTGCAAAAGTCCACAGAAATTGTGGATGGGGAGGCCGCTGGAGAAAACTTCTTTTTTTTCTTTTGTCTGGCCATATTAGGAAGGGGGTGGGAGAGGGTTGAGAGGAGTCTTTGTGTCAGCAGCAGAAGGGACAAAGCGCAATGCAGATCCACCAGAGAGTCGCGATGGTGATGTGGCTTGCTGGCACGGCAGTCGGAAGGGCCCCCGGTCCCCCCCTGCCGCAGCCGGCCGGGTCCACCCCGGTCTCCTCCTCCGGCACGACCGTCTGCGACAGGGATTATGCGCGGGCGGCGGGTCAGCCTCCCAGGGCGGAGATTAAGTAATCCCTGGGTTCGGGACCCCTACAACCCGCGGGCGGCCAGCGGACAACCGTTTCACCGGGTCTCCCTAACCGCCGCGCCAACATGCCACGCCCACGCAACTCTGCAGCGGTAATACATCACTGGTCCCCCTACTGCCGACACAATGCCTCCTCACGGAGCACTGGCGACCTTACTCACCGCTGGGAACACAACACTACCTTGACGGTAGCGTTATTTGGCCGCGGTCTTCTGTAAGGTGGAGGTACGATCCCCAGACGGGCAGCTCCAATTTTGAACGGGTAAACCCGTTGTGCCCTACCTCTCTTAATAAAAGATTTTTGCATCTTGCAATTTTTGCATCTTGCTTAAACAGATTTTTGCGTTGTAGGAAAAAAACTTGTTAAAATCACAAAACTAATTGCCGTGATGCGGGGTTCAAGATGGCGGGCGTAGCAGTCAGGTTAGCCAACATCTAGACCAAATTAGTACATTTTATATTCAAATTCGAATTGATTAGTACATTTTATATTTTGTTTTTATATATTATTTTTATTATTGAATTTGAAAACTAAAAGCTGAAAAAACTAGTGCAATCAATTGTGTGCTGTATAAAATCCATTTTCTTTCACATCATAACCCGTTGTCCTCTCACAATATGCCTTTTTTTTTTTTGGGATATGGTCTCTCGCAGTTAGTTCGAGGGAACTTTTACTGCTTAACCGGACTAAAGTGGCGAGGCCATTTAAGGCCTCCAGCCAGAAGGGGGACTTAATCTAAGCAACAGAACTAAGGGCGTTGCTGGGATCTGGGCTACGGAGCCTAGACTGGCTTTGGGGACGAAGAAGACGGGATGAGTGCGACGGTCCTCGCCGGCGAGGGCAGTACAGGGGTCGGTTTGCGGTTTTTGCGCGTTTAGTGGCTTCCTGGAGTAGGGTGGTGTCATCGTCGGGATCGAGGAGGACATGCCTCGGTCGACGACGTTTCGATATTCGAGATGGTGTATATCGGGCACACAATATGCCAACGGATAATTTCTCCCATTGTATCTCAATCTTTAGCTGTGGCGTAGTCGGCATTCAATGCGGTCTGCGACCGAGGAAAAATGATTGTTGTAAACAGTGAAATGAGCTCCGGGATTGGGTACAGGCCATTTTCACATCAGTTCACTCAATTTTCAAGGCTCATTTTAACTTGGAAACTGAACAATACTTTGCGGTTGTAAATGCTTCATCATGGAATTAGGTTTTTTTTAAAATAAAGTAAATAGTTTTTGGATCTGTAAATATTTTGCAATATTTTTTATATTAGTCTGGTGTATTTTGTGAGCGATTTTAAGTTATTTATTTAGCCCATAACCTATATTCCCGACGTGGTACATCTTGCCAAGCGAGTCATACTATACATTATTGCTTACTAAGAACAGCTGCAATAAGGTTCACGTTAGTGACACCCCTGTTATTGCTAGTGGCTATAGGCTACGGTGACTGCTTATCATAGTTGGGCTGTAGGCTTGCATACCAGTATAATAGACGTAAAATAATTGCGAGAAGAAAAAAATGTGAGATGAAAGCTATTTAGTCATAATCTAACGAAACTAAACGAACCATCAATATATGTTACTTTTTAGTAATCACTACCCGTTCATGCCTAACCTTAATCAACAGGCATAATTATTATGAAAATTACTTCAAACGTTTAACGTTATCTCTCTAGCAACTTGACTAAGCCATTGTAGAGATTACTTTTATGGACTCCATAAAAATAATATCGACTAACAGATTTACGATATTTTTATGTGTTTTGTCCTTTTTATGTGTTTCGTGTATTTCGTGTGCTGCTCCTATGTCTACACATCTGTTTACTAAAACAGATGTTCATACATACAGTAAATAAAAAATCTTTGAGAAGTAAAGTGCGTGTAAAAGAAAAAAAAAATTTTGTTTGGGATCTAGCAAGCAGAGTAGTTCATTTAAAAAAAAGTCCTCGCGTTGTCTATTCGAGCCTCTATGTTAGCTTAGAACATATCTCGCTCCAAGTACCAGCATTGCCAGACAGCGTGGCTGAAGAAGGCTGCCAACCTTCTTGGTGATGATACTGAGAAAGTTTTATCAGTAAATAGTTGTTATATCGACTTGAGTTGCGAACCCATATTAGCATCGGTTAAGTTTTGTTTTACACCACTTAGGTGGCACACAAGCATACGGCCTGATGGTAAGTAGTCACCGTAGGCTATAGCCGCTAGCAATACCAGGGGTATCACTGACGCGTTGACAGCCTTGTTGCTGTTGTCCTCATCAGCACACACTGCTGCAGCTTACTGCAGCGTATCCTCGTGGAGCACTGGCAACCTTACTTACCGCAGAAATACAACACTATATCAAAGTAGTGTTATTTGGCTGCGGCTTTCTGTAAGAGAGAGTGATTTTTATGGCAATACCCACAGGAGATCCCAATTCCCCTATCTCCCTTTCTCTTTTAAGGCGAATGGTGGCCACCACGGCTGAATTTCCCTTCAAATATTATTATTATTTAATTACCCGACTAAGTTTTATCGTGATTTATATTCTTGCAGGAATATGGTTTCAATAACACTATTTACTCATCTAGACCTTCACCGAACACACAACTAATGGAAATATTTCCACGGGATACGTGATTCTACGTTGTAAATGTGGTCATTTACCAAATCCCTCACGGTCGAAATAGCAAGCGGAACTCGAAACAAAACGCCTTTTGAACGTGATAAGGCTGTGGGGCGAGCGAGGTGATCATGCTCAGCCACCGCAAAGGGAAGATCTTCCAGCCAGGCGGGTGTTGAGCCTGGGGAACCGCGGCTCCGACTGTTCTAGTCGGAAACTTGTATATATGTTGAATTGCGTAGAAAACTTCGCTAGCGCGTGGCAGGATTGTGACGTCATTCGTTGAATGTTGTCCTGCTAGTTAGTCGATTTCTAACGTTGGTTTATGTAGCCGTGAGGTCGCTACATCACTCCCCCCCGAGACCGGAGGTCGATCCAGAGCTTGATTACAGTCAGTGCTTGAATGCTTGCAAGTGCCAGTGTGCTTCGAAGTCTGCGGTGAGTCGAGACTGAGCGTTAGATGCCGACTGAGTCCAGTATCTCAATGCAAGCGTACGACGTGGAGATAAGACGGTGAGCAATGCCGAATGGACTCCAGAAGTGGGCTGTGTGAGGCGGACGTATGTAGTCGGTGGAGAGGTGAGTGCCAGGACCAGTAGCGCGGTGAGTCGGCTGAGTTGGACCTGTTGATACTCGATGCTGGCTTGCTGTGTGACTGCTGCTGAAGACTTTGATGGGGGTGGAGAAGGTTGCTGATGTTCACGCCAATACTGACGCAACGGGGTCACCAGTGTGGGGCGAGCGAGGTGATCATGCTCAGCCACCGCAAAGGGAAGATCTTCCAGCCAGGCGGGTGTTGAGCCTGGGGAACCGCGGCTCCGACTGTTCTAGTCGGAAACTTGTATATATGTTGAATTGCGTAGAAAACTTCGCTAGCGCGTGGCAGGATTGTGACGTCATTCGTTGAATGTTGTCCTGCTAGTTAGTCGATTTCTAACGTTGGTTTATGTAGCCGTGAGGTCGCTACAAGGCTACATCGTTGACCGTCCGTACTTGAATACTTCAGTTTGAGCACCACTGACCCAGTTACGGATACTTTATAGACGATTTGTTGGAAATATCAACCTTATTATTGAGAAGCTGGTAAGCGAAGCCATAGGGTCACCGTGTTGCAAGTAATAAAATAGTATTAACATCCCTCTGAGCGCTACAAATTTTCACGTCATATCTATCTTAGAGATATCGAATATATTAATTAACCGTTAAAATTAACGACTAATTGAAAATAATTATCATATTCAATAAATAAAATTAAAGATTTCGAATAAAAATATCATGTCAATATTTATATCAATTTCAACGAAATATTAATTGATATTTTCAACCGGTAAAAATATCGATAAATTATTTATCAATTAACGTTTAAAGAATACATAAAATCAGCCAATATTAACATCTCTCATCTATCGCCTGTCTGGGATATGACACCGCTACACGGAATATAAAAATTATGTCAATCCAATTCTTTTTATAATTTATCATTTCGTATATTAAAACACAAACCTGTGTACCGAACAGAAAGTTTGTTTAGGCTTGTGAACACACGGTATGAATATGGATGTATTTTGTGGATTAACGTTATGGTGTTTGGATGATTAGTTTAAAGTTTCTTTCAATTAATAGGTGTTTCTCGTAGGTCCTTTATTGCAAGAAAATACTTAGTAATGTATGCGAAGCGGGTTGAATGGAATTGTAGCAAGTGAAATTAGTGCAGTGCGACGCGAAGTCCTTCGGTATCATTAGCATCTGCAGCATGAACAGCTGTTGCATGAACGAACGTGACGCTTTACATTAAGCGAATGAATAATGTCGGTACATAGTTGAACAAAATAACGAGCCCTAGAAATAACGAAAATCCTAGAAAACTAAATTTTCGATAGTACGCCAAAAAAGAAAACGTGTTTATCTTTACGTGCCGTAACTGGCCATAATGAATCATAATTATAAACAAAACGTAACGTAATAAATAGCTAGCGTGTTAGAATAAACATTATGTACAATCTGTATTGTATCAGGTCCCAATAACGTGGGTGTTAAATATTTGGAGGGATTGATTGATCCGGCGAGCGGCGGCAGGAATATTTGGACGTAACCGTCATTAATCCTATCTCACTAATTTAATAAATGCGTAAATTTCTTACTTCATCACACCAAAGCGTAAGTTAATAATATAATTATAGATTTTACGTTATAGTTATGTACACTAGTACGCGTATGGCTCTGTCGATAGTTAGCCATCTATAGACACTTGCAACATGGCATCACTTGCACGTGCTAGCAGGTGCTAGCGTCTTACAGCGATTCTCGAGGAACTCTTGAAACTTTACCACAGTATACTGTTCCTAGTTGGACGGCTAAATTTTTTTATTGGAAAGCACATTAATGAAAAACCACTACCTGTGTTCTGAGCCCGAGATGTGATTGATTACAGTACTTTTGTCGTATTAAAAATAAAAACTCATTGTTTACACGACGGGGCTTTTAGTCGGACAACCTCAAATCGCAGACGGTCACAGTGTATGAGCGTTTCCATAAATCATCATATTTAATTAATAAACATGAATATTTTTTTCAAATTTAATTAAATCCTTTCGCACTACAGGGATTCAAAGTGAGGTTCGCCATTACTCTCATCTTAAGGAGCTTCCAACCACTAAGGCAGTAAAATGAACTCCCTAACTCAGTGTAAACCCAAATGTGAATAAGGTTATTCAAGTAGTTTGGAAGTGAAGTGAGTGAAAGTGCTAGAAACGACCGTGCGAATTTCACTCCTAGGGTCTATGGGTAACGGAAACCGCTTACCATCATGTTATTGTAATTGACAAAAGTAAAGCTGTTGTATTCAACATTAAATTTCAAATGTTTGGTTTGCACTACAGGGCAGAGACGTATAATGTTTATCGTTGCATTAAAAAAATTAGATGCATAAAAATATTAAAATTTTAATAAAATTGTATTGCATGTAAAAATGAAATGTACCTCATATACCTATAAATATTTCTACAAGATTGTATGAAAACACAGTACATAAATCAAGCAGACGGCCTACAACCACACCTACGCGTAACCTCAGAGTAGATAAAATATACTAGCGTAACGTTATTATGAATATAACGTAATTAGTTTTTAACTTATTATCGTAGAAAAATAGAAAGCCACTTTGAGTTTTCCCAAGTTCCGTATTTTTCCTATCTCACTCTATTCCTTTCTTTCTCTCTCTTTATACGAAGTAAAATCAAAACATCAAATTTTGTTTATGACTTCTGAACGTTGATTTTATTCGCTTGAATGGTTCACCGTCGGAATAGGTATCCTTCTTACATATATTTCCCTTTCAATAAATCTATTCATTCGGACCATTCGGTTAGGGATCTTGCTATCTATCTGCCATTTCAAAGCTTTGAAAAATAGTTACTACAGTATGACGAATGAATGAGATTAAATCGCTTCAATAAATATGAGTAACATTCGTCCCTCCCCGGGTTTAAGGCTGAAGCTTTATTGAAAAGGTTTATTTGTTCATGCCGCCTGCGTTTTATCTTTCATGTTTTTTCACGTCTAATATGTTTGTCTATATTTGCATTGATTTTCTGTGCGTATTTCAATATACTTCTAAATACTATTATAAGTGATTACTAGCGAAAAGTACTTTTTGTGTTTATCGCGTTCAGACAGACAGACGCGGCATCGGCAGAAGGCAGGCTATGTCTTATTAATTATGCAGTCATTATAAATAAACTTGTTTCTGCCCGCGACTACGCCCGGGATAAAAGTATCCTATGTGTTAATCCAGGTTATAAATTATCTGTGTTCCAAATTTCATCCAACTCCGTTGAGTTGTTTTTGCGTGAAAGAGTAACAAACGTCCATCTCCATCCATACTCACAAAATTTTGCATTTATATTATAAGTAGGATTGTCCTTATTTTTCTTGTCTTCACTTCAATGTCTCTTAATTTATATGTAAGAGAAATTTAAAATAAACTAAACTAAAATTTACAAAACATAAATACCTACACATAGTATAAATGTCCCAAACCACTGTCACAGGGAAGTGCAAGTGTATTGCAATGCTTAGCGTTTGGGCCAGATATTCGCCAGCCCTCTTGTCACGGGAGGCCTTCCATAATTTATTTTAAGTCTCTTCAAAAATTGTATGAGCCTCTGGCCCCCAGTTTCGACCCCAAATGTCACAAAGATATACCCGTCCTTCAGAGATATATATTTACGGCACTCCTGCCGAGCGGCTGTCGCGCCAGCCACCACTGAAGTGTCCGGGAGGTGAGACGGCGCCAGTGTCGACGTTATTGCTTATTTTTTAATTGCCCATATCTCCTGCATAAATTGTAATATGTAGTAATTTAATACACATTGCAAGCTCAGTCCTTTAGAAGATCCTTAAGCTAAATGCTCCAAAACGTGCCGTGTGTTTAGATAATTTCTGAGCAAGATTTGTCTGCATTTAATGGCGGCGACTATCAAATACCACAGTATAACGCTATAAAATTATTACTTTTACGTGATGTAACGGAGTAGGTAATGGTTATGTGAAAAATTGGTCTTACACATTCAAACATCTCAGATGGATTTATTAATAACTTGATATGTAAAGCCGATTTAAATACATGAGAAGAATTTTTCTGGGTTGTAATAAAACATGCTGAGCTTACTACACTTATGCTACACTACATTGTTCAATGCGGACGAAGTCGCGGGCAAAAGCTTGTAATTTAATATAAGTAGTCGTTGCTTGCAATTTGTAGGTATTAGCCGATAACTCCTCTAGAAATTCGACGACCAGTTTTAAAAGTAACTTCTTACGTAGCTTGTTACTGCTAAACTATTTCCTCGCTTTGTTTTTAAATCCATTAAAGTCTTTCATCCATTAAACACGATACGAACTCCACGCTAGTTTAAAATAAGTGTAAGACATTTTCATTGGATTCTTGCCAATGTGAACAATTCAATTAATACTAGTTACAGCAATGACTTGGTAACGTCATTGGTATAAGGTTGCATTTTAAATTCCCCTAAGATTGGCCGGTAAAGCGATTTACTGGTCGTTTCCGACTTCGATCAACATTACTGCGGTCGTTAGAGCATGACTGAGCAAACAGCCTGCCACAAAAAGATAATATAGCTTTAGAGTTTCAGAAACACATTCTCGTAATATGTCTGCAGAATAACAATCAGAGGAAGACCATCAACTAAATAAACTAACTGAGCATAACCTCACGGTAGGTTATATGCTGCAGTCAAAACTCAATGACCAGTCAAAAGTACTTTTGAGTAGAAACCACATGACTTTTTTTCTTCACCATGTCGCTGCCCCTGGAACCCTCGCGTACTCTTGACAGCACTTGCCACGTCGTGCTGCCACCTGCCCCGGGCCCGCTTGAAGGGACAGTCAGAGCCCCCACTCTGGCTGTCCACAGGCCCGTCGGCCCCCTTTTTATCGCCTTTTACTACAGGCAGGGGATACCATAGCCAAATTCTTAGCGACCCTGGCTTATTGGGTCAACGGTCTGGGGCGTCCGTTGCCACCGCCCCGCCAACCACATCCCTACGCTATATTAACACTAAGTACAATGTTGGAAAACGTATTATTTAATAAAATAAATGCTACGGTGTAAATTGTTCCCTAACGGACGCTTCTATTCAAAATTGCTTCATAATGTAAAGGAGTGGAGTTCGTTTACTTTAGCGAAAGCACGTCAGGTCTGCTTTCTCTTATATTAAAATGTTTTCATCATCTTAATTCAAACATTTTACAGCGTAGGTACTCACCTTGTATTTAATAAAGAAGTGCTTAGCAGAAATAAAAAATAATGTCTAGACGAGAGCAAAGCATTTCCACTAAGCTTTCAAAAAACAAATCGTTTTCCCGAGCATGGAAAAGGGTTAGACTAAATGGGATGTCATCACTTGCAATCTCATTTATCACTAGCTTTTTCCGGCGACTTTACAATTGAATATATAATATCCTGAGTGCCCTGTGTTATTCGAAGATAGTGTGGTTTTCCATTTGTGAATTATTTTTTACAATCGGTTACAAACCAATCCATGCTCTATTCACTAGCAATGAAGTCTCAAATTATTAAAGCACAGGCTAACCCTCATTATAAGAGCATCACTTTACCCAACAGATTCTCAATCAACGAGTTATACGACAGTCCCTTCAAGATTGGGACAACATTTACAATCGATTCCAATCTACTAAAGCAATAATAGTAAATTCTTAGGACTACCGAGACTACAGCTTGTTTATTTAGGACATGGTTCAACTTGTCTTGCGCTAATTCTGATTCTTTAAACGTACGCAGTTTGTTTGTAAAACAGTATAATTAAGTATTTAATGTTTGTGTTAAAAAGTTTTGTTTCTTTTCGAATTAATTTAAATTTAGAACAGGTTTATAGGTACCACTAAGGTGGCACACAAGCATACGGCCCACCTGATGGTAAGCAGTCACCGTAGCCTATAGCCGCTAGCAATACCAGGGGTATTACTAACGATTTGCCAAACCTGTTTTTTGTTGATGAGGACTCATTGTGCTAGCAGCATTACTATTAGCGCAGCGTATCCTCGTGGAGCACTGGCAACCTTACTGACCGCAGAAACACAACTCTACATCAAAGTACTGTTATTTGACTGGGGTCTGCTGTAAGGTGGAGGTACAGTCCCCAGTCGGGCAGTTCCAATATTTTTAATGGAAAAACCGACGGGGGACCCCAATTCGCCCTATCTCTCTTTTTAATACCGAAAATAAATAGCCAATGGACAACAAGTATTGTTTTACAAAAGTAACACTGACGTAATAATTGGGTAATACTTCAGAGGTAATACTGACGAAATAAAAGGAAATAATATAAAGGGGATAAGAATGAAAATCCTTTGAGGTTCAAAGCCCTTAGATATCCAATAAGGAGTATTTTATCTGGAATACCCTTTGTTCAGGGTTAGATTTGATTTGCTTGCTACAGATCACAGAAACACATTGCCGTCTGATCTCCATCTACAGTCCGTTCAATGTTTAAAAAACAGTAATTTATGATTTTAATATTTTTTTGTATTTCATTTATTTCTCATTTTAAAATTTAACATGACGATTTTAACAATTCTATACTTATTCGATGGCTATCTAAATTCGTCATCTTCTTTTTGTTTTTAGTAACAATCTTTCAGAATTATTAGCGCCAGCTGTATTGAATGAATTCGAATTCAGTTTTTTTTGCGTTATTGTATGTGACGGCGACGGACTCACCATCTGTCACGTTGGCACTAAATTATCTTCGGTGGAAAGTGGGTGTTACACCTCTGCCTGCGTCTTCGGGTCCCTTGTGGGAAGTTGTTGTTGTATTTCAGATCACCGGAAAATGTTGAAATACTAAACTGTAGTACGCAATTTTATTAGCCCACACGGCCGTACGACCTGGTATCTGCTGCGAACATCGTAAATACATTCACGAAGTAATTCTAAGCAAAGAATATTTTTTCGCAAACGCAATCAATTTTTTTATAGTCCAACGTTTTAAAACGCCTTTTCTTGAAAGACCGAAGGGCTATGGCATAGTTTGTCATTGCGCATATCGATCTAAAAAGATAAGCAATAATACCTCAAAATATTTAATAAACTACCTACTCGCAAATATAATATTTGTTCTACTCCAGAATTACGCGGAATACCAGCAGATTTGCCGCATGGCATTGCTGAATTTCTGAGCGATGTGTTCTAGCACAGCTGTTACGAGAGGTGTCAATCAGTTGACATGAGACCTCCTTAAGAACCTGATGAGCTTCCGGGCCCCAAGGACCTAGAGCTTCAACCGTAAGTGCAAAAAAATCTGTTTAAAGTAAGATTGTTTTAAGAAAAGTAAAAACTCCACTCCAACTGTTATTGAAAATTAAAAAGTATAAAGTTATACACACAACAATGAACCCTTTGACACATCTCTATAAGCTTCTTATTACAACGGTGCCAATTGCATTGATGCTTAAACAACGAAACCACGCGTATGGATGCTACAGCTAATTAGAAGTAGTAATCCCGCTTTGAATTGAGACTTGGGCATACCTCAGACTAATTATTAAAACTCAATTCACAAAACTAGTACACGTATGACAACGGATTTTGAGTGCTTTGACAACCCTATTAAAATTCTGAAGCGGAGCTAAGCTCGCGTTGTGTTACGTTAGGGTTGAACATAAATTGTTAAAGTTTACGTAAATATCGCCTAAGTCTCTGCCATTATGCTTTTGGAGCATGCATCGTGAAATTCAACTATCACAATATACAAGTTTTAATCTACTCATGTTACTATCGATCTCACTAATGGGCGCGTCATTATTATATTAAAATTGTATGACTTTAATTATAACAATCACCAGTATAGTAGTATAGTCTTATAGTAAAATATATCCTGAAAAAGCCAATTTTACCGTGGGCCGGTGTTTTTTCATGGCTTTCAACTTTGGAAAGGTTAAAAACACTAGCAGGTACAAATGAAGGGGCTGCATGATCTCCACCTAAAGGAGTATAAATGAGAGAAGAAGTTTCTCAAAGTATCGCTGTGTTAAAATCACAAAAAAAAATTTGAATGACAACATGGTTAATTTTTTATACCGGGAAATCTTTTTACTTGGTTTTTTCAAATCCAACACAAATTAAGTAAGGGGCGTCCTATTCCGTATTCAGCGGTGGTATTAGTTTTATGTAGTTTCGAAGTTAGCGTGTTTTGCATGTCAAAGTAGGTTCAAACTCGATTATTCGTCCTGTAAGTGAACACACTTATGTGTATTACACTAGCTGTGAGTGATGAGGGAACCTAACAAGGTTCCCTCATCTTCTTCTTCTTCTTCTTCCTAAGTATGGCAATCAATCCCTTCAGGGACTATTTTTGCCAGTGTCGAGTGTCAGAGAATTTTCATGTTGCAATATTTCTCGTGTTTGCCGCATTAAAATGCCTAGTGTCATGCATTCTAACGCCCAATGGAGTTTCTGGAGACAACCCACGGCAGTAGCAGATCGTAACACGCCTTTAGATTAGAGGTAACCTATTGACCAAAATGATAAATCACTTAACCCAAAAGTCATATTATGGCATTATTTCCAATGCTCCTATAAATTAGTCACTAAATGAAACTTTACTGCACATATCGACACCAAAAATATACATTAAAGATCACTATAACACAATTTACGACACACTGGAAAAAATCTCAACCGCTCCGCCTGATTCCCGCCAAAAACTCGGTTCCCTCATCACTCACAGCCCTACACTAGGGTTCCCACTTTCCTCTATTGCGGTTGCCTCACACATATATTGTATTGCATTGTTTTGGTTGCTTCTTATACGTAGGTACGTACTGAGTAAGTGTGTATTGAAGCGCATTTATTGTCTGTTAAACATGTTATAACATACACACCATTATGTTCCACGTAATAAGGGGCAGTAGAATACGGACTACTGACAATATAAATTACTACGCATATCATAGAACTTCACTAAATCAATAAATTAAATAAATAATTTAATCAGTTTAGGTCCTTATAAGGCTCTTATGAAGGTCTGAATTACTAGCGGTTCGGAAAAAACGCCACCTGAGAACTGGCAAGAAACAGAGGTCTGTCTTTTTTTTATGTAACAATCATGATATAACAATGTGTAACAAAATTCTTCCAGACATAAATAGGTATTTACTTAATGAACGGAAATAATATTGAGAGATTATTATTTATGGAGATAAGTCCTATGACAAGGATTGATGACATCGAGAATGGGAAGGAACACAGAGGCGATAGAGGAATATAAGGTTATATTGAATGCGATAAACCACGTGATTAAGATCGGAGAATGATAGTACACACCGTACAGTTGAAACACCCTGTATTTTTTGTATATAGAAGATAAGTACAGCAATTAAAATATATAATATAAAGCCCATGGCTCGCGTGACATCGTTTCGAAGCAAAAACTTTACCCTCGTTTAATTTGACATCATTTGACCTCCTTTGCTGTTTGCTTAGCCGTAGCGAGGGGTTTCAGAATAGTAAAGCAATATTTTCTGAGGCAATTTTATATTTGATTTAATTTAATTATCGGGGAAATAAATTGCATTAATTATTTGCATTTATGAATTGATCTGATCTGGAATTAAATTAATATTTTTCGGTTTATCAAGATTGATATGTGATAAGCTGCAATCAATGCAGCTATGCGATAAAAATGATTTGTTTTTGTAGTTTCTTTCTTATACCACTAAGGTGGCAAACAAGCATACAGCCCGCCTGATGGTAAGCGGTTACCGCAGCTTATGGACGCTTGCAACACCAGGGGTATCACTCGCGCGTTGCCGACCCTAAGAACTTTAAAACGTTTCGGAACACATTTCAGTATTTCAGACTTGCATGCTACAAGCTACGAGATCGCAGTTCACACTTGCATCCTCTAAAAATATAAATGTAAATGCATTTATTTACATTTTCTTACATGATAATGTAATCGTGTTTGTATAACAAAGCGAAGGAAAAGCGAAAAGTTGAAAGACTTTTCCACTTGGCTTTACAAAAGCGATCCAATCCGAACAGTTTAACTTTTTACAAAGTTGTATGGGGATTTAGTACCAAATCCTTCGGTCTGAATCTTGTTCGTTCAATTTCAAAATACAAAATGTTTTCAGACATTTTGCCTCTCACTTTATTAGATTAGTGTGAAAGAGACAAGTTGTTCCAGGCTACGATTTAGTGATATAACATTTTCTGGGAAAGTTATCAAGTAGGTCTGACCAACTTGACAAATTTGTCAAGTAGACGTATTTGTGAAGTAGAAGGAGTAGTAGTTGTTACTAAGTAGGTATGTACTTGTTTTATCTTTGAAGATGGGTATGTAAAGTTTTCTTTCATCTTGTGTCCGTAGTCTCTTTACGATCGAGCGGGTTTATTCTTCAACTCAATAGACATTTGATTTATTTGTGAGAATTGATTTCAGGGTTTGGTACAACGAAACCTTATGATCTCTCTTAGGTGTTTCTCCGAACCTGTTTATCTCGCCGTAAATTTGTCGTTTGCACATAATATGGGACAAACATAGACTGAGTAACTAATAGACGAAATTACCGCGTGCACTAGAAAGTGATGGAGTTAGTTATCAATGTGTGCGTTAAATGCTACTTAAGTAACTTCTACCGCTTAGCTAAACCAAAAATAGTTTTTTTTTACTATCTGCTATTAGCCCAATAGCTTTTGTCAGATTTG
The DNA here is from genome assembly GCA_951449985.1 of Falcaria lacertinaria. Taxonomy (NCBI): domain Eukaryota; kingdom Metazoa; phylum Arthropoda; class Insecta; order Lepidoptera; family Drepanidae; genus Falcaria; species Falcaria lacertinaria. Next base: position 5,006,509 of record OX602130.1, on the reverse strand, counting down.
ATAACTCTCATTCTATGGCGTTTTGAGGTGTCACATCCCGTGATGTGAGTCTCGGTTAATTAGTCTAAGCTTAGTTAATTAAGTTTTGTACTTCTTAGTTTTTAAGTTTATGTAGAGTTGAAAATGAATAAAGAAAAATAATAAGTCTTTATATTGAGGCTATTTGCTTTCTTTTTAATCGGGATACACTCATTTCTGTATCCAAGAGTGTGGTAGCAAGTTGGTTAGTGTGCGTTAGTCTTCTTATGTAGGCCTCAGAGGACCTTTCTATCTCTTCCTTGACATACGGGATTTCCAGATACTCATGAACTTCTTGATTTTTGACGAACCAGAGTGATTTGCACAGGATCCTTAATTATTTAAGTTTTAAGTAACCAAAAATAGGTAACTTACAAAAAGTATTTTACAATACAAACCCGCTACACCTAGCTTCACTAACCACCAGACCAGTGGTGAAGGTGATATTGTAGATTACTTATGTGCCTATTATCAAAGTATAGAGGTACATATTAAGAAAAACAAAACATAAATTGCTTAAGTTACTTGAACAATAATGAATAAAATATTCTCATTTGATATTATGTACAAACTATTCAATATTTATCGCCAAAATAACAACATACACGTAATATTTATACTATAATGAGATTTTGTAGTATTCTACAGATTTATTAATATAACTAGCGGCCCGCCCCGGCTTCGCACGGGTAGATTTTTATCAAATATTTTGTCTACCCGTGAAATGGCGCTCAATACGCTATGCCCACCCGTGAGGGACTTGACGTGATGATGTATACGTTTATCAACATACAATATATTACATATTTAAGTATAATATAAACTTAATAACATTCCACAATTTCAATATGTATCAGCAATATATCCACTATCTAGTTTCAATTTGTACAAGCTCAGTTAGGGACCAGATGTCGCTGTGATAAAAAAATATGTAAGTATTGTATAATATTCCACTCCTTGTCTGATCATAATCATTATCTGTATACAAGATAACTTTAAAACAGAATATGTAGAAACATCTCTAGGTTCTTATCTTATCTGAGCTAAGACCATCAATGACACCGTACGCTACGCATCATATTTAGTATTGCATTCTATATAAACCCGTACAAATACTACAAAATCTCATTAAAGTGAGTAAGTGGGTTTTATCACATTATTTAGGATATAACGTGTAAATAGTATTTTTTTATGCTACAAAAGTGGCACACAAGTATACGGCCCACCTGATGGTAAGCAGTCACCGTAGCCTACAGCCGCTAGCAATACCAGGGGTATCACTAACGGGTTGCCAACCATGTTGTTGATGAGGATTCACTGTGCTAGCAGCATTACTACTAGCCCAGCGCATCCTCGTTGAGCACTGGAATCCTTACATACTGCAGAAACACTTCATCAAGTAGTGTTATTTCACTGCGGTCTTCTGTAAGGTACAGTCCCCAGTCGTGCGGCTCCAATTTAAATGGGATAACCCACGGGAAATTCCAAATCGCCCTACCTCTCGTTAAAAGGCGTTTATTTAATAGGCGATAAATATTGAATAGTTTATATAAAACAATATCAAATGAGAATATTTTCTTGCTTCATAATTCTTTTACGAGTAACTTATGATATATTTTTTTATATATAACTTATATACTTCGATAAAAGGCACATAAATAATATGAAATATCACCTTCACCATAATTGGTCTGGTGGTTAGTGTCTACGGTTGTTGTAGCGGGTTTGATTCCCAGCACATAGTGTAAAAACCATTGTAGAGATGAATCCTTCTTTAAAAGCATATATGGTTCAAATATATTATGTCTATGACAAGTCTAGCAATATTCTATCCGCCTATGTCTTTCTCTTTTACGCGTAATAGATAAAACAATGGTAATCTAAAATGTATTAATATTTCCGTTATCTTTAACGATAATGAGTCGATTGTTGTGACGTAATGATATAATTTAACTGTTTTGATAATGCAGTGCTATTCCTGCCTACTGTTTCATGAGTAATAATAAATTTTAATCTATATTACTGAGACAGCTCAGTAATGTAGCTTAAAATGTATTATTTACTACAGTAATATTCAAACCAAAACACAGTGACCTAATGATACACAGTACAGACCTAATGATACACAGTACTGACCTAATGATTCACAATACTGACCTAATGATACACAGTACTGACGTTATTAAACACAATACTAACTTAATCTATACTAATATTATAAAGAGGAAAGATTTGTATTTTTGTATGTATTGAATAGGTTCCGAAACTACTGGACCGATTTCAAAAATTCTTTCACCGTTAGAAAGCTACAACATTACTGAGTAACATAGGCTGTATATTATACTAGCTTCCCGCCCCGGCTCCGCTCGGGTAGACAAAATATTTGAAAAATGTCTATAGGCTCCGAAACTACTGGACCGATTTCAAAAATTCTTTCACCGTTAGAATGCTACACTATCACTGATTAACATAGGCTAGCTGCCCGCCCCAGCTTTGCACGGGTAGACAAAATATTTGATATAAATGTCTACCCGTGCGAAGCCGGGACGGGCCGCTAGTGATACATACTAACCTAATGATACACAACACTGCTTGTCGGCAGAATTTCCGTCGCCGCGGTACCCACCTAGCCGACCTCTTGCAATAAGAGTCCTACTACCAGAAAAACAATATTCTATTCCTTTGATTAAAAATAATAAAGAAAAAATGATCCCGGTGAATGTATCTAAGACAACTAAATCTTAATGAATATTTTCCAAGTGACAAGTCTAGTAAAATAGACATTACTCCGGAGACGAAACTGTAAGTAAGTACTTAAGTTTATACGTTAATAGAATGCTAAATGATCCAAGTTCTAGGCTTTTGTTTATCTATCTACAGATCTGATTGTTTGTTTGTTTATTTGTATTGAATAGGCTCCGAGACTACTGGACCGATTTGACGCCATTAGCGACATTATCCCTGATGAAAATAGGCTACTTTTTAGAGCGGGAAAATGCTTCATTCTTACAAGAAAACCGGTAATAGTATACTATATTGCTACGCGGGCGAAGTCGCGGGGAAAAAGCTAGTCTGTGATAAACTGGGTACGAGTTTTGTTTGAGGCTGTCCTGCATTCCTATGCTTCACCATACGTTATATTAAAATACCTCTTGTATTCAGAAATATTCCGAGATCAGTGTAGTTGAGTATTATCTAGCGTTACAGTTTTTATCTGGTGCGCTATAAAGAAGTAAGTGTCGTATAAATATTATGTACTTAGATAAAGTAATACATCTAATGTTGAACATGAAAACTGTCAAATGTAATAGTATTTTATCGAAGTTAAGATAGAGACATCGCGCTTCGGCCGGCTTTCTTAGACGACGCTCAGTCATGGATCTTGACGACTAGACTCACAAAACAAGATTTGAGTGGAGTTTCATTCTAGAAATAGACTTCAATCAAGATTAAGCACTTGAAGCATAGTTTATGTCCTCATGTAACGATCAGCTGACTGAGATCTTAGATCCGTATTCAAAAACTTTCATCAAGCGCGCGAGAATAGAGCTCGAGATTTTTGAGAGAAAATCTGTACTTGAAACTCGATTCACGATTGGGCACAGTTCTGGAATACGGGCCTTAGACACGCACGGTATTTTACAAACCCCACTAAAGTGACGAATTATTTCAAGGTTTTAAATATATCAGGGTTAAATTTGTTCGTCTAATGTAAAGTTAATGCTGTAGCCCGAGCAAGAATCGCTTGCGAATACGTATTCGTTTCGCTTTCGACTGTTTTTGTATTTGGAAATGAACAGCGCCGGCAAAAAGTGGAACTAAAGAATTGTATGAAAATATTGATTTTTTGAGGGTTAGGTTTTCGAATACGTAGTCTAAATATGTTCATGCTATCAGTACCGGTAACAAAAATTGCATTACCATACAATCTAGGCCCTGCAGGCTATAAGTGTAATAAGTATTTCATATGGGACTGACTTACAGCTGGTTTGAACAAATGCTATTATTGTGCAATGACAAAGAAACAAAATTTTAAGAATAATTTATACGCATACGAATACTTATTGATATTGATTTAATTGACGTCTTTCACTGTCAGTTTGAACACACTTTAGAGTAACCACAGATACAAACATGTAACGCAGAAAATAAAGAAAGTTGCAGAACGACTTACAGACACCTGGCATGAAAAATATACAGTAATGCATCAGCCAATGTAAACATTTTAAAGCTATTTATTCAGTTTAGATGTTAGTAGTGGAGGAGGAGGAGTTAGTACTCGTAGTAGAGGTTTAGTAGATTTTAGGATATTGGTGCCAATTTTGTTTTCACACACTAGCATAAATAACATATTTTTTGCATATTAATCTTAGCGCTCGAAAAGGATGAAAATAGTATTGGGAGACGAGCACAACGGAGTATGACGTCATCAAATCAAAAAGTATACAAAGGACAGAATAAAATGTCACGAATAATTATGAATTTGAATTTAAAAGCAATTTAATTCCAAATAGTATATGCTGTCGCCGAGTGCTGTGAAATTAAATTAAGTCCTGTCAAAATTTTATTATGCTTTTCAATCTACGGTTTCAATGAATAAAAGCCCGTATTCTGTATGAAAATTCAATCGCGTTTCAATCACCATGTCGTCATATTTGAAGTAGCAGCAATATAAAACATGGCGGTCAGATTTTTTTCCGATGCTGATCTAGAAGTGACGTCATTGTGATTGAAATTTTCATACAAGTCAGATGAAAGAAAATTTGCAACACTGCCTTCATTTCTTTTGTTTGTAACGCGTGAAGACGCATTTATCCTTATTCCCATCACAGTACAGATGTACAGTAAGGATGTTCCCAGTGCGGTAGTTTGACTGCATTAACACCGTAACTCAGAATGATTTTATTTTTTTACTGTGAAAGGCCACTGTCATAATACCTATTTTATTATCGTTCATTTTAAGGTGCAGCGTAAAGTAAAGTAAGTAGTAAGTGGATCAGTTTAAGTAGAAGTATATCTGTGTGAGTGAGTTCATAAGTGAGGTTTCATGAAATATTTGTACCTATTTTTATCCAAAATTAAGTTTCTTATTTGACAAATAATATTTCAAAATCTTTATTTGAAATCTTAATCAGACTATGCTAGACATTAATACTTTCAAATCCTCATAATTTATCACCGGATTAAGTGGTTTTGATTTGAAGTATCTCCCAAGAATCGCAGAAAATACTTTAACAAGATATTCTATATTTTTGTACAAAGATTGGTTTTAGTAGTCATAACTCCTTGTATGTTTCAGTAGTATACTCATTTGTTTTGTATCTAACGTCTCCGCTATTACGAGGCAGTGAATGAATGTCGAATGCTTACATTATTTTACTTTGACAAAACAAGGTTCGACAATTTACCCAACATATTATATACCACACAGTCAAAAGGTTAAAAAAGAAGGAGATCCCCAATATTTAATTGCACTTTATTTTGCACGCATGTTGATTTCTATGAATTTAGAACTTTTTAGAAATTGAATTCGACAGTTTTAGTCCTCCTGTGCTCGGCACGGTCTGCATGGAGCTTTACGGGAATATTTTTATTCCGGGAATACGGAGACTTTATCCCGGGAGCTGTCGACCGTAGCCGAGCGCTATGCGCGAATGAACTTTGATCCTATTTAGAAATTAATTAATCAAGTTGATTAAATTTCGCTGATGGATCTAGTATAAATACGCCGGGGGCTGTGGCTTGTCAGTTCGCAGCTATCTCGCCTGCTACGTTAAAATATTTTTAACAATATTTACAAAAAGTATGTTTATTTTTTTATATTATTTCTGACATGCCTTTCCCCGCAACTTAATGGGCGTGGATTAAGGCATCAAAGCCTGTTATTATATCTTATAGGAACTCTTTGTTTCGTCGGATAAGCATCTTTGACTAAATCTAATAAAGTCTGATCATCTGCATTTAGGTACATGATAAAACAAAATATTTATTCTACTCTGGTGGTCGACAAGCATATGATCCAACTTATGGTTACCACAGCCCATGGACGCTTGCAACTTCTCTGTTACTCGATCTCGTTAACCCCTCAAAGGATTTTGATGTAATTTGGTACACACATCGGCGTAATTTTGTGTTTTAATTTCGGGTAGTTGAAAGAAAATTTATCCATGAAAGGATAAAAGTGGGCTGAAATTGTTTTAAGGAATTCGTGCGTTTTACCCTCCACTAAATTGACAGATGATCTGATAAAGGTTGCTGGCAAGCGTTGGATGCGTGCCGTATTGAATCGGTCATTGTGGAAATCTATGGGGGAGGCCTTTGTTCAGCCTTGGACGTCTATCGCCTGACGATAATGATGATGAGCCCAACCCCTCACCAAAGGGTATTGAGTTAAATAATTATATTCTTTAACCAAGTCAGTATTTACTAAATACCTTAAATCACGTGTTCGGTAGCCATTCCCATCCGTCCGTCGTGCAAATCGTTACGCTACGGTGTAACATGCTTCCAAAACGCATTAGCTGTGCCCAAAAGCCAGTCAGTCTCACCTTTGTTCCATATTACTCGCCATTTTTAACTGGCACTGGCAGAATTTCCTTTTACTCGGCTACAAACATTCATAAAGGGAATAATAAAGCGTGGGTATTCTGAGTACTAATATTATTCACGGTACTTCCTATGGCATTCAATCATATTTTTTAGGTTGTCATATTTTCATGTTATGACATCTGTCATCTGCAGTATAACTATAGTCGTAGGAAAATGCTTCGAGCGAGTTATTATTCTAGGAGAAGTTGCAATTAATTTTAATTTCACCATTAATTCAGTGTCTTTTCTATTTTGGTGGAAAACTAAATAAACTTATCCCTGAACCTATAAAACACATAATCACGCGGTCATCATTATCATCAAGAACAATCATAGGTGCGTTTAATTTTTTTATTTTTATTTATAGAGAGATTTCAATTTCACAAATAAACAATTACAAGAGAGCTAGATTAAAATCAAATTATTTCTTACACAAAATGCTTTTATTATTAAGAGTAGGTAAGTAAACAGATAACAACAAAATCTAAAACTAAGTTATTAAATTCTCATGACTATAACTTTAATTGAAACAAACAAACATCCATACTTTAGCATTTATTATATTATTAATATCGTACTAAGATAACAATCATGGTATGGTCATGTTATGCGGATGAATGAAGATAACGTGGTTAGAAAAGTTTTATGTATGAATGTGGATGGCTACAAGGGTCGAGGAAGACCTAAGAAATTATGGATGGACTGTGTGAAATACGACATGACCAGACAGGAACTGAATATAGAGATGACGGCTGATACAGAGTAATCGAAGAGAAAGCTTTCTGCGCCGAACCCAAATAAAACGGGATAAGGGCAGGAGCATTATGATCAAAAAATTATTTGTTCAGTTTAGGCCCTAATGAAGCACTTATGAAGGTCTAATTTACCACCGATTCGGAAAAAATGCTAATGATGAAAAGAGTACTAAGAAAGAGACATTATAAAGCTGTTTAAGTAGGTCCGTCATATATTTTGATTTATTTTCTGCATCTTTCTTGTCGTGTTTCATTAATATTATCAGCTTTTACCATCCTCTAAACATTCTGCGGTTAGCTGTCTGCTCCAATCCGACAGGGCATGTCACTGGTAATTCACAAGAAAATTACATTGGACCTCTAGCCTACTTTAGGGGAAATTACGTGACCGAGGACCACTCAAACACTCAGTATAGGAATCTATTTGTGATGTAAGTAAATAATTGAGTTTTTTTAACGCATTAGTGTTTTTTTGGTGCAAAAGGAATTAAGTGAAAATCACAAAAGACGGTCACTGATAACAGACATGTTCGTTTGTCCATACCTCCGCCAATATATCTCCGCTCTATATTGATTTTCACATGAACTGTAGTAGATATTTGTCGGGGTTGTATATTTAGCATTAGGTATGATGTCCTTGGATAAAACTGATTAGTATAGACATATAGTATAATATCTACTCTGAGGTATAGATGTTGCCATAGGTAGTATAATTTAATTTGTATTTTCGTCACAAGATGTCGCTACGGGCAACTTAGCGCACGCTATGGATTCGTTGATTGAGATTTGTAAATACTCCACGGCTATTTTGCAATACAGTTCTTGATGAGGACACGGTGTTTCATTTAGACTAGTGACTAGTGACTAGTGATAGTGACTAGTGATAGTGACTAGTGATAGTGACTAGTGATAGTGACTAGTGATAGTGACTAGTGATAGTGACTAGTGATAGTGACTAGTGATAGTGACTAGTGATAGTGACTAGTGATAGTGACTAGTGATAGTGACTAGTGATAGTGGTGGTGATAGTGATAGTAATAGTGATAATTAGTAGTGAGTGACAAGTGAAGTTTAAGTACTTTATCTAGTCCTGCAATATGTTATTAGTTATACAGTAGTAAAGTATACTTTCATAAGTGCCTAATAAGATTAGACCAAGCTAGAATATCTCATTGGTACAGGCCGGGGTTTGAACCTGGGCCCATCAGATGACAGACCGTTGCTTCAACCTACTACCACAGCTATTGTATATGTATATACATAATACATATACATATATGTAGTACGTGTACATAATATATGTAGTACTGATGGTCCATCCAATTATTGACCTCAAGAATCTTGCTAAACAATGTGGGCCGATGATATAGACCGGCCCTCATTGTTAAGCAGTTTAGCTCACTGGCAGTATATCCCTAATATTACACAAACAGGTAAAAGATATAATAGAAAACTCTCGTATGAGATTGGTATAGTCTAGCCCTTTAAACCTACGACCTAAATTGTTTTAATTAAAACGTGTACTTTATATTTTGTATTGCGACTGTTGTGCGGGAATAATTTTAATTAAACACTAACATACAAAATATAGTCTCCATTTCAAAGTATGTAGAGTATACCGGTGGTAGATTCTGACGATTTGAAAGTGATTGCCTGTAAAGTCTAGTCAAATAAAGATCTTTTTGAGTTTGAGTTTATAAAGTGCTATTTCATCCTTAGAAAATGTTCTTGATATAAAATTATTTATATAAAATTTTGATGTATTTTCTAAACATAGAACAACCAAATGCGAATCGTAGACAGGCTTTATCTTTGTATTTGTTAATATAGTTGACGTTGCACTATAATTACACAAAGTTACAAATTCTTTCAATAATGAGAAGTTAGGGACGCTATGTCTAGTCGCGTCTGTCGGATTCCCCATCGGAAATAAACACTTGGGCGATTCAAACCGTGGTCCGAAAGGCCCAATTCAAAAAGCAGTTGGGCGATTCACACCGTGGTCCGGACCGTGCGAGGTATGAAACGCCCTAGTACCCAAAGGAACCCTGCATCTACAATCAAAAGAAAATGAACATTGCTTGATGTTATTAAAAAGGAAGGTCCCATAACATTATATTAGTATGCATAACACAAAAGCAATAAAAATATGATAGTAATATCATCTGCATATGTCAGTAATGACATAATTTGGAAGCCTGAGCGTTTCTTTATGAGCACTTACATTATCTTTTAAGAAGGACCGACCACAGTAGTAATAGCCGATAAATATACATAGGTTTGGGACTATTAGAATGAATGAGTGATGAAAAGATGACAAAAACATATCATGCGATTGTGAGTGGAAGAATAAGCCGTGGAAGGCCAAGGAGTGGGTAACTTTCTGTGGACAAAGTATAATTTGTTTAATAATTGCACGTGTATCTCATTATTTACAAAAAATGGTTATATTAGACTGTACTTTTACTGTAAGGCGGAGATACAGTCCCCAGTCGGACGGCTCCAATATTAATGGGAAAACCCACGGGAGATCCCAATTCAAAATCTTCCAGGTTTCTTGAAAGGGTATGTATATATCCTTCCTCTTAATACACACTACTTTATCGTCAAATTTCTACATGATAGTTTCATTTGCAAGTCTTGAAGTGGCTTCGGGCCAGCTGAGTAACTTTCCCACCATATAATGAAATTAATTAGTGACTAGTCCATATTTTGGAGACGAAATTATTTCGTAAAATCCAAGTTCCTCAACATAAACGGGCACTATGCCTTGTTAGTAATATAATGCTAAGGCTATAAAGGCGTCTCTTGTGACATCAAATTTACGATTTATGACCTTTCTCGTACAGTACAATACATATGTATGTATGTATATTGCCGTCAAAAGCACATACATGATTAATATAAAGATTGAGTTGAATATTAATTATCTGACCGCAGAGTTAATGAGCCATCACAATTAGGAGGGGTTAAGTCTGGAACGATTGAAAAGATACAAGATCAAAGATTAATCATAATTAAAAAGCTTGACATTACACAGTGCCAACTGGTCCCAAACTAAACAAAGCTACATGGGTACCAAATAACCGATAGAATACCCATATACTGTTATGTTGTAAGTACTGTAGTCTGTAACGCCTTGGTTGGCACCTATGTTACTGGTTAGTTATAAAATGTAAGGCGATAACACCTCACGAGAAAAAGGTATAATAGATATAAAGAATAAGAATAATAATAAAAAATACAGTACCTAACACAGACACAACGTAAATACCAATGTTCTTAAAAAAATTGTACCCTTTCAGGTATCGAAATAGTGACATCTGCAGTAGCAATCAGGTCTTACCCAGTAGATCAGGGTGTCATAAATAATATGAATGTAGAAGAAGCAAAACAGGTGTGCACGTCAAAAGTGAAACAGCGCTCTTGACTCTGCGTGCCACGTGAGGGACTAATCGTGATGATGACTACTATATTAGTATATGTAGGTCTGGATCGTTAACTATTATAGTCTTAATCGCCGCTAGATCTTACTTATCAAATAAATTTAGCGTTTATTTTCATAATTCAAGTGCTCAATCATAAATTTGTATCACAACAACCACCCTTGCTTGTTGGTTATGTAACAAACTGGAAATGTTCAGAAATATTGTATGTATTGTCCGGAATATAACACTTTGCAATGATGTTAAGACGTTGAAAAGACGTAAATTGAGTGTTTACGTGATTTGAACGCTAAAAAAATTTGGTAGTACATAAAGGCTAGATTTATTTGCCTTCGCCATTAAGGGAATGGGCAAAGGGTCTCTTAGGAATCGCTGTTTTTTCTAATCGGGCTGTTTTAAATTAAACCTTAATATAAATTGAACGGTAAATTCGATGTGTGTTTAATTTTATTTAGCGAAACATTAAAATTTTCATGGCCTTGTGTTGTTTTAAATCAAAATTGATTCAATGTTGTGTAACAATAATATTTTTGATTTAATATATATTATTATAGTTACTCAAAAAATATTCGATGATACATATTATATTCAGTATCGTCATATAATATTATCTACTCTGAGGTATCGTTAAGAAAAGAATGACGAATCTAAAAGAATTTGATAGACGACACAAAGAAAAGCGTAGCACTTCCTTATATTTTTAATGTCGTCTTTTTCTCTATATTCATTTTCCAGATATTAAAGAAACAGTATGTTTTCCGGGCATATTTTTTCTTTAAATTGTATGTTTTTGATTTCAAAAATGTCTAAATACCGTTAATTTTTACCCAATGTATGTTTAATTGCTGACGCTAAATTTTATATATTTAAAGTATAGCCTCTGATTTATTTACACCACTTCGTAGCTATATAAATTTATAAGAACCAAGAATCAACATACCATACTATTAAAACAGGTATATAAATGTAATGCAAAAATACCTATGAAGTTTCTTATTATAATGAAATTTGTATAAAAAAAACAAACAACTCTTTATCTTAACTTTGACGCAACGACATTATGTTCAGATATTAATTATAAAATTAAAAAAATAAAGTACTTACCATGTCATCATAAAACGGCATCAGGATAGACAATATGCGCTTTATATGATGGTAGCATAACGTCCAATTCACATTGAATTCACTGCACAGAGGCGTAGTAGACCATGAACCATAATTATTTGCAATGGTTATCCCGAGGCCTACGAAAAACACTATTGGGAACCGTTAAAAACACTATTGGGAACCGTTAAAAACACTATTGGGAACCGTTAAAAACACAACACTATACACAAACACAAATTGTTTAATTTGAATAAATTAAACAAAAGCTAAAATATATATTTGAAAATTTTAAAGTTCGAATTCGAGAGTTCGAAAAAGGGTTGATTTAAAATTAAAACTAATTCAGTATAAATAATGCTCGCATATCGAATTCAGAATCCAGAAATGGTGCTAAAGTTTCGTACGTCTGTAGCAATAGCAAGCAGCAACGTGCGCGCTCGGTCGCAGCTGAAACTAAACTGAAGCGAACTGGTGATACGCTATCACATCGTTACAGGCCTGTAAAATTATTATACGATGTTAAGATTTTGCGTTCCGTCGGCAATTTTAAGTTTCCCTGTATTAACAGATCCTTTGAATTCCTTGTTCAGTCAATTTTACTTCGATTTGGTTATTGGATCAGAAGATAAATAATGTTTATTCGATGAGTCAGTTAATCAGATAACAGGAAGAATGAATAAGAATTCTGCTTCAACTTTATCGTTTTGATTTAATTCATTTAATAATAATAAGCCGTCATTATTTATTTATTTATTTACACTTCATGCAAGTATAGTTTGCACAGGCGGACTTAATGCCGTAGGCATTTTCTACCAGTCAACCTTTGGGTGATGCTGAGATGAAAACAAGGCGGACAGGAAGTGTGTGCTGATATATTATATTATGTAATGGATTATTATAAATATGGTAACACATGTAATACAATATGATAAAAATTCTAGAATTAAATAAGTGATATTAAAAATGTACCTTAAATTGAATAAGAATATCGTGATATGTTTTTTATACCACACACATAATGATAAGCAGTCACCGTAGCCTATAGCCACTAGCCATAAGGTATGTATTGGTCCTGGTTATTTATTATAATGCTTAACCTGCAAGGGAATCGAACCCTCGACCTAGGTAAGCCTAACTAAGATACTAGGTTAAAGTGGTTCGTCATTTGTATTTGCTGTCTGTCCATCATTTTATTTGCTCTAATTTTATAATGGTGACAAGTAGACGCTTCAAATGCTCATAGAGTGTGTTTCTAAAGACAAAGTGAATTTACTATTACAAACATATTATTTGCGGCTTGTGCCGTGTCTACGAACGAATCGAACCGCAAAGTTAAATTTGACATTTAAACTGCTTGGTTTTTAGTACGGAACCCTCGGTGTGCGAATCCAACTTCGCACCTGGCCGATGGTTTTCGTCCTCCATGCCTGGAAGTCTTAATTAGTTGCTAAATACATTCCATCTAACACTCAGTACTTAGATACTCAGGTTTAGGTACCTCAGCTCGTCTTCAGCTTAGCTCTGCCTACCACCAAAGAAGCATGCGTGATTATAAGTATGTAAACATCTTAATGATAATTTTAACGGCTCGTGTAATATCTAAATAACATGAACTTTACGTGCAAAATGCTTAAGATATAAGATTATCATACGATAATTTAAATATTCATAAAGCTTATTAAACGGGAGATTATTCAGCGAAGTATGAAGGATTTCAGCTGAAAATCATTAGCTTTGCAAAGGGAAACGGATTATGATATAATGATTAAAAGCTGAGCTGTTTATACACTTACTTAATAGTTTTTTTATACCACTAAGGTGGCATACAAGCATACGGTCCGCCTTATTTTTATTTTTAAATCCTACATATGTATGTATTTTACTCATTATTGACATGATCACACATAAGTCATGTTATAGATTATGTTTTTTTTTATACCACTAAGGTGGCACACAAGCATACGGCCCACATGATGGTAAGCAGTCACCGCAGCCAATAGCCGCTAGCAATACTAGGGGTATCACTAACGGATTGCCATCCATCACATGTTATGTAAATAAATCATTACGTTCGTTTCTCAACTGAGGCGTACAGAGCAATAAACAAATAAATAATTTTATGAATATCATGATTGAACGTTTTCCTGTTTACCACTCCGTTTTCCAATAATATTTATTATATTGCCTATTTATAGTATAACGATAAATATTTATCGTTTCAAATGTAATTAAGTGGGGTCATAGACTTACAAAAATTACCTACAGTTATCGAAAGAGAACTGCCTAACTAACCGACAAAGATGGCTAAATTACGGATATTTTGAATGCTTATTATATTGTTTATTTAATATATAATATGTGTAGGTATGTATACTCCCTTTTATATGTTGGATTTATAATTTTGGTGTCGGTTCTAAATCTAATCCGATTTATCTGCCAGATTTTTTTCAAAGCGACTGCAATTTTCATCCACCATAATATTAAAATCTCTAGTCAATTTAAAATTGACTTGCATAGGTGTCTAGTGGAAAAACGTTTCTATAACATTAAAGATTTTAACATTAAATTTTGTTAAATAATAGGACCTTAAACTTTTACACGCAAGTGTATACCTAGTATTGCCTAGCCTTTAGTCGCTAGCAATACCAGGGATATCACTAAAGAGTTGCCAACCCTGTTGTTGATGAGGGATCACTGTGCTAGCAGCATTACTACTAGCCCAGCTTATCCTCGTGGAGCACTGGCAACCTTACTTACCGCAGGAACACAACACTACATCAAGTCACTACTTGAACACTTTATTTCACTGCTGTCTTCTGTATGGTGGAGGTATAGTCCCCAGTCAGGCTCCAATTTAAATGGGAAAACTTACGGGAAATCCCAAATCGCCCTACCGCTCATTTTAAATGCTCATGGTGTGATTAATCACTGTACTTAATCTTAGAAAAACTCATTGGTACAGGCTGGGATTCAAACCTGGGCCCATCAGATGACAGGCCGTTGCTTCAAACACAAGGCCACCACGGCTTCTATAGAAGGATATGCACATTGCACACCTGCACCTATGTCTCTCCAGCCAGCTGTGGCAGACTGGTAGAAAATGCTTTTGCAGTAAGTCCACGTCCGTATTTTAATTGTGCATTAAGTTTAAAAAAAAACTCTAGGCTATATTTATTCAAGGGAAGCCTTCTGTTGTATAATATGTAAATTTGTAGTGTGTTTGTAGTTTGAATTAATCGAAATCAAACGTTTGTCTTGAAGATATTTTTTATTGAAAGAATAAGTGACAGAACATAATTATATTGACTCAAGAAAATCAAAATTAGAACTACTTTTTCTAATGTGCCAGTACGCGCACACCATCTATTTCATAATTTACATAATAATGAATTAACAATCATTGTTATCCTTTGAACAAAGTACTCACTCAGTTCCCTACACAAGAAATAATTACAATTTCAGAAACTAAATCAATTTTCAGCAAACCAAGATAAATGTTATTGTTCTAAAATGAAACATGTAAGCTTCACAACGTTATTTGATTTATGCGCTTAGTTTAGTATAACTATTAATTCATTTAATATAATTATATAGGGCTTGAATACATAGAGCTAGGGAGGCCAAGTATAACAAGAGGCTAGCTAATGCGTACGACCACAGAGATATTCTGCTGTCTTTCAGTGAATGTTCCAGTTTGAAGGGTACTGGGTAGATATACTGGGCAAATAACACTTAAAAGTAAGGTCTCGAGGTGACGATTCGTATTTATGAAATATAAAATATAGTGTAATTATTTTTATTCCGCGGGTGCCGCTACGTTGGTCGAGCGGCGTGATGCCACGACGTTGACTAGATGCCGTAGCAGCGTCACAACACGATGGTCGAGTGATACGCCACGATGACGCGTAGACCTTTCTAGGCAGTCACTTATTTCTCAGCTTTGGTTACACAATAGAACCCAAAACATAGTTGTTCTGGGTTCTAGTTGTCGAGTCTAGTCTTGTTAGATATGTTTATCAGATTAGCTTTACTATCAAAAATAAATTTCACGCGTACGAAGGCGCGGGCACAGCTAGTACCTCCATAATATAAATCTTTGCGTAGAAATGCCATCTCAAGGAAAACATTTTTGCATTCTTTGGAAATCAATACAAAAATCTGAGGAGTTTTATTCCGTATTCATTCACAATGGACGTAGTAACATTACGGCCCACTCGATGGATCTATGAAAAGAATAATCTACATACCTTAAGCAGAGGTTTCTCGAATACTTTTGATAAATGAGTGTTGTCATTCTTCTAATCAATCAATCATTTTGAAGTCTGGAAAAGACGTTAAAATGTAATGGATTGTAAGGTTGTAAACCTTCATGAATTGATTCTATGTATTCATACATTCTAAGAAACGATAGAATCATAATTCGAAATTTATTGAAATTTGAATTTCAGGGGCATTCATGATCACAGAATATATAGAAGCACTCATTTTACTTTGTCCCGGGAAAATTACATTATATCAATTACTACGCTTTCGAAAACTTCTTCCTGAAAATGACTATACTGTATGGCTAGCATGAATAATTTGCGACAACGTTTTCGTATCGCCTTCGACAATTTTTGTATCGGAAAAAGAACAGCGCTGCGCTGGTGAAAAGTGGAACTAAAAATTAGTATGGCAATTTTGACATTTCGCGAGTTACGTTTTCGAATACGTTGTCGAAAAAGTTCATGCTATCGGCACTGTACTCACGTGGCAAAACGTCGTAAATTCCACAGAGCGTTCGTAAAGGAAGCTTTCCACTGTTTCTGTAAAATATTTACTGGATTCTTGAAACACATATGCCCCCAGAGATTAAGATGGAGCACAGGCTTTATTTCAATCTAGATTGGATTGAGACGACGCGGGACTTTGGGAGGACCTGATTGAGGTGTCAAGAACGAGTGAGTAAATTTCAATCGTCGCCATAATAATAATGTCTCGACCAACATCTCAAGTCGCTCTCGCTCGATGGTTGGGTCAAGGGTCGAATACAGAAGGCAGTACCTACTCCTCGACACGGCACTCATTGTCAGGAGGTTCCTCACTCTGCTATCCTAACAGGCCTCGTTATCGGTGGCTCTCTAGTTTAGGTGTATTTTTTTATGTTTCTGTTCTTTTAAGAATATTGTATAATAACATTTTTAAGCTAAGAACCTAAATACACACATATATTTCATCACGCCAAGTCCCTCGCGGGGTACGCAGAGAGTATAGAGCGCCATTTCTCTCTAGTCTTACACACCTCTTTTGCTTCTTTTACATTCATCAATCTTTTCATACATGCCCGCCGATTTCGAGTACTCTTTACCTTTCCTTTCCTAGAACCTAAATAAATAATTATAATAATACAAAGTTTTATCGCAAATACAGATAACAGTGTACACAAGTGCCACTCTCTGCACTGTGTGCTGCATGCTATATTATCACTTGGCAACAAAGGACCATTATATTGCTACATAGTCTAAGTAAGTAAGTAAGTCTCGGTTACAAAGCTAGTATCAATGGTTTACCTCTCCTTCCATACTGTTAGCGCTGTTATACAATCTGGAAATTTGCTTATCTGGTATTTAATCTGATTATTTACTCCTGAATCATCATGATACGTGTTCATAAATCAATCATACGTTGAATCAATAATAATTTGTACGAAAAATATGTATGCTATATTTATTTTCTAAATTGTTAGTTTTTGGTATTGTATGATATAATAATATAAAAAATAAAGCGAATTGTTTATTAATTTTAAGGATCTTCAACAAAAGTTATACATTTTTTTTAAATCAATATGTAAGATTGTTTTATAGTACTTTTTTAGCAGCACACCAAAATATTTTTTATTTATTATAATTATAATTACCCACAAGTTAAATAACAATATTTTTGTAATGTGAGCAGAATGTTGCCGTTTTGCCTGTAAAATACAAACTAAAAAAAGAATTACACTTTAGACTTTCAATTAAAATGACACGCCCACTAATCAGACTAATTAAAATATTTCCCAAAGCCCTTAACAACGCAAGGTTTTTTATTGCAATTAAAATATTTTGGATACAAAGCGACGGCTTGATTAATGAAATTTTTCGTATGAAATATTTTTGGGGCAGGGGTACGGTCGACTGACTGACTGACTGATAAAAATCTGGGAAAATTGTTCGTAAGTGTATGTGAATTAAAAATGACGGGGTTTTGGCACCCTTTCAGGGTCCCTATTATGGCTTCGTAAATGTACTTAGTTGACAGCTATATGTATACCAACAACGGCATTAATTGAAAACGAGCGTGCGAAGACATCATCCATGTTTCATAGAGATTTGGTCCAAATATGAAAGTGCCGGCCAACGCTTTTTTTGTATATTATGTTTGAGCTTGTCCGTCTGAGCATTTCCTACTATGGCATCAAAGTTGGACACTACAAGACATTTCAATTGTTTTGGTTATTTTGAATTCTTATTTTCAACAAAATGTATTAAAATTCAGTTTCAAACTCAAATAAAATCAACTCCAATGGTCCTGGTTTGGTGCCACAGTAAAAAATGATCAGACGGGCAAGTTCTAACATAATATAAAAAAATGTGTTGGCCGGCACACAGATTTTGTTCAAAATTGATGATGTCATTTAAATTGTATATAAATTTTAACACCTACACAGGTTAGGTACCTAATGTTTGCTTGCTGGTTCGAATCTCGATTGTAGCTCGTAGACTCTCCTTATATGTTGAGAGAAAAGGCTTGCCGAATAAAAAAATATTACTAAAGATTTTCTCTCACGTGTCTTAAAAACTTTTATCGAATTATTAAAAACCTTAGGAACACAATATAAACATCGTGCCGAGAAATAGGTAGTCTACACTCTACAACACAAAAATACAATATAAAAAATATACGTGCGTAACCATATACCTACTTCCCAAAAATATTCCCGAGCAGCGCAATCTAACGATTATTTCCGTGCATAAACAACATTTAGCTACGTTCAGTTGAATATAGAAAACATTGGGAGTTGGGAAAACAACGAAAATTGCTACAGATGGAAATTCCGGTACGAATATGCTACGAGCAAGAATAATATTGCCTATGCTATGATAAAACAAGCTAGTCTAATATACCAGTTTAGATAACGTGATTTCACTAATTATGTAAATTATTACACCTTAAAAGGACGAACGTTATTGGATCTCCCATGAAACTATTGTAGCCGACTAGGGACCGTACTACATCTTAGAGAAGATCACAGCCGAATTACACTACTCTGATGTAGTGTTGGGTTAAAGCGATGCGTACGGTTTTATAGCTCCTGGACGTAACGCTGTGCTGGCACTTAGGATAAAATTTTGAGAGGTAGGGCAAATTGGGATCTTCCGTGGGTTTTCCCATTAATGTTGGAGCTGCCCGACTGGGAACTGTACCTCCGCCTTACAGAAGACTGCAATGAAATAGCACTACTTTGATGTGTTGTGTTTCTGCGGTAAGTAAGGTTGCCAATGCTTCAGGAAGATAATTTGGGCTTCTTAACTAATAATTATTATGGATTTTCTGCAGCGCCTAACATAGCAAAGCTATGCAATATAGGTACCAGATGAAAGTTACTTCGATTTGTGAATAGATCCCACGACACCTGACGTAGCTACTACGCCTATACTAACCGCTACACCAACTATATATCCCTTTATAGGTGAAGCTGAATGCAGCAAAAGTTACGTAGGAAATCTATTACTATATCTGTATTCTATAGCTATCTATATCTTAGCTATATAAATATAACTCAAGAACGAATGAACCGATTTTGATAATATCTGATTTGTTGGATCCGTCTCCGCCTGGAATTGCAGAATAGGTTTTATTTAAATATCGCTAAAATTAAATATACGAAGTTTATTTATTAATAAGGGTATAATAAATTTTATACCTTCTATAAGTTTATGATGATTTTTTAATAATAAGTTCTAATATATCAGCTCCTCCTTCATTAAATTTATAGGGGGCAATTAGTTTAATTAATAGAATATTAAGTTGATCTTGGGTTTCTATAATTATATTAATAATAATTTCATTTTTTAGAGCTGGATATAGATTATATTTATATTCTAAATATTAGTCTCTAGCAATTTTGTGAGCCCACGTCACGCTCGAATAATTGATGACCCCTGCAAATCAGTGGCAGACATTATAGAGCTGAAGAAATAAAGAAATTAAACGGAAAAAAGTGGGAACATTCCCTTTTGTAAATAATAAAGTACTAATCCCTTTTCAAACTAATCTACGAACTCGACAACCATATTATCTTAGTTTTCCATTAAGGTGTATAATCAATCGCCTGTCAAACTTCATGCAGCCAGCTGCAAACGATCATAAAGTTTGTTAATAATGTTATTAAAACTGAGGTACTGCATTAGAGTTCTCTTCAAACTACACTTACGTAGACTGTAATAATACTTCACAAACATATCGGGCGATAGATAGGGAGCAACATATCCATACATATAAAGCACAAAATATACTAATTTGTTTTATTCCGCTTAAATGAATACGATACGGTTTCTTCAATAAGCCTGCGCCCAGGTGTGAGCTCAGGTGTGATTTCTTCCGACACGTGTTTCAGGACTTCCACATTCATCATCAGGGCGCTACGTTGGTCGAGCAGCGTGATGCCACGACGAGGTCTGAATGCCGGAGCAGCGTCACAACACGATGGTCGCGTTCTTCTGATGTTTGTGTGTTTGCTACCATTTTGTAAACGGCTGAACGGATCGCAAATTTGGCAATGAGATATATTATCACCTAAGGAATGACGTAAGCTATCATTATCTAGAATCACGCGGGCGAAGCCGCAGGCAAAAGCTAGTATCAGTATATATATCAGAAGAATTTTACTGACTAACTGACTGACATATGAAAGCACAGCCTATGGCGCTGTTTTATTAAATACAGTGCAATTTTACATACAGTCCGTTGAAGCTCTTTCAATGCCTTGTTATCGTTTGGTAATCCTTATGGTATTACATTTATTGGATTGCAACCTAGATCTGTGAAAATGGTTCTTGTGTTAATTCTAGTAATTGATTGTAATCTGTTTGTGTATGTATTAATAAATAAATAAATACATAAATCATTCACAAAGTGGTGCCGCCTGATAGTTCGTATCGTGTGCTTGAGATTTTTTTGTGCAAATGCTATCAACGGCTACTATGTAACCTAGTTCAATAAATATAATATAAATTATAATATAGCTACAAAAATACACCACATATACCTAGGTAATGAAGCGATTGAAAAGTTGAGACAAGCAATTCGACTTTACAAGAAGAAAATCATATCGGGCGCAATTTATCAAAAAGTGATTTTGCGTTTTTCTTCCTTAAAGATTTTCGTAGTCCACTTCCAAGTATCTCATTCTAATTATTTTTACAATGATCCCAGGCAAACAGAATTTTATATTCTAACCCTTACCAAATAAAATCGATCTTCGCCTAACGACCACGGTCTCTTACAACGATAGGCTCTTGACCTTTTCAACTTCAGCGTGCTAGCACCAAATGGGGCTCTGTGTTGCTTGAGGAAAATTGTGAAATATTGTATTTAGCAAGGGATTAATTAGTTTAGGCTTTCGGCTATACATGTTAAGCCTTCAGTGATGTTTCGTTATTACGTTCACCTTGTATAATTATATATTTTCCATGCCCTGGGCGAGCAAATTTAATAATATTTTTTTACATGGAGTATTATTGAAAATTACTTATTTTAATCCATAGGCTTGAAAACAGGCCTGTGAATGATAGTTGAGAATAGTAGTAGCAATAATATATTTCGACTACGTATTCCAAAACTCTCAAAATGTAAATTTTTTTATTCAAATTTTTAGAACCACTTGTAGCCGCTGCAGCGCTGTTCATTATCCCATACGAAAACAGCCCA
Organism: Falcaria lacertinaria; assembly: GCA_951449985.1. Lineage (NCBI taxonomy): Eukaryota > Metazoa > Arthropoda > Insecta > Lepidoptera > Drepanidae > Falcaria > Falcaria lacertinaria. The sequence goes on along the minus strand of OX602130.1, from coordinate 4,984,644 downwards.
AAACGATACGAATGCGTTGTCGTAATTTATTCTTGCAGGGCTACTGATCTACCCAAGATCAGTTAAACAGTAACTCGATCTTCCAATTTGACGACCCTTGTTTATAATTTTTAAAACGGTAACTACTGTTACTCAAGCTTAAATATAATTATTAATCATCGTCCTTTAGAAAGAGACTCTTTGCTTTGTAGAGCGCTGTCTCTCGTGGCATTCGTGGCTGGCAAGTCAATGACAAATTCCTTGTACATTACCCGGTTATGTACGAAGAATATTTTTTCCGCGTATATTGCTGGTAATGTAACTTGGTAATGTACGAGGAACAAGCGGACAAAACAACGATCGAATACCAACACGATGTGCATATTATCTATTGTTGAACACTGTAAGGACAGGCATTTTGTATATGCGTTTGGTTTGCTCACACTCTATAGAATACAAAATATATTATAATTTGCTTTGTCCGCTTAATGAGTGTGATACGGCTCAGCCGTGGTTTCTTCCGACACGTGTTTCAGGACTTCCACGTCCCATCATCAGGGTGCCGCCGCGTTGGTCGAGCAGCGTGATGTCACATCGAGGTCTGGATGCTGGAGCAGCGCCGCAGCACGATAGTCGGACGCTGGAGCAGCGTCACAGGATGCTGGACCAGCGTCGCAGGATGCTGGAGCAGCGTCACAGGATGCTGGAGCAGCGCCACAGCATGATGGTGGCGTGAGCAAAGCAAATTGTATTCTATAAATATGAATTTCCGCAAAGTAAAACCTGAATCAATTCAATATTGCTCACACTCTGTTAACTTAGGCCGACTTAAAGTTTGTTGTTATGGAAATATTTTATTTCATACATTATGCCTAATGTGTGTCAGGTAATTTTAATTTACGTTTTGTATGTAAGAGTAAAAATTAATATGGGACCCTTTACGTAACGACATTAATGCGATAAGCAGCAATTATTTACAATTTAAAATTGGTTTTCTGAAATGTTACCTTAATTTCTGTGCACGCTCTTTGTTCAATAGGAAGCTATTTTCCATTTCGAAGGAAGTTATAAACAATGTCGTGGCTTGTCTAATTACTTATTTCCCTCTCTCTTCATTGTTGTCATTATATTTGCTACAACTTAAGTCTAACGTCGAAGTAAGTAAAAATAAGGGTACTTAACGTTAACTAAGTAATACACATAGATACTTAAGTAAGTGTAATTGGAAAGGATGGTTCCTTTGCCAAGCCTACATAGGTCTTTTATCTCATTAAATGCATTTTAAAAGTTCAAATTTAAATACTTTGGTCTTATAAACTTAAAATATCGAAAACTGATAAACAAAACTGGAATATTTTCCACAAACTTTTTGAGGTTGGATATAAATTTTGAGGACTCACTGTGCAGCATTACTACTAGCGTAGCGTATCCTCGTGGAGCACTGGCAACCTTACTTACCGCGGAAACACGATACTACATCAAAGTAGTGTTATGTTTCTGCGGTCTTCTGTAAGGTGGAGGTACAGTCCCCAGTCGGGCGGTTTTTTTTTATAAGAAGACCTTTGGGAGATCCCAATTCACCCTACCTCTAATTAATATCATATACGCTTTCATTTGTTGTTTGTCAAGTGCTTGCCAAGTTCGTAGTATAAGTATAATTTGAATATATAATAATTATTAATAATATAATATATAATAATATAATATAATATATAATAATTAATAATATAATATATTATTAATATAATACAATGTACAATTAAGAAATTATTTTTAATATAACAATTTCGGTAAGTGCCTGGGCAATTACGATATTAGGCAGAATATTTCTTACTCAGAGATATTAGGTATTACATCATCATTATAAACTTAAGAGCTACACTGTTGTCGGTGGAGCAACCGCCAAGTCGTTGTATCGTTCGAAAAAGACAGAGCACTGAGTTTCTTGCTGGTTATTTTTTCGAACCGGTGGTAAAGATGGCATTCATAAGTGCCTACGGCCTACACTGAATAAACTATTGCTGAATTAATTTCAAGTTGAAAATAAGGATTCATGTATACCAAAGTAGCTTTTGCCCGCGGCTTTGCACGCGTGGTAAATAAGGCAACACGTACCTATATCTAAAATTCTAATTGATAGCTTTTGCCCACTGCTACAAATTTTTATGGAGTCAATTTAAAAATTACGAATTTTCATACAAACTTTCATCCCTATTTTATGCCTTATGGTTGGAATTTCTAATAATCATCAAATACATATTTATTTATTGTTAACTGAAATGCCAAAATACAATTTTAATGGGTTTATCTTCATAAATGACGGATTCTCATACAAAAATTTCATCCCCTATTTACCCCCTTAGGGGTGGATTTTCGGAAAATCGTGAAATACGTGTTTATTAATTTTTAACTGAAAAGCGAAATACCAATTTTCATGCGTTTAACTTAAAAAACGACGGATTTTCATACAAACTTTCAACCTCTATTTTACCCCCTTAGGGGTGGAATTTACAAAAATACTTTATTAGTGGATGTCTAATTCATGAAAGGTATGTACTGTCAAAATATCATGTCTGTAACCCCAGCCGTTTAGACTGTGCGTTGATATGTCAGTCAGTCAATCAGTCAGCTTCTTCTTTTATATATACAGATTCAAAATCGTACGTTTACGGCATTAAGATGTAAATTTCGTTTACATAATATGTGTATATTATGTGTTAAGATGCTACGTGCAATTCGCGACAAAATAATAGGTATGTACCTATATTGATAATTCAAACGGAATAACGCGTCCCGTACACAAGTGACACTTCAAAATGGGTCACAGACAATGTCACAGATGTGAGCAGCGCGGATTAACTGGGATGATGCCTGTCACATCGCTGTATCCTCGTATCAAGGGTGGATTTGGATTGTTTTTGGATTATGATGACGTAACATATTAGTAGCTTCCAAATCGCGACGTTTTTGCCCAGGATTCGGCAGAGATTTAGATTTTAGTACTACATTTAAAGGGTCATGGACGATACTATACGGGATGTAGAAAGTGTTCAATCGATTGTTAACGTAATTTTTTTTAGTAAACTTGCATACGAGCATACGGCCCATCTGATGGTAAGCAATACCAGTGGTATCACTAACGCGTTGCCAACCATGCTGTTGATGGGAGCTCACTGTGCTAGCAGAATTACTACTAGCGCAGCGTATCATCGTGGAGCACTGGCAACCTTACCGCAAAACAGCTGTAAACCCTACTTCAAAAAATATAAATTATTAACCCTGCCCTGCATATATATTTTAGAATTATGTAAATTTATAAGAAAATATCCAAATTTGTATACTACTTATGAAGAACTCCCTACAAAATATTCATTAAGACGAAAAAATATGCTCATAACTCCCTCTTCCAGATTAAACTTACATTCAAATAGTACGCTTCCTATGTCAATGAAGATATATAACCGATTGCCAGAAAAAATAAGAAATGAAAACAACTATAATATATACATAAAACTAATCAAAACATTATTAATTGAAAAATGTTACTACACGATAAAAGAATTCTTAAGTGATAAACAAAAATAGTATATTTAGTTGTAAAATAATATAATAAGATAGTTATAGTTTTATTTGCTATGGCAAATTATAATATTATATATAAAATAGTAGACACAAAGTTTAGTTTAATAAGTTTTCTCATTTTGTCTGTGATATTAAACAGCAATATTAAATATAACATATTATTGTAATTAATAAGATAGATGTGAATTCAATTATTATTAATATTAGTTGTAATATAAAATAGATATTAATATAATTTAATAAATGCCCTCTCCCTATCACAATTGCTGTGCCCTATACACAGGGTGTGTACTGTATTAGTATAATTTTAAAATGCTGTACACTATTGCAATAAAAATTTATGATTTAAAAACAACTATGATGGTTTGATGTTCGAACTGACCAAAAACCTGATTATATTGGTGAAGCAGCTCTGTGCCGGTAACAGGAACATTCTCGACAACGTATTCGAAAACGTAACTCGCGAAATGTCAAAATTGTCATACAAATTTTTAGTTTTACTTTTCACTGCCGCAGCGCTCTTCATTTTCCAATACAAAAACAGTCGAAGGCGACATGAAGACGTTGTCGACAATGTTCCTGCTACCGGCACTGTTTAGGAAGAGATAAGGTGTGAGACAAGAGTGCTTATTTTCTTCGTAAATCATGAAAATTTTTAAATACAATGCTACATTGTCAATCATATCGGCTTAGTTCACAATTTCTGCCCTCTTTCATGTAGAGCATCCACAATTTGTCCACGTTCAACCCTCAATGTACATCTAAGTAGTTGCGTCAAGTTGTGTACACAAGGAAATATTTGGGATGGTACTACTAGTTTTGGGTTATTCCACTTATCCTCGTTGTCGGTCTACCAGAACCACGTCATTATATTTCTTCTAACGATGTTTTTAAGATACTTTATTCGACTTTACTATAAGCGGGCAATATTCATACGCATTGGTTTATTTCCCAACTAGCGGCCCGCCCCGGTTCGCACGGGTAGACAGTAGTTTCGGAGCATAGACATTTATCAAATATTTTGTCCCCCGGGGTGGGCAGCTAGTATAATATATATCCTATGTTACTCAACTTTCTAACGGTGAAATAATTTTTGAAATCGGTCCAGTAGTTTCGGAGCCTATTCAATACAAACCCACAGAAAATACAAATCTTTCCTCTTTATAATATTAGTGTTGAAGTTTAGATGTAGACCAATGAAAAAAATAAAAAGTTTCGGAATGTACTCAGTATTATGTTTATAACATTAAAATTTACTCCTGAAATTAATTTAACTCGAACCCTCACATCAAATAGAAAAGATAGATGGAAGCTTGCAAACAACGAAGTGACGCCGGTATTTAAAAATTGTAGTGCATGAGCAAGGCGTAGTTTCATTGTATTCGTCGTAGGTGTGTGCGTGTAATTTTGTATATGTACACTGCAAGACGTCGGTACTTGTCACCGGTGTCACTTCGTTGCTTACAAAGTTACATCTATCTCTATCAGACCCCTGTATTTGCATGCTTTAGCTTTCTCAGCCGCTTCACAAGCCGCACCAGCTCTGTTGTTGGTTCCATGTAGATGGGAAGGGGCCAGCGTGTCTGAACAGGTTGCATCCCATACCAGCACCCGGCCCATCTTCCATGGAATCAAACTCATACCGTCCGGTCTCTTGCCATCGTCTCTTGCAATACCTGTCGGCTCAAGTATCTATCTTTATTATTTGATCTGAGGTAGAACTGTATACTTGGGAAAAATATACCGATTAGATACGTCAGTGTGAATAATTAAGACAAGAAGTCCGTAAATAACAGAATAATGAGATTACTTTGTTAGTTCCTACATTTCGTCATTATTTTACAAGGACTGAGGGACCTAGTGAAGATTACGGTACATTTATTATAGTCAGCAACTTGACTCGAGTCTGCGGTAAGTAAAAACTTTTGACTGTCCTTCATAAATCACGTACAAACGACACTCGAGAGACAAAGAAATATGAAAGGACATTTTTAAAGAACAGTCGATCGTAAATTAACTTTATAAAAATCAAGAAACGATTTTTTTTTACCACTAAAGTGGCATACAAGCTTACGACTCGCCTGTTGGTAAGCGGTTACCGTAGCCTATGGAATTCTATTATAAATGGAATGGAATATGGTACTTATAGTATTCTCAATAATAAAACTAGCGAGTTTTCATCTTCTTACACCGTTTAGAGTCGGCAACGCGTGAGTGATATCCCTGGTTGTTGCAAGCGTCCATAGGCTACGGTGCACTTACCATCAGGTGGTCCGTAAACCTTCACTTTTATCTCGCGCAAAGCAGTCGGTTTAGTTAAATAGTTACCAAATGGATAGTGTCTTGAATAAGTAAACAGTAACCAACACTTTCTTCGCAGCCTTTTCTGATTAATGAAATGGGCAATAAAACGACAAGCTAAGCCGGGTCGGACATTTGTGCCTTTTGTCCCATTAAGATTAATTAATTGTTGGCCAGCAATGAGAGAGTGGCTGTTTGGAGACTGTGGTTTTACTACGTATACTGAGTAAAGGTGTGGTAAATGTGTTGAATATACAAACCCATTTGTATAAAAAACAGCAAATTAGAGTTTCACAAGAAAACATATTTGAATGGTTCGTTTACTTAGTTACTGATTAGATTATAATGGTATTATTCTCGTAGAATGGTCATTATGTGGTAATTAAATCTCGTTGTGTCACCCTGGTGTCACCTTACACGCGTTGCTCATTGGCACTCTTGTCGGGGACCCTCCCAACAAAATGTTCCTATGTCAGTTGTCATAAGATCATAAAGCTATTACTGTCTATACTTTAATCCTTTATAATTAAAGCTGAAAGCTAGTGAAAGAAGCAATCTTCTTCCACTAGCTTAAGGCTACTTTTTCAGCGTAGCAATTGGATATATCACCTATTTATAAGCGACAGTTTTGCTGTCCATTAGTGTAATAAGTGTTAAAATCGTTTCAGTACGGCCAGACATACATGCATAAAAAATGTATCTGCTTATAATATTAGTAAAAAAACTTTTATACAAGATATAAAGAATCCGCTTGTTCCTCGTACATTACCGGCAATGCACAAGGAAAAAGTATTCTTCGTACATAACCGGGTAATGTACAAGAAATATTGAATCAGTCCCTCAACCTATAATTTTTTTAGAAGCGTCATTATATGAGCTGCCCGACTAGATAGCACTTGCTTACAGAAGATCCCATACAAATAAAACTACTCTCATTAATCTAGTACCCAGGCTTGTAAGCGTCCATAAGCGTCAATAGACGCTTGCTTATCACATTAAATTGTATGATGTCTTTTTCTTCTTAGGCTGCCTCTCCAACTTTATTGAAGGATGGCGACCAGCTCCGAACATTTGTCTCTATCTTTTGCGGGGCAAAAAAAATCCACGGCACTCGCAATACCAGTCCACTCTCTGATGATTCTCAGCTAAGAGCGTTAGCTTCTTTTCGAAACTTTTCCCATCATTATAAGATGAAGGAGGTTGAATCGATCATGCCGTAGCGTGGTGTCTATTCTGTTGTTTAAAATTACTAAACTTAACTAATTTGACAGGTCTAAAAGTCTTGCTATCCCTTTCTCATGTGCGGGGTTAAATAAGGATGGCAATAATACTTTAATACCTGTTAAATTAGTTTACTTTAATGATTTTTGTACAACAGAATTGGCACCATAGCCTAAATAACTTAAATTTAAAATTAAAATCATCCCCGACGTATACAGAAACACACGTTAAATTATAACACCCCTCTTTTTGTGCCTGGTGTTAAAATTATACTATTTTTCGGCAGTAAAAAATAAAAATATTTTTCAGCAAGTCTGAGTCACGGGCGAATGAGTACGATAAGGTCCTTACTCAATTCAAAGCTTTATTGATGTTCACGCAAAGACGGGTTTAATTAAAATCTATTTTTACAGTCAAGTAGGTATAGCAAGATTTTTATTTTATCAGTCAGTAACAAGATTTTAATTTTCCGATATTTTTTTTATCTTTCGAACTTTATTAATTTAAAGTTGTAAAATTTGTATTTAGACCAGAGTGCTACACTCGCGTGCAATGAATATGGATCAAAAATGACATTAAAAGTATTTTTTACATAATTATAGACACAGAGTAGATAATATACTGATATAGGTATACTTTGTCGTAATTATGTGTTTTTATTGCCAATTTAAATAAAATAAAACTAGTTAAGTTTTTAGTTGTGCTCGGGATAAGCATATTTCCAGCGCTTGAGCTAACTTAGCTTCGGGCTGGTCATCTCGTCTGATGGAAAGCGGTTACCGAAACTTATGTACACTCGCAACACCAGTCATATACGAGGTATCACTCTTACGAATAAATAATAAATTTTAGAAGTGTACAGAAAATTATATAGCAGAAATAAAACTCATTGCTATTTACATGAATTTTATATCATCCAAAATTAACATCTCTCTCGCTTGAATACATGCCATTCTGAAATCAATAAAATAAGGAATAAAATTAGCGGCAACAAAATGAATACAATTAAAATCTATGGAATTCTCCGGTCAGGCTTTTTGTAAACGGCTTTGATGGAAACATTATTTCTAGAGAAAAGCAAACGAGTTAAAATGCCTATAGATTGTATATAACAATTTTTAAGATCAAAGCACGACTTTTGCTTTGAACTTGTAAGTAGGCGTTTTACACAGAAATGAGAATAATAAAAGAACCCTTAAAAATATCAGTGCCCTAGAAAACTTTGTAAGAAAGAAAGCTAAATTCAAGTTGGGAACCTGTCACTTTTCTTTGAATCTGTTGTATTTATAGATTTCTTTAGTGATACTGTAGACATCCTTGCGTGCGACTAAGGTCGTACTGAGATAAGGGGCTAGTAAAGGTCACACTAAACTAACAATTCCTGAAGCGAGAACGAGTCAACTTATCCTAAAGAATGTAAATAAAGGAACCGAACGATCGAGCGTAATCTTGTTAAAAGTTAACGAAATACTTTCCGTTGAGTTTTCTTCGCCTGCCTACTTGAACTTCTTTTGATCGCAGCAAAAAATTATAGAAATAGGTTTTAGAATTGATTTTCAATTATATTACATAAAAGATGCGTACATGAATGATGAAATTTTAAGGCTTGCAGCCGAACTGAACCGAAAAAATAAGATATATATTTTCAAAAGGAAAGAAAACGACGTGACGCATCGTCAAATCAAAGCCTCTTGTGGCTAGACGGAAAATATATTATCTAGAGACTTAGCATTGTTATCCAAAGTGACAACTTAGCTTTAAGCCTTCTTGCCATGGACTCGAATGACAAGGATTTGGATGAAATTGTGACTTGATCATCGTATGATTTGTAAAGAGCTAAATTGTTTGTATTAAATATTATTTTCTGATATTTAAATGCTCTTTCAACCAATCAAATAACTGCGTACGCTAGGGGCCTAGCGTACGCAGTTATTTGATAGGGTTGAATTTTTAAATGATTATTTACGAAATGCAGCGAAAATTTTAATGGATGGTCTGTTTACGTCCTCGCCCTTAAATTTAAATGAATTCATCGAAGCTGAAAGTGAAATACTCCTAGTAGATATAGAAACGGACTATCAATATCCCCGAACTTAAAATTGATTATATTATGAACGTAGCGGTATACGTGATCTGTCTAGACAATGTTATTTACTTCAACGATTATTTGACAGATGATATGGCACGGTTCGGATTGGATAGTGCCATGAAATTTTATTATAAATCTATTTACTCCTGGAAATTTACATGATCAAAAATTCATATAATAATATGTAGAAGAAAATGTCACTTATAGATGAATTGGACCGAATTCTGTGTTGCTTGTGACATAAACAATAAAAAAACTTTCAAACAATTGAATGAAATTAAAAGAGTACTCTCATGAAGTCTTTCTTCAGAAGCCTTAGCACTATCGCAAACAATCGAATTGCTTCCGATTGCGTATTCTTGTCACGCGTGACTTTTTTGTATGGGAAAATGTACAGCGTTGCAGCGCTGAATCAACTAAAATCAATTAAATGTATGAAAATGTTGATAGATTGAGAGTTACGTCTTCAAAACTTAGTCGAAAGATTTACTTGCCCTAAATACATCTGCGTAACGTCGCATTCAAACGTTCTTTACGTACTTACAAGTACCTAAGCGAAGTGCATTGCGGTCAAGCGGTCAGAAATAAGGAACCTCCTCCATATTAAGTCAGCTAAATCTTGTAAATTTGCGATAGCCAGAGTAGACTAAGCTAGACATAAACTACAAAGGTTGTCTAAATACTCGTACGATGTTAAAATTAAACACTCACTTTTCCAGGAATTGCAGTTCTCATACTCCATGACGCAGTAGTTGGCAAAGTCTTGGAAATCACCGTCGTAGCTGCGAGCACAGATATGTTGGTTCCTGTAAATTATGAAATATTTAAATCAGTCTTGGGAACAATTAATTCACGTCATTAATATTGACCTTAATATCGTAGGCATTAGGAATATTAATTCAAACTGAAAATAGAATATTATTTAAATGTTTTTTTTATTATTTTTTATCAATAATGCCTATATGTTTTGTTTTTTTATTTGAATTAAACATTAATCATACTTTCTAAGAAATTTAGGTTTTTATTACTTACCCAGACTAATTGCACCCGGGTGTAGTTTAGTATTTGAGTGCTCTTCCAAAAAGGCTGTCTTAGTTCCAATTCAGATCAAAACCAGGTTACTTAAAATTTCGGATTTTGTTTTAGAACCCTTTGGCTCGTTTATCATATAAATTTATACGAAAAACTATAATAATAATAAGCGAGAGAACTTAAACTTATTGGTTTTTCGAAAAAAATAACATGTCAAGGCCACCACCAATGGTTTAATTTGGTGGACAATACTCCATTTGCCCTCGTTAAACCCGAAACCTGACTTCTACATTAAACTGAATTACATACATAACTTTTTCTTTATCACGAGCTATAACGGTAGCAATAAAACAGTACTTTCTGCTGCCAGTTTCTGTTTGCGTAAACTTATTATTTTATCGTCCCTCTCTCAGATTAAAATGAGAATTCTTGATTCAGACATTAGAGCCCCGTAAGGCACTTATGAAGAACACGAGTCATTATCCAGAAAATATATTTGAATGTTTATATGTATATTTTGTTTAATCAACAAGCCAAGTCTCTTTCGGGGTAGACAGAGAAAAGGCACAATTGCTTCTTTTACATTCATCAACCTTTTCATACATGCCAGCTGGTTCCGAGTAATCTTTGAATTTCCATCAGATCCAATGAGTACTTCTTCCACTTACATTCACATTGTATTATTTATAGCTGTCTTTCATCACAGATTCATTTTATATGTCTAAAAATATTATGTCAGTTATCGTATACCGATCTTTCAACACCTTAAAGAAGGAAAGAACTTACTTATAAGCCATAGGACATCTCTCTATGAACGTTTTGCACCCCCTCACGAAGAAATCAGTTGCCCAGAATAGTGAATCCTTTGGGTACCTCACCATAGGTTTCCTATATTTATTTTTCGCTCCGTCGATTGATAAAATAAGAAGCATGGTGAGAGAGACTGAAACATGACACATTAATGGTCTACAGTTGTGAGATCTCAAAAGGTTTTCCACAGGGAGGAAGGAGCTGACTGTGTTCCAGGTGAATTTAATAACACTGTATTTACGCTTCAATAACATATTGTGCCTCCATTGTTGTCAATTTTGTTGTTCAAAATTACTAAATTTAATTAATTTGAGGTCTACAAGTCTTGCTATCCATTTCTCATGTGCGAGGTTAAATAAGGATGGCAATATTTTTTAAGTTTCAAATTAGCTAAGTTTAGTCATTTTGAACAACAGAATTGGCACCATTGTCAACGTGTCGCCACAGCAAACACAAGTTTGCTCTTCACGTTGCATTTGTAGTCTATCATATTATAGGATTCGCGTTGTTTTGCCTCAAAAATTTTGGTAAGAAAATTATCGGAACCCTAAAAAATACCTTATAAATAATCAGCTATCATTCTATCTCTAAGTCTCTGAGATATTAAAAATGTTTGGTCACCATATTTTATTGCCCGCGAGTGTATATTCGAGACTATGTCATACACACAAGGACTGGGGAGTATTAAAGGCAAATATACAGCTTATTTGAGTAGGCACTTTGATGTGTGATTAAAAACCTACATATGCGTGAAATGCTTTTCGTATATATTCGAATAATTAAGCCATGCGAAGTGCCAATATTCTGTTGTTACTTTAAAATAAAACACCTAAAAATCTGAAGTGTTTTGACGGTTGGCAATACATTACCTACCAAACTGTAGCCCATGGTGCTGTAAATTTCACTACAACACGTTAAAATACTAACCGATTTATGTAAACTACTTCTGAAACTACGAAGAGCGATACTAAATTTATACGTTTTTATGGTAAACATTATATTCGAGCAGAGCAACGTACAATATATTGTTATATTTTTATGTTATTATAAAAATAGCCGTGGTGGCCGTGTAGTATAAAACGCTGCCTGCTATTCTAGCGACGCAAGATCGAATACCAGATGTTTATCAATGAGTTTTTTTAAACTTGCAGCTACAGTGATTTGTCACGAGTTTTACGGTACTGGTACTGAAAGCTTAGAACAGCTCAGAGTCACTCAACGAGCTATGGAGAGGGCTATGCTGGGTGTTTTTCTGCGTGATCAAACCAGAAATGAGGAGATTCGCAGAAGAACTAATGTTACCGACATAGCTCAACGGATTAGCTAGTTGAAATAGTGATGGGAAGGGCACATAGCTCGTAGGACGGTTGGCCGAAGTTATAGAGAAGAGATCACGCACCGTGTCTTCTCTAAGGTGGAGGTACAGTCCCCAGTCGGGCGGCTCCACCACGGGAGTTCCCAATTCGCCCTACTTCTCTTAAAATGATACATGGTATTAAATGCATCTACAGGGCTACGGCGACCAGGTGTGTCGCAAACTAGATTGACACCTTCACGATACACAAAAAGCCTCATATACGTAGGAGTTCAAATCGAATATAAACTTTATTGCACACCATGTAGGTAGTAATGTTATAAAAACTACTATCAAGATAAAAGGCGGCCCTATCGCTAGAACGATTTCTCCCAGACAAACTAAGGGTACCAACAGCAGAAGAAAGTGCGAGAAAAGAACGGTAGGCAGGGTAAGCATCACACACAAGTTACAACCGTTATCTCGACTCCTTCACCTCTTAGGATAAGCAGAGAGTATAAATATGCACGTATTTTTCCTATAAGTATTCTTGAATCTCAAGGGCATTAAAATGAAACCCGTAGCGCGAGTATGAATAATTTGCGACAACGTTTTCGTATCGCCTTCGACTATTTTTGTATTGAAAAAATTACAGCGCTGCGACGGTGAAAAATGGAACTAAAAATTTGTATGACTTTTTTGACATTTCGCGAGTTACGTTTTCGTTGACGTAGTCGAAAAATGTTTCTGCTACCGGCACTGATCACTAAAAACGTTTTTTATTGAAATTTTACATATTTAATCAGTGTTTCATTCAACCCTATTCAATAATTTCTATAATAACCTACAATTTACCAGGCGGTTTATATAATACGTGCTCAGCAATCTCATACAGAAATCGAGCTTATTTACTTACTAATCTCACCACGATTATAGGAAAGCGTCCCCGATTTCATCTAAGCGATATAATTATGTTCATAATTGAGTACATAATATTATGTATCTATGTATCTAATTGAGTGCCTTTGTATACTTTGAGTATTATTTTTTAATATATATAATACTAGCCAGACCGATACCTTATACCCGACTTCTATGTGGTAAAGATACTGTTTATATTTTTATTTTAGTGATAGCACTAAAGCTGTTCAATAGCTACGAAACAAAATAAAACGATTCATAGACAAAAGAGTACATAGACTAGCTGTTACTCACGAATTCGTCTGCATTTATATACAAACACAACATGGCCTATGTTCTTCCCCAGAATATAATCCTTGCACAATTTTATTATGATCTGTTCAGCCGTTTCGTCCTGACAAGGTAACAAACAAACAGCATTTTTTTTTGTTTCTGTGTTGTTGTCGCATTTAAAATATGAGTATGGATCTATCTTCTATATGTTGTCATACGAACTTCTAACCCCTGTTTGTTACCTCACAAAGGGATTAATTTCATACATTTCATAGCCGTCGATTAAGCCGATTCTATTAGGTCGATTAAGGAACATACGTATAAATTTGTAGGCTTTTTTCTTTCTCAGTCATGTATAACAAATAATGAGTCAAATCGTAGTATTTAACTTTTATTTTATAAGTACTATAGAACAATATATATTCTTAGTTATCTAAGTAGAATATAGATAGATTTATAGATATTATATTTTGGTTTGAATAGATTTCGTTACTTTCTTCGTACTGATATTCTGCAAAAACATGTTCGCTTGTGTGTGTTTCAATTGATAACTTTCACAAAAAATCCGTTACGAATAAAATGCAGACCTTTACACGTAGATTTATAGCAGACCTTTATATATTTATCGATCTAATTCAAAAATTTAAATAACAAAGTATCCCTCCATTTCCCTAAGTACCTAATCCCTAAAAAAGGAAAAATAAACGGCTCAGCTCTATCGAAAACCGATCAAACAGCGCATTCTTTTATCCCAAAACTCACACGAGTAGATGCTATTGACATCCTGTTTATCCGAACATTTTTGAAAGGTATTTCCTTAACACGTTTACAAGGCAACAAAGAATACATACACAATATTGTCACGTTATAAAAGATTTTGTTTTCGAAGGCTTTGATGCGATTTTCGTGAAAATGGCCCTGAATTTTATTTATCGTGAAATTGTCGCTACTTACCTATAAGCTGTTATGTATGTTGTAATGATTTGCTTTAAGAATGTTAAGGATATGCAAAAACGTGTTTTTTGTTTTTGTTTTGTTCTTTGTTTTTATGCCACTAAGGTGGCACACAAGCTTACCGTCCACCTGGTGGTAAGCAGTCACCGTAGCCTATGGCCGTTAACAATACCAGGGATATCACTAGGCAGTTGCCAACCCTATAGTTGATGAGTACTCACTGTGTTAGCAGTAGGTATATCTAACTACTAACTTATCATCGTGGAGCACTGGCAACTTACGTACCGCAGAAACACAACTCTACATCAAGTAGTATTATTTCACTGCGGTCTTCTGTAAGGCGGAGGTACAGTCCCCAGTCGGGCGTCTCCAATTTAAATGGGATAACCCACTGGAAATCCCAAATCGCCCTACCTCTCTTTAAAGCTCATCGTGTGCATCATCATTCACTCATTGGTACAGGCCGTTGCCTCAACCACAAGGCTACCAGGACCACCTCAAATGTCACCAGAAATAATATAAGAATTATCTTTTATACATCTGTGAATGTTAATTTACTCGCTTCATCTCATGAATTGCACCAAAAGTATTAAATCATGTAGTTATGTTCACCAGCATATTTACGAAGGGCGAAAGTTATTTATGATAAGTAGCAGGAACTAACGTTACAGACCCATATTTTTCTTTATTTATTTATTTATCTCTGTTTGGCAACATTATGTTTTGACAGTTAACTTTCTATTACTTCACGGATTTCGAGTTGTGATATTAACTTAACGATGTAGAAGATTCTTATGTACCTCTATAGCAGTAAGAATAACGTGTGTTAATACTCGTTTTTAACCCCCGACGCAAAATCGTCGGGGCTTTATAAGTTTGACATTATCCATGATAGGTACATCTACAAGGTATTGGGGTGTTTCGTACCAGGCCACGTACGGTAACAGACCATTACAATTTGGTGATAGCAAATACCCACGCATCAAATTTGATTTTCACTTGTATAAGAAGTAAATTAATCTTAATTGCCACAGATGCACGTTGACACTTTGAACCTTTTGTGCTGCCCTTTGCCATAGACGCTATACATACCTGCTGTATAAAGTTCTCCCAGCATGAATCTGCAAGGAAGAGCATATATTGCTCTAAACGGGAATGCGTCCCCGGAATGAACCTTACTTGAGATCCTTCCATCGATTTTATTTTTTATTACACGCGTTAAGCTTTTTGTCAACCGGCCTGATATTTTGCCCTGCAGTGACACCAGCGGGCTTAAATGTTATAAAACGAAGAACAAGTATTTTTTATTTATCTTTTAAGTATATATGACAGGCCTTTTTGGGAAAGGACTGCAAACAAAAAAACCTTACACTACACTAATCGGATACCTACTATTTTTTTGTACACTACGCAATTGGCCGTTGGTGAAGGCACCGTAGCCTATAGACGCTTGCCATAGGTATTAATAACGCGTTGCCAACCCTATTTTTGTTAAGAGGACTCTGTGCTCGGAGTTTATCCTTATTGCTGGTTCAGCGTATTCTCCTGCAGCTCCTTGTTCACCCAGTAACACAACACTATCATAATATAAAGATACTAATGTAGTGTTACTATCATATACCAATGTAGTGTTTTTAAAAGCTATAAGGTACTGCAACGCCTTGGTTGGCGTCTATGTTGCTGGTTAATAAAAATAAGGCTGTTGCCTCTCTACAAATTTAAATAGAAGGAGTATGTTTAGAAAAGGGTTTAGAATGACGTTAGGCCCGTCAGCGGAATAAGATTGTAAAAAGTGAATTTATGTAATTAATATCAGAATATAAATATATAAAACGGTCCCCAGTGTTATTTATGGTGTCTTCCACCACTGCGCCCCTACAGTACTTCTGTAAGAAGGTACGGTCCCCAGCCGGGCGGCCCCAAATTGTAATAAGAAAAACCATTACACCCTACCTCTTTTAAAAAATATATACGGTTGAAGCTGGAACAGGCAGTTCCGTGTGTCTAGTACAATAATTGTATCCGTTAATTGACCTTTATGAATTCGCAAGTACTCTAGAACGTATAGTCTAAGAAAATGCAAGTGAAATTTCATACAGTGGGGAAATCTTTTGCAGTATTTCATTACAGACAGCGATCAATGAATACATTGATGCGGTAGATAAATAGTAAATAATAAATCACTTAGAAATAAGTGTTAAATCTTCAGGGTATACAGACAGTCTCTAATGGGAAGGCAGAAATGATATCGGACTTTTCTTTGTGCTATAACTGTTTAAATCTTAATTACTTATCATCACTGATCTAGTGCTTGCTTATCTTCTATATATGTATAATAATTAATCCCTATTTCCCTTGGTCACGGCATCACGCGTGAACGGCTGGACCGATTTCACTAATTCTTTTTTTATTTGTGTGTGTTATTGTCAGGTGAACGTTATTATGAAAAATACATTTTTTTAAAAAACCGGACCCTTTTTAATCTTAATTTTAGACAGGACATCGCCTGTCGGGTCAGCTAGTTATCGATAAAAATAAAATTATTTATTAAGGCCGCAACAAAAGGCCTTTAAATAAAAATATCAACCTGACAAGAACCGACAAGGATCTCTTTTTTTTATTCGTCTATTAATCTCGAAACAGTCCTTTAAAGCGCTTGAAATATACCATAGGCCTACTAAGCCTCTCCGCATATACCATTATTAAATGAAAAAGCCTTACCGTGGTTTATGCCAGTGTTACCACAGTACTGTCTATCATTACTCTCTAAAATTGTTGGATACCTTAAAACTAGAAAGTGACAAATTCAAAATCTCTTTTCATAAAATTGGAACCAAATATCTATCTTAAGCAAAACCGCAGGCGTCCACAAGCGAGATACGATTTCGTTCGCATTATTCGGTCTATAAGTTGTAGATCATTTAAATAGAGAAACAGGAGCAATTCTTGGCATTGATTTGTTAGACTTGACGCTGCGTCGACGCAAGTACAAAGTGCAGTGCTGTGGTTTTAAACGGTCTTCGGATTTTGAAAGTAAGTTTTTTTTAGTATGCGTATGTGGTCATGATTTAAGGTGTTCATATTGTAATATGCCTCGACTTTAATTATATGTATCATATAAATGAATTGAGTTCTCGTTTTCTTAGTAATTTTTTAAAATAAAATAAAAAATAAACCATTATTCAGTTTAAGTCCTTATAAGGCTGTTATGAAGGTCTATTTTGACACCGGTTCGAAAAAAGCCACCTGAGAAGATCCGACATGTCTTTTTAATGTAACAATCATTATTTCGAATCTAATATATAAAATTCTCGTGTCACAGTGTTGGTAACAAAAGGTCCTCCTTTTTTTGTCTATATTCGGTAGGTTTATAAGTAGGTCTTACCTAAACTAATTTTCATACCCATAAGTGATAAGGGTGGTTCACATTTATTTATTTTTTAGTCAAAAATAAAATAGAAATAATTTATATGGCAAAACAGAGTTTACTGTTTTTTTTTTAATTTGCCGAGTCGGCTAGTAACAATAAAAAATGCTCAAAACTCTTCTAGTCATAAGTATTTACAAAAATCAAAATGTGAGCTACCAATTTAATTAAAAAAATGTCTTCTAATGAATAATTATTATTGGCCCTGGGATTGGCACAGGATCTAACCCAAAACGGTTTATTTTTCAAAAAGTTATCTGATCTTCGCAAGAGATAGTCAATTTCTTCTAATTGGCACAGAAAATAACAGAAGAAATTCCTCCCTGCTAAATATAGAATATTTTTTTATAATGATACTTTAAGAGGGCATTGTTCCGACAAATAAGGAAGAATAAAATGGGATGAAACAGGAAAAAAAAAGGCCATGTGCGAGTCCAACTCGCGGCCTTTTTCTTATTCGAATTGACGGCTTAGCTTAACTTAAATGCCGTTAACTGACATCTGGTCGATTTCAGTTTTTGATGGTACATTAATAAGAAAAATTTTTTTTACTCCTAGCCAAATATTTGGTTTTGGTAGATAACGGCATTATAGTTATACCACGGCAGTAATGGACTTAGACTCATTTCCACTACTCAGCTAAGAACCCGGACGTCAAATTAGGTTTAGCCTAGTAACGACGTTGTGATTCCGTCTCAAGCATAGAAATAAATACTTACTAGGTACGACCTAACGGCTTATTTTATTGGTAACTAGCGGCCCGCCCCGGCCAGCGTATTTGTATGACCACTTTAATGAAAGTCAATAGACATTAAAAACCCCGAAATAAATATGTATTGGTCCGTCACATCCATCGAAATCATTTATGTGATAACGTATTTTAAACATAATTTCAATGCTGTCATCAATATTAGCTTTCAAATTCAAGTTGACTCTGACAGTCGTCTTTATTGTCATTATTGAATCTTCATACGAAATTCCCACATATTCTTGAACTCGCCCGTCCTTTGTGTTTTCGTACGTGATAGGGCTGTCAAATTACAATAAAATTATAACATGATTGAACTTCAAATGTTCTCCACAAATTAAAAACTGCTCTGAGATTTCCCTTTAGTAGTTAATGGGAAAGTTCAAACTGTCAATATTTTCTTTTATCTGCGTAGAAAATACCATTCAAACACAAAAATACAGTAAAAGGTATCTTTACCGTTTAATAGTTCTTCGTTTAGTTCTATTTTGTAAAAAAAATATAAAAAATATTAATAATCACTAATGTACATTCTTCATTAAAAATAGGACATGTCTTATGAAATAATAATAATAATGCTTGAACATTATCACACAGCGCCATCTGGCTCCAAACTATAGGTATAATATAATATAATAATAGTAATATAGGTTGTACTATGAGCACCAGCAGCTGTTACATACAGTACTTAAATTTATTTATAAATACATACCAAACACCCAGATGCAAAGCAAATATTTACCCCGGCGGAAATCGAACCCGCGATCTCTAGCTTAGCAGTAAGGTATAATAACCACTAGACTAAAATCACGGTCTCGTCTAAAATAAGTAAGTAAATAATTATGTGGAACCAGTGGAACTAAACTAACTAAAAATAAATAATACAGAATACGTAAGAGTTATCTTAAAACTGGCACCCCTATAAGACTGGTATAATACATAGAGTAAAATGAATATTCTCAGCGCTAACATACTAATATTCTGAAGATCGAGCATTTATGACGATGTTTACGAGTGTTGGAAATCCCAAAAACGATCACAGGGATAATTTAATTTCATCAAGCGAATATGGACTTTGAATTTGAATTTTAAAGATTCCTTGGTTATTAGATAATTAACATTTCAGAATTCTTGAAGAAGGAATTACAAATTTTGTGAAAAGTGTTGGTATGATTTCAGCGAGCAAATACGTTGCGGATAGTTTTATGAATAGTCAAAGACAAAATAGAAAAGTACTCTTCTATTTTTCACATTAGAAAGTATACCGAGTACCTAAAGCATATTCTTAATCAGTATCAATTCAAATAATAAAATGTTACTGGTTGCTGTTTGTAAATGGAAGATGTATGAGAAAAACTTTTGTTAGCCTTTATAAACGCAATAAAACCAAAAACAATTATTGTTGGATTTTTGGTACGTTTGTCTGTTTGTATGTGCCTTGTGCGCGCTAATCTCAGAAACCGTTAACCGATTTTCGTGCCGTTTTCAATAATGTTTTCTGGTAAGCTTCACTTGGTATTTACCTAATCTTTTTTTAATTTAAATCAGCCATTAAATTAGAAAAGTTATGTAAGTTGAAAATCAAACGATGGCGAATCTTTATAAGTCAAAAATAAATTTCACGCAGACAAGTCGAGGGCAAATAGTAAATCTACATCTACACTTCTACACGTATATTATAAAGAGGAAAGATTTGTATTTCGTATTTTTGTGGGTTTGTATTGAATAGGCTCCGAAACCACTGGACCGATTTCAAACTAAACCTATACTAAACTAGACCGTTGGAAAGCTAAATGATCACTGCGTAACATAGGCTATATATTATACAAGCTGCCCGCCCGCTACGGGTAGACAAAAAAAAAAAAAAAAAAAAATGATAAATGTCTACGCTCCGAAACTAATGTCTACCCGTGCGAAGCCGGGGCGGGCCGCTAGTAAATAATAATATGCTAAGACCAAACTATGCGAAGACTAGAGAGTACCAGACAGGGTGTTAGCATGTCGGCACCGTTAATAATATGTATTCAAAATGTTGATAAGATTCCTACCATATGTAGAGAAGTAGTCACACAAGTAAGAAATTGTTACTAATCTGCGAACAATTTTCTTTCTCAAAGACACGGATAATTATCTTCAGAGGCACGCGAGCTCGCGAGTATGGCTAAACGAAAATATATACTTGTAGCAGTTATGTAGAAAGTTTAAGAAAATCCAGAAATGTGATCTACATTTTGTCCACGTGCATAATTACTGATGTACGTGGAAAGCTTCCAGAGAATTAATGATTTTCTATGTATTAAGTATCTGTTCCAAGATTTTTCTTATTTGCATAAAACACTGTATTATTTACTTTAACATTATTTTGTACTTTCTTTTTAATATACAATTACAGTAATAATGATTCTTCGTATTATTAAAACGGTCATACATCATTGTAATTCAATTCCTCCAGCATTACCTACTGGAGCAAGCAGCAAAATTATTTTATAAATTCAGTGGGAAAATCTCTAGGGGTCGACCAATTGTAATTTGCGAAAATCTAATTGCAGTCCTTGGAAGTGTAAAACTCTTTAGCGAGTAACGGAATATCAATACAGTTATTACATTTCTTATCGACCAAAACTTGAGAAACCTCACTTACTAGAAACAACTACGAACACTAATAAATTTGATATAATGCCTGATACCTCGATTTAAATAATCTTGGTATCAAGTTCAAAATTGGGAAAACACAAAGATATTTTAAGATATGTGTTTGCTGTCGGTAATTTTGTTTGCTTAGGATTAACGTTCGTTTGACAACAGCGAGACATGGGTCTATTTTGGTAGAGCATTATTGATTTATGAAAAGCTTTTGGCAGAGTTATTGGTACATTGATTGATCCGAAAAATTCAGTAGCCCCAGCTTTGACCAAAAATTTGATGGGTGACCGCCCTTAATATACAAAAGCCCCTCAGGGCCAGCTTCAGGCTTAGCTTAGGAGTAGGCCTAGTAGGTATATTAGTAGTAGTATAGATTAGTAAAATTTGAGAAATATATTGGGCAATCGTTAGAGGTTTCATCGGGTTAGATCTAGTGCCCCAACATTATATTATGTACTGAGATGAAGGACGATGATAATTTATAACAGCTTTATAGGTGCAGTGAATTAAGACACACATATATTTTCAGGTACAAACGCCGCTATGAATGTCATCCTAGCCTTAACTGTCTCACTACTGACTCTCCACGGAATCTCTCCCCTTGAAGACGGCTACCTCCGCTACGTCAAAGATGGTTGCCTAATAAAAGGCGAAGCACTGTCTTGCGTTAAGTATAAAGCTTTGAAAATTGCAAAGAAATCAATTTTCGGTGATAGCATGTACGCCAATAAAACTATCAAAGCCAGTAATATGGTAAGCTTCGTGCCCTTAGATGAAGAAACGATAAAAGAACTTAAAATTAATGAGATGGCTGACGGTATTTCTGAGCCAAGAAGTTTTCTGTCTGAGTGGTCTGAATTGGCGAAGTATTTAATGAAGTTGGTCCAGGAATACTTCAAGGCGAAAGGTTTAAGGGTAGTCCTGCCTGAGGGTGCGCGAACTATTGAAGATGACGACGTTAATGATGATGGTAAGTGATTCATCTATTTACCCTAATGTAGGTTTATGTTTTACAAGTCTAATGTATGTATGATCTTTGGCATACTTTGTAGCCTGAATGGCTAGATGGATTTCATCGTATGAGGTCTGTGGAAGTAAATTTGATTTTTTATTTTACCTCTGTGCTTTTTTTAATGTAATTTTGCCTCTTTGCTTTACTTTTAATTTATTTTTCTTGTATTCCTTCGTGAATAAATTAACATGGATTAGTGTCTGGCTCAAGTTTAGCCCCGTCTCGTTTCGGACCGTGGCATATTTCATCTGCATCAAATGCGTCAGACTTAAAACTTAGACTGTATAAATTAATATAATATATACAATCAACACGCGAAACATACTTATCATCAGACCCAGTACTTACCGAAGTTGGCAGAGATAGAAAGAGAGAGAAAACATCTCTTGTTTTTGACCAATTAAATTCTTTTTTTAACGTATTTTATTGACACAAAACAGATTAAACTATTTACAAAAACATAGCTTAAGCTACTTATAGGTAAGATCTGACCCAAACCGGAATCATGCGGCAGCGTGCCAAGAATGCTGGCAGCATTGCCACGCTGGATAGCATTGCTGATTCTCTGAGCGAGATATGTTCCAGCACGCCTGTCACGGAATTCTTTCTAAATATTTTATTAACATTGTATAAATTAGAATGGGACTTACTTGGAATAAATATTTGACAAAACTACTATCAATTAGCAATAACGTCGAATAGTTATGTGTTCGACACTTCTTACTTTCGAAGAAGATTCCAAAATAATCGTTTTCACGTTCCAATTAGAACTCAAAACTGTACATGTACAATTACAAATAAACCAACAAACTTTAAGTGGTTTGTCTGTTTGGCCCAATTCGTTTGTGTAGGCCTTAGTTCCTCGTATCTTCTGTAAGAGATCCAGCAACACTACAATTATGTATACAAACATAGTTTTACACACAAATGTAGCTAGTTAGGTAAATGTTTACGCACAAACTAAACTAATTACGATTTGTAATGTATATCGCAGCCGAATAAGGTTAGATTCTGTTTTAGTTAGTGCGATGATTTTCAAAGCTCTTCGAAGATTATTAGCTTAGAAGTATTAGCAGCTATGAAACTTTTATTATACCACTAAGGTGACAAATAAGCATACGGCCCATCTGATACGGTGTGTGGTAAGCGGTCACCACAGCCTATGGACGCTTGCAACACCAGGGGTATCACTCGCGTGCTGCCGACCCTTCTCAGCATCATATGCAATGCACATCTGATATTGCCATAAGCTACAGTGATGCTTGCTATGTTTGTAATTTAAAAAATAAATGTAGATAAGTGACAAGGGGTCTTTGCTTAGAAGTGATGAGACAGGCGCGAATAAATAAAATAATATAGGATTTTTTGTTGTTTTAGGGTAGGGTACACGAAGGGTATTACAGCGCGACCCTATTACTAAGGCAGCTGTCGGTCTATCCGTCTATCTGTCAACGGACTGTATCTCGTGATCCGTCCGATTAAAGGAATATACCTGCTAGAAACGGTTATTATTAGCTTTTTCTGCTCAATCTTAATGGCAGCAAATAGACGCTCAGAAAGTTTGTATTGCTGGTATATTTTATAAAAAAAAATATAAAGATAAAATTATTGATTATTGCGAATTTAGTATCACGAACTTATTATATGCAGTTAGTGTAATAATTTTATTATGCTGAGAGATCGAATCGTAAAGTTAAGTTTGTCCTTTAACCTAATTTTTCTTTTAGTACCTACGGAACCCTCGGTGCGCGAGTCCAACTCGCAGTTGACCGGTTTATTTATTACCTCGCCTTGGTGCGAGTAATTAGACTTTTGTTTTACTAATTATGATATAAAAGATTAATGAGTAGGACTCAATTGTAAAAGTTAATTTTAACCTTTAAATTGTGTAGTTACGTTAATTATTCTTTATATCATATAATTTACATTACATAATTTTGCTTTGATATTTTAACAAAGTACTTTTACAAGAAAAGGACAGAAAAACACAATACTCTCCAGACAGTCAAAGTATCTTAGTTATGGAATTCAAAGTTGTTCATTTAAAGATTTTCTTTTCTTCAATTTGTGTCTGAAAGATTTGAGTTCATTACTCAACTAAATATGTTTCGCAAAGGTAAAATCACATTTTTTCCAGATAGTCTTAAGTATTTTAGTTTTAGTATGCAAAAAAGAATCATTTAAATTATTTCATTACTTCAAGTTCGGTAGTTCATTACTCAAATAAATATATTTCACAAAGGTATTATTGTTAATTAAACCAATTTTAGTTCAATTAACATAATCATTTTTGAAGTGAGCAAGGCTGTATGTATCCATGAAATTTGTTAGTGACAAGCTTTTGGATCGCTTCGTTCGTTTTGAATTCAATTATAATCCGTTTACTTTCAAGTTTCATGGTCCCGTAGCCAAACGGCAAATAGCCCATAGATTTTCTTTCCATCTATAACTTATCAGCCTTTTACTAACAGCTGGTTATATTGTACATACGAGAATAATTTACTATTTATTTATTAGATCATCAACATCATGTATCACCAATACATGCAACTTAGTATAGTGTGATATTGTACTAAACAAGCCAGATGTCACGATATTCTATTATATAAAAATGAATCGCCGAATGTGTCGCTAAGCGCAAATCTCGAGAGCAGCTGAACCTATTTCGCTTATTATTTTTTTAGAATTTTCCTTGAAGTACGATAATGGTTCTTACGGAGACAATAATTTAAAAAATTGCCTGGAAACGTCTAAAAATGGGTAGACAAAATAATGTATAAATGTCTACCAGTGCGAAGCCGAGTTAACAGATGAAGACAACATGCCAAAAATTCGAAAAGCAAGTAACAAATAGTACCTAAAGATAAAAGACAGAGTTGATAAAAACAATAAAATCAAATAATCGACCTATACTTACAATTGAGTGAACTATGTTTATCTTTTGGTCAAACTCAGGACCCATCTTTCATCGTAAAGGCCCGCTTGGCACTGCACTGCGCAGTTGCGCACGTCATCTAGAGACCTTAGTAATCTCTTTGCCTAGTGCTACGGTGCCTGTCAATTAAGGACACAATTATGTCCGTACCAGTAGTAGATGGTAATGCGGTGATAGGTACTCACCAAGTTGTCCTTTTGCATAAAATAGACTTATCACCTGGGAAAATTAATAAAAATAAACATATCAAACACTAAATCTAGTATTTTTTTTATGACAATTAGATAGTGATTTAATTTTTAAATCCCATGAAATATACGTATCAGAGTAAGACACAATCTATAGTATTACTAGCTGACCCGGCAACGTTGTTTTTTCCAAGATAATTAAGTTATTTCTATGTTATTTTTGTCAAAAAAAAATTTTTATAGAAAAAAAACATTTCTACTGCTTAGTCTCTAATAAGGCACTTCTGAAGATCTTAATTACCACCTACATATCCATTAGATATCCGATTAATATCCGATTGAAAGTTCGTCTACCTACATAAGTCTTTGGTAAACCATTCGTCCCTTTCTAAGCGTGGCGGTAAGTGTGGTTTAACATTGCTCTGTTTCACTTCGACCGCAAGGCTTTGACCTTATTCATCTCATAAATCGATTAAAGGTCTGCTTGCATTTGACGTTTTCATTCGATTCGGGAATAGCATAGAATAATTTCATGTGTTTATTGGGTTACGGGCTCAGATCAAATAAAAAAGTTAGATAAAGGTTTGAGAACAACGGAGTGACACTGGATTTTTAAACATGTAGTGCGTGGGCAAGTTGTAGCTGTGTGCGTGTTATTGTGTATATGTACACTAAAAGGCGTAGTTTTAATCAGCGTCACTTCGTTGTTCGTGAAGTTCTATCTAACTTTTTATTTGATCTGAGGTGACGGGTAAGGCGTAGTGCGGTCACAAACTAGTTTAGCCGTAACGGATTCGGTTAAGATTACAGGTGACAATCGGATAACTCACCTAGATAGTTTAAGCGTCCATTGCTTACGGTGACCACTTACCATCAGTTGAAGTACATGTAAAATACCATCATGCAGACCGTGATATCTTTCTCAAAGAAATTACTCGTCGAAAAAAAAAATTACTCGTCTCGTCATAACGCCTCTAGACCTAAGAAAAGACGGATGGATATTGTGAAAGATGACATGGCCAGAATGAAAGTGAATACAGAGATGACGGCTGATAGAGAAGAATGGAAGAGAAATACATGTTGCGGCGACCCCAAATAATATGGGATAAGGGCAGGAGAATGATGATGTCATAACGACTCTATCCAAAACTTTCGCAGCGAACAGTCGGCGAAGTTCCATAATTTCTAACAATGGCACGCAACCTATTTCTAGACGCAAGTCTCAATAACAACTTAGTTAAGCTAAGTTTATTCAAAATGTTTAGGTTGAAGGTTGATTTGGTATTCATTACTTCAATAGACGACGCCATACTGAAGCGAGAAGAGTACACAGTTGAGACAGTTGGACAGAGTAGGTATATATAAAAAGAAACTGACTGACTGACATATCAACGCACGCAAGGGTTGGCAACGAGCGAGTGATACCTCTGGTGTTGCAAGCGTCCATAAGCTGCGGTAACCGCTTACCATAAGGCGGACCGTATGCTTGTTTGCACCTCAGTGGTATAAAAAAAGAAAAACTGTCAAAATGTTAACCACTTAAAATTTTGACATTGACAATTGACGTATCTTTCTTCACATTCTATATAATAACTACTTACCAACAGGAAGGCAATTTGATTGTTTACCAACTTAGTAGCATAAAAAAGATAGATAGTGCAGTCAGTGCGCAAGAAAGTGTAAAAATTAGCGTCTATCGTTCTCGTCTGCAGGCTTACTTGTATTTTGATGCACAGATAAGCTAACAATAAGCGATTTAGAGAAAAGACCAACGATACTCAAATTGTTTTGTATATATATATATATTTTGTATAATGTTTGAAAATTAATCTTTTCAATTTTCGTAGCCGACTCTTCAACCTAGTGGCGTTTAACTTTCAGGTAAGGCAAATAAATACTCAATATTAGTTATCTCTTATCATCTTTATTGCTTACTCTCACGATATCAATTACATGGTTAGAAATCAAATTTTCATGATAAATTGTTGACAGGATGTCGTAAACAATCGAGGATAGAAAGATGATTCCCATAAATATTTATTTATTTGTGTTTCTTCGACATTGAATATATATATCTTAAAAATTACAGAACATAGATTTAGGAAAATAATTAAATGCTTCAACAATTATGGAAGAACCAAACATTCGCAATAACAGGTCACAAGTAACACTAAAAAAGGAGTAAAAACAGTAAACCATAAGAAAATACATAGAAATATCAATTAATAACTTGAACAATTAAATCTTATAAATAAAGAAAACATAAATTCACTAACAATTTCAGTTTCAATCTTACCTGTGTTTTACTAAAGCTAGATTGAATGGGTCCTTTATGAGTTTAAAACTTGTACTGGCAGTGAATCGCCGTTCGCAAACCCAGGTCCTCCGTAAATGGTTAATTTGAATAATCAATTAAATTTCAACCCAAAATTAAATAGTCCCTTTAAAATTACGCGCCGGCACTTTACGACTTGGAATGATAAGACGTCTTTACAATTTCATTAAATAGCTTTTCAAATGGTAATGTTAAATGTCGGGGTTTTGATTCGGTTTTCACGCTTTGGGATTTTGTTGGTTCCATCTGATTTAGACTATTCATTTGCGTTTTATTTATTCTTGTAACTTAATGCAAGTAAAGTTAACTACCTATTCACATTATCACTGGGATCTGTTTTAGCTTTATCATTATCTGACTCTTTCCTTTTGATGATGTTCTGTTTCTGATATGTGTGTATATATTACCTGATAAACAGTTAAGACAATACAATGGTGAAATGCTTGTAGCGTCTTCTTCTACTGCTCTTATTTCCAAGTGCTCATCTACTTCTTCTTCCATAAGAACCAGATATCATCTATCTACTTCACTATCTAGAGAAAATTCCCCCGATAAAATGTTTACTAAATCCACAATTCGATTACAAGGGTATTAGTTTCGGCAAACATCTGCTCGAAAAATTGATGACAAGAGGCCGAATCCCACGTTTCGACCCAAATAACCCGATACTCGTTACCGGAAACAATCACAATTTTAATGGAATCATATCGTTTTCATTAACAGCTAATAATTGTTGTTGAGAATTGGAGCGAATTCGTGATCTTCTAAGTTATACAAAAAAAAATACTACCAGCTTTTATGCAGTCGTCAAGTCCTTTTATCTTACCCATATTGTAGGGGTTAGTGCGGAAATCATAAATCGCTGTCTTGCAGCGGCTTTATAAAACTATTAAATTTATAATGACGTCACTCTATGTTTCGCTCATCAAGCCCTTGATATCCATATCATATAGGTTACTATGAAAATGATAAATTTCCATTTTGTGTCGTCCGCCATATTGGATTTAAAATGTTATATGCATTATCACGAGGACCAAACGCGAGCGCCAAATTTCAGCAAAATCGGATGTTGGGTCAAATTTTACTTCCTAGATTTGATACACACACATACCGGACGGGTGAAATTAAATAAAAGCTTGCAAAAATGTGGAAAATGACGAGCACAGGATAATCCCAGAAATTTGGATCTGGCCCTTTCTGAAAGCAAAACAGATGTGGCCCTTGTCTTAGAGAAAAGCTACTTAATTTATGAAAGGATATTCGTTTTAAATTTGAGATGATGCAAAGGAATTCTTGGAAGGTATTTGCATGGCTTAAAATTGTGAGTAAAGATTTTAATTTCAGCTAAGTTCCAAAATCATAACGCGTAAGTTATTCCAAGACATAATGTGTTGTGTGATGCAGGAATAAGGAATAACATTTTAGAGTCTTCGTTACCTTTTGTCTTACTTCCTGTTTATAAGTAT
Source organism: Falcaria lacertinaria (assembly GCA_951449985.1). Classification (NCBI taxonomy): domain Eukaryota; kingdom Metazoa; phylum Arthropoda; class Insecta; order Lepidoptera; family Drepanidae; genus Falcaria; species Falcaria lacertinaria. The sequence continues at coordinate 4,955,434 of OX602130.1, read as the reverse complement.
ATTTTAGAAATTAGTTCTCAAACACGCTGCCTGGGTGAATAATTAAGTAAGTAGTGCTTTTAATTCACCTTAGACAATCTACTTTAGTTCGGCTCTGTACTCAATTAAATTTTGTTCAGACCACTCAATCCATGCTCTTAATCAGACTATCAAGTTCAGCCGTAGTCTCAGAAAGTCATCAAAAACTTGTATTATTTTAAACTCCTCGCACATTCACTAGCGCATACGATCTTTAAGCCCTTTTAACTTGACGGGATGATTTTTCATAAATAACTGTTTAGTTGGTAATATAATTCCATATCAGAAAGAAAGAAATAAAGAAGAAATGTTCTTATTCTTTCTTTCTTTTTAATATGGAATCATTTTACGCATGGAATTATTGTGCAAAGTTTTACTCACCTAGACTCAACGGCCTAGCTGGGCCTTGACTGTCAGTTATTCAGTGAAGTGAAAATTTAGAAAAAAAATAGTATCTGTATACATCTGTGTTAATTTGCGTTATGCTTTGTTTTGAGAGAAATCCCTGTGCATAGCAAAGCATTAGCATAAGGGTCTAGTGACCCTTGTGACACTAGAATCAGTGAGACTTCTAACTAAGTCTCCGCAAGTATGTAGATACCTATATGATCTATAGATAAGAATGGATATTTGGGAAAGTATATACATGCAAGATTCACGCATAACACCCTAGTGTAAGTCAAAAATATCTAGTGAATGTTACCACAAGCCTGCGGCTTTGGGTAATCTTTAAATTACTCTAGAATTAAAGACATCGCTTTTGGAATACATGTGGATTTTTGTTACATATGCACAAACAAAAGTGATTCATAATATAATACTGCGTAAAAAAAGATAATAGATAAACTGCAAAAAATCTGATAGACTTTATAAAATGTTGCCCATGACCTAGTCAAAATTCTTACCTCTCATTTTGTTTTTGAAACGAATTGCTCGCATTATCCACAGTTAGTATTGGTATTGTTGCTGGGATACATTTTATTTAACCTCAAATTATATAATAATTCAACAAGACCTAAATCATACTTGGAATTCTGTAACATCTATCCGCTATGAAAGTAACTACATGAAATATTTCAAGCACTAACTTAAGGAGACCTGAGTGTTATTGAATTTCCCCTTGAAATTGAACCGTCTGGGGCAGTACCTCCATCTTCCTGGACTGCAATTAAATAACAAACCTAGTAGTAGTAATAATAGGAGTAGTAGTAAATTCTGCGAGTAAGGTATCTAGTGCTCCTCGAAGATTTGCTGGGCCGGCAGTAATTGGATCGTATCCTCTCCTATGCTAAAAGCAATTGATTTCTTATCATCATATGGTTGGCAATACGCCAGATATAACCCGAGCATAGACTACGGTAACTCTTCTTTCAAAAAAAAAATCCTAGCAAAATAAATTAGAGAGAAATAAATGATTGATGACATAAAACCAAAAAATCAAAGGGAGAGATGACGTAGTATGAGGGTAATGACATGAGATTCCAAAAAAACTGCAACAATAAAAAAAAAACAAATACAGAATGAGTGGGTAGTAGAAGGGTAGTACAATGAGATTCCATCAATAATGAAACCTCTATTGATAGAATCTCATCTCAGCGTAAAAATTGAGGTCGACAGACCGACCCTAATTATGCATTTCAGTCGAAGCCCTCAGTGAAAGTAACCGTTCTATTGTTGCTTGAATTTTCAGCCCGAGGCAAGAAGAAGAAGTTAGCTATTGTCATACCATTCCTGTCACTCCTGGCAACGATGAAGACGAAGCTCCTGCTCATCCCTGTACTTCTCTCAGTGCTGCTGATCAAGAAGTTGTTACTAATAGCAGCGCTGCTACTACCCAGCCTACTCAGCACTTTAAAAGCTTGCAAGGTGAGAAAACTATTACAAATGCCGAAGAAGTTCCTTTAAATAACCCTACTTATGGCTCAATTGAAAAGTAATTTGTTGATGAAGCATTTTATCATTAAGTCAAGAAGACAAAATTACTAGTTAATATGAGACAATTAGATAATGAAATAATACACCTCAATACAGTTCGTGCTACAGCTGATATAATTTTGTAAACGACATTGAACTAAGACCGCAAAATTTAAATGATTTGACCGGAAGAATATAATACGTAGAATATACGTAGAATATTATTAAATTGATGTACAAAGCTTAAAACTTGTAAATGTTTTGGAAATTCTCACTTTCTAGTGATTATCTGAATTGAAATGGAGAAAGTTTAGGTCATTTTAATGTGGTTAGGTTTCAACTTTCGATGAGAGATCAGTAATTTATTTTTAATTTGACTATGGTTAACGTTATGAGGATTCCGTGCAAAATGTCAATGCTAAGTTTCTAGTGGTATATTGTGTTAGTATTAGGTATTTTTACAGTCTCTGCCATCATATTATTTACTTTCAAACTTCACTTTGAAAAATCACGTAAATCTCCTGAGCCTATGTTATAAGCATATTCGTCACATTAATTTCTAATTATTAAAATCTATATCAATACATGAAATATAAGGCCCTAATAAGGCACTTATGAAGGTTTAAATTACCACCGGTTCGGAAAAATAGCCGCATGAGAAGAACCGGCAACAAACTCATATAAGCTCATCAGATTATTTATTTTGGAATGTATTAAAATCCAAACACGCATTTCTTATATGTATATTTGTCAGTTTGTTGATCCGTTTGCCTAACCTAATCTTAGCAAGACTTTCATAAACAAGTAGAGGTATTTCATAGAGTAATACAGGTCATTTCTCATCTCGTATTTCCTACCATTTTTTTTTACTAATCAATTCAAAAGCTGTCATTAACATCTTCTATAGTAGATTAGTAAACTCGATAATTGTGTGCAGAACTTCTATTTAGAGCATATCTTAACTACTTTGGATATTGTTTAGTAGATGGTAGATACGGATGACTGGGTCCAATATCCCCCAGGTGAACGGTGGTGGTGCGATTACGGAAGTTAATGGAGTGGAAAAAGATTCCGTAGATTATTGTGGAAATGCCAAACTAAATGTAGGTAAATATGTTAGTACAGGACACACTGATTTATTTCCAGCGGTCGTTTAAACTCCAACCCTATTAATTTGAGGTGATGTTTGGGAAGTTGTCCTCGAGTAATTACTAGGTTAGACCTAAATTAATTCTAGTGCTAGCCCGAGATCCATTTAAACTTTGACCTACTTAAGAACCACTTAAACTATTATAAGATTCCGGCACCATCTACCATCGGTTCTGCCATTGAAGTTCTTTTCTATTAAATAAGGCTACGTAATTAAATATGGCTGCGGATTTATTTTTCCTAAACTTGTGGCATATGATTTTAATTTCCCAAATTTATGATATCACTAGCGGCCCGCCCCGGCTTCGCACGGGTAGACTTTTATATCAAATATTTTGTCTACCCGTGCAAATCCGGGGCGGGAAGCTAGTATAATATATAGCCTATGTTACTCAGTGATGATGTAGCTTTCTAACGGTGAAAGAATTTTTGAAATCGGACTAAAAAATAAAAATAAAAATTTAGGGGTGGACTGCCCCTAAAATTTAGGGGGATGAAAAATAGATGTTGTCCGATTCTCATAAATACCGGATAAGCACAAAAAATTTCATCAAAATCTGTCAAGCCGTTTCGGAGGAGTATGGCAACGAAAACAGTGACACGAGAATTTTATATATTAGAGATGATACATGTTCTTAAGCTTGTACTGATATTAATTACTAACATAAAGACAGACAAACAAGATATCGAAAGTATTCATTTACTCTTTACAAACGGTATCCTGGTCGTTCGTCGCTTTTCGCCGCTATTACCCGCTATCCGGACTTTAACAGGATTTTGGGGTAAATTCACTATTATATTAGCACTCCTAAAGGGCTTTGCCTTTGGAACAAAAGCAATTAGGGACAATTCTGTAATTTATATTAAGTGTGTAGATATTATACTACATATTATACTGAATATTATAATGAATTTACCCCATTTAGAAGAGAAGAAATTCAAAGACGTATGTAGTGGCCACGATAAGAGACGGTGACGAACTCACCATCTGTCACGTTGGCACCAAATGAGCTTCGGTGAAAGATGGGTGTTGTGCACTACCCCTGAAGATATATTTTATTAATTTATTCAGGAACAAAAATTAAATAGTATAATACAAACACAATTTTGCGATAATATCTGCAGTAGTTTGTGGGGCGAGCGAGGTGATCATGCTCAGCCACCGCAAAGGGAAGATCTTCCAGCCAGGCGGGTGTTGTGCCTGGGGAACCGCGGCTCCGACTGTTCTAGTCGGAAACTTGTATATATGTTGAATTGCGTAGAAAACTTCGCTAGCGCGTGGCAGGATTGTTTCGTTGAATGTTGTCCTGCTAGTTAGTCGATTTCTAACGTTGGTTTATGTAGCCGTGAGGTCGCTACATCACTCCCCCCGAGACCGGAGGTCGATCCAGAGCTTGATTACAGTCAGTGCTTGAATGCTTGCAAGTGCCAGTGTGCTTCGAAGTCTGCGGTGAGTCGAGACTGAGCGTTAGATGCTGACTGAGTCCAGTATCTCAATGCAAGCGCACGACGTGGAGATAAGACGGTGAGCAATGCCGAATGGACTCCAGAAGTGGGCTGTGTGAGGCGGACGTATGTAGTCGGTGGAGAGGTGAGTGCCAGGACCAGTAGCGCGGTGAGTCGGCTGAGTTGGACCTGTTGATACTCGATGCTGGCTTGCTGTGTGACTGCTGCTGAAGACTTTGATGGGGGTGGAGAAGGTTGCTGATGTTCACGCCAATACTGACGCAACGGGGTCACCAGTGTGGGGCGAGCGAGGTGATCATGCTCAGCCCCCGCAAAGGGAAGATCTTCCAGCCAGGCGGGTGTTGTGCCTGGGGAACCGCGGCTCCGACTGTTCTAGTCGGAAACTTGTATATATGTTGAATTGCGTAGAAAACTTCGCTAGCGCGTGGCAGGATTGTGACGTCATTCGTTGAATGTTGTCCTGCTAGTTAGTCGATTTCTAACGTTGGTTTATGTAGCCGTGAGGTCGCTACAAGATTAAAACTGTATATGTAGCAAGTCACCTGTCACTATGCTTAAAACAAACAATGCCTTGATTTCCTTCCAGCACCACCACCCAATGACTCACTACTCGTACTTCGGAAGTAATGACGCCAGTGACTACAGTGCTGACTACGGGAACAGCTATGCTTACTCCTCAGGAGGTGGGGCATATGGGAAGGATTGGGCATCGAACCGAGCTTATGCTTTGCCGAAACATAGGCCTACTGCGGCTCCCGTTTATATCACCGCACCTGGATCTGTTGCTTAATTTAAATTAATATAAAATATTTATGTATTTAATAGAATAATAATTTAAAAGTATATTTAAAATATTATTTAATAACTTTATGATAAAATTGTGAATTCTTAAAAATAATAAAAATCTAAATATGTAGGCGAGGATTTGGAAAATATTATGTTTTTATTGAATGAATTGCTAATAACGAATATTATGAATTGTTTTATTTCTTTAGTTGAATTATATTACGTGGTCTGTTTTGATCTCAATGGAGGTTATTTTTAATTTCATTATCATTTGAAAAATGACAATATCATGCTCGTAACTCTTATTTATTATTGACTGATTTGTTAGTACGTGTGAATTAATTAATCTTATGATAATTATGATTAAATTAGGATACTGTGGTCCTACTTAAATTATTTTATTTATTGTATTGGTTAAGTAAAATAAAACATTGTACAAAATACAGGCATACGCTTTTATTGAAGTTGGTTCAAATATCAAAAATATGTAATGTGTTTAACATGTAATTTTTTTTTATTAAAGAATTGTTGTTTTTTTTTCGATTGTTTAACGTATATTTTTAGTACATACTGAATCCAAACAAGGCAACATTTTCGAGGAAGACGTCAAGATCAATCGAATTAAACAAATACTTTACCACCGTATTTATACAATTTATTATTAATTACGTTTTATCATGACTAATAAATAAAATATATAGGTTTATATAACAAAGCTATGAATATATTTTTATCTCATAATAAACGTCTGACGGAAATAATATGTGCCTAAAAGGACTACAGTGAAAGATCTCATAAAAGTTTAATATGAAAGATATTGTGTGAGTCATATAAAAGACATATGAGTTCTCTGGAAATGCTGAATGAAGATCTTCCGCGAGATTTCCTAAGATTATTCCATAATATGGCAAAACCTTATTTAATTGACGGCTTTCAAATCGTTTCTCGTTTAATAGAAGATTTTTTACTTTTAAAAAACTTACTTAAATATACACAAAATCACCATACGATCATAATCTGATAATATATAATATTATGATCAGATTATGATATGCCAAAGGATTTTGGAAAATTTACATATATTTTCTAATTCTATGCACCAATATATAAATGTGAATGACCAATAAATGGGATGACAATTTTCCTTTCAAATATGTATTGCACTCGCATTAACTATAAGCTGTTATGTAATATTCGTTTACTGCAGGCTCAGTGTAGATAATATACTACTACAGGTAACTGTGTGCCTTGGATCACTTGATGAAGGCAAAAAAAAACATATTGTATCAAGAAAATAATTCCTTACAAAAACCCACAGTAACATGATGTGTTAAGTAAGGCACATAGACGATGTAGGTAAGTGTAATCCCTCAGGAAGGATACTCGTACATAAACTTCGCAGAGATCAATGCCCTGTTCCCAGTAAAGTGTTCTCTAGACGCCTGTTGTAAGTACAGAGCAATTATAACCAGTGTACGCTTGCTATTTATTATTTAAAGGTAAATAATGTTCTTGGAGATTTGTGCTGCTGGTCTCGCAGATACTATTATATACATTAACTGGCTTTCGCCTGCGACTCATCCGCGTTGAGCTTAGAATCCCAGAAGAATTTATCATTTTCCACAACAACAACATTCACACAAATCAATAATAATTGCATTTTATTTTATTTTATTATAGTTCCAGCACAAAACAGATTACAATCAGAAAGAAATACAGATCATAAGAAAATTAAAGTAACATTCTGGATTGCAGTCTAGGTACATGTGCACAGGTACATCAATACCATAATATTAAGGTCCGGTCGGATATGTGTCTAGGTTAGAAGAAAATCGGAGTTCACACCATTTAAAAAAATGTTTTGCCAACATAGCTACGCATGTTTTCAGTAATGTTATTCACCTCTCAAACAACCACTTTAAATGCAGAAAAAGTATGGTGAAATTAATTCTCATTCTTGGGGTGGTAATAAGTTTCCGACGCGCCTTGAGTACGGTGGGAAATATGAGAATAAAAATGAATTCTTTGTCGACTTCATTTGTAATTCTGCTGGGTGTTTGTAGGTGAATAAAAATTTGATCGGAACACAGTTTACGGTTCGGAAAACATTTTGTGCCACAGGTATGAATGTTGAAAATTTTTATGTAATGTCTAGAGCTAGCAGATAAATAAAATATTAAAACTTTGCAAGTTTTATTCTAACCGTAGTGGGTAATATCTTTTTATACCACTAAGGTGGCAAACAAGCATACGGGCCGCCTGATCGTAAGGGGGTTATTGTAGCCTATGAAAGCTTGCAACATCAGGGGTATAACTTCGCGCCTTGCAGACCCTGCAAAAGTCTCTTCACACCCTTCTTGTAGAACCCCAGGCGGTACTCTAACCAAATACCAAAATACCACATGTACCAAAATAGAGCGTTTATTGCTAAAAAAAGTGCATTTGCACATTCTATGGTCTTTCACCTTAAGACTTATATCAACCATCTTTATATATATTTATGAGGTATGCATGTTTGTGTGGAGGCACAAAAACCTATTCCAAACAGCAGATGTCATTTGCTATCGGAATGGAAGAGATCAAGGTAGACTTGTTATACATGAAATTCCTAGGCTCACTAAATATAATAAAAGTTGTCTATTTATGTGCGTCGAAATATATAATAACTTACCTAGTCACTTTAAGTTGTAGACGGCTTAATATAAAATTGTATGAATGGTTGAACGATAACAGTTTTATACTGTTAAAGATTTTTTTGGCGTTAACTAAACACTTCCTTGTAAATTTGCAAGCTGAACTATGCAGCGAGAATTTTTATGTACTATATATTTTACGACACCTGTTAGTACCATGTTTTTATGCAAATAAAGATATTATTATAATTGACGAGACCGCTGGTCTAGTGGTTAGTACACCTGACTGCTACGCTAGAGGTCGCGGGTTCGATTCCCGCCGGGGCAAACATTTGTGTGACAAATATGTTTGTCTTGCGTCTGGGCGTTTGGTATGTATTATAAGTATGTATTTACGAAAAAAAAAAAAAGTATATAAGTATTGTATCGGCTACTGGTTCCCATAGTACAAGCTTTGCTTAGTTTGGGGCCAGATGGCGCTGTGTGATAATGTCCAATTATTATTAAAAAAAAATTTAAATAAAAATGGATTTTTTTCAACAAGGGACTTGTTTTAATCATAATGATAATTATACACCCAATAAGGACTTACGCTTTATACACAGTCTCCTCAGTATTGTTTGTTTCTGCATCTGTCAAATCTAACTCAACATAGGTATGTAGATTTTTTAAAACAATTTGAACAGCGTTTTATCCAGTATAACTGTTATTCTAAAGTATGTGTTAAAACCATTAAAATCGGGGCTTACGAAAAATGAACAACGTTTTTATTATACTTAGGTACCTATTGTTTAATTTTTCTGCTACACGTGCGGAAAAAACACTGTAACGAATTTATAATTATCAAATTTAATATTTGGAAAATTTACTAGATAAGCTAGAATTATGGCGAATTTACACACAATTTGTTTCCTGCTATAAGTGATCCTTGCCTCAGGGAAACGCTTTAATTAACTATCATGTTTAATGGCAAATCTGTTATGGTATCTAATTAATCGGATGTTCTCAAAATTGGGGACTGTACCTCCGCCTCACAGAAGACCACAGTGAAATAACACTACTTGATGTAGTGTTGTGTTTCTGCGGTAAGTAAGGTTGCCAGTGCTCCACGAGGGTACGCTGGGCTAGTATTGCAGCTAGCATAGCGAGTCCTCATCAACAACATAGTTGGCACCCCGTTAGTGATACCTCTGGTATTGCTAGCGGCTATAGGCTACGGTGACTGCTTACCATCAGGTGGGCCGTATACTTGTGTGCCACCTTAGAGGTATAAAAAAAAATTGCAGGTGGAACATAATAATTATAATAAATATATTTTACTTCTGTACCAATCTGAAATGAATGAGCATCTCACGAAAGCAAAAATCTAGATTTGTGATCACAATAAGATCAGATTTTGTCCACAAATCAAGAAGACATGAGAGACGAAAAAATATTTAATACGAAATATTTTCATTAAGAACTTCTTTGATGGCAAGCGAGAAGCGTGAATTTTTTTCTAGGGCACATTTTTTTCTTTTGAACGCGATAATTCGTCTATACCAATTTATCATTCGAGAGCGTAACTCATTATGACAACAATCTGTACTAATATTATAAAGAGGAAAGATTTGTATTCTGTATGTGTTTATGTTTGTATTGAATAGGCTGCGAAACTACTGGATTGATTTCAAAAATTCTTTCAACGTTAGAAAGCTAAATTATCACTCAGTAACATAGGCTATATTATACTAGCTGCCCGCCCTGGCTTTACACGAGTAGACAAAATATATTATCACTTACAATACGATATGAAATTACGTTTTGTTTTAGTGTTTCTTTAATAAATAAGCCCGAAATAACGTCTGAAATAATAGGTAGGTATTCGCGGCTCATGTTTATTCTCGTATACATAATACATCAATAATTGCACAGATTGGCATTTGCTTCTGCGTGACAATGCACTATGTTACTTTCCACCAGCTATTTATAAGATGGTTCGAAACGATTTTTTTCTCTTGTTTTCCCCGATAATATGTCGGGTGTTAATAATTCATTGCTGTGACGAGTGACGAGACGATATGAAATTCGAGTTGGTGTAACTGTACTCTCATCAGATCATTTAAAGTGGTTCTCATATAAAGTGGAATGAACCATTCGTACAATGAAGACAAGTGACGCCGGTTTTTAAACATGTAGTGCGTAGGCAAGGCGTAGTTTCTTTGTATTCGTTGTAGTTGAGTGCGTGTTACTGTGTATATGTACACGGCAAGGCGTAGTTTCATCCAATGTCACTTTGTTGTTCGCAATGTTTCATCTACTTTTTTATTTGATCTGAGACTGTACTCTAATCTGTACTTATACTTACAATGAGATGATTTGCAGAATTGACAATATTCAAATCGATCTGCGCAGTTAAGCAACCTGAGTTATGACTAGAAGTTGGTGGGTGACTGTCCATTCCATACCCAGTTCACTTTGTTCCTTGGGTAGACGTTCAGCCGTCGGCGACTGATGCTTCTGAACTTGCTATTGTTCTTTAAAGTGAGCTTTCGTCAACTGATCGAAAACTTATTTCTATATCCGTGGTCCCATAATTCCACTCACTATAATAAATAAATAATTATTAATTTCTAAGTGGCGTTCGGGACCACCCTTGTGGTCCAGTTTTCCTCATGAAAAATATTAATTAAATCCAAAGTGGTTTTCGGGCCCCTAGACTCTTGGTTTTCAATAAATATTTATGGCAATTAGAGGTTTTTCAGAAGCAAGAATTGTGACAACTAGTTTGATACAGGTAACTGGTTTTTCTGTACCTACACAGGACTCTCTAGATCTACTTAAGTATGTATTCACAGCTTTAAAAAACTGTTATCAAAAGCTAGTCGAACGTTTTAACCTGACTCATTCCAGTCTTAAACTACATAGAGAACTGTAATATATTTATTGATCTTTTTTATAAAAATGGAATAATGTAGGTAGATAGATATATGAGAATTCTATATTTTGTTCAGACTAAGTAAAAGTGCTTGTCGATACCACTCAAGAATAAGGCAATAATCTTATTGAATCTTTTCAGTAAAGCAGCAACCCTATTCGGCGTTTTTTTTTATTCCACTAAGGTGGCACACAAGCTTACGGCCCGCCTGATGGTTAGCAGTCACCGTAGCCTATAGCCGCTAGCAGTACCATAGATATCACTAACGAGATGCCAAATCTGTTGTTCCATGTTGTTGATGAGGAGTCACTGTGCTAGCAGCATTACTACTACTACTACTACGTGGAGCACTGGCAACCTTACTTACCACAGAAACACAACGTTACAAAGTAGTGTTATTTCACCGCGGTCTTCTGTAAGGTGAAGGTACAGTCCCCAGTCGGGCGGCTCCAATATTAATGGGAAAACCCACGGGAGATCCCAATTCGCCCTACCTCTCTTACCAGGCATTCGAAGTGTAGCCAAAGATACCCCAAATCTTAATATGTTAAAAAAAACTCAGCTCCCATTATGTTTGAGTTCGCAAACCTTGAAAGATTAGTCCATGGATAGAATGTTTTTCGCACATGGGGATTTTTTTAAGGTACTGTTTATTCTTACGTGTACACAGTAATAGTAAATATAGATTTATACACTTCCCGTATGTAGAAATAATATAAGACTGAGCCACAGCGAAGCCTGGCCGGGCTTAGCTAGTGATTGATATGAACATAGTTAGCAAGGCTTAAGTAAACGGACGGATGAAAAGATAATTTAGCGTTATTTTACCAATAACCATGAGAACTGAAACACCGGAAAATACCCAGGGTAAAATTAATAAGGTAAGTTTGAACGTCAAAGGGTGTCACCAACACTTTCTGAAAGAATTTATATTTTAATAATAAAACGATAAGACAAACTTAATTAGAAATAAGGCTGAGAGGCTCTGAAAAGAAGGCCTTTGAAGCCTCGAGCGAGATTTTAACATCATTCCTCGGTGGAAATTACTATGACCAAACTGATTAATTGAATTTATAATGTCGTAATGACGTTATCAGTTCTCGTTTTTTCAAGCCCCTAAAATGTAACCTGATTTGAAATGTCAAATGAAGGAAATCTGGCAGAGCAGTTGGGATTTTTTTCAGTGTCGCAAATTGTGTTGTCGTGATAATTTTTGGTGTTGTTTTAATTTAAACAGTAGTATTGCTAGCGGCTATAGGCTACGGTGACTGCTTACCATCAGGTGGGCTGTATGCTTGTGTGCCACTTTAGTGGTATAAAAGAAGCAGTAAAACTTCACGTACTGATTAAAAATAACGTCGACATAAATGCTATTTAATGTGTCTTAGGTGAAGTGATTTATCGTTTTGACAGATAAGATTACCTGAATTAAGGGCCCATGGATTAGCTGTTGCCTTGGATTGTTTCAAGAAACTCCATTAAGAATTAGAATGCATGACACTATCGAATGTAAATTAATATGATACTCTCAGACGAAGTCACCAATAGTAAGTCATAAAACTATTGATCGTGCGCCGCATATTGTAAGGCGTCGTCCTAATTGGCCACGATCGTACGATGACACGATGCGTTCTCGTCGTGCGATGAGTTCAAACATACAGATTTCATCAGAGTGTCCTATTCGTCCGAATGTCCTATAGTGATCAAACGCATCGTACGATCGTTATTAAGCATTTCATGTGCTCGCACGATTACTTGCGAGGTTCAAATAGGACACTCTGATGAAATCTGTATGTTTGAACTCATCGCACGACGAGAACGCATCGTGTCATCGTACGATCGTGGCCAATTAGGACGACGCCTAAGGGTAGTCAACTTTTAACAGTAAAAACCGAAGTCAACACGCAACGAAAAAAGTAACATAATTATGTAACGTTAATTGCTGTAATTCATCTGTTCATCATGCTTTCTCTCGTAGCGTGACGTGGTAGTAGATTAATTAAATGTTTTTTAAGTCAGTTAAAATTCTATTGCAAAATACATAAACAATTATGCTACATTATCCAAGTCGCAGATTATAGCAGTATGGTAAAGTCGTGCTATTCAAAAAAGCTCACTTTTTTTTATACCACTATGGTGGCACACAACCATACGGCCCACCTGATGGTAAGCTGTCTACCTTACCTACCGCAGAAACACAACACTCCATCAAGTATTGTTATTTCACTGCGGTCTTCTGTAAGGTGGAGGTACAGTCCCCAGTCGGGCGGCTCCAATATAAATGGGAAAACCCACGGGAAATCCCAAATCGCCCTACCTCTCTATTTAGCGTGGGCGTAAAATGGGCGTGGTCTCCCATCCAACTACTGCCAAAGTTAGGTCTACATCGCAGATATGCACTTTGCAACTCTTCTACGAACCACTTCTAATATAACTTTATTGTCTGTTATTCTTTGTACATCAAACCTATCTTTACAATAGAAGGACTATAACGATTATATTATCATTTCCACAGTGGAGCAGACATGCATAATGTGTTAGCGCCCCACTGTGTGTTCATTCAACCGTCCTCATATAAAACTCTACGCCTGCATGCACGTCTGCATTTGCCATATACTAATACGCAGTTGACAATCTGCGAAATAAATCGAAGTGTTTAGTGTAGTGACGAGAAACTCAAATCGATTAATATGAAGAGCGTGATCTTAATTGCGATTTGTCTGTTCGGAATTGTGAGGTCTAGTCAGATCGATAATGAGGTGAGTTCAATCGATTGCCTGGTGATAAATTGTGTAGTTAAAAATCTTGTAAGGTCACCTTTATTTTTCTTTTATCATTAAATACACAAATATTCCTATTCAATCAATCAGTATTTTTTGGTGACAGTTATGAATTTGCGTGTGATCCAATGATAGCAGACAGTCACACTTTTTTTGATATGTCATATAAATTAAGGTTATAATAAATCGTTATCCGTTAGTAACATTATTACATATGTATATTATATGTGTATATTAAACATAAGATCTGTCTACATAGCCTCCGAACAAAGGCTGAATTTGTCTTTTCAACAAAGTCTGAAATATTGATTATTTCGGTGGAATTATAAGATAAAAGAAAATTTTATAAAAAATGTAACAGAATTTTGTTCAGACATTTAATTTAGTTCAATTAATTAAAACAAAAGATTCGCAGTAATGACCACTAGTAACGTAATTAAAGGGTTTCTAAAAACTACTTTAGAATCACGTTTATAGCATAAATTGGGCAAAACTCTTTGCTTAAAATTGTTTTCATTTTAACATTTTAACAGTTTTCATTTCATTACATTCAAACTTTGTGTACGTATTTAATTTTGTACGTGGGTATGTTGTTTTATCATAAAATCATGCATCGTCATTATTGTCAAAATCTCTAATTAATAATAATAAAAAGACGCTATGTAAAAAATGAATGCGTGGTCAAATTTTACTAAAGTATTTAATGTAATAAGGTTAAATCTTCAAAAAGGAAAGTAATTTTACTTCTCGAGTAAGATTTTACTCAAGCTGGTAATTTAAGTTTCAAATATTTTTAATAAGTTAATTAGGTGTAAGTAAATAAAATAATGTTAATGAAGTTTACTTAGGATTTGTTGAATTATAACTAAAAAGCGGAGAATAGCGTTGATTCTGAAAAAACCATTCAGTTGTAACTACATAAAAAAAAGAATTATCAAAATCGATTCACAATTGGCGGAGTAATCGGGTAACAAATATAAAAAAACATAGTCGAATTGAGAACCTCCTCCTTTTTTTTGAAGTCGGTTAGAAAATACACAAGATCTTGAAGAACGCACATTGTTTTTACATCACCCAAATGAGATTCAAGCTAGGCGTGGAAAGCGGATCGTTATGATCGCGTGCTGAAATGCTTTTATTAGGTTTTTGATCATGAGTTTTCTTCAGCGTTACTTGTTGACTGCTATCTGCTGTTATGGATGGCTTATCATTATTAGACTTTGCCTCCCTGTGTGTGTTCTACCGGCTGTACAACGGACAGTGTTCTAAGGAATTGTTCGACATGATGCCCACGGAAACATTTTACCATCCCACTTCTCGCCACCGGTGGGGAATTTATACCCACACATTGGAACTGACATGGTCTCGCGCTGCGCGATTCTAAAGGAGCTACCTCCAGAGGTCGAATTGTGGAATGTGATCCCGCTGCGGTTTCCACTAGGAGAACAGCATGGGGTTCTTCAAGAAGGGTGTGTGTGAAGGTGTGTGAAGGGTGTGAAGGAGATTTCGGTAAACTTGTCCCAAATTGTTGTCACGTGCGAGGGTGCCAAGAATGCTGGCAGTAGTGCCCCGCTGTATGGCAATGCTAATCCTTTGCGCAAAATATGTTCCAGCCTTCTTGTCACCGGAGAGCTCAATCAATTGTCGTGAGACCTCCTTGTACAGCAAATAAGCCCCAGGGCCTCCACCGCAAAAACAGTAATTTTGACAAATATTGCATAATTTACCAAACAAATTAAATACGTTTTAAGTCGTTTAACATCTATCCCGCTAAATAATAATAGGTAGCCGTGTTCCGTTTACATCATAATTGACGTACTTTACTTACGAGTCGAAAATGTATATCATGGGTAGGTGCTTTAATTAATTAATTACGTTGTTTATTTGGAAAGACCATTGGACTTCTCAGATACTTCGTCTATTCGTTACCACTTATAGAAAGACCCTCCTGGAATAGAAAAATAAAATAGACGGATTTCAATTGAAATAAGTATGAAGCAAGTTAGCAAATCCAAAATCTATACAAACAAAATTTAGGAAACAATTTTGTCGCTATCTACAAATCCGTAATTACGGATAAAATAAAACCAAATTACACTGTCTTTATGAAATTCCTTATTACCTTAACCGTAAAGATACTTAAAAGTACTTAATTATAAAAGGTCCTTAATGTCATTTCAACTCAATTTCCGCGGTAGTCACTCATTTTGAAATATTTGGAGTTTGTTTATGTTTTCAAAGCTTTGGTTTAAATAAGCTTTGTGTTAAACCAAAAGGAGTTTGTAGAGTAAATAAAAACGGTCGTCTTTTCCCGATCTTATTTATATATATATAAGTTAAGTTGAAAACCGTGTTTCACGGCTTAATACGTGTCCCTAGGTAATATTTTTTGTTTATAAGACGAGTTAGTTTCTACATTTAGGACATTAAATATTTAAAAAAAAAGAGTACTCTGAACCATCGGGCATTTATAATGAGATTGATGTATTTAAAACAAGCAAATAGGTGTGCAAGTAGAGTGAGATGCGGCGAATTAGGATCACCCGTGTGTTTTCCCATTAAAATTGGAGCCGCCTCGGGACTGTACTTCCACCTTATAGAAGACCGCAGTCAAATAAAACAACTTTGATGTAGTGTTGTGTTTCTGTGGTAAGTAAGGTTGCGAGTGCTCCACGAGGATACGCTGGGCTAGTAGTAATGCTACTAGCACAGTGAGTTCACCAACAGCAGGGTTGGCGACTCGTTAGTGATATCCCCTGGTATTTTTAGTGGCTGTTAACCATCAGGCGGGCCGTATGCTTATGTGTCACTATAAAAAAATACAAACAGTACAATCAGTCGAAACGATAATTAATTTCCCCACAAAAATGTTCCCGATAAATCATCGCTTAACTTGCATTATCTCTTCGAGGTCCAAATACGTCCAATTTAACCCGAAGACTGCGTAGGGTCATTTCAGCAATTACTCAACTGATAAAAGATATCTTTTCGGGTTGCAGGTAAGTGATTGGATTAGATGCGACTTAAATCCCAATATTAGTAGGGTTAGCGCTTGTATTTATTTGTGTTCCAATCGTAGTTTCCAGTTGTTTTTTTGAGCAAATCTTCGAAGCTACAATTGATTCGTTAAGTTAATATTGGTGCCAATTCTGTTGTTCAAAATTACTAAACATAACTAATTTGACCGTTCTAAAAATATTGCCATCCTTATTTAACCCCACACATGAGAAAGGGATAGCAAGACTTTTTGGACCTGTCAAATTAGTTAAGTTTAGTAATTCTGAACAACACAATGGACACTTATTTGCATTACTAAGCAAACTGATATTCTGAAAATGCTACGTCCTTTATAGAGAGATAGTGCGAAATCGACTGGGGACTGTACCTCCACCTTACTGAAGCCGCAGTGAAATAACACTACTTTGAAGTAATTTTGTTTCTACGGTGAGTTAGATTGCCAGTGCGTTATTCTGATATGCTGCGTTAGTAGTAATGCTTCTAGCACAGTGACTCCTCATCAAAAACAGGCTTGAGAACGCGTTAGTGAAACCCCTGCTTTTGATTTTGCAGCATTTGCATGTATACGATCAGGCGACAGGATAGACACGTATTTACTGACTTAGTAACATAAGGAACTATATATTTTTTATAGGTATATCTAATGTGGGAAGCATGCATACGGCTCGCCTTATAGAAAGCGGTTAAGCCTATGGACGCTTGTAACACCAGGGGTATGAATCGCGTTTTGCCGACCCTAAAATATCTTTATACATACTTCATTATCTTTTAATAAACACAAAATGATCGAACTGAAATCCCTGACTCAATCTTTGTATAATATTTGTTCGTGATTCAAAAATAATCCCACTAATCCCTCAGTGATAAAAATATTCAAAGCTCGTACACGCACAACGGGGCTCAATTAAATCGATAAATATACGCACATGTCGCATGATCGAATAGAAATCCTTACTCTCCAGTGACTCGAGTCGTCACACGATACGCACGTAATAATTAATACTTACATGGAAAGTGGAAAACTAGTTCACTGTCACATTTACTGAGTCATTGAGAGGATCTGCTTAATTATCGTGTACGATAAACTATAAACATACTGTGTTCATGTTGAGCGTGTAATAATTTTAATTTATTTTTAGGGCTTTAGTTTTTACAGTTACCTGCAACAGATAAATACGAAGGCTAACGTTATGTCGTACCAAGAGGTCAAAGAGATGGCTAACGATAGAACGGCTTAGCGATTGCTCCACCGACAAGAGCCTAGCCCTTAAATATATGATGAGTTTTTACTGTTAATTTGTGTTTTTTTAGATTTCCAAGATAAACCAGTAACATATATCAAATATGTTATCTTAAGAAACGGCTGGGTAAATCGTATCACATATTTATACTAGGATCTTTAACAAAAGAGAAAGATTATTTCTTTATGGTAAATAATATTGAAGTTTCTGTAGATTTGACTCTACGGGAGGTTCCAAAAGAACAAAGCCTAACAAAATTATTTTCAAAGCCCGTTTTGTCTGCCGTATTATAACTATTATCTGCACAGCTTCCCCTAATTTAATCCGGGTCCACTTCTCTAAAGAATTACGATGGTATGACACGCCCTTCGCTCGTATAGCCTCAAAATCATACAGTTAGCGGTGGTATAAATTACAGTGGGGTCAGCGTATAGTACTCGTATAATTACAGCCTTAATGTGTCCCCACTGCAGAGCACCGGCCTACCTCTATATGAGGGTGAGAGTACCTCAGCCCGCCGAGGGGGGTCTAGTATGGTGTAAGGACTTCAAATATGTCGTTGAATTTATCCATAGATCTGGTTTTACCTTTACTGAAAAAACAAGAGTTTTTAACAGCTCCTAATGCGAGATTAAATTGTATTGAGTTTTCCTGACGCCTCTACAACTGCGCGCCGTGGTAGAGTTGGCTGATATTTGCGACTACTGTAAGGCACGCACATATTTTTGAAAATTACTAGCATTTCGCCCGGCTTCGGACAGCCAGCGTATAAGTTAAAATCTAAATTTATTATACATAAAAATCCTTCCTCTTGAATCACTCTATCTATAATAAAAACCGCATCATAATCCGGTGCACAGTTCTAAAGATAAAGATTTAAGTTCTTCTAAGAAAGCGACTTTGCTTTATACTTTGTAGCGATAATGCATGTACTTTATTACGGGTCAAATAGAATGTATTTAAAACAAGTCTTGATCTATTTAAGGAACTAGTAAAAAAAAGTCGGCCTTAATGTTTGCTTCCGTTTTGTTATTGTGGAACCTATTAATTATATCACTCGTATTGTTTATTGAGAAGTTCTTATTGCGTTAAGTTTTTCAATGCATCCTGGACTTTCTTGAGAGAATCTAAAGCATTAGCTGATTAAAATGGGCCTAGGTCAGATATTTTTGTGTTATAATGGTAAACTCGCTTTAGAGCCATTTTAAACCGCAATTATACCCCAAATTAACTTACAGGAAAACGTACCAATTTTCGATTTCGTATATTCTTATAGGAATATTTGTAATCAACAAAAAAAAATATTACTAGACTTTAATTTGAAGCGAGTATCTTCGCAAGCATTTTTTTTACTTAAGTTTTAAAAGTGCCTAAGTTTTTTCTTTCCAGTTTGTTCATAAGTTTTGAAAGTTATACCTACCGCCGACCCACTTTAAAACTGTTTCGAAAAAATCCACAAAAGCTTTTGAAAAGGGTTGTTTGAAAGAAACATTTTCTTATCGTTTCGAGGAGGCAATTGGTTTGAGTTATATTTTTTTGTAGCCTTTCGTAAAATTTTAATTTAATTAATCACGTGATTCGTTTCCCTTATTTCAGGCATAATAATTAGGGTGTTGGATATTAATATATTCGGCAAACTTTATAGGCACAGGGAACTGAAAACTAATTCATTTTTCTAATTTGTTATTTTAATTATGTTACAACATACTACAATCTATAGCATGTTAAGCCCCAAGGATTTCAAAACATAAATACTACAATATAAAATTGACCGACTGCAAAAGGTAGGGATTCTCAATTCGGTAGATTTTTGCATTTGTTGCCTCAGAAATCCGTCATTTGTTAACTATTCATCGCAGGAAAACAACACGAAATTCAAGTAGAGCTATTTAACAGCAATATTCTATGGAAAAATAGTTATCAGTTACGACTACTTTCATTACGCCCTATCTCTTCTACATTCGTAGTGTGATAAATCACTGTACGCTGTACTCTGTCGGTGCTAATTTAGACCTTCATAAGTGCATATTAAGGCCTAAGCTGCATAAATGATTTTTTGATTTGATTTAATAAAACATATAGAACACCCCATCATCAAGCAAGTAAAGGATAAGATAGCCGTCACGTCGTATAGGGAGGTCAAAGAAGTAGCACTGGACAGGCAGAAGTGGAGGGAAATACATCGGCTGCACCGACAAGAGTAAAACTCTTAAATAGAAGAGAGAGATAGAATACCCCGACTAAAAATTCTATAAAACTCATAGCTAAGAACACTCTCCATTTAAGTCACCTATGAAACAAAAAAGCTACAGCATAAGAACATTCAAGAATTTCTGCAGGTCGGCAACGCGCAAGTGATACCCCTCCGAAGCAATCACCGATTTTGTAGTTCTATTTTCAAAATATAAATACTTTTATTTTTTATACAACAGCACTAAGTCGAATCTTTATTCATAATTGTTTTATTTATGAATAAATATTTTTGTTTTTATAATTAGCAGCCAAAAATATAAAGTATACAATTTTCCCTTAGAACAGGATATTCTATTTTTCCCCGCTCTGGAACGTTACAATGGCGAACTTTTTGAGCACGAGGAGTGAAAATGTTATTTAAGTGCAGTAAGGTACTCTACTGTCCTTTGTTACCCCTCCAATTTTCATTACGATCTACCTCCCTTCTAAACTCGTGAATTTTTAATGACGTTAATGTTTTATTAAATTTCAGGCAACACCGTCAGAAGAGTACGTAAAGCGAGGGTTGACCAGCAAATGCGTAGCTCGGGAGACCTCGTCCTGCATCGCTATTGAGCTGGTCGGCTATGTGGACAGGATGTTGAGGAGTGCCTCCGTACAGCTTAGCGATGACGTCATGATTGTTGATGAGAGGTCAGTGATCTTTGGTCGCTAACGTTAGGGAACAAAATATTTAGCTTTATTTCATTCACAGTGGTTCATTCCAAGAAGCTACACCATTGATAACTGTTCGTCCAATTGGTAACGTGTTAATGGATTTAAATATAACCAACCTACAAATGCGAGAGATTCCTAAAAAATGTTTATCTTTCACAAAAGTTAATATTTTTGCCAAAACAGCATTAACCAACTTATTGAATGGGCTGATCAACGATCGAACGATATTATAATAATGATAATAATAATATTAGTGCTTGGACATTATTACACAGCGCCATCCAGCCCCAGCCAAGCACAGCTCGTACTATGGGATCCAGCAGTTGATATAATACTTGTATACTGTTTTATATACATACTTATATTACATACCAAACACCCAGAAACAAGGCAGTGTTGGTCACAAAAATGTTTGCCCCAGCGGGAATCGAACCTGCGCCTCTGGCGTGACAGTGAGGTATACTAACCACTAGACCAACAATCTCGTCAATTATATTAGGTCCTTACATATGAAATTGGCGTTTTGTATGGGAGGAACAAAAAGTCGAATATTTTTTAATATAATATATTTAATTAATCAAAGTATGAACCATTATTTTCTATGCACTTTTGCCATCTCATAGGTAGTTCATTGATCCCTTTACTAAAAAAACCAGTCGGACGGGAATCAATAAAATCTTTGAAGGCGATTTGGACTGCCCCATCGGAGTTGAATTTTTTCCCTTGCAAGAAGTTATCCAAATTTCGAAAAAAATGGTAATCTGTTGGAGCAAGGTCCGGGGAGTACGGAGGATGTCTTAGACTTTCCAATTGAAGCTCTTCTAATTTAGTAGCCGTCTGTAGCGCAGTGTGTGGTCTAGCGTTGTCGTGAAGCAGCAGTGGCGTGGAGCGATTGACCAGCCTAGGTTGTTTAGCCGCTAGCTTTTCCATCATGGTTTGCAATTCCTGACAATAGACATCAGCCGTAATAGTCTGGCCAGATTTGAAAAAACTGTAATGAACAATACCGGCACTAGTCCACCAAACGCTTACAAGTAACTTTTTTGGGGTTAATTTTCGCTTGGGGCAGGATTTGGCTGGCTGGCCAGGATCTAACCATTGCGCTGAGCGCTTCCGATTATCGTAAAGAACCCATTTTTCATCACAGGTAATGATTCGGTTTAAAATACCTTCATTATTGTGCCGGTTTAGTAATGTAACGCAGCAGTCGACGCGCGTTTGCCGGTTTGTTTCAGTCAATTCGTGAGGTACCCACCTTTCAAGCTTTTTAATCTTCCCAATTTGCTTCAAGTGAATTAAAACAGTTTTATCACTAACATTGCAGCCTGCAGCTAACTCGGACGTGGTTTGCGATGGATCCGCTTCCACAATAGCCTTCAACTCTTCATTATCAACTTGAGTCTCAGGCCGTCCACGGGGCTTGTTCTGCAGGTCGAAATTTCCAGAACGAAAACGTTGGAACCAAAAACGAACTGTGTTTTCTTTTGCAACACGACCGCCATACACATCATTCACCCTTCGAGTTGTTTCCGCAGCACTAGTGCCACGGCGGAACTCGTACTCGTAAATAATGCGATATTTAAGGTTTTCCATTTTGTAAAATGAGTGACGCAAACAGAAAAAAACAGAAGAAAAAAAACAAATGAATGACGATCATCGAAGCACAAATACATGAGTCTATAGCTGTACAAATTTGAATTTGGAATTCCTTACCAAAGAGGAGAAATTCGTGATTAAAGTGGCCAGTACGAAAAACGCCAATTTCATATGTAAGGACCTAATATATGTGTTTATTTGTAATATCATTGCCTATCATAAATTAAAGAATTGATAGATAGATAGATAACTCTTTATTGTACACCTTAAAACTATAATACAGAATCAGAATTTATTATACATATCGGTACAAATGGCGGCCTTATCACTAGATGTGATCTCTTCCAGGCAACCTAGGTAGGGACTGGAGAATGGAGTTTGGGAGAGGGTAGAAATATGGGTGTACACAATACACAAATGGAAAAGGTACCCGTTGGTACCATAACTGAATTAGTACACTAAATAACATATAATATAGTGATATTAAAGTATAATATGAAAATAAATGATAATGTAAACAAATTCAAAGAAATTAAATTAGAAAAAAATAGAAAAAGGAGCTGTCAGTGACGCTTAAGAACTCAAAGTAATAGGTAGTAGTCTTTCAGATGTTTTTGAAATAGGTTGAGACTTGTAGAACGGCGTATTGAAACAGGCAGTGCATTCCATAGTCGAACACCTTGTACTGCAAACGAGTTGTCAACAAAGCTAGTGGAATGTGGTGGCATTCTCAGACTAAGGTTCGCCTCTGATCTAAGTTCTCTTGAATGCGATTCATGAACATATGAAAAACGTTGCTTAAGGTAAGAAGGAGTGGAAGGATTAAACAATATACTATATAGTAGAGACAGAATGTGAGTATTCCGGCGAAGGCGGATGGGTAGCCACTTGAGTTTATTTCGATATTCTGAAACATGATCATATTTGCGAAGACCAAATATGAATCGTATGCAGACGTTCTGGAGACGCTCAAGTTTATTAAGCTGGGCCTCGGTGAGATCTAGATAGCTGACATCTGCATAGTCTAGTATAGGAAGGAGGAGAGATTGCGCCAACGTAATTTTGGTGGAAATGGGTAGGAAATTGCGAAGTCTTCGTAACGACCCAAACGACGCAAATACTTTTTTGCTAAGATTTTGCAGCTGAGGGTTCCAAGACAGACAATTATCAATATAGATACCAATATTTTTAACTTCACGGCTGAGCTGCAGAGCATTACCATCCAGGAGTAGTTGAGGTAGGTGAGACCATGAGACCCTGGCTATCATTCTCGAGCTGCCAACAACAATAACCTGGGTTTTTAGGGGATTAATTTGTAAGCCATGTGCACGACTCCACTCAGTTATTTTGGCTAAATCTGTATTAATCATACCTATGGCCTCAGGTAGTCGATCAACAGAAGCCTGAGAATAGATCTGAAGGTCGTCTGCATAAAGGTGGTAAGAGGAAAGAAGATTGTCAGAGATAGAATTTATAAAAATTGCGAAAAGAAGAGGTGATAACACGCCACCCTGCGGCACGCCTGCAGTAGTACTACACCAGGATGAAAGAGAATCATCTATACGTATACACTGCCGACGACCAGACAGGTAACTGCGAAACCAGCCAATTACTGTTGGAGATACGTTAAGAGAATGCATAGTCCCAAGAAGCA
The DNA here is from genome assembly GCA_951449985.1 of Falcaria lacertinaria. NCBI lineage: Eukaryota > Metazoa > Arthropoda > Insecta > Lepidoptera > Drepanidae > Falcaria > Falcaria lacertinaria. The sequence continues at coordinate 4,931,351 of OX602130.1, read as the reverse complement.
CATCAAAATCCACGGTATTGAAAGCGTTACTGAAATCTAACAGTGCAAGCACCGTTAGATTCCCGTGTTCCATGCCGGCTCTAATGTCATCCGTAATATGAACAAGGGCTGATGTCGTACTGTGTCCAGGGCGGAAACCAGACTGGAAGCGGTTGAGGATATTATTCCTGGTAAGGAAATTGCTGATTTGCTTGTGGACAAGACGTTCAAGGACTTTGGAAAGGAACGGTAGGATTGATATCGGACGATAATCGGAGAAGGAAGCTGGATTGGGCTTCTTGGGGAGGGGAATAATTTGGGCATTTTTCCATTCCGTCGGAAAGACACCAAAGGATATTGAAGAGTTGAAAATGTGACATAAAGCAGGCAGGATTTCGTCAAGGATAGGGACGATCATATTTCGGGTGACATTGTCATTGCCTACCGCATTTGATGTGATGGACAAAACAGATTTCCTAACGTCACAAGCAGTAAATTGACTAAAAGTAAAAGGAGAGTGATTCGGAGCTGGAAGCGATGAAAAAGAATTTAAGGTGTTAGTTTTAATTGCGCCATCAAAATTGGGCGAAGCAGAGAAATGCTTATTTAACGAGTTTATATCTAGATCCTTAGGTAAAACGGTATCTGGTGCTTTCCCAACTCCCAATGACCTAAGGAATTTCCAAATTTTAGCAGGATCTCCACTTTCAACTGATCTATGGATATGCTGGCGTTGTGCACTCCTACACACCTTGTTGCAGCGATTACGTAGGGCTAAATATTTGTCACGATTGACATCATTAGGTCGGCTCGCATACCGTGATTTAGCAAACACTTTTTTATCCGACAGTGTTTTTATTTCGGCAGTAAGCCACGGTGCGGGTGCATGTCTTACTTTGATTGCTCGTATAGGAGCGTGAACATCAAAAAGTCTCAAAATTTTGTCGTTAAATATGTTTACCTGCTGATCAACCGACTCAGCGGCAAAAAGAGACGACCAGTCAATGCTGTTAGCATCCACGCGTAGTTGATCCAAATCCATTCCCCCAAAATTACGTTGTAGAATAATTTTAGATTTTGCCTTTGGTGGCCGAATTTTATAAGAAAGAAAGAGAAGGTCATGATATGAGAACGCGTCGGCTGAACACTGACCATGCTTAGCGACATGATCTTTAGAAGAGACAAGGATGAGATCAAGAAGAGAAGGAACAGAGTTTGGGAAATGGTGAGTGGCATTGAGAGGAAGAATGTTTAGGTTGCAAGATTCTACAATAGTGGTGAGAGAAGAAGAACGGGAGTCATTCTTCAACAAACAGGTGTTAAAGTCACCCATTATAATAGTGTGACTGTATGAAGGAGAAAACGTTTCAAGTAGGAGTTCAAAAGACGAGAAAAAATTTATACGGAGTGAAGGACAGTAAAACACCCCAAGTAGAATTTTGCTATGATTTAGTTCGACCTCAAGTAAAAGATGTTCACCGGTGTTAGCTGGCGGCGGCTGTGAGGACGCACTAATCAAAGAAAAGTTTAAATAACTTCGGAGATAGATGGCTACACCACCACCTCCCGCATCAGTTCGATCGTTTCTGATGAGGTGGAAGCCAGGAAGGGAGTAGGAAGTCGAAAGGAGGCATGGTTTCAGCCATGACTCGGAAACAAGGATTGCATGAATATTCTGAGAATCGAAGGTTGTCAGCATATCAGGGAAATGAGCCGGAATACTCTGAGCATTAATATGAATCACATTGAAGTTTTTTGAGACATCGGAAAAACTACATTTAAGAGTATCAGCGAGCGATGGTAAGCTAACGTAGCTGCTGTCATCATCGGTACTACTGGCCGAAAAGAAATCGTCGGCATCACTACTTACTAATTCATCATTAGACATAGATACTATACCAAAAATAAGTATATTATATGTTATGTATAGTAACTAACAATAAGTGTAGTAGCTAACAAAATTAGAAATGCTTTCAAAATTCTAAAACTTAGCAGGTACTCAATAACCTACCAGTGCAGTGTATACAATAAGAAATAAAATAAAAAGAAAAAAAAAAATACACAGAAAACTGTTAAAACGGAAAAATAAATAAAATTACAATTAAAAAAATAAAAATAAATCAGAGGATCAAGATAATAAATAAATGCTACATAAGTGTCAAGAAGAATTCTTAGATAAGAAAATGGTTGACTGACGACTTCTACCGTATCTTAGTTACCTTTTAATTAATTAAAAGACTGATATATCTTCATTTATTATAACGGTACACTAGAATATGGGCGAAATAAAATGGTTTACCATAAGAATGCCAAAAACCCGCAAATAACGTGGTTAAATTAATATGTATGAGCCGCTATTCCGCAATTCAATTTTGAACTGATTGGTCAATCAATACATATTGTTGGAAGCTCTTTGATTTAAGCTCACTGTACAAAGTAAATATCAAACAGTAGCACAACTCATAGAAAAAATCGAAATACATAATGTATTGTGTCTTTTTTATTGTGAAAGCAGCGAGCAGCAATTCTCGACTCCATCAATTTCTTAGCCAGCATCATAATTATAGCTTTATTTTAAAGTATTTTTATTATTGACTCATTTCAAGCCCTACTGCACTAATCAAACTCAAACTCAAAAAGATCTTTATTTGACTAGACTTTACAGGCAAGCACTTTTAAATCGTCAGAATCTACCACCGGATTCGGAAGGTCGGTTTTGCTGAGATGAATCTGGCAAGAAACTCAGCAGTTACTCTTTTAAAAACCAAAAGAATTACATTTCAAATACTAACTTAACATGGATACCTATTTCACAAAAGAATATATAAAAACAATTGATAACACTAAAACATAATATTAACACATAGACAAGGATCAAAAGCTTGAAATTAAGATGTAAGCTACACTCGGTTCCAAAAATAACGGGTCAGTCACATAAACCCGAATATCTCCCGAACTACGTATGCCATCCTAATGAAACGAAGACTGTTCAATTGAGAATTTAATTATACAGATAAAAAATAAAATAAAACTTAGTTACACCCACAATATTAATCTTAAATTAAAAAAAAACTAAAGTAGTCATATTTTTCTTAAGATTACATTTTTTTTTATGATTGTTTTTTTGCTGTTTTTCATCACTTTCTTCATTTAATACTTTGTATTGCCTCCACGAGCTCTTCTGACAGCTTCCAGGCGATTAGGCATGCTGTACACCAAATTTCGGAGCCGGTGCTGAGGAATACCTTCCCATTCCTCCACCAGTGCTTGTATGAGCTCGGGAAGCGTGATTGGTGGGGGGTTTCGACCTTTCACGCATCTCTGAAGCTCGTCCCAGGCGTGCTCGATGGGGTTTAAGTCCGGGCTTCGCGCTGGCCACTGCATGAGTTCGATACCGACCTCTTCAAGGTAGTCATGTACAATTCTGGCGGTATGGGGACGCGCATTATCATGCATTAATATGCCATGCCGGTCCATCCTGGCCATGAAAGGACCTACATGTTCATTGAGGATCTCTTCCACGTACCTCTCTGCATTTAGAGTTCCATTTTGAATGAGCACCAGCTCGGTGCGGGCCTCAGCAGAAATCCCAGCCCAAACTTGTACGGAGCCTCCACCGTACGCCACTTTTTCCTCCACACACGCTTGATGGAAGCGCTCCCCTGGTCTTCTGTACACCAACTGCCTACCATCATGCTTATAAAGCATGAATTTAGACTCGTCCGTGAACATTACCCTAGACCAATCGTCTAGTGTCCAGTTTAGGTGTTCGCGCACGTATCTCTGTCTTGCAATTCGATGTCCCCGTTCCAGTTTGGGGCCATTTGCGGGCCTCAATGGTTTCAAATTTGCTTCAGCAAGACGTCTTCTTACTGTTTGAGCGCTTAAATTGCCACCTCCAAAGCGAATAAAGTGAGTTTTTAGACCAACAGCAGTTTGAAAACGATTTCGGAGCATTGTAGCCACCAGTTGTCTGTCTTCCCTGGCCGTTGTGCATCTTGGTCTGCCATTTCCTGGTCTTCTAAGGTGTGATCCGGTCTCTTGGTACCGCTGGACTACCCGCTGAACAGTCGACAAAGATACACCAATGTTTCTGGCTGTTTCACGCTGGCTCCGCCCAAGTTCCAAAAAAGTTAGGATTCTGGTACATTCCTCTAGCGTGACTGCCATGCTTCACCTCACAGAATAATAATTATGCACGTGGAAGACGTTCACGATAATTTTTTTGTGACAGAATAGAAATGGAAAGCATCCATAATGACATGAAACAAAAATTTTGTTTTTAAAAATAGTCATTTTTTTAAATTTTGTTTTTCTAATGAAGTTTTTTTTCATCAACCAGTTTAAATAATATGCTATTAGAAGCGCAACTAAAAAGTCTTTATTCTGTTTTTTATTTCATTGATCTAGCTTTTACAGTTCTGGAGGTATTTCAATTTTTGTGACTGACCCGTAATTTTTGGAACCGAGTGTAGTAGTTAATAAAATCTAAGTGATTCCCACTGTATTTGTAGATGGACTACTGTCAATGTTTTTTTTACCATAATTATAATAATTTCGTATTGGTACACACTGTACGTTCCCGTAATCCAGCCAGACTTGTTTAAATAATGGTACAAAAATATTGAATACATAAATTCATTTATATTTTTTCATCGTGAAAGTTCAAATCAATTTCCCAAGATGCAGGAGTGCCTTACAATTTAAGCCTAGTGACAAACAAAATCAGCTATATATTCATCTTCTGCTCTAATTTAGTGGTGGCCAGAGTTTTTGTTATAATAAACCAACATAATATTACTTACATACCCTATTAACAACACATAAATGATTCAATTTACTTAATTTGTTTTAAAAATCACTCTCCACTAATCAGTCTGATCCCTTGCCATTCTCAAAACCGCCCAAATCGTCGCTTCACGTGCGCTTTGGTCTGCCACGATGGCGACGTTAGATAGGTGGGGACCACAATTTGGTGGCTTTAACCCAAAAGGACATCATCCTTCTTTTTCTCTTCTTCTTTGTAGATTCTGTTAGAGATTGCCCGACTGAACATTTTTACTGTGGTGTGTATGATCCTATAGGTTTGGTATCATTGTAGTTGATTTTATTTGAGTTCGAAAATCTGAATTTTCATACATTTTTGTTGAAAGTCGGTAGGTATAAAAATTAAATGAAACAAAACAAATGAAATGTCCTGTAATTTTCAACTTTGGTGCCATAGTAATAAATGCTCAGACGGACAAGCTCAAACAGCATATACAAAAAAAATGCGTTGGCTGGCACTCAGATTTGGACCAAATCTCTATGAGGCATGGATGATGTCCTTTATCTAATTATCAAGCAACAACTTTAACTCCCCAGCAACGGCGCTGCTGCAGAAATGCCGGTCAAGCCTGAGTCCCTCGCTCGGGCTGGAGTCTCGTTAGAAGACCAGGCCCAACAGCTGGTATTAGACAAGCTATGGAACTTCGCCACCACGAGGTCTTTGCGGTACAGGCTCCTGGACAACGCTGATGTTGTCATATCTGGAAAACAAGATAAAGACGGAAGCTTTGGAGTGGGTGAGTAGAATTATAAAAAACTAATTCAAGCGTAAAATTTTACTATTATCAGTTTTACATAACAAATACATGAAAAGAACAAAGATTTTAAAAATTATGTACTGCTTTTGATGACCTAAAATCTGTTTTAATAAAAAGAAGAAAAAAACTGTTTAGAAAATAAAAAGAAGAAATATATTAAATTTTATACTAGCTGTTTAATTTTGTTGCATTTCATAAGCATTTCATATGAATTTTCTCACGTCCGTTAGAGTAGGGGCCAAGGCTGTTCTTTAAAAAGTCAAATTATGACATACTATAAGACGTGTCAGAGATATCTTCTAATTTATACAATCCTCGTGTTTGTAACAAAACTTCACCGAAACGGCTTGACTAGTAGGTCTGTTACGTATTATTTTTCAAACGATTATTATGCTGCTAATGACAGGGGTGGTCCACCAAAAAATTATTTTTTTAATAAAAGTAAAATAGTAATAATGTATGTATACGGCAAAATAACGTTCGCCGGTTAGCTAGTATTAAGTTTGGTAAAAATATTGTATCACCTGTAATTGTTCCGTACACAACTCGCCTCAGAAACTCATTCAAACTACATAATCCATGGTCTTCCCGTAATACCAAGCCGTCTCATATAATCTCCGTATTTATTAACAATGTCTTCCCAGTTATTGAGTGCAGGTGCTCGTAATTAGGTCTGAGTTTCTCGTTAATTATTTCCACTGGAAGGTACCGAATTAGCCACCACACAATAAGCACTATTTATCTTGGAAAGCTACTTACTACTGGAACTCGATGAGAAATAAAGAAATAGTTTTCACATTAATACATATACGTTAATGATGATCTTTTCATTATTAACTGTTAATTTATAATTGCTGTGATGTATATCTTTTTATCGACCGTGATATTTATACTTCATAAATGTAGGTCTGGAATTTTAACAGATTTTTTTGATGCATAAGGCTTTTTACATCTTCATACAGATAAATATTGATGGTTGATGATAAGTAAACTGTAGACCATTGCAATAACAGGGCATTATCACTCACGGGTTACCTACTACGATAGACTTAAACACTATATATAAAAGAAGAGGTAGGGCGAATTGGGATCTCCGTGAGTTTTCTCATTAATATTGGAGCCGCCCGACTGGGGACTGTACCTCCGCCTTACAGAAGACCACAGTAAAATAGCACCACTTTGATGTAGTGTTGTGTTTCTGCGGTAAGTAAGGTTGCCAGTGCTCCACGAGGATACACTGCGCTAGAAGTAATACTAGTAGCACAGTGAATCCTCATCAAAAACAGGGCAACGCGTTAGTGATACCCCTGCTATCGCTAGCGGCTATAGGCTACGGTGACTGCTTACCATCAGGTAGGCCGTACGCTTATGTGCCACTATAGTATTGTAAAAATAACTATGGACCATTGCAACAAAAGGGTTTTACTTTCACTCACATATTACTATGCAAGACTTGTAAACACACACAAAATTAACCCTTGAGAGATCGAAATAAATATCAAATTACACAAAACAAAAATGAAATTAATAATAAAAAAATTCCACCATTCTCGCATCGCAGCGCCGTCAATATTTTCAATATCGAATTTCAAATTCGAATGAACTAAGCGAACAAAAATGCTAACCATAAAAGATCGAGAACAGATAGTTCCATTATGAACTTACCTTACAAAGATAAATGCTGTAAGCATTAGTTAATTTGGAAAGGCAACAGGAGTCAGCCATTTAGAATTTATATAAAGGGTCGGTTTCATATCCAGGGCTTAGAGGATATTCAATTACTGTTGGTTTAAACTTTACACAATAATTTAATAAGCTTATCTGTGCTATACAGCTGTGTAATATATTTTCTCTGCACCTTTGAAATGTATCTTACTAATATCATAAAGTGTTTGTTTGTCAATCAATCACGGTAAAAGGTCTCAACATTTTTTTATATTTAAGATATTTTATCATTTTGAATCAAACATTGCTTTCTTTTGATGTAGGAAAACGTATCCCGGGATTTAGAAAATTGCTTTTTTTTCATACTTCCACACGCTCTTTCAACAAATTACTTATTCTTCACAAACGCGTTTTAGTATATGCGTATAGATGAATTACACATCGCACATCAGACTCAGAATAAAAGGGTTGTTGTACATTTGCCACAAAGTAAATTCGCTACATTTTGTAAACACCATACATTGGTCACTACCGCAAGACTAAAAACATATTAATTTTGAATAGGAACTGAACGCGGACCGCAGTCGATCAGCCACTACACCAAATGATCGTCAAACACGGTTATACGCCACACCTGGAAATCGTAAAATATACGTCATTCGATGAAATGACACTATATATATCAGGGGTGTAAACAATACCTCAGAGTAGATAATATACTGACAATACATTTCCCGGAAGCCTTCAAAGTGACATTGTTGAGGCCTCATGTCAATAACTCTTGTTTATGTAGCCCCTTATCTTTGGAGACAGTCTATATAAATATATATATATATATATAATAATTCAAACATCTATAAGACATATTAGTTATCTATACAAACATAAATATCATGTGAACCAAAGGGTTTCTTTTATACCACTAAGGTGGCAAACAAGAATGCGGCCCATCTGATGGTAAGCGGTCACCGTAGACTATGGACGCTTGCAGACCCAGGGAAATCGCTCGTGCGTTGCCGTACCCTTCATTCACATCACCCTTCATTCATCAAAAAATTCTTTACACCCTTCTTGAAGAACCGCATGCTGATTTACATTATAGGCTAATTACTACTTTAACGCGCTTCGCGTCGGCTTGGTTTTGTTTCTGGATTAAAGGTACCCCCTTTTTTATCCTGACAACTTAGTCCAAAATTTCATAATGGTAGGTTGTGCAAAAAAAAATAAACACAGCAACCTACAGAAGTGAGTTTGATATAGTGACCACACAACCACTACATTTGCGTATAAATAAACCGGCCAGGACTCGTACATCGAGGTTTCCGTACTTAAAGGCTAAAACTCGTTTCTAGTTATTAGGGGAGCCCTCTTTAATTTTTTGTTTATTTTTATCAGTCAGAAATACACATTTTGTTGTACCTATTATCTCAGAGTAGATAATATACTTCTATTATGGATCATGAGATACAATCCGCTGACATACGGACGGACGGACGGGGTGGAGGCTTAGTTATAGTGTCCCGTTGGTTACCCTTGAGTATCGCAATCTATCTATAGCACGTGTTATTAGTGATTTATGACAAAATAATAACAACTAATAAGTATGGATTACGGTATTGTTTGTAAATGATAAAATGTCTTTAATGCAAATCCTTTTTTCACTCCTCATGCTCAAAAAGTTCGTCATTGTAACGTTCCAGAGCAGGGAATAAAATTTATATCCTGTTATAAAGGAAAAAAAAATCATTTTTTTTTTGTCTGTACATATAAAATCTAAATATTTATTCAAAAATAGAACATTATTATGAATAAAGCTTAAAAAAAGTATATATAAAATTATTGAAAATGGAACTACCAAATCGGTGATTTCTCCGGAGTAATACGTGCAGTTGCGGCTACAGAATAAATAAAAAGTAATTGGCGCGAAATCTTTTGAATTTTTCTCTTATTACAAATAGAATTCGTAGTGATAACCAGTATAACACACGGCGCTAAAACCCATTGTAACTCGATTTCTATTTACTCCCTCGCGAGTAAACTACCTCGTATACAATGGGTCACTTTAGCACCTTGTATAACAATCTACTATTACAGTGTTCACGTGCCATTTTGTCGTGACGAGGTTTTTTAATGTCTTTTTCTTAAACTTATTTTCTAGTTTCGCACCACATGTTCGCTACCCCTGAACTAGTTTATCCTCGCGTCACATCCGCGCTCCGGGTGTCGCCGTCAAGATAACATAAGGGTTGCCGTAATTTCTTTTTGAAACTACAACTTTCAAGGGTCTTCGTGTGTTGTTCGGCCATTTGTTACCTCACTTAGGTTAGGTAAATACTAAATAGTTTATTATGTATCAAAAAGGCATTCTTTAATATCCGGGTCAAATATTTGAATCATAATTATGTGGTAAAAGGTCTTTTGCAATTAATTACCTAAAAAGAAAACATAAAAATGGCAACTTTATTTATAAAGTAAAAACTTTTTTTCGTTTTTTTTTTAAATAAACAACTACCTCTATCGTGATTTTCTTCCTACAGACACGTTATTTTACATGTCTTCGTTAAAATAATATAATAATCAATCGTTAGAGGAAAGTCAGATGCAGAAATACTTACATCTGGTTAAAGTAAGGTAATCGATATTTCCTGTGAGATGCGTTGTGAAGGTCAGATGGCAGTCGCTTTAAAATTTGTTAGCCAGCCACATCGGGTTAGTTCTAGTACAGTAGCGAGAACAATTCAAACACAGGTTCGATTGATAATTATGTTGAAGAAGTCAGTCTCCTTCCGTAACTAAAATCCTTTCAATTCCAGGTGTATCGATGAAAGCTCCCAAAGAAATTGAGAGCGGGCGGGGAAGAAACAAGAACATTGGCCCCTTCCTGGCAGCAGCTGCTATGAAGTTAGGCCTCCTTGGGGCCTTGACTTTCAAAGGCCTCACTTTAATGGTCGGGAAGGCCCTCCTGATCTCCAAGATTGCTTTGCTCTTGGCTACTATTATAGGGTTGAAGAAGCTGTTCTCTCATCAGGTGATCGATTAGTTATGCACGAATAAAAGCCTTGTTTGGTTACAGTTACGGTTTCTTTTGCCTGCGCACTAATTTCTATTTTGATTCTGCATGATATAAAAGTGCACATTCGGCCAAATAGAAGTGCCATTAAAAGTTTGAGGGCTACGTAAATGGCTAAGTGCGGGTTGGACTCTCACACCGAGGGCTCCGTACTAAACTAGGGTAAATGACAAACATAATTAACTTTGTCGATTGATTAATTTGATCCTTAGACACGGCTATTGCACGAACCGCAATTAATATGTTTGTAGTATTTACATTCGCTCTTTTTTTAGCATATATAGCAACACATACTCTATGAGCATTTATGAACATAAAAACATTTTGTTATTCGTCCGATCACCCGACGACTAGCAACGTCCATAATATTTTTTGGGATTCGAAATAATTTTCCTCGTTTGTGGAATGCACGCGCTTTGGACGTATTTCGAAACCAACCGTATCACCTAAAGGCTATGTTCCTCCACGAGTTATTCGTCGTAAAAAAGATGTAATATTATTTTATTACGATGTGAACACGCAGACACCTGCCATAAAAATGCGATCAAAGTGCGTATGATGCTCTCTGGTTAAAATGATAGAATTTTATGAATGTGTCAAATAAAATGGGATGATGAATAGCCTGCATGACTCAGTAATATTGAACTTAGTTTGCGATTTTGTAGACTTAGAGTAGTCTTCTTATTCTTTTTCCCAACTATGGCAATCAATCCTATTCAATGGCTATTTTTGCCAGTTTCGAGTGTAAGAGAATTATAGAGTTTCTCAATATTGTCGTGTTGCATTAAAACGCCTAATGTCTTAGAAGTTTCTGGAGACAATCCACGGTAGTAGCAGATCATAACATCCCTTTAGGGCAGAGTTATAGACCAAAATCATAAATCACTTCACCCAAAAGTCATATCATAGCATTATTTCCAATGTTCCTATAAATCAGCCACTAAATTACACTTTACTGCACATAACGACACCAAAAATAAGCACTAAAGGATCACTTGAACACAATCTACGATACACTGGAAAAAATCTCAACCACTCTGTCCGGTTCCCAATAAGTCCCTAGTGTATCGATTCATCACTAAACTAAATTAATTTACTAAATTAATTTACAGGACTAAAAGTCTTTCTATCCCTTTCTCATATAAGGGCCTTCATTACGATGGCAATTTTTTTGTCCTGTCAAATAACTTTTCGATTTCGTACAACAAAGTTAGCAACATGTCTATATTTTGTATATAAGAGCTAAGAATGTACAACAATAGCATTAAGTAAACTTATGTACAAATATCTAAGATATTCCAGAAAATAGTCCGAGTTAAAATTTTCTTTTTTTTATAGCACTAAGATGGCAAACAAGCATACGACCCGCCTGATGGTAAACGGTTACCGCAGCGTATGGACGCTTGAAACACCAGGGGTATCACTCGCGCGTTGTCGACCCTAATACATACATCAAGCAATTTCCCCCAATAAGATTTCTTCATTTAGGCGATCACATCATTAAACTGATTTATTTTCCGGGACGTACCAAGCCCCTTAATACGGGTTGGTACACCAAAATATCCGAGGGGTACAATATTGCGAAATTACGTGACGTTTTTACTAAAGAAACAAACCTTCAGTGAATATAAATTTTACGGTGTCCGGAATACAAGCTTACCAAACATAATGGACTTATGTATGCGTTAGACAGTAGACAAGCTTCGTTGGAAGACATAGCCGTGGTGGCAATACAAACAATCAAACCTTTCCTCTTTATAATATTAGTGTAGATTATCCCTACCCCGAACCGTACCGCAATTTTAAAACAGAACCGGTCAATTAGTTTTTTAAAATTCTAGTGAGTACTTCGTCTGAAAAACATTTAGAGGATCAGCAAGTAGGTCATAAAATATTCACATAATTTATTAGGGGAACCCGACCACGTTCGGAATTTATTGCTTTATAGGTCCAATTATTAATTCAGTAGAAGTTAATGGCCGCGAAGTGTTATCACAAGTCACTTTCCTTAAAGAAAATTTGCTTGCTTTTCACTTGGTGGCAGGCGTATTATTGCAATCTAGCTATAAGTTACACCGTAGTGTCTGACATTCTATCTGTCAAACGTGTAGGCATGTAGTATTGTGATTAATAGCACCACCATACCACTGAATAGCACGGTAAGAAATAAAATAGCACGCAGTTCCAACAACATGGTTGGCAACCGGTTAGTGATACTCCTGGTATTGCGGCTATAGGCTACGGTGACTGCTTCCAATCAGGTGGGCCGTATGCTTGTATGATAGATAATCAATACAATAATAATTATAAATAATTTTTAAAATCAGAATGAATATAGTTTACCGACTATATTTTGTTTGCTTCAGTTTTATGAATATTTCGTTATTAAGTTTTTTATGTCGCTCATCTTATGATGTAAACGATATATACCTATCTTTGCACATTTAGTTCTATTTGTACAGCGAATACATGTAAATAAATTATGCATAGATAATAACATATATATCAAGAATTTCGACATTATAAAGGATTAAGTTCTAATATTTTTCAGACAATCATCAAAAAGGAATAACTCATGGTCATGAATAATAACTTGATGGATTGCGTGGCGCATCGTACCTCAACACTAACATTTCTATGCTAATGAAACCACAGAATAATTATTTTACTACAGAGTATAATATCATGCTCAACTTAGTAAAACGTTTAAACTTAGTAAAAATAAGTTTCATAAACGGTACAAGACGAAATTCTACATAATTATGGAAATAAGAAAATTCAATAGCGTCTCCGAATAGTTCGATAGATTTTTTATATGTCTGTATAGTATATGTAGACACGCGGTAGCGTGTCAAGCCAAGTTCAAGCGAGGCGAGCAGCACCGTGTGTAATATAATAATAATAATGACAAAATGAGCATAATATTTTACTTTGCTGAGCTCTGAGTTTGAAACTGAGCAATGAGCATTCAAGTGTTAGATAATGATTACTGACAAGTTTTTTTTAATGAATGTAATTTAACATGTCCTTAAATGCAATGTAAATATAATTAATGTTTTTGTTTATTTATTACCTCACTCGTAACTAACATTGTAAAGTATGGCAAGCTGATTTCGCATTTATACAAAATAACTAAGCATTTGTCTTACATTATAAACATTAAATAATTTATTTGATGTTATATTAATTTACTAATTATTATTTATTTATTGTTGATTAAATGAATTGATCGCATTTTTTTGTTTATTAACCCAAACTAATAACATAATAATTACGTATATCGATACCAAAAGAATACAAATTTCAATGCACAATTATTTCTGGAAAATGTTACGCTTTAATTTTTTCTTCAATGACGACGGTAAAGAACAAAATGAGTACTAAAAACAATTAATAATTTATCACAATTTTATTAAATTATAACCATTATCACATCTAAGCATCCTTTTATGAACTAAGCATCCCATAAATGCATATAAGAATACATCTCTAGAATTTTATTATTTTGTAATGAATGTCCGTGCCCGCAGGATAAAATGTCAAATTATGCTAAAGAAGAAGGCGGTAAATATATACATGCCTTACTTGAAACGAGTCTACCCAAGTTATACGCACTATAAGGCTCCGTCCACAGACAGACTCGGTATTTTGTATTTAAGTATTTTAAATAGAAAAAAAGGTAAATTAAAAGCTTTCATTTAGTTTTATCAGTACACGCACACTGGTTTGGTTCACCATTTTTAATCCAATATGACTGCCATCACAAATGGTGATTTATTGTTTCCTTAATGATCCCTATGATATGGGTATATGAGAAACTTGATGACCGAATAAAAGTCTGTACGAAAAGTAAAGTTATTTAAACGACTTGTTTTCCATTAATGTTGTTAGTATAAGTAGAGTTTATGCTCATTCTATTTCATCTATATAAAGATACACGTTTCAGTATTGACACAAAACTTAAACTGAAATTTTTAATTGCATTTCAACAGTAGGGCATAGTGTCGATTGCTCAGTACAAAATTTGATCAAATAAATTTAATACAAGTAAAATTATGTTACTATAAGCGTCATTACGAACAATAACAACTATACAGACTATACAACTATGCAACCAAACTTTACACCCTGTAATATTGCATAAATATAAGTTAAAAATATATAAAATAAATAATATTTAACTCGCAGAACGCGGGGTACTCGCCAAGTGTAGACGGAGCTTAACGTAGCTTCATTATCAGCCTATTGAGGGTTCCCTGCGGGCAAGACTTACTTATTATGCGAGACATCTTAATTATGCAAGCGATGGGACCGTGGCACGGTAATTAACCATTGACTTTTCTGTGCAGACTACAAAAATATAAATATTATTAATACTGTTATTACAGGTATTGCTAAAGCTATACAAGCCTTAAGATCAAAGTATAAGGCTATAAGTTTAGGTTGTAGTTTTCGTTGCATTGGATGGATTGGAGCATCGATCTGCGAATTTAAGAAACCTAAACTATGGCCAGGTGTTGGATGGGTGGCTGCCAATGCCATACCGAGTCCCTCCATGCCGTGGCGAGGTTAAGCAGAAGCCGACAGTCTGACTGGTTTAAACTAAAAAGCCATGGTGGCCTTGTGGTTCAAGCAACGGCCTGTCATCTGATGAGCCCGGGTTCAAATCCCCGCCTGTACCAATAAGTTTTTCTAAGCTTAAGTACAGTGATTAATCACACCGTGCGCTAAAAAAGATAGGCAGGGCGAATTGGGATCCCCGTGGGTTTTCCTATTAATATTGGAGCCACCTTACAGAAGACCGCAGTGAAATAGCACTACTTTGATGTAGTGTTGTGTTCGGTGAGTAAGGTTGACAGTGCTCCACGAGAATACGCTGCGCTAGCAGTAATGCTGCTCGTACAGTGAGTCATCTTCAACAAAAAGAGTTGGCAACACGTTAGTGATATCCCTGGTATTGTTAGCGACTACAGGCTACGGTGACTGCTTACCATCAGGTAGGCCGTATGCTTGTGCGCCACCTTAGTGGTATATAAAAAGAAAAAGTAGGATTAAGCAGGATTGTCAGGCCATTGACGTGATTGAGTGACAAAAATATTGTTCTCAAAACTAGGCAAGTACACATTAAATAAATCAATAGAAAAAAACGATTTTTATAACAAGCTTTAGCATCCTTTCTTGTTTGCGCTTTTATTTTATTTGGAGCTCTTCAGGTCAATTCAGGTAATGCTTAGGTACAATAAAAATACATTGACACCGAAACTGAACATCTAAAAATTCAACGCCCTTGGATAAGTGGAAGTGGTTCTAATTCAGCTTGCAAGATTTAACCTAAACAAACAAACTTTGCAAGTTAAATACAATATTTTAAAGAACGTGGTATTACGATCAATGAATCTCGATTTATAAGCGCTAACGGACAATCAGACGCTGCGTGTTACAGCAATAAGAGAAAAGACAAACTGGTAGACCCAGCCAGATATCTAATAAAAGATAAGAAAGATTGAAAGTTAATCGAATTCTTTATGTGGTTACACAAACACAAAATACTTGACAACCGCGTATATTCAATTGAGTGAATGCCAATAATATCCCAAGAAATGCCAATTTTAGGCTGCTGTTTTTATATTATGGACTTGATTGCCTTGCTGTCAACTAGGCTGAGTGACTTATGGGCAAATACTGAAACAACAGTCAAATCTGATGCCACATAAATTTTGAGTGGCCTCCGATTTTACATAATGTTTTGTATTTTGACGATGCTTTAAAGAGTTACGTGGCACGCCTTTTAAGTAAAAATGCCGATTCAGTATTCGTCTGTTAGAGAATTATTATCATTGTTATATTACACATGTCTCTAGGTTTCAGCGCTAAACGCATTTCTCTTCAATTCCTCTCTATCTGTATTGTCTTCCTTTCTATCGATGTCATCTTTCTCTCTCTCCCTCTCAAATTGTACATTCATATCTTCTTATCTTTGGACCTATCTACGTTAAGCGACTTTGGGTTTTATGTCCGCAAAAAGTCAAAGAAAAGGCAATAGCCTTGGGTTGATAATATTATAACATCTTATTTAATTTTACATTTGTGACTAATGTTTTTACAGTAATAAATTTCTTTTTTTCCTTAGATTCCAGGATAACGGAAATAATATTATTCACTCGCAAAATTCTTCGAATTTGTATTAAACTTAAGTTTGTATAAATTTTGAAAAGC
This sequence comes from Falcaria lacertinaria, assembly GCA_951449985.1. Taxonomy (NCBI): domain Eukaryota; kingdom Metazoa; phylum Arthropoda; class Insecta; order Lepidoptera; family Drepanidae; genus Falcaria; species Falcaria lacertinaria. The sequence continues at coordinate 4,914,836 of OX602130.1, read as the reverse complement.
GTATTACTTAATTTTATAAATGGGAAACTTATTTCAGGTTCTTAAAGCTCTAAGTAATAAATATCTTCCCACTTCTCAGAAAGAAAATTATCATTAGATTTTAATTAAAATTGTGTTATCTTCAAAACATGATATATATGAATCTTTGGTATGAATTATATTCTGAACAATAATATAATCAAATTGTTGGCAGAAAACGTTCGTAACCTATGACATATTCACCGAACCCCAACTCTACTTCAACTGGGACAATTTGAGGAGAAACAATGTAGATATCTTGAAGATACCCGACACACAACGACATGTTTAACGATAAGAATTTAAGGGAACTAACTACGTATCACAAAACATTATAAATTTAATAATAATGATTATTTTAAATTCTATTATTTGATTTATATTCTATTCAACCCCTAAAAAAATATGTTTTCGGCAATGTTATCCATTAGAGGGTTTCTTCCTGAGCCGGAAAGATAGGTACCTTTTAGTACCTTATTATTAGTATCAAAAAGTAATAAATTATTTCATATCCCACGTTCTAGTTTGTAAAACGACAATATATAAAAAATATGTATCAAAATTATGTTATCAAAGTAATTTTACGAAATTAAGATACTTAAAATATAAAACTTGATACTTTGATGTAGCCATTTTTTTTTTTATTTCATATCTTTGATTGATTATTAGCCTACGACACCCATAATTGAAAGCTCTGTACTATTTTTGCACTTTATTATTATATTATTATTTTCCAATGTCTAATGCTATTTGTTAAAAAAAGTTTCTAAGGCGTATCAGGTTCATTTATATATCAAATGTGTATTTGTGTAAGAAATTTGTTTTGAACCTATGAGACTTCAATATTACATATTATGCATTTACAATGCCATACACTTTTGGTTCATGTTTTTTATCGCACGTTGTAATCTACTTATAAATGGCAGAACAATTAGCATGTACTCTAGCACTTAAATCTAATGAATTGTTGTATCTGCTGTAAGTGATCCTATTGAAATAAATAAATTACTCTATAATAGACGCATTTGAGAAACTCCTGTGACCATAATAGTTGCAAATTTACAAAGTCGTCTTTGCTAAGTACCTACTGTTAGTATAAATCGAATTAATACGAGTAAACGTCCATTGTTTTGTATTCAATTTAAATAAAACAATACATGCTCTGTAAACATAATTTTATTTTACTAAGTGCTGAATAAATAGTTCTTATTACAACGCTTAAATTAACAATAAATTACATTTTATATAAATAAAGTCGACGGGCTCGCGGTTGAGAGACGATAGTATCAGTCTTAAGTTAAACAAACGCAATGCATAGAGTTTACTGGACAATAAGATCCAAGTGTAAATTTCGAAGATAAGACTTTCAAATATCAAAGTCCAGAAACTGTAAGCACTGCGACTGTTACAATTCAAAGCTAAATGCCAGATGCCACGTTTACAAAAATGTTTTAAGGATCAAGTCAACGTGGCAATCTGGCATTTAGCATTCTTTTCTATTATCTATTGACGCCACTTGATCCATTTTTATCGTTCAAATGTCCAATTTTGTCATTGTGTCGGTGGCATGGTGACTGGAGGGCCATACATTTGTGGTATAACATACATCGGCATGGTCATCGTCTGGGCGTGAGTTAGTGGCGGTACCGCTGGTAACCCGAATAGGATTCTGAAGTAGCGCGCGACGTTCCATAGAACATTGGACGTCTCTGGTAGCCTGGACAATATAACGGTCACGATTATAGCAATGCATTGTGTAAATATCAAATCTAATGATTTCGCCCATTTGGGTATAGATAAGGTGCTGGCTACTAGCAAGTGGAAGGAACGAATTCAGTAGCTTCTTCAAATACCCAATGTACTGAAAATATTAAAGGACGTCATGTTTCAGAAGATACGTGTCTTCTTAATCAAATATGTCTAATATACCAACTATATATACTAAGCATATTTAAATACGGATTTGAAGAAATTGTATCGTTCTGAAACTTGGCGTTTTAGCCTTTACAGATTATTGTGCTAACCAAGAAAATTAATGCAACATTTTGAGACAGGTAGTGCATCTCACGTGTGGTGTTTTAACAGTCGCCTGAGAGCTACACATCAGGTACAAGTCAGTAAGGTAAGAAAAAATATTGCAATAAAAATAAAAAAAAACATTTCCGAGTGAAATTATATACAATCGGTTTGTTTCGTGACGAACTGAATTATTTTCAATATTTCGATAGGATTGAGTGATGTTGACTTGTACCCGAATTAACATTGTCTTTGATATTTACAAATTGTTAACCCATTAAAAATTTAACTAGTTGACTGTTTACATAAATCAGCAATAGTATCCACCACCTTTCTTTCTACTTAAAATTACAAAATGCTTGTTTAAATGCACAGGAATCGCAAAGTCGCATTTACATTTGTTACACAGTTTCCGTAATAGATTCGCTGGGTTCCGTACTTTCCTCGTCATCAATCTTTACTTGTATAGTTGCTTTCTTTTTCATCTTTTTCTTTTTAGATTTAGGTTTCGAATCGTCACTAACATAATCAACTAAAGCTTCTTCCACATTAAAAAGTCCATCTATTATATCAATACTCATCATCAAAAAGTCATAAGCTTTCTTATAATAAGCTGGTGGTTCGGGTGATTTTAAGGATTCCTTGAGTGTCGATTTTGTGTATTCATTCGCTTTGTCTAGAAAATTAGCCAAAGGGTCACCGAAGAGAAAATCTAGAAATCCAAAAAAACTTCTAGCAATTGAGTTAGTGTCAAACATGTCAAACAAATTTGAACTACTATTACAGGGCTGAGATAATTCTGCTACTTCTTCAAAATCAACACTCCTTTTAGATCTGGAACGCATCCTTTTCTTTCCTTTGCCCTTTTTTCTTTTATGAGTAGGCTTAGGTGTGGTGGCTTTAGTGGTGTGGTTATACATTATGATAGGCCTCCACTCACTAGCGCTATCAGTGATATTAACAACATTTCTTAAAGGAAATACTGGTTGAAATGAATCTCGCGTATGAGGTGAAAGCCTACTCACATTTGGTTGGACTAGGAATGAATTAGGATTAACAACATACTTAATTCTCGGATAATAATACGTGTTAGGATAGTTGAATTTATATTTTTTCGTTTTAATATAATCATGCAGATCTTTGTTGTGCTTAAGTCTATTTAAATTTATGTTTAATTCAGTGTACTTTTTTGGCCTGGGCCTAGTTTTTCTGTAACTCATTTTCCTCTGAGCAATATTTCTCGGCTGAGGTATAAGTATTTCTTTAGGCTTTTTCACTTTTTCCTCTGGAGTGTCTTCATGGCTTTTCGTCGTAGTAACGTCTGAGTTGAGACCGCGGAAGGTAGCTGGCATTGCGTCGTAGAATACATTGGCTATGGGGTTGACCATAGACCTGAAGCCATCTACGATGGGTTCAAAGAACCTTAGTAATTTTGACTTACCATCCCATCTCTCTGCTGCTCTGGTAGAGTTTATCAGCTGGAGGGTAGGCGCCTGTTGCGACTGCTGAGCACTGACGTCATTCTGTTGCAGAATCTCATGGGGGTGCGATTGTGAACCCAGTGCAGTTGGATTATACATCTCTGGTGACGCGAATTGTGGACTCACTCCACTTACGGAGAATGCGTGCGATGAGGCGCTCGGAAAATCGATCGGATATTGCGAGTAAAGATATGGATGGTTTTGTAAACCGATGCTGGAATGCAAACAATTAATTTGTGAATTTCGGTGGCTGTATTGAAGTTTTAATAGACAGCTGTTGCACGTGTCGTCTTTAGTTGTGTCACTACACTCGAGTAGGTCATAGTCAGAAATAGTATCATCATATATAGATCTCTCCTCTCGAAGACTAATGGATTTCTGTTCCGTCCCTTTAAGATGCATATATAGGTAATACAATATTTTTGCTGTATAATTTCGTTTGTCAATAAACTATACTAATCTGGATCATATTATGGCCTTGTTGGCCTTTCAGTAGATTTTTTTTTATATTACCTATACTTACTAAAATATCTACACTTTTCTTAGAAATCAAAATCATTTTTTTCACAAATCACAAAAAACGTTTATCAAAATATATATTCGTATCTGATATAATGAAGAGCAATATCGAGACCTTTCTCACAATAAATATCAATTTGAATCTTGAATAGATATAATATCTTATTTGCACAATGTGAGAACTTTGATAAATTCATTTTGCCTATAGTATTAATAGACTGTACCAATCTCAATGAGATTGAAGATCTTTGAATATTCCCATTTAAATTGCAAAATGCTCAATTCAGTGATAAATATTTATGGGCTTTGAACGGGCAATGCGCTTTATTGGAATTAAAAAGAGATAAATAAGTATCATCTTAATAAATGGCAGTTGTAAGTTCTATCAAAGTAAAACAGGTCTTTTTAGTCTCAGCTTACACAAGCTTATCTCAAGCTTTTGTTTCAAATGATCAACACTCTGTTGGATTAATCTGCGCTTTGAAAAGTTATGACATTTTCATCCTTCTAACGCTACTTTTCAATTTTATCTCCGTACCTAGGATTTATCTCGTTCTTTATTATTAAATCTTATTTTCTAACTTTTCTTTATATATGTTGGAGGAGAAATTTCAAAGGATATTAAATTCGATTCCGAACATTTGGATTAGTTTAATATTTTGCATTATATGTATAACTCTAACTCAAACTTGACGTGTGCTTTTGATCCCAGAGACGTAATCGAATTTGAATATAAAACCGAGAATCTTATTGCTTTCAAGTCAAAGATAGTTTTGATGAAAAACATTATTAGTATTCACCTAACTCCAATACAGCCACTTGTAACGTAAGTCATAATTCAAATTTCATGTTTGGTCAAAGTATTGTTTTCGTCAGCTTAAGTCCATATATTCGAGCGACCGGTTTCCACGTCAATATCACAGTCGATTGTGTAGAAAGTCATAACTATTTACGTAAAATCTGATCAGGAAATAAAGTCATTCGTATAAAAAATACAGAATCTTTAGAAGTTAAAAGAAACTATGAAAAACACTAAGAATGCAATCAAAGCTTATTTCAATAAAAGTATAACATACGAGTAGGTGTTCAAAATTTACAAAACTACACAGATGATTTATTTTCCTTTGCAGGTTTTACGTTTTTGTTTGATAGTCATTACAATAAAGTCATCTAGGTATACGGGATTGTGTTATGTACAGTTACTATGTACAATTTTATTTAGGTATCAAAAGATTATTTTAAAAGGGTATATAATTCGAGAGTTATTCAAAATTCAGGAAAAAAATATAAAAAAATGTTAAAGAACCAAATATACATATTAGATTCAAGACAAGTTATTGAAGAAGACGATGCCAATTAATTTGGACACCTAGCAGACTCTCAAAGAGCCACATTTTATATCGTTTATGTAGTTATACTGTCGTCAAGTGAATAAGTCAAGAATAGTCTAGTCGTTTCATATGTCATCAACATACAATTTTAAATACCTTCTTACTTTCAAAGTCAGAAATGTTTTCAATAAAAAAGGACACAAGAAAATATAATAGATATTTAAATAAAATAGTAAAAGTATTTTCTAAGGAAATACAAACTTAATTTCAAAGAAATTGTTATTTACAAGTAAAAGATAAACCAGTTCTTTGTAGAAGTGAAATCTTGTTATACAATTTGAGGTAATTTTATTTTCGCCCAGAATTTTGTCAGAATAAAACTCAATACAACTTTTAAGAAATGTTCTTACTTATTGGAACTTGAAAAATAATTTATGGATCCTTGTCTTACTCTACATCATTCTATGAAGCTATTTTAAAACTACAATCAGTTCTAATAAGAAAGGCCTTTTAAAAAATCTTTTCGTATTTCAAAATTTCCAGGAGAAAAGGGTTTGTTCTTAGTAGTTCTTTTAAAAGTTTTTTGGTGGAGGAACTACTGAGAATTTTTGGTCTCGTCACCAAGCTATTAAAAAAACGTGTCTTACCCAGTACTATACGTCTCGTACAGTTTTTTGGCTGCCATGCCCACCGTAACAAGCAGAGCCATTTTGCTAGCAACGAAAGCCTTCAAGGTTAGTACAGTGACGATGGCCATGGCGAACAGAACCGCCCCAGCTGACTTCATACCAAACAGCAAGGGGACTAATGCTTGCATTACTTTCTTTTTGTGTCTTCGTTCTGAAATCAAAGAAAATAATGGTTTTTTATTTAATACAAGCGGCCTTTGGCTACCCATGCGAAGGCAAGCGGGCAGCTAGTCTACATCTACACTAATATTATAAAGAGGATAGATTTGTATTTTTGTGGGTTTGTATTGAATAGGCTCCGAAAATACTGGACCGATTTCAAAAATTCTTTCACCGTTAGAAAGCATAATTATCACTGAGTAACATAGGCTATATATTATACTAGCTGCCCGCCCCGGCTTCGCACGGGTAGACATTAGTTTCAGAGCATAGGCACCTCAAAATGACAAAAAAAATATATAATTTTTAGTTCCACGTTTTGCCAGCACAGCGCTGTTCATTTTCCCATACACAAGAGTCGAAAGCAATACTAGTAGCATAGTACATGATTATCTACTCTGAGCTAGTAGATACGTTCATTTCAAGTTTGTCGTCCGAATCGTAAAATGATTTATTATAAACTATAGGAAAAGATATATTTTTTCTGCTACAATTGACCTATATACATGATCTTTGCTAATTCTAAACTACCCTCTAAAAATTATGAAAGACTTCAAATTGGTCTGTTACATTAAACATCAGACTTTTCACATTGAAACTGCCACAATATGTCTTCAGACTAACGTACTGAAATCTCTGACCGTCAAAACTTTTAGCAATTTCATAAAACCAAGTCACGTAATCCGTGTTATTATTACCAACGTAGTTATAGAAAGTGAATTTTTGAAGCGAATTTTATCTTCTTTGTATTGCTCTTTTTATTTAGTTCTCATTAAGAATCTTTTAGTCTCGCAACTGGTTTGATTTGATGAGGTCTTGTTAGTGACAGTGGCTTCAGAACAAGACCATATTAATGATTACAGTAATTATGGTCATAAAATCGATTGTTGTATTACTATCACGGTCGAGTGGATAGCCTACCTGACGACGCTAGGAGGGCGGGTTCGATTCCCGCCGCTGCAAACATTCATGTGACACACATATTTGCCTAGCGTCTGGGTATTTGGTATGCATAATAAGTATGTATTTACAAAAATAAATAAATACAAGTATTCAATCAGCTGCTGGTTCCCATAGCATTGCTTAGTTTGGGCCAGATGGCGCTGTGTGATAATGTCATTATTATTATTAGGTTTAGTTTTTGCCCGCGTTGTTCTAGATAAAGATAGCCTGTCTTTCCCCAGGTTATAATCTATCTCATTGCCAAATTTCATTACGATCCATTCAGTCAAACGACTGAGTCGTGAAAGGTAGCAAACAGAGTTCCTTTTTTTATACTTCTAAGGTGACAAACAAGCATACGGCCCGCCTGATGGCAAGCGGTTACCGTAGCCTATAGACGCTTGGAACATCAAGAGTATCAGTCACGCGTTGCCGACCATACTTTTCGCATTTATATCGAACATATATTAGTATGGATGTGGAGGATTGCTTTTTGATTGTTCCAGTAACTTTTGAGTACATTCATTTTGTACAAACAAAACTACGAATACTTTTTCTTTATAATATTAGCGTTGATAAGAAGCATCACGTGTACCAACATGAATAAAGAAAGATTATACATTAGAAACTGTTGGTTTTTCTGACTCGCAACGGATTAGTGGACCATTAGCTACGCTCCAACGGCAATAAGTGTCGGTTTATGTCCGCGTTGGGAAGAAAGTCAGCGATCGATCGCGGAAGGTTACTTTACTATGGCAATGCCTTTGAAGTATTCGCAACAAAATCTCCACTTCGCTCGTTTTCTATACGTGTATTCGCAAGATGATAACATTACATAATATACTGGCGAAGATATTAAGATCAATAAAATAGTGTTGTATCCGTAAAATATAGAAATAATCGATTGGCAAGTTGAAACTTACTTATATCAGAAATCTCTATGAAAAAACCTATTATAATAATAAACACTTCAAAAAAGGCGCCAATAAATAAGGAATAAAAGCCATGAAACATCACACAATTACTCCAACAAATTGTCAGCCTATTGATTGACCTTCATATAGTATAATAGCCGCCTTCAACTGTACAATCATATTTTTAAGAGAGGTAGGGCGTAATGGGTTCGCCCTTGGGTTTTTTGGAGCCGCCCGGCTGGGGACTGTGCCTCCACCTTAGAGAAGACCGCAGTCAAATAATACTACTTTCCTGTAGACTTGTAGGGTTGTTTTTCTGCGGTTAGTAAGGTTACCAGTGCTCCACGAGGATACGCTGCGCTAGTTGTAATGCTGCTAGCATAGTGAGTCCTCATCAACATCAGGGTTGGCAAGCGGTATTGATACCGCTGGCATTGCTAGCGGCTATAGGCTACGGTAACTGCTTACCATCAAGTGGCCCTTATGTTTGTGTGCCACCTTAGAGATATAATCCAATAATTACCATCCAATAAAAATCTAAAAAAACACAGAGAAGTGTCACTAGCAAAAAAAAATATCTTGTTACAACACCCGACGAAAAACGAGGGATGTTATTTAATCTTTTTGTTTTACTACTCTACGATCGCGGATTATAAAGCAATTGGTTTACTGGGGAGATATACTAGCCGTTACTAGCCCCAAATTTATAATCCCTAAGCTAATGTTTGATATTTCACACTGCCTACACTTGTTGTTAGGAATAAATATGGTTAGAAAGAGACAGGTAGACCTGAAAACGATGGACTGAGTGAAAGACGACAATATGACCGGAGGGCAATATTAAGACATGGTACGTTATAGAGAAGAATGGGGCAAAATGAAACGGCATTTGATTGGATGGCACATGATGATGGATTATTGATGACTTTTTTATACCACTAAGGTGGCAAACAATCATACGGCCTGATGGTAAGCGGTCACCGTAGCCCATGGAAGTTTGCAACACCAGGGGTATCACGAGTTACGTTATGTTTTATTAACGTTACGTATTAGGGTAAGATCATATAAAAAAAAAAACTACGTTTAGTTTCGTGACACAGACCCTTAGAATTATAATAATATGATGTTTATTATTCCGAAGATTTATTGGTACCAATTCGAAGTTTTTGGGTAGATGTAAAAGAAATGACTTTGTTCGCTGTATCGACATCCAATATCCTTATATTATTGTTCAAAGTAAGTATTTTTTGATAAATGTATTCTTTTCAGGTTTTTAATTCATTTAGCGGGAGGGATACAGTGAATTGATTATTAATTTAGCTTAGAATAAAAAGTGTGGCATTACGAGTTTGACACTAGAATATTGATATTGTTATATCATGTCTGTTACATGAAAAAAAGACAGAGTTCTTTGCCCGTTCTTCTCAGGTGGCTTTTTTTTCCGAACCGGTGGTAATATAGATCTGCATAAGTGCCTTATTAGGGCCTCAACTGAATAAATGATTTTGATTTTGAATTGAAACTGAACTAGTATTAGGTAACTCTAGTATTAGGTAGTTTCCTAGAATAATATATTGTCAAAATTAGAGTAACCAAACGCCGAAAATATTTTGCAGTTATTAATCTGCTTTCAAGCTCGAAATAAATCACGATCAAATGATAGTCAAAGCTGAATTTTCGTCGGATAAAATACAGCAGAGTTACTTAGCGATAGTCATTTATTTTCCGAATTATATTTGCTTTGAGACGAGAAATTCACTTATTTATTCACAATCTTATTACTAGTTCTTCGAAATCATCAATAATTGAAGTTGTATGCTCAAATTGTACCCACACGAGATTATGTTATGTCTATCTATCTATCATTCTTTGTGGAGATCTGGGAACCATTCTCACAGCAGACAACACAACAGCGTAGTGTTATACGGCTTCCATCTATACTAATCTATACTAATATTATAAAGAGGAAAGATTTGTATATTTGGATTTTGAATTTTTGTGGGTTTGTATTGAATAGGCTCTGAAACTACTGGACCGCTTTCAAAAATTCTTTCACCGTCAGAAAGCTACATCATCACCGAGTAACATAACATAGGCTATATATTATACTAGCTGCCCGCCCCGGCTTTGCACGGGTAGTCAAAATATTTGATAAATGTCTACCCGTGCGAAGCCGGGGCGGGCCGCTATCTTCTATAAAGCTCCTACTGACCCCAGTTTGACAATTCGGACAACCCTATTTCTCCCTACCTCTCTTAAAGTAGCACCACACATGTGTCACGCTTCTCATAGGATTAAGACTACGGACATATCAAACATCAACTATCGAAACGTAATTTCTAATAAATGACGCATTGCATACAAAAGCCCAAAAGATTAAAAGGGTTTTTTTATGCCGCTTAAGCGGCAAGCCCGCCGGATGGTAAGCGGTCACCGTAGCCTATGGGCGCTTGTTACAACCTGTTCTGTAGCTGCGGTTGCTTGTGATTAAATGAACTTACTCATGATTAATCTTGTTTATTATCTTATGTTGTATACTTTTTTAATATTTTTGTGATCCATTTTTTTTATACCACTAACACACTGCCCGCCTAATAGTAAGCGGTTACCGTAGCCTATTGATGCTTATAACACCAGGGGTATCACTCGCGCGCTGCTGACCCTTCAAAATTCTCTTCACACCCTTCTTGAAGGACCCTATGCTGTTCTCCTTGGTTTAATGATCGATTGGTTTCGTGGTAGAGTTGTACTTATCTTTATTAATACATCGATCTACGACGTTAAGCAATTTTTACCGTGACTACTAGTAAAATGTGTGTGTTATAAAATGGATCGCTTATAACAAACCATGCGTGGAGAATTTTTACGTTAAGCCTTCGGTCTCAGTTGCAAAATCCTTCGCAATCCTTAGAAGTATGTCTGAATCAAGAAAGCTGAATACCGATAAAATCGAGAAACCAGATTTACTCTGTGAAATGAAGAATCGGGTTGCGAAGGTCAGCTCAGGTCAAGCAGTCGCTTTCGTAAAAAAATTGGGTTTCCAGCCACATCTTGGTAGATCTCAAATTTGGGATAAAGTTAGGGATATAATGACAAACGCCAAAATATAAAATTTAATCGAGCTGGAGATCGAATGGTAGATGGAACGTACAACAAAGTGATGCCGGTTATAACTATGCCTTGCCCATGCACTATATGTTTAAAAGACCATGTCACTTCGTTGATGGCAAATTCCATCGACCTTTTTATTTGATCTGAGGCCAAGGAGCGTAAAAGCCGTGGTGGAGTTGTGGCCGCCCGACTGGGGACTGTACCTCCACCTTACGGAAGACCGCAGTAAAATAACACTAGTTGATGTAGTGTTGTATTTCCGCAGACAGCAGAACACCTTACGTATTGCGGTACGTAAGGTTGCCAGTGCTCCACGAGGATACACTGGGCTAGTAGTAATGCTGCTAGCACAGTGAGTCCTCATCAACAACATGGTTGGCAACCCATTAGTGATACCCCTGGTATTTCTAGCGGCTATAGGCTACGGTGACTGCTTACCATCAGGTGGGCCGTATGATTTTGTACCATGTTAGTGGTATCAAAAAAAATCACAATGTACATTCGCAATGTAATTCCGCGTTGAGACAAATACCTCTGTTGAAACCAAGTAAAATATTTCCAGGGATCTGCGTGACGAGAAATAAGCGAGTACACGAGAAATTTCACTTTTATTTCCAATTAAATACATGAATAGAATTCCACCAGACACGCCATTTTAGAAAAGCAACTCGGCATCCCGTGTTGGCATGCAGAGAAATGGTACGATGCCAGGCATAGCTCAGGTTTCGTAATGTATTTCAGCTATTTTATAAATTGTTAAAAAAGAAAAATAATAAGATAAAGAACGCTATTTTGTGCTTTTTACGTTCCATGTCGACGAATTCTTTTGTCAGTTTGACTACAGTCGAAAATCGAACGAAATGTGTTGGTAACAAACGCTTTGTACCTCATCAATTGTATTTGACTTGTGAGAAATGTTTTTGTCTTGGCTTACAAATAAGCTAATATGACATCGTGTGTAGTAAACATTTATGATCTCAAGGTGCTACATGATATTCGAGTATACTTTATGATAAACGTCAGAAGTACATCACAAAATTGTGTGGTTTCTTTACGATGTATTTTTATCACATCACATATCAAATGATGATGCATTAGTGTATCTACGAAAGAGTTTTCATATTGTATTTTTATCTGTAGCTTTGTCATATAATAATAATCTGCTGTGAAAAGAATAAAACATCGGCCTAGTGTGAGTTGAACTTGCGCACCGAGGGTTCCGTATGAACAGATAAGTACTAAGTTAAACAACAAACGTAACTTTTCCGTTTGATCCCTATACACGGCTATAACACTTAACGCAAATAATACGTTTTTAATATCCTATTAAATAATAAGTTTGAAAACACTTTGTAATAGTCAAGTCCTACTTTTTTTTAGAAACTCTATAGTTTCTAAAAAAGTTTTATTATATTGCTATCAATATAAACTCTATGAGCATTTCAAGCGTCTAATTTTTATCTTTATTTTTTTATACCACTAACGTGGGAAACAAGCATACGGCCCGCCTGATGGTAAGCGGTTACCGCAGCCTATGGACGCTTGCAACACCAGGGGTATCACTCGCGCGTTGCCGACCCTTCAAAAATCTCTTCACACCCTTCTTGAAGAACCCCATGCTGTAATCCTTTGGGAAAACCACGGCGGGGAGTTCATTCCACAGTTTAATTGTGCGCGGGAGGAAGCTCTTTTGGAACCGCGCAGTTCGGGACCATTTTGGTTCCAACGTGTGGGGATGAATTCCCCGCCGGTGGCGAGAAGTGCGATAATTGAAGTCATTGTTAACTTGGAGCATTAAATTGTTGCAATAGCGGCAACAGAAATAAATATTCTGTGAAGATTTCAACTGTCTACCTATTACGGATCATGAGATACAGCCCGCTGACAGACGGACAGGCGGACAGACGGTAAGTCTTAGCATTAGGGTTCCGTTGGTTACCGGCTGGGTACGGAACCCTAAAAATTGCTATAGTATAAAGGGGACATTAATAAAGGAGACTACAACAAAAGTCAGGCTCACAAAGGATCCAATCATGTCATATAAAAATAATTATTACCTACAAACGCAAAGAATTTATCCGACCATTATTTATTTGCTTTTACTTGGAGCAAGAATAAGCGTGATTACCTTGATTTGGTGAATACTTTTTGTTTTAACAAAATGTTAAAACATTATAAAACTTCGAACCTAATGATATTCAAATTATCTTCATAAGTAATAGTATATGGTAATTAGTAGTAGTGTGCAAGCTTAGCATTATTTACAATGGAATATTGTCATCAAAAACAAGAATAGCTCTTTGTAAGAGCATCCCAGATTTCTAACGATTTATAAGGTAGTAAAATTTACAGAAAGATTGCACAGTACCCCTTTACATTAACTATTTACCCAATCCGTCAATGTAGGACAGATAAGTTATCTATGGTCAATCGTGATCCTTTTACCCTAAAAGAACAAAGTTTTATATCTCCGTCTGCCTGTCTGTCTAGAGAGAAATTGTCAGACTCTTTTGGTTAATTAGGTAATTTACGAATTACTTTATTCAAAAGTAGTGTACAAAATGACACCAAAAATACAAACTAAAAGCCCAACTATACACATCCGCATAACTATAAATATTCGTATTTTTATATAATATCTGAGAGTGTGAAAACAACTAATCGTTAAACTTAGTTTCTGACAAAATCATATGTACAATTTGTGTGAGTAAATTCTTAATTATTCTCCTACTAAAATATCTTACAATTTATTAATTACGGAAAAGCAAGTAATATCTTTATATTTTGTCCTGGCTTTAGTCTGCAACATTTTTATTAGAGGAAAGAATAAAACGTATGCATGATAAGTCGCGGGCAGTTTCAACGGGCCCCGGTAGTAAACACAACCTTTCGCGGAAGTATTTGAAATTTTACGATTCACAACAATAAAGTTTTATTTGTTCTGAAATTTCGACAATTGTAGGGAAATTGAGAACATTGTATTGTTCTGGTACAATTCTTTGTTTTGTCGTACACTAGCGACCCGCCCCGGCTTCCGACGGCCAGCGTTAGCCATATATATATAATTCATTATTCATAAAAACCTTCCCCTTGAATCACTATCAAAATCAGTTGAGTAGTTTTAAAGATCTAAGCATGCATATTTTAAAGATTTAAGCCGTGGTGGCCTTGTGGTTGAAACAATAGGCCTGTCATCTGATGGGCCCAGGTTCGAATCCCGGCCTATACCAATGAGTTTTTCTAAGCTTAAGTACAGTGATTAATCACACCATGAGCTTTTAAAAAGAGACGTAGGGCGATTTGGGATATCCCGTGGGTAATCCAATTTAAATTGGAGCCGCCCGACTGGGGACTGTACCACCACCTTAGAGAAGACCGCAGTGAAATAACACTACTTGATGTAGTGTTGTGTTTCTGCGGTAAGTAAGGTTGCCAGGGATCCACGAGGATACGCTGGGCTATTAGTAATGCTGCTAGCACAGTGAGTTCTCATCAACATCATGGTTGGCACCCCGTTAGTGATACCCCTGGTATTGCTAGCGGCTATAGGCTACGGTGACTGCTTACCATCAGGTGGGCCGTATGATTGTGTGCCACGTCAGTGGTATAAAAAAAAAAACGTAGTGACGGACAGACAGCAGGAAGCGACTTTGTTTTATACTATGTAGTAAAGTTATAACGTAGCCTATAGCCGCTAACAATACCAAGGGTATCACTAACGCGTTGCCAACCCTGTTGTTGATGAGGACTCACTGCGCTAGTAGTATTACTACTAGCGCAGCGTATCCTCGTGGAGCACTGGCAACCTTACTTACCATAGAATTTGTATACGTATTTGTAATATTTTAGTTTATAAACATTCTTACTGCGTATGCCCGGTCCTTTGTCCTCAATCTTATCCTCCTCGGCCTTACTGCTTGATTTCTTCGAATTGAGATCCGAAACATCTGGAATCAAATAAATACTACGGTTACATATATTTCTCGCCTGACTAATTTTACCTAGAATCCTATAGAGAGTTGCCGGTAGTAAAAGTAATTACAACTAATATAGTTAAAAAATAAACAAGATTTGTGTTATTCTTGTTTGGAGCACTTAGAAGTTACACTCGAAATTGCCGGCAGACTGGGACAGTACCACCTAATAATATAACACAATCCTAATGTAGACTTGCGTTTATAAGATAATGTTGGCTTCCAGACACTTTATTTGCTATGAAAATTTTAACAATATGACGTAATTTTTAGATTAATCAATCTGTAAAATAATCAAAGACAATATGAAGAAAAGATATAACCGATTAGGTCGCAAATATTCGCATATTTTGCGATTTCACAAGCAATCAAAACCTATAGGGTACTTTTCGTTGACCTAGGATCATGAAATTTGGCAAGAAGCAGTGTCTAACAGAACAAGTAAAAGAAAAATTCTGAAATAAACCGTAAAAATGTAACTTCTTAATTTTTTTAAATGCGAATTTATTAAAAAATATTCCTGAATCGCGCTGTTGAGAGTCACCGACGTATAATGACCTCATTTGAATTTCGCATACTTTTAACTTTACCTAGAAGTGTGTACGGACCCTCGGTGCGCGAGTCTGACTCCCAGTTGGGTGAATTTTTATGTTGCTGCTACGTCTATTGAGGTGTTGAAATGTGATTCAATTTTCATACAGAATAAAGGCCCGATCTCCTACGGTAGCAGGCAGTACGGAAACCAGATGGAAGTCAGCGTTTCTTTTCAACACTAGGCTAGTCACGTGCCTTATCCTATGCCACGACGGGGTCTAAGATCCTAGATCAAGCTCTACCTTCTCCTTGAAACATGTTTTACTACCTTAATCTTTATACTCTTATGGCTTGTAATATCAATAGCTACAGTTCTTAAAACCGGAACACAGTGATGCACTGATGACTGGCGGCAGAATTTAACTTATTATTACAACTAATCACGCGATATCCGGTAATCAGTCCATGACAATTAGTCTTCGAGACGCATTTAAAATTGCTAAGCATAAAACATGTGATTTAGAATGCTGTGTTGGCGATTCTCTCATATCAGATATGCTTATCAGCATCAAATTCATCACCAGGTGGTATAATAATTATGATGATTCGCAGCGTCTGTCTGTTTGACGTCTTAATAAGTATACAGATTCAGGAGTTTAAGATATATTTTGTTTTACATGTGAACTTTTTTTTTTGCCAAAGAGACAATAATGATCCGACTTAACGGTTTTTAGTATGTACCCATTAAATCATGCATACATACATATCATCACGCCAAGTCCCTTACGGGGTGAACCCACAGAGAGTATAGAGCACCATTTCTTTCTTAACTTGCACATCAATTTTGCTTAAATTATTTTCGTCAATATTTTCATCGACCCCGCCGTTCTGAGTACTCTTTACCATTCCATGTATGAGCACTTTGTTATTCTGATCTAGTCAATTAGACTATGGCCTTCAACAGCTTCTTCCAGTCACATTGTGTGTTTTGTTTATCAGTTTTATTAGGTATACTTACGTCTGTCTGTTGCGCTTTCACGACAAAACTTCCGAACCGATTTAACAGAATACACAGATAGTCTCAAGCCTGAGAAAGGACATACGGTACTTTTTAATTCGAAAAGAGTGTTGTAAGGGGTTGAAAGGGGAGATGAAATATTTTATGGAAGTATAGTCAGGTTTGGAGAAATTTGGAACTAAGTTTTAGGCTGTTGATTCCATAGAAATAAATATGACATTCAAAGTTTTATCCTCAAGGGTGTAAAGTAATAAGCTCTTTGCAGTGAGAAACTGCAAACTCTTTAAAGTATTTATACGTATGTGTATTATTTGTAAAATAATTGAAAATCCTACCCAAAGACACTATTCCACGCGTACGAAGTCGCGGGTACAGCTAGTGTAAATATTTAAAGAGAAAGGGTGAATCGATCTTTATGCTATCAAAAACACAATTTCATATTCATCGTGTAACACAATTCTCAATAAACATGCAAATTTTACGTCGTTCATCCAATATGCATACAATCGTTTACGTATGCAACATTCTATATAATTGAATTCGTTCATTACTTTTCATAATTCAATAGGTTTTGGAAACATATTTTTTATAAGCTGGCACACAAGCTTACGGCCCCTGATGTTAAGCGATCACCGTAGCCTGTAGCAATACCAGGGATATCACTAACGCGTTGTCAACCCTGTTGTTGACGAGATCTCCATTTGCTAGCAGCATTACTATAATGTAAGCGCAGTGTATCCTCGTGGAGCACAAAAACCTTACCGCAAAAACAAAACACTACACTACACTACACTACAAAGTAGTGTTATTTGACTGCGGTCTTCTTTATGGTAGAGGTACAGACTCCAGCCGGGCGGCTCCAATTTTAATGAGAAAATCCACGAGATATTATATTTCGCCAAACAAAAAACATTATTTAGAACAAATATTACACTGGCACTTAATAATTAATATTTCTAAGAAAAAAATAGGTACAATTAATCTGTAAATTTCTATTGCTTGTTTACTCAAAACATTTTGTTAATATAAATATTGTTTAATTTGAATTGGACGGAGGATTAATAAAGTATTAAGAGAAACAAATCAACAAAGTACTTTTTATTTTAGTTGCTTGGTAAATGTTTAGAGGCACTACCTAAAAATACTTGATTGCTTTGAACGTATAATATAATCATATCTTGAACTAGCTGCCCGCCCCGGCTTCGCACGGGTAGACATTAGTTTCGGAGCATAGACATTTATCAAATATTTTGTCCACCCGTGCGAAGCGGGGGCGGGCAGCTAGTATAATATATAGCCTATGTTACTCAGTGATAATTTAGCTTTCTAACGGTGAAAGAATTTTTGAAATCGGTCCAGTAGTTTCGGAGCCTATTCAATACAAACCCACAAAAATACAATTTTGTATTTTTGTGGGTACAACAACATACAAATCTTTCCTCTTTATAATATTAGTGTAGATAAACTAAAATATTCTCAAATACAAGGTCACACCATTGTGCATAAGATATAGGAAGTTTCTTATCAGCGTGCTATCTTATGGTATAAGAGCCACAAGAAGGCACCAAATGATCTTACCCACAGCAACTAATGATCTGGTTTTGTTCCTTAGCAGTAAAAGCTTCATTCACACCTAAGCGACTCATTGACTTGCCTCTGATAAAGGTTTAATCTTATTATGGAGAGTTCTATTTAATTCTCAAAGTTTTATGAGTGATGATTTCGTGTATGTATTTTTAAATTAAATAGTTATCTTTTAACAGTGTTTTTTTATTTGATCTGATACGAATGAGTTGGCAAACAAGCATACGGCTCGCGTGAATGGTTACCGTGCTTGCAACGCCAGGGGTATCTGCCTTATCGCAACTTGCCGAAACGAAAGGCAGAGTAAGGCTTAAGAATGAAGAAGTGAAATATGACATAGTGATAAAGAAATAGGGATTAATTTCCATATGTATAGAGCTTAGTAATGAAGCTAATACGCAGCATGGGGCGCTGCCGCTAAAAACACTGCAGTCACACAGTTAATACGTTCAGATGTATACGCTTCTTTATTTAATCAACTTATCCAAAGGTTTTGTGTGGTCTGTGAAACAAGGGCGTTGACGGTTTTAGGTACCTGTCATTAACATGTCAGATACAGATAGAAAGAACATGTAACTCAAAGGATTATAATAGTCTCGATGGCGTTCAGACATAATTTTCCATTCTAATAACGAGCTGTTAGTGGGCTTTAGGAGACTCCTAATTGAAAGATCAAATACCCTTTTGTAATAGAATCACGTTCGGTAATGACCACATAACTGTAACAAGCATAATTTGAGAAAATTTAATGTATACTCAGTCTAGAAGATTTCTTAATACCTCTAGATAGGTGTGTATCAATTTACAAAAAAATTAATTTATGTATGCTATTATTATTATGACGATACTCTTAGTACAATCCAACCAATTTAGATTTAGTTTCTTATATTTCAAATGTGACTTAATCGAGACTGTTCTTAGTTGTATTTTTAGAGGTTTTAAGTCCTGGGTTTTAAAATTTTTAATTAAGATTTTTATTTTATCTCTATATTTTTTCTCTTGCATACTAAAGAGTAGTATGAACTAACGTTATTTCTAATAGAACGAGCAGGTGCAAATGAATAATTAACTGTGGAATCTGAATCGGAACTCGTAACGCAGAAAAGCGTAAAGAACAAACATGCAATATTGTAATTGGTACTGGTTGGTGTACACTGGAACACGAGTTAGATTCATAGCTAGTCGTAATAATTATAAAATGTTCTATAATTGGGCTAATCAATCTTGAGAGAGATAATTATGTACTTGTACTGATTTTACTTTTTTCTATAGCACTAATATGGCTCACATGCATACGGCTCACATGATGGGCAGCCGTATGCATGGGTCACCGTAGCCTATAGCCGCTAGCAATACCAAGGGTACACGTAACACGGTGCCAACCATGTTTTTGATCCTCTTGGAGCACTGGCAACCTTACCGCAGAAACGCAACCGCTACACTACATCAAAGTAGTGTAATTTGACTGCTGTCTTCTGTAAGGTGGGGTTACAGTCCCTGACCGGGCAGCTCCAATTTTAATGGGAAAACCCACAGGAGATCCCGATTCACCTTACCTCTCTTAATACGAAGAATAACGAACTAACATTAAAAATATGTAGTTGTGTTTCTATGTAAGTGATGATCTCTATTGCTTTGAACCGATTTTAAGAATTCTTTTACAAATAAAAGCAGTCCTTGAGTAACATAGGCTTCTATTTTTTCTTGCAGCTACTGTGTTATCCTTTTTCTATTGGTACAAAAAAGTAAGATAGGAGGGGAGAAGCGGGGTACGCGAGATGTCAGCATACGTAATATCTATTTGATGTACTTCATTCGATAAAAAACCTGTCTGGCTTAGCGGTAATGCACATTTGAAAGATTGATAAGCTTTTATAGCCGCTAGCAAAACCAGGGGTATCACTAACGTATTGTCAACCTACCTCGAAGAACTTCAAGGTGTTACGAATACTGACTTATGTTGGAGTAACTCGTTCCTACTTACCGGTAGCAGTTCTGCTGTCATACATCTCTAGGTCGAGAGCATCATCCCTTCCATCTTGCGGCAACGAGAATTTGAACGTGAAGTCGTTCCAATCAAAACTGAAGGCATAGTTATTCATTAGCTTCGACAATAACCCTTCATTTGATTTCGACTCTCTCGTCTGGATCGGCTCTAGCGTGACGATGTTAAACAGCCTCACTGTCTTCTGCTGCTTTAAGCTCCTTCCTAACTCCACCGCCATATTTTCGATACACGTTGCATTGTCACTACAGTTTAGATCTGTCATCCCCCATACGTTTCCCACCATGAGGCAAGTGATGAGAAATAAACCAGTCATTTTGAACACAGTCACAACACTTTCTCACTGTCACAACCAATCCATTTGTGTTACACATGCACCACCCCTATTCGCGGTTTCTTTGTTAATGAGACCCTGTGTGGCGAGCTCATGATTTTTATCCATTGTCACGCTGCACTGACCATGCATCGATGTGTGTGCATTATTTTTTTATCGCCTTCTTTACGTGTGTTGTTAGGTAGCATACCACTTTTCATTCCAACTAAGCAGATGCCGTTCGATTTTTTTCCCTCTACCTACAGTTTAAGGTATAAAATCCAGGGGCTTAATTGTCGGTCTTATTAAAAAATACACGTTTCGCTTATTGCTTTATACGGTTTGTATAAGACTGTTCAATTGTTTTACTTTCATGTCTAGTAGTAATAGCACATACATAATATGATGAACAAAAGAATTAAAATAATATTGAAATTGACGAGACCGCTGGTCTAGTGGTTAGTTCACCTGACTGTTACGCTAGAGATCGCGGGTTCGATTCTCGCCGGGGCAAACATTTATGTGACAAACATGTTTGCCATTGCGACTGGCTGTTCGTATTTATTATAAGTATGTATTTACAAAAAAAAAATACAAGTATTGATATAATATTTGTATACTTTTTTTTAGCTACTTGTTCCCATAGTACAAGCTTTGCTTAGTTTGGGACCAGATGGCGCTGTGTGATAATGTCCATGGATTATTATTATTATAAATAGAAAAAAAAATTGAGCATAAAGTCAAGACTTACCATTCAAGTTTAGAAAGATTACATTGTTAGCTCCAGAATTTGTTTTACGAAATCTTATGAGTATTATCTCTATCTTAGAGAAGATTATATACCTACTACGTACATACAAAGGAAGATTATAAAAAAAAAACTTCATTCTTTCGTAAGGTAAATTTTTATTGTTACTGAATATTCTAACGCTACTTGCTGTGAAATGAAACTCATATTGAGCGGACACGCAATGGGCATCAACTGTGTCTCCGGAACCAAATACAAAGAATTACATATTATCATCGAAGTTGAGTTTAATAAGTTTCGTGCTGATAAAAACTATCAAAGGTGACACAAATTTGGGGATTTTAATAAGCTACTAATCCACTGTTTACGTAGTGTAGTGAGATAAATCTTGACGAGATCGCTGGTCTAGTGGTAGTATACCTGACTTCTACGCTAATATTTGTGTGACAAACATGTTTACTTAGCGTCTCGATGTTTGGTATGTATTATAAGTATGCATTTAAAAAAAACATATATAAATTAGTCGGTTAGCGCTGTGTGACAACGTCCAAGTTGTACGTAGTACATTATCTACTCTGAGGTCCAAGAATTATTATTATTTTTATATAAATCAAATACTTCACTCTGTGAATCAGATGTTTCATATTGTACTGTTCTTATACTTTTATTTAATGGCAGCATCAAAGAGGTCAATACTAAATTGTATCGGCCTTCGAGAGCTCCCAATGTTACCTGCAAGTATGACGGCAATAGGGATATCCCGTTCCCAATCTTATGCAGCTCACTGATTCCTATAAATACGGTCCAGGCATCTCACAATATGAGGGTTTGATATAATTTTATTACTGAAAAGAAAAAATCTACATAAATGAGAATAAAATTTACGATTCAATTATATATTGTTGTTTTACTTCTACGGATGTGACAGAACATAATGTGTTGATTAACTTTTTTTTATACAAAAAGTAAAATACATAATAAAGGTATCGACTGTCTGAACCATTACTTCTAATAATACATTATTCATATATTCAAAATCATGTTGGTTGATGTGACTACCAGCGATTGTCAAAATAATAAATATTACCCGGTGTCGGTTATCTATATTAACATTAAATATTGAAATAAAAAATAAAAAATCAGAATCAAAAGTCATTTATTCAGTTTAGGCCGTTATCCGTAGCCGTAGGCCGGCCACCGGCTGTTTATTATCAAGCAGATACCGTATGTATTAACTACTAGCTAGTAGTTACCCACCCCGAATTCGGAATAGAGTGGATTTTTTCCAATAAAATATTTCCTCAAAGGTTTGTCCTGAAATGCAGCAGAAAATATTATTATTATTATTATATGAAATCATACTTACGTAATTTTAGAACAGTTACAGAAAAAATCTGCTTTGGTAAAATATCGCATTTTTTATGTTACTGTTACTTCGAATTATGAACATCTTTAAATAATATGTATACAAGCTCGTAAGTTTGCAACCTTCTATTAAGTAGAGAAAATAATAATAATAGGAACTATTAATAGATAGAGCAATAGATCCAAATCAATGTGCCATATACCTAATAGTAGGAACATCATGAAAACATGTTTGCTACGTTCCTGCGTCATCGTATCGAACTATAAGCGGTGACCTACTTTGTATGCCAATTCCAGAATGTTACATCATGGCTTATTGTCAACACACAAGCTAGACAGCTAGACGACCCATCCTGGCTTCGCACGTGTAGAAAATATGGTACACAAACTACGTATGCAAGTTTTCACGCGATATTCTTCTTTATCGGAAAGCTCGTGGTTCGTCGAGTAGTAGCATCGCAACGCAGGGGTTCTACAATGAAAACCGAACGAAGGGTTTGTACTCGCAGTTTGACATTAAGTCAAGAGGGCTTAAATGATAAACAAACATCGATTGTTCGAACCGAAACAAAGGATCACTGAACTTATAGCAGCATATTTGTGGCAAGATAAACTTCGATCCGTCAAAACGAAAGCATCCTTCGGTTTTCATCGTAGAACTCCTGGGTTGATGAAAATATGAAATATGAAACAGAAACACGGTAGTTATGGGTGTTTCTCTTGCTAATAAAGGACATCAACCATTTTGGTCCAAATTTGAAAGTGCCGGCCAACGCACTTTTTTTGTATATTATGTTAGAGCTTGCCCGCCTGAACATTTATAAATATAGCACCAATGCTTTAGGCCATTGACTTTGATTTTTTTAAGATCAAAAATATGAATTTTCATACATTTTTGTTGAAAATAGGAATTCAGAATAACCAAATCAAATGAAATAACCTGTAATGTCTTTCTTTGGTGCCATAGTAATAAATGCTCAGACAAGCAATCAAGAACAAGCTCTAACCGAATATACAAAAAAATATGTTGGCTGGCACTTTCAGATTTGGACCAAATCTGTATGAAATATGGATGATGTCCTTTAAAAAGATGTGGTTTCTATATGTTTTGAAGTCGGTTTGACCGATTTGACTTCCCCAATAGAATTATTTTTAAGATCCCTATTACATTATTTATGTTTGTATGTTATTGCTAATATTTCAACTTTTACATATGTATTTTACCTACTTCGACTGATATAGGTACAACACATTATTTGATTCATTTGTTTTATCAGCTGAAAGCATTAATTCGGTAATTAGGAAGTGTTTTGACGTAAAGAATGAAGTCCATTCACGCATCGATGAAACATGATGCATATGAATTAATTTCCTACAACACAGAATAACTGCAATGTAGATATACCATACCTTTAAAAATATATAATTACAACGACTTTTTTTTTTTTTTTAATGGCGACAGTAATGCCAAATTTGATGACTTTAAATAGGCATATTTGCTCCACGGAGATTTTTTAAGCTTATGCAAAGCTTACAATTCTAAACTAAGGCAATCCTATAGTATTATGGGCTTCGCATAATCTCTTAGAACTCGAAGGAACAGTATTCTCATTGTCATGTTGGCGTTAAATGGGCACCTTTTTTCTTTTCATTAAACTTCCATTACAATCGTTCCAAGTTATGGATAATATTTTGGCAAAATAAGTACCACATAGCATTTTCCTACAGCGGTCTATGAAAAATAAATAAATATTTAAGATTTTTTAGCCGTACAAATAGCTGTGGAGCACTAGATCCTTATCGCATCGTATTTACTTATATGTTACAATTATTATCTCAAAAACTTAAATAGTAAGTCAATAAATTCCGACATACCTTTCTGCGTTTTCTTATTCTGTGTCCCGTAACGGCCGACATGTGTCACGACAATCGTGCGCGCACATAATTGCCCCCTGACTGCGATCGAACGAATATTTCCTCTACGGAAACTGAATAAACTTATTATTTACATTCTATCATTCGTGCGATGCGCACTTTTTAAGAACGATAATTTAATTCCCTGTCTTATATTCGTATTAATTAAGCAGCTATTTCTTCCGCTAGTATTGTTTTGTTAGACAATCTAATGGGTCTTCACGATGGAATTAATATGTGGGTTATTTGGAGGTGCCTTATAACTGGCTGTATCCGCAAAGCCGTGACAATTTGTTTTATTTTTTCATTGGCTTTTCATACTGCTGGCTTTCTTGACTCATATTCCTACAAGTCAATCTCTCTTCCATAGTTTTTCTTGTCAACACCGATCTAATCTAACAGCTGCAGGCCACAAGAAAGTAACACACGCATGTACGTGTGTGTTATATAGTGCCTGTGTCATGTAAGGTTTAAGAAGCCCCTTGTGGAATCAGTAACGGCCTAATACTGAAACGACATTAAAAGTTTGAAGGCCCGCGTAACTGAGTAGCTGAGTAGTTCTTGTACAGTGCAAGGTGAGGGTGGCGTGGTGTCCTGTGTTTCTTATGGGCTACTAGCTTCTGCCCGCGACTACGTCCGCGTTGAGTTTAGAATCTCAGAGGAATCTAAATTTTTCCGGGGATAATGTTAATCCAGGTTATAAATGATCTGATTCCAAATTTCATCTAAATCCGTTTAGTAGTCTTTGCGTGGAAGACTATCAAACATCCATCCATCCATCCATACTCACAAACTTTATCATTTTTATATTAGTAGGATGGTAACTGTTTAACAACAGTAAGGTCATTGATATAGTTGTTTGACGCCTTTGTGGTAAGATATAGGGTCTTAGATTATCGAAATTATTGGTGCATTAGATAACGTACATTATCAGATACTTGAGGCATTCGGTGTTATTTAAATTACAAAAAGCATCATAATGTATACTTATAACATAATAGTGCAATTTTTTAATGCCAATCAAAATTTTACCGGAACGAGGAAAAGAAACACGCATAAGACGATTTAATGTGTTAGAGAAGGACAACTATCTATCGCACAGCTCCCCATGTGAGAGTGAAATTGCAGAGAATATAACTACAAAGTAGAAAGCAAGCCAAAAAGAGATGAGTTTTTCTTTTTTGTTTTTCTTTTTCCACTGTATTGCCTTGGTCATGGTTTATTTGTAGAAATAGAAAGTTATTACCGTACTTACGAGGTATTGAATTTAGAATACTCATTGTAGGTGTCCAAGCAAAAAATGGTATGTCGTTTATATAACTACTCTGTGGTTTGTGCTTTAGATTGCAAACAAGATTTGGCGAGTTTTTTTTCGTGATATTTACAGTGTAACCGACATACAGCCATATTGCAGGAGGTTGTTTTCAATCGCAGAATGCGTTTGTCAACGGAAACTTGACACAACTTATTTTTCCAATTCTTCTTTCATACGATTACATTAATATAGATGGAAATCTTAGAATGAGGTGTCATAATATTCTATGAAAAAAATATGGCTGCTCTGGTTTGTTTATACATGTTTTAAGTTTGTTTTTCTAAGTTAAGTCCCAACACACACGCGGAGTAATCGGAGAGTATCCTCTTGAATTAAACTCAACTTTTGCTTCTTCTAAATTCATAAATCTCTCCATACATAAGTTCAGAGTACTCTTTACCATTCCATCATTAATTACTCAGTTGTAACACAGGATTATATATGTTTTTTATTTGGAATTTATACAGGATGGAACAGATCCTTTCAGTCATACCTCGGGAGGTATTAAATATCATCGTAAGATCTCGTATATCGGAGATCAAAACGAAAAATAACGCTAACATTATATGTCGGTCGGTATACAGGTGTACATACGGCCATTCAAACAATCCCGTCAAAATAATGGATTTCTTACTTACTTAAGATCTTGTGTAGTACTATGATAGTGGCATGCAACTATACGGCACACCTGATGGTACGCTTTTTTTTTTCATACCACTAAGGTGGCACACAAGCATACGGCCCACCTGATGGTTAGCAGTCACCGTAGCCTATAGCCAGCAATACCAGGGGTATCACTAACGGGGTGCCAACCGTGTTGTTGATGAGGACTCACTGTGCTAGCAGCACATACCACTAGCCCAGCGTATCCTAGTTTATTATAGCCCCTTGCAGTACCCCGTGTCTCACTAGCGCATTACCAACCTTAATGTCAAGATTCACGGTGTTAGTAGTAGGTTTTATTCACTTTCAGCGTGTCCTCGAGCAGCGCTAAAAGCATACTCACCTTTATCACAGAAACAATACCACGAGTATATCACAGTAGTGTTATTTGACTGCGATCTTCAGTAAGATAGAGGTACTGTCCCTAGTCAGGCGGATCTTATTTTGCGAATGTAATGGGAAATCCTATTACGCCCTACCCCTCTTAATCTGAATAAATACCCCGTGACCCTCTTACAAAGATAGCCAGAACTCTATTCTGTCCACCCACAGGCCTCAATTAATATTTTAATAGTGATCGATCCCTTTTTGCCGCCTCGGAGGCCCAATTACGTTATGTATTTCCAAATAAAACACAAGTAACAGGGAATGCCTTATTGGTAGGTACTTAAAATAAATGAGTGGCGAGACTACTTTTTTTTATACCACTAAGTTGGCACACAAGCATTCGGCCCACCTGATGGTAAGCAGTTACCGTAGCCTATAGCCGCTAGCAATGCCAGGGGTATCACTAACGGGTTGCCAATCATGTTTTTTATGATAACTCACTGTGCTAGCAGCATTACTACTAGCCCAGCGTATCCTCGTGGAGCACTGGCAACCTTACTTACCGCAGAAACACAACACTACATCAAGTGGTGTTATTTCACTGCGGTCTTCTGTAAGGTGGAGGTACAGTCCCCAGTCGGGCGGCTCCAATTTAAATGGGAAAACCCACGTGAAATCTCAAATCGCCCTACCTATCTTTTTAAAAGGTCATGATTAGATTAATCACTGTACTAAAGTACTGTATTTCCAAATAAAACATAAATAACAGGGAGTGCCTAATTAGTAGGTAGGTACTTAAAATCTAATATACTGAAATAAGTTGTTAGACTACTTCCTAATATAGGGTGCAACCCTGTAGCTTAGGCTAAGTAGCGCTAATAAATAAGACATATAGAAAGGTAAACACGGTTGGGTGCAACTTAAACAAAACTATGAAGATGGGATTGTTTGTGGAATAATTACTTGCTTACTGAATGAACCTCGAATGAGGTCTTTGTGGTAGGCGAGGCCCGCAGAAAATGTTACCAAGAGCCCATATTTTTTTTTATGGAGGAGGAAATTTTTATTTGGTACGTGTCTCATGGAATTAAAAACTTAAAATAAACTAAACTAAGAAGTACAAAACTTACCTACACGTAGAAAGTAAATGTAATTTTGCAACGTATTATCGTGAAATGCCGATTATATTACGTGATATAGCTCGGCCGTTCAAAATGAAATGATTTACGCGCCGTCACAAACATTTTATACTTGACTATGATGTTTATAATGCAATTTATTACTGCTTCTATGTCATAAACTACGTACAACTATACATTACAATTATCTAAGCGATTTATTATTAGCAACAAAAATGTATGTCCACGGCAAATTGTTAACATCAGTTTGTTTTAGAAACGAAGGAAAATATTTGATTTTAATGTAAATTTATCAAAAACAAACATGTTTTTTATATTTATTTATTGAAACATTGAAATATAAGTTTACAGCATTAGGCCAAAACACTTACATTCAAAAATAACAAACTTATCATATTATGTTAATTAAAACCTTATCATCAGCATCATTTTCCTGCCCTTATCCCTTATTATTTGGGGTCGGCGCAATATGTATTTCTCTTCCATCCTTCTCTATCAGCCGTCATCTCTGTATTTACTTCCTTTCTGGCCAACCTTATAAACTATTTAAAAAAGAAAGCATATTATTATATATTATGCTTGGATAGATTATGCTTTTATTTGTGTCACCTCATAATATGATATGACGGTTTCGCCTCGAGTCTAACACAAATAGCATTAAAATTTATAAAAAAAATATTATTATCAATTCAATAATAATTGTTAAAAGCAAGATAATAAAAATATTATCCATGAGGTTGAAAAGAAATTGGAAAATTTTAAATTAACTTCTTTTACCATTACAGTCATGATATTGTTCTTTAGAGCCCTTCGTTTACAAGATAAACTTTCCAAGCCCTTCCACTCTCACCTGTTTTCAAATAACAAAAAGAAAAACATACACAGCGGCGTAAGCGAAAAACGGTGTGTTGATTCACTATCATTGACACGAATATAGTTTGCTGGATGTGACAACTTAAGAAATTATGAGTCTTAGCAAGTTGATTAGAGTTTCTATTATACATTTAATCCTTTCCCAACGCTTAATAAATAGAATAATAATTACGTTGATGATAAAAGTACGGATTATTAAAAGGTAGCCAACTATATATGTAAAGGTTTAAGAATTATGTATACATGAAATACGTCATTGGTTCCGAAATGTGTTAAAATTGTTAAAAAGAGGTTATAATCCATTTATTTGGTATGCAACGTCAGTCATCTACATGTTAATATAATACTTAATATAATATTTAATTTAAAAAAAATAAAATGCTAAAATATAAATGGTATAGGAGTGATATTACTCTATATAAATCTACGAAAATAATAATGTCTTCCACACAACTGTCGCTTCCAGATAGCTCTACAACAACACAAGTAAACTATTGTTTTAGTTTTATTTGCTAGGCGTTTCGAGCCGTGATCTTGAGCGTTGGGTTATTCTGCCAGCGGTTGCCAAAATCTACACCAATATAATAAAGATTATATATTATATATACATATATATCCGAGCTGTAGGATTTAAAAGTAAATATACGTGTTTTGAAAGAAGAACAATGAGAGAGAGGAAGATGTAGACAGAGCGAGAGGTGTGAGTTGAGTTGAGTTGTGTCGATTAAGTTTTTTTTTTTTTTTTTTTAATTTAAAAACAACGCCATCTGGTCCCAAACTAAGCAAAGCTTTTACTATGGGAACCAGCAGCTGATATAATACTTATATACTTTTTGTTTGTAAATACATACTTATAATAAATACCAAACACCCAGACGCAAGACAAACATATTTGTCACATAAACGTTTGCCCCGGCGGGAATCGAACCCGCGACCCCTAGCGCAGCAGTCAGATACACTAACCACTAGACCAGCGGTCTCGTCATTAGATGGTCGTGTAAGGTTTTAGTTATAAAGAGATTGTGTTTTAAAGATGTTTCAAAGATGTTGATGAACTTATGAAATAAAGCTGTTAATAACTACAAAAGAACTTCGTTCACTGATTTTCATATATATATATATATATATATATATAATATTTTTTATATTGGTGTAGATTTTGGCAATTTTGTTAAGACTTATAGTCCAAAACATCTGGACTGATTTTAAAATTCTTTCAAAAACTATTATAGCTACCACTGAGTGACATATAGACTTTATATTATATCGCGCACAAAGTCGCGGTAACAAGGCTTGTGTAAAATGTTAAATAAAATTATCGGAACCTTTAACATCATCTTACTCGTTAACTACCTCTCGGAACATTTGAACTTGGAAAATTTTCGAAGTAAACTTGTAAAGTAAACTCTTAATTGTGCCTATGTTTAGATCTGATACTGTTTGATTGTTCTAAATATTCCTCAAATTATGATAATGATTGCTATGTTAAGTACCAGCCGCACTTTTGAACTTTGGAAATAATTTCACACTTGACGTTTTTTTTTTATATACCACTAAGGTGGCACACAAGCATACGGCCCACCTGATGGTAAGCAGTCACCGTAGCCTATAGCCGCTAGCAATACCAGGGTTATCACTACGGGGTGCCAACCATGTTGCTGATGAGGACTCACTGTGCTAGCAGCAATACTACTAGCCAAGCGTATCTTCGTGGAGCACTGGCATTTTAGTGTCTAAAATGTGAGTATTACATACAAAAATGTGGTTTACGTAACAAAATTTCAATAAGACAAAATTCCACATCTATTGTATTGTGTAATGGGATTCATACTGATAAAACGTACACATCAAATAAATCGCTGAATATAAATGAAGAGCTTAACGGCTTTGTACAGATATTTTCCCCAATTTTTGTCAATGCCTCTTCGATCAAAGTCGGCGGGTATGTATTTGTGTTATTTTCTCGATGAGTTAATGCTTGATAAATTTCCGCTCCCTATAACTTTGTCAGGCCCATTTTAAAGACCCCTTATTTTTTACAGTTAGATGCTAATACTTTGTCAGCTCGAGCGACAATTAAGAACTATGTAATTAAAAATATAGAGCGACAATTAGCTGGAACAGATAGCGAGCATTGGTGACATCAATTCGCAGAATAGCCCAGATGCTACATTTTTTGTTTTCATTTGCCGTCGGTGCCGCAAAGCAATTGGTTTTGTAGTCATTTTTTTGAAAGCTATCGCTATAAAAGCATTTATAGCTCCCTTTCTGATTTATTGCTCGAGATGTCGGTGACTAAGATGTATGAAAAAGTGCTTGTAATTTTAACCCTCACGTCCTTAACGTTGGGGTCGTTGTTAGACGGTGATATAGTACTGGCGGATGGTGTGAAGCTGGTCAGTACACCAGTGTCGAACAGTTTGGACGATGAAGGAAGATCGTTCGGGGAAAACTCGCCATTGTCGCGAATGGCGAAGTTTCTGCAAGGACATGAGCTGCACGTAAAGCTCCCAAATCTGATAGAAAAGGATAAAATCACGCAAATCTTCGCGGAGTCTTTGAAAACTGTCGATGAGAGCTACAAGGAGAATGGGGGTAAGTTAATTATATACGTAAGAAGTAATAAGACTAGCGGTCAATAACAGACTAGTGATTGAAATTCGACCACATTCTGTACTTATAATTAAACTGGAACAGGTCCAATTCAGTACATTGAAGATATTTAAAAAAAAAAAAAATAGCACTATATTCGACACTGAGCCCAAAACTGTACTTTTTTAATTTTTGTCTGTCGGTCTGTTTCATGGCCACGCATCACGCTGAAACTACTGAATGGATTCAAATGAAACTTGGCACAATTCTAGTTCATACTGCGAGGTATAATATAGGTTAGTCTTTATCTTGCTAAATTGTATACTTTTTTGTAAAGAAGGAATTTTCGTAATAACGGGTACAAAATGTTTGCTTCACGTATACTATGATAATGACACTCAACCTCGTTCCGGTTGAATTTAATAAGCATCACAAAATATTTGCGCTCCAATAACAAATCGATGTCGATGCGAGCTAGGTAAATTATGTTTAAAATAGGAATTGGAATGCCCTTCTTATAAATCGTACATTGCAAGTTCAATTGGTATTTGCAGATTGATACGGTAACATTATGGATTCCAAATAAAAGACTATTGAGGCTGTTTTCTGACAAAGGTTCAAATTCTCCGCCTAAAAGAAATGTGGTATTTAAAAATTACTAATTACAAATTAGACTAAGACAACAAGGAGTTGTAATATCATAATAGTAGCTTGTTACCTACATACCTACGTTACGTATATAAAAAAAATGTCGGCGCCCATTTGTTTCGCCTAACCTCCGAAACGGCTGGAAAGGTGTAGCGTCTATACAGCTATAGAACTGATTGAATTTTTTTGAAATTTGGGAACATAGGACGCTGACACTGGCATAAATTTGTCTAAAAACGAAACCTAAGTTAATGCCGAAGAAGTTTTAAGGTCGTCTTGCGAGTGCAGAGAATATCCATGGTTTAAAAATACGAGGAAATTAAATCGCAAAAATGATGGTACTAAAGAAAATATTGTATCTTATTAAAAAAAAAAACATCAATTTTTTTGGCGCCGAGCCAAGAATGACACGGTTTCCGTTAAGGAATCGGAACGTAATTTCCGGTGCCTCCGTGAAGTATGAATATTGTATTTGTACTTAACATGTAGATATATATATATATATATATATATATATAGGTAGGTATATTTACGCAGTGTGTCTGCATAAATTCTGTCATATTTTGAGGGGGTTCAGAACCGCTATATAATCTTTCCGGTCCACACCATACATGAATACTTCTGGTTATATTCTATGAAACGGGGCTGCCAACACAATTTTGTTTTATAAACTAGTTCTATGGTGTCCTTGTGGTTGAAGCAACGACCTGTCATCTGATGTGCCCAGGTTCAAAGCCCGGCCTGTACCAATGAGTTTTTCTAAGCTTATGTACAGTGATTAATCACACCATGAGCCTTTGAAGAGAGAGGTAGGGCGATTTAGGATTTCCCGTGGGTTCTTCCATTTAAATTGGAGTCGCCCGTCTGGGGACTGAACCGCCACCTTACAGAAGATCGAAGTCAAATAATAATACTTTGATTTAGTGTTTTGTTTCTGCGGTAAGTAAGCTTGCCATTGCTCCACGAGGATACGCTGCACTATAGGTAATGCTGCTACTACAGTATGTCCTCATCAACAATATAGTTGGCAACCCGTTAGTGATACCCCTGGTGTTGCTAGCGGCTATAGGCTACACTGACTGCTTACCATCAGGTGGGCCTAATACTTGTGTGCCACCTTAGAGGTATAAAAAAGAGCTTTCGTGTAATGCACCAAACCGTAACATCTCTTTTCTATCCATTTCAGTTACTGGAAGAGGCAAAGGCGGTGGTGGCGGAGGCGTAGCCATACTGGGACTCATGTTTGCCAAAGCTCTAGGAGCTGCTGGAATTGGAGGCTTAGGTCTTCTAACTATGAAGGTAAAGTTACGAATATTGTGTGAACTTGCTCCTCGGTCAATGATCTCATCAAGCTCACAAGCCGTTAAGAATAGAACCCCTAAATCTGAGGCGAGACTTGCTTCTGTGTGTGTTCTACCGCTTGTACAACGGATATTATTCCGAGGAATTGATCGACATAATGTCTCCGGCAACATTCTAGCATCGCACTTCTCTCCATCCGCGGGGAATTTGATGATCGTCGGAAATTGAGCATCGGGATGAGCTACCCGTTCAAGACCAAAGATGGTCAGTTAGAAGGATATCGTATGTCAAAGAGTCGTTCAGAGTACTCGCCTTTTTCCAAGAAATATCATAGAGGTTAAAAAAAAGCAAATTTAGTTGTAGGAAAGCCAACTGCTACTGTGGTGTGTTCCAAGACGACATTTCAATTATTATTAATGAATCCATTTTAAAGATTAGTTATTAGAAGTACTAGTACAGTTTAATTAGAAAAAGCGGGCACACAATTACTGCTCACCTGCATGCGCGCGCGCCGTAACCGGTGAAACGGTAGCCGATACACGCCAGATATTTTAATGATCTATACAACTACTTAAACATCTCACGATCAGAGACTGAATATCGCATATATCAATAAAAAAATCTTCTATTACAAAAGTACTCAATGACGGAAAGGTTACAAGTATTTGCAACCGGGGGACATGTATGGAGAGATTGATAAATTTAAAAGCAAAGAGGTGTGTAAGTCAAGAGTGAAATGGCGCTCTATACTCTCTGCCTACCCCGTGAGGGACTTGGCATGATGATATGTATGTATTAGATTTAACTTAACATACTAAAAATCTCAAAATTATTTACACTTTATAGTATCATAGCGCTAAAGTGACAAACCAAATTCATTATGCTGTAATTATGGCAGGTACTTAACATTTCATAATGTCCCATAATATTACGCATAATGTTTATTTCATGAGTGACAATATTGCCTACCCTGGTGGTTAAAGGTTCGTTTATATGGAACCGGGATCATAAATTTGTGATACATTACATCGATTTGCATTGCGTGTCGATGGGTAGAGTTTTGATGAAAGTGGTCGTATTCGAAGTGGTGACATATGAACCGACCCTCAATTTTCATTACGTTTGCTGACGAATAATATTTACTTAGAATACTTAACCTATGATGGTAGGAAGTCACTAAGGTTCTCATAAGTTGTAATTAATTAGAGTTTATAATTAAATACGTCGCAGTATGTGTCAATCAATACAGTAAAATTAAGCTATATCAGAGAAGATGCCGATGTGGCTTATATCACTAATGAGTGAAATTAATCATAATTGAAAGATAAAAGCCATGGTGGCGTTGTGGTTGAAGCCTGTCATCTGATGGGCCCAGGTTCAAACCGCAGCTTGTACCAATGAGTTTTTATAAGCTTAAGTACAGTGATTAATTACACCTTGAGCTATTAAAAAGAGAGGTAGGGCGATTTGGGATTTCCCGTGGGTATTCCCATGGGTTTTCCCATTAAAATTGCAGCCGCCCGACTGGGGACTGTACCTCCACCTAACAGTTTCTGCGGTAAGTAAGGTTGGTATTTCTAGCGGTATGGTTATGTGCCACCATAGTAGTATAAATAGACTGCGTAACCCATTATCATGAGCTGGGCCAGTAAATACCATTGGTTTCTCCACAGGCCTTAGCGGTCTCAGCGTTAGCTCTGATGCTGTCAGCCATTGTGGGCGTCAAGAAGCTGGCGTCACATGACGATCATGATGATCATCAAGTCATCTACGCCGGTCACCATGGTCATCACAGGCGGAGAAGAGACCTGGATGACACACCGCTACCTTACAAAGGCTGGAAAGAGTATCTGCATAAGTCTTCTTAGGTTTAGAAGAATGATAAAAAACATTTATTTATATAATTTAAATTATTTTTAGATCACAATCTTGCAATGCCTTTCAAATGTATCTTTTTCATTCCTTTCATTCATTCACTTTTCCGTCATGCTTTTATTTTATTTCTTCATGCGCTTCAACATTGATTCATTCATCAATCATCATTGCATGCTTCCATTACCCACTCCCCTCATGAAATCGCTTCCCGCTACTCCTATGCCATATCCTCACCAAATCTTTCCAATGCTTTTAATTCTCTAGCTTCCTTTAATTTATTTTGTAAATAGCTTCTAAATTTCTTCAAATACCTCAAACTATAGATAATGTCCGATTGTATTTATGTGTTAGCCGAGTTTATCTTGGGTGATAATTAATAGTGTAAATTATTTATTTAATTTATATTATTTTTTATTTATGTAATGTGTGTGTTTTATTTGTCATCCAATTAAATGTTGCATGGGTAAATTGGGCAACCAGAATAATGATACAAGCTTTATTGGAGTTACTTTGAAAAGTATACTGTGTAATGAAAGCTACTATCACAATATTATAATCTGAAACCATGTAAGACTCTGCAGTTAAATTGTGACTGTAATTATAACATTTTATTCAGTGTCTCGTAAATTAATGGTTGAAGGTATATTATTATCAATGTAATTTTGTGATCTACTGTTACTTTGGTCCGTCTCAAACCCCCAATGATAAAAAAACATTAAACTAAGCATTCTAATGAAAAATTGTTGTTGTTGTTGTTGTTTTTTATATACCACTAGGTGGCAAACAAGCATACGGCCCGCCTGATGGTAAGCGGTCACCGCAGCCTACGCGCTTGCAACACTAGGGGTATCACACGCGCGTTGCCGACCCTAAGATTAAAAATTGCATAAAATTAAAGTTTTATCTGAAATGTAGGCTTCCATTAGTTTCCACAAAATTAGTTTTCGGCTGGTATAAATTATGTCAAAACGATTGTTGATGACTGAA
This sequence comes from Falcaria lacertinaria, assembly GCA_951449985.1. Classification (NCBI taxonomy): domain Eukaryota; kingdom Metazoa; phylum Arthropoda; class Insecta; order Lepidoptera; family Drepanidae; genus Falcaria; species Falcaria lacertinaria. The sequence continues at coordinate 4,878,480 of OX602130.1, read as the reverse complement.
AAGGTGCAATTAAAATTTACAAAGTAGCTACTGACTCAAAAAGCATTGATTTTGCTCTTAAGGCTAGACTTAGCATTTAATTGTACTATCCCAGATCAAATAAAAATGGAATATAGAACTATGCGAACAACGAAAGAGACGCCGGTATTTTAAATCTCCCTGTTTTATTTGATCTGAGTACTACGAGCATAAAGGTTAACAAATTCAGTCCTTTTTGGGTAAATATCTAAGCTGTAACCTCAAAGGTCAGTGACCTGAACGTATACGGGGAAAATACATCTGAAATCCCGTAGGATCAAGAAGTCGGATTTAATGTAGCTTTTAAGTGCCATTAAACTGAATTCGCGTGTGGTAAATCACTTAGAAATACCTACATGGATCAAGATATTATGTGAGTAGCTATTTAATAGTCAAGGTTGTTTAGTGAAGCTATTGGAGACAATTCTTTTGTTACACTAAATTTTTGTGTTGCCAAATCAAATCAAATGCTGTCTAAAAGATGAATCTAATATATAAAATTCTCGTGTCACAGTTTTCGTTGCCATACTCCTCCGAAACGGCTTGACCGATTTTGATGAAATTTTTTGTGCTTATCCGGTACCTATGAGAATCGGCCAACATCTATTTTTCATCCCATTAAATGCAAAAAAAAATTGTCCACACGAGCGAAGCCGGGGCGGGCAGCTAGTGTAATTATAAAGTTTTTAATTAATAAGGGATACATATTTTAGTTTAATTTTAATCTAGTTTGATGAACAAAAACAATGTAACTAAAAAAGAGCCATTAATTTTTACTTATCATGATTTCGGATGAATTCAAAGTACCAATAAATAGCATTTGTATGGCTGTGTCAAAACTGAAACGTTACGCGCCATCATATCATAAATAAGAAAAAATATTGACGGCTCTGGAAATTTTCGCTCCACTTGTGTTTTGTGATGCTCAACTCTATGCTACTGTTAATAATCGACTAACAAAATAATTGTTTGTTTGTCGGCAGGAGTGCCTCAAACGCCGTAAATATGTATCTCTGAAGGACAGGTACATATTTTTGGCGTTTGGGGTCGAAACTCTTGGGCCGTGGGGGCCAGAGGCTCATACCCTTTTTAAGGAGACCTCAAACAAATTATGCGAGGCCTCCTGTGACAAGAGGGCTGGCGAATATTTGGCCCAAAGGCTAAGCATTGCAATTCAGCGTGCCAATGCCGCCAGCCTTCTTGGCACACTTCCCCGTGACAGTGGTTCGGGACATTTATTTTACGTGTAGTTAAGCTTTGTACTTCTTAGTTTAGTTTATTTTAAGTTTTTAATCCATTAATATGAATGTATATTGTGTCAGATAGTGTAATAAAATCTTATTTCTTATCATAACCAAATATTAATTGATGAGATGTTTTTAATTGTATATTTCTTTAGTCTACCATTGAACATTACTTCCTATTATTTATTTAAATTTAAGGCGATTTTACAGTAAAGTGTATCGAAGCAGCCTATTTTATTTGGCAAAATCAATGGTTTCAATTCCCGACAAGGAAAATTGATTATTTTTTTAATCTCAGGAGCTACCTGCCGAGTCCCAGCTTTCCTCGTAAATTTAAAATTTATTTCCAGTTTCCTCGGAACATAGTTCGTAATTTCATATTGTAGCGTAGTTATTTATTGACTGAATAAACTGCATTCCGAACGAGATTGCATCTGGCGAGAATAAACGCAAGAATGGTTGATTGGTAGCTAATATAATAACTAATTCAATAACCAGGGCCTCGAGTCCGCTTATGATCTGTCACAATTTCGTGCCATTGTGGCTCTATTATTGCGGCGATTGTAAGTAAAGGTAGGTAAGTTGTTAGTAAAGTGTGACATTTGCCGCAACAATAGCGTCATAAATAATGGCACGAAATTGTGATGGGTTGGATAGCGGACTCAAGGCCAAAGAAAAAGTGTGGCGACTATCCTGCTTTTACCCTATAAAAAGCAGGATAGTCGCCACACTTTTCGATAAAGCTAATTTTTTTTTAATTTGAACTTGTCGAATGTTATTCACTATGTATCTCATAACATAGGTCTTTTCTTCTAGAATAGCCTATTTTTCTATACATAATTAACAACGGTTTTGAATAAATACGGATTTATTTCACCTCTCGAAAAAGGGATAGTTGCCTACTATGGCGGATAGTAGCCTAGCATGGAAAATGCTTCAGGGGATACTTGCCTCGTGTCGGTATAATTTTAAGTTTGGATAGAAATAAATTTATATCACTTTAAGTAATCTTTATTACTTATTTATCAGTCTTTATAACATACTGAGATTGTTGACAGTTGGAATTTTTATTTAAGGCTAATGTTTCTCCATTTTAACTCTTATTAATATGCTCATATGTGAAACTTATTGAGGAGATAATAAGAAGGAAGACAGATATCACCAAGCTCCAGTTTGGATTTATGTCTTGAAGAAGTACAGTGGATAGCATTTTTGCGGTAAGACAGCTGGTAGAAAAGTATTGAGCCACAAGTAAAAACCTGATTCTGAGGAAGGCATACACCAGAGTCCTATTAGGAGGTCAGCGTAACCTCTAGAAGCTCTGGAAACCTTACTTACCGCGGAAGTACAGCACTACATCAGAGTAGTGTTATTTGTATAGACAAATAGATAGGATTTTTAATGGCAGATTCCATTACTGGCTTTTAAATTATACCACTAAGGTGGCAAACAAGCATACGGCCCGCCTGATGGTAAATGGTCAGCCTATGGACGCTTGCAACACCAGGAGTATCACTCGCGCGTTGCCGACCCTTCAAAAATATCTTCACACCCTTCTTGAAGAACCCCATGCGGCGAGCCACGGCGGGGAGATCATTCCACAGTTTAATTGTGCGCGGAAGAAGCTCTTTTGGAACCTTTACTAGTCGTTAGCGCCCTCTGTCGCAAAACAAAATGTTATTTAGTAATCAATCCTATTCTTTTCATCTCAGAGTAGATAATATACTGCATTCTAGTTGTAGGTAGTACCTATATTATCTATTCACGTAGTTTATTATCTTTTCTTATCTTATTCAATGCAGTAATATAATTTTCATGCCCAGTCACGACATCTATTGAAAAGAGTAGGAACTCTTAAAGTAAGTTAACAGAATAACTTTTACTTAAGCTTCCGCTTAATAGTTTATTATGAGGAAACCAAGATGGCGCTGAATCTGAAAAAGATACGACTTTAAATCTAAATATATACAACTCAAAGGTGACTGACTGACTGACAATAGTGATCTATCAATGGGTTAAAATTTGGCATGCAGGTAGACGTTATGACGTAGGCATCCGCTATGAAAGGATTTTTGGAAATTCCACCCCTAAGGGGATAAAACAGGTGTTGAAAGTTTGTATGAAAATTCGTCGTTTTTGAAGTTAAACGCATGAAAATTGGTATTTGACCTTTCAGTTAGAAATAAATAACTACGTATTTCAGGATTTTTGGAAATTCCACCCCTAATGGGTAAACTAGGGGATGAAGGTTGTGTATTGAAATCCGTCATTTTTTAAGATAAACGTATGAAAATTGCTATTTGGCCTTTCAGTTAAAATAAATAAACACGTATTTCAGGCTTTTTGGAAATTGCACCCAGGGCGTAAAATAGAGGATGAAAGCTTTGTATGAAAATCCGTCATTTTTGAAGATTAAAGCATGAAAATTGGTATTTGGCCTTTCAGTTAGTAATAAATGAATATGTATTTGTTTCAAATTCCATCCCTAAGGCATAAAGTAGGGGATGAAAGTTTATATGAAAATCCGTCATTTTTGAAGTTCTATAAAAATAGAGATATCTATAAAAATAGGTAGCAGTGGGCAAAAGCTATCATTATGAATTTTAGATATAGGTCAATATGACTTATTTACCACGCGTGCGAAGCCCCGGGAAAAAGCTAGTTAAATATAGTTCACTGTTTTTGTTTTTAAGTAAATCTATCTATGCCTAAATTCGTCATAGGATACGGATATTAATTTCAAATATATGATATTAAACAGGGTTTGCTTCAGGCATGCAAATTTTAGGCTTAAGAGGGCGGAGTAGAACAGAAAACACTGAATATAAGTAGTATTTATTTTCTTTGCAAAATTAGATTACTTCCTGATGTCTAAATGCATTGAAAAACATTATATTGGAGGCATCAATAGGCCACGGTAACCGTTTACCATCAGGCTGGCCGTAAGATTGCCACTTTAGTGGTACAAAAACATCAGTAGGTATTTCTAAAAAGTTTACCACCGCTATTCTAGGTAATATACCAACATACTAAAACAGTATATAGTTACTTATTCATTCATTCAGTTCTCAATCCGTGTGTGTAAAGCAGGTTACTGCAGCGTAGTGCTGTGCCATCGACCTTGCTAGAATATCGTGTTATCGATAGTTTTGTAACAATGTATTGTTATGTTTTTAAGGTGGCAAACTAAGCCTGATGATTACTATGGCTACGCTTAATAAGCGACACGGAGTATGTCTATCCCCGTCTCCTGTGCGTGGCCGATAGAGTAAGCAAAAAACCTAACATGAAAAGAAAAATCTACACCTTCATCTTAAAAACAACAATAATTTCATTTAAATTTAGTAATTTTTCATTTTTTTTAAATTTCTACTCTGTAAAAAAAAAAAAATTTGCAATTGTGAAATATAATATATAACATTTCTCCAAAACAGTATTATTATTATTAATTAACATTTAATTCTCTGAAAATACACAGCTATTTCTGAAATATACTATTGTATTTTTTTATATTTAGTATAAGTTATGTACTAGTATCGATACTTTAAATCATCGACTGATTATCATCCGAACATCGCAGGAAAATGAGAATAATTCCGCTAGCATTATCACAACTGGGGCACAGGTAGACACCATCAATTCTGTGATCGCCACTCATTGAGGAGTGAACACTTATGGTAATGTAACCTTGATACATAATATGCTTTGTTACTCGCCTACTGTGGGAAATTAAATGCTATTAAGGGTACCATTTACAAAATCTATATAAATAAACTCAATACCGATTTGGCAGTATCTTTGGTCAGGACATCTGTACGGTATAATATATTAATTTACTTTAGGAATTATTTTGTTGTACATTTGTGTTTCCACTATACGACACTAGATGTCGCTAATTCAAAAATAGAACGCGCTTGAAAAAGGTTGACCGTATTTCATAAGTAATTCTTTGTACATTTTTACCATTAACCATTCTGTTTGGAACAATACAAATATTCCTCTGGTTGATACCGTGGTTTCATTTGGTTCCTGCAACCTAGAAGACCATTTCGTTTGTTACCCCCAAACAACATCTGTTGTGACTTTATTTCAAATACAAGTAAAGTTTAACATTAGGATTGAGTTGCTCTTTTGAGAAGCCGGGCCGGGCGGGTAATTGGTTTTTTAGTTGCCTCGTTTGTCTGCCAATACAGCATACCCAATATTTTATTTCTGCCTGACGTTAAGCTTACTTCAAGCGTTATAAATCTAAATCAGAACATTTTGAATTCGATCAATTTTTCTAGCATGCTACACATTACACTTTATGTATCGTCTCGCGACAGTTTCTACGTTTTGAGGTGAATCACTGGAGTATGTATGTAACGGATGCTTTCTATACAAATTGCTACATATAATCGCTCGATACTCGCTGGAAACATTTGAGTGTTTTAAGAATACGATGAATTTTTTTATCGATACTTTCTATGTAGTATGACGAACGAGAGCTGACATCCTTATCTCAAATTGGAACTACATTTAGAAACAGAAGCTGGATAAGAAGAGTGCAGAGAAAGCAAATAAATTAATATTTCGCTGGGAACTGTCTCGCACATGGCCTTCTTGCACCGGAAATTTATCACATTTATTTATAACAGCCTCGATATTATATTATTTTGATCATTTGATTAATTCTAAGAGCATTCACGTAGCTTTAGTAGTCCGATATTCCTATGTTTTAAAGAGAGGTAGAGCCATTTAAATTGGAGCCACCCGACTGGGGACTGTACCTCCACCTTACAGAAGACCGCAGTGAAATAACACTACTTGATGTAGTGTTGTTTCTGCGGTAAGTAAGGTTGCCAGTGCTTCTCGAGGATACGCTGGGCTAGTAGTAATGCTGTTAGCACAGTGAGTCCTCATTAACAACGTGGTTGGCAACCCGTTCGTGATGCCCCTAGTATTGCTAGCGGCTATAGGCTACGGTGACTGCTTAACATCGGGTGGGTTGTATGCTTGTGTGCCATCTTAGTGATATAAAAAAAAAACTCGAAACTTCCTAAAATTTTATAGTGTTTCTGATAGATTTAACTTAAACGGTATTTACCTACTGTTAAATTATTAACTTAATCAGAACGAATGTGTTATAAAAGAATGACAAAAAATATATACAATGCGAATGTGAGCGGAGAAGAAGCCGAGGAACGCCGAGGTCAAACTTTCTAGATCAAATTACTGAAGTATTAAATGGAGGTAAGGTAAAGAGTACTAGGAATCGAAGGGCATGTATGAAGAGATTGATCATTGTCAAAGAAGCAAAAGAAGTGCAGAGGAAAATGGCACTGTATACTCTTCGCCTACCCTGTGAGAGACTTGGCGTGATATGTATCCTAATTTTTTTATTTAATAATAGGTTGCCCAGCATGTCACATTGGCATTCTTATATCTATTCATTTATAATAAAAAAACTTATTCTAATGTACATGCCAATTAAGGACTAACACAGTAATATAATAGTAAGGCTTAATTAGTGATCCAAGGAGATTGGATCATTTTTACGGAATTAATACTTGCTACCATCTTCATCTAAACGCCAATATATTCGTATTATACTTGGTTCATTTTTGCTAAATGATAATAGATATAGGCCTCAACGAATATTTTGGTATACGTAACTCATTTTCGACCATATTGTGAGTTGGATTATTTTTGAGAAGCGACGTCCAACTTTGATAAAAATGCACCAACCTAAAATAAAAAAAAGAAGGCTTATATTAAATAAACAAAACTTGCTTTCACTTAGTCTAGTAATACTTATATTACGAGGAAAGTACTTATACTTTCCTCGTCAATGATAAAATTGACACATCTCTTTCATAATGATACCGATGTTTTGTTAATAGCACACAATAGAATATGCTTGTGATTATACTCTCCTTTGCTATTGTGACGTTCAAAGTGATTAGTAAAAACGCTAATGCAATGGTTACTTTCAATTAATGATATACGAGGGAAAACGGAAAAATATCTAGTTGACTTTTTGCTGTTAGCCACATTAGAGATACTAAGAACAATATTTATCCGTAACTGGATAATGCAATAAAAAAATATATTTTTATACACGTCAGTCATATTATGGCAATTTAGACCTTCATGTGCCTTATTAGGGCCTAAACTGAATAAATGTTTTTTGATTTTGATTTTCGAATAACTTCACGGCTTTCTACGAGGGTCCTCGAAGAGGTAGGCAGAGTTTACAACACGCAGTTTCCACCGAAGATAATGGTGCCAGCGGGATAAATAGTGAGTTGCCGTCATTTCGGCACTACTTGTCCTTGAAATTCTGCTCAGACGTAAGGAGGTTTCCTCACGATGTATTCCTTCCCCATAAAGCTCGTGGTGTGACAAATCACTACACTTATGTTAGAAAAACAAGGCACTGTAAACATTGTAAAATCCTATGCTTAGATTGTTTTTTCTAAATTAATTAAGATAATTGACTTTTTTCAATAAATAAGTTACAAGTATAGATTATATTATAAATAGATAAGATATGTTTTAAGTTAACAGCAAGATCAGCTATGATCCTTTTATGATAAGATGTATGTGAATTTGACGAGACCGCTGGTCTAGTGGTTAGTATACCTGACTGCTACGCTAGAGGTCGCGGGTTTGATTCCCGCCAGGGCAAACATTTATGTGACAAATATGTTTGCCTTGCGTTTGGGTGTTTGGTATGTATTTACAAAAAAAAAAGTATATAGGTATAATATCAGCTACTGATTCCCATAGTACAAGCTTTGCTTAGTTTGGGGCCAGATGGCGCTGTGTGATAATGTCCAAACATTATTATTATTATTATTAAATTGTTTCTTTACGTGAAATGCAAGATGGATCAGACGACTTGAAGTCTTGGCTGGCTACACAATGCATTGTACTATGACCTTACTCATAATCAAAAACAACAGCTCTCACTGAGAATTTCTTATCAAATCACACAATTTCATCTCTAACTTCAACGATGATTCTAATCTTTTTATTAGGGTTCCGTAATAAAAATACAGGAACCTAAGCTTTTGATGTTAACCTACGTCGTTAGTAAAATTACAAGTGGTTATGTACTCTGTGGTAAAATTGTTTGTAATAATGATATACTGATTAAGGTTAATTTATTTAAGACAGTCATTTTATGAAATCATAAACACATTCCTTTAGTTAGTATATTGGTGTTTTGAATATATTATGTTAAATACTAAAACTAAACTAAAAATAATACATAAAACTTTTAGTTATAAATGTTCAAACTTAGTAACCTACGAGTAAATAAATCATTTTATTCTTAAATATTCCTTGGGTTATCAACGACATGTTTAGCGCAATTAAATTAAAAAAATACATGACTATAAGAAAAAAACTATGCTCCAAGCTATTGTATAAAAAATCTACGTTTGATTCAGATACCGATATTGGCAAAAACTGCTTGTCGGTGGAGTCTAACAACCCGCATCCAAAATTCAGCCGCAAACGTCGTAGACCACCCTACAGAAGACCGACAAATAATACTACTTTGATGTAGTGTTGCGTTTATGCGGTAAAGGCAAGGCGGTTGCCAGTGCTCCACGAGGATACGCTGCACTAGTAGTAATGCTGCTAGCACAGTGAACTATCATCAACAACATAGCCTGATATTTCTATCGGCTATAGGCTACGGTAACTGCTTACCATCAGGTGGGTGGTATGCATGTGTGCCAGCTTAGTGGTATAAAAATATCATAGTTGTTACTAATTTTAACGTTGTGGAAATATTATCAAGATCTGACAGTACGGAGCAGTTTATTACAATGCCGCTCACACTTGGCCAAGTCTTATTCCTGGTAACGTGTGAATTTGTGTAGAAGATAACTTTCTATGCGTGAAGTAGTTATGTTCTTGTAATAATTACCGTAAACGGTATGCTAAGGCTGTGGTCGTAATGGAAGCTACATCAATAATTATAAACACGGACTCTTCATCTCAGTTACCAAAAGTGTCGCCAAAAATTTGTTAGTTCAATTCATGTTGTCTCTTTTCTTGTCCAATCGGAGGCATTTTCAAAGCGAGTTTCAAAGTACTCTAATAAATAATTATTTATTAGAGTACTTTGAAACTTCGCCCCACAGTCTCATTTTTTTACCACGGAGGTAGTAGACTAGTTACTATAGGGCCCGCCTGATTGTAATCGGTTACCGTAGCCTGTCGCTTGCGCGTTGCCTACACAAACCGATTGATCTTTGTCATCTAGGATGGTCAATGAAAAACCAAAGAAGACATAATAAGATACTCGATACAAGATTTTTAAAAAGAGAGGTAGTGCGAATTGGTTTCTCCCGTGGGTTTTCCCATTAATATTGGAGCCCGACTGGGGACCGTATCTACCTTACAGAAGACCGTAGTTAAATAACACTACTTTAATGTAGTGTTTTTCTGCGGTAAGTAAGGTGGCCAGTGCTCCACGAGGATACGCTGCGCTAGTAGTAATGCTGCTAGCACAGTGACTCCTGATCAACAACAGGGTTGGCACCTCGTTAGTGATATCCCTGGTATTACTAGCAGCTATAGGCTACGCTGACTTCTTACCATCAGGTGGACCGTATGCTTGTGTGCCACCTTAGTGGTATAAAAAAAAGTTACAAGTATGAGGCAGCCTTTATCCCAGCCATGAATAATTATTTAATGATCAAAATCCAACGTATATCACGTTTTTATTCAAATTGACAATCAAAATGTAAAAAATGAAAGCTTATATGTTACGTCTGGTATTTGGTCGGTGTAATAGTAATATAGCTTTGTTAGTAATATAGCTTTGTTAGTAATATAGCTTTGTTGGTGTAATTCATGTTAACATTCAACTATGGTTATTATTAAGAAGTCGTTAATGGTTGATATTCTTAATAAAGTTGGTTCCCTTGGAACATAAGCTCTCTGGAACATTGGATACTTATTCAAAACAGATTAATCCATAAAAAAACTGAATTCAACCTACCTACTTATAGCTAAAAGAACTGACATTCCCAAACCGGAATCAGACAGAGTTCCTTTTTTCCTTTTAAGGTACGGAGCCTAAAATAGAAATTACGAAGATCTTATTATTTGCGGTTGGTGAAATAATCGTGTCTAGTGATCGAAAGGAAAAGTTATGGATGTCCTCTAGTCCTCTGTAAGTGTCCTCTGGTAACCTAGTCTGTCTATAGTAAAGCACCCTCGGTGCGCGAGTCCAGCTCGCATTGGGCCAGTTTTTTACAACTATTAGATTATATCGATACAAAAAAAACATATATGTCAATAAATTAAAAGCTGTCATTAAAATTTTAAACCTATCCGAGTATTCTTAGATCTACAGTGAAAGTGAGCGAAAGCTTAACTCCCGTCAAACCCATGAAGTGTCATCGAGTTTGATGACGTGAAGTGCCTATATGAGAGCCATCAACTTTTCCATTACCGAGGCCCCATCTAGACAATAATTATAATATGACTAGCTGCCCGCCCCGGCTTCGCACGGGTGGACAAAATATTTGATAAATGTCTATATGCTCCGAAACTACTGGACCGATTTCAAATTTTTATATTTATTTTGTGGGATGAATAATAGTTTTTGTCCGATTCTCAGACCTACCCAATATGCACAGAAAATTTCATGATAATCGGCCAAGCCGTTTCGGAGCAGTTTAACTACAAACACCGCACACGAGAATTTTATATCTAAGATAATAATGCCTGTCTCGAAGAATAGCGCAAGCGCAAAGGCTGGAGTGTGGTTCGGTTGGTTTCGAAACAGGCAGTAGTAGTTTAAAAAAATCTCTGCCAAGTGCAAATTGGACTCGCACACCGAGAGTTCCGCACTAAAACAAACTAGGTTGAATGGTGAACTTAACTTCGCGTTTCGAACCCTAGACACGGCTATTCCATTTCTTGCATTAGCCTTGTCTAGGGTTCGAACCGCGAAGTTAAGTAAGTTTTATTTAGAAAATTATGGCAGTACACACTTCAAGTAATTCAAGCTTCTACTTGTGACATTATTAAGATAGAGCAAGAAAGAAAAAAACACCAGAGGTACACAGTCGTGCGATCTTTAAGTATGAATCCGCTAAGACAGGTCTTTCAAAATTCATCGCCTGTTGGATGAAACAGGTCTTCAGTTTGTCAAACAAAATTGGCCGGAAAATATTTATGCCAGACTCGACATATTAAAGAATGTATATTTCAAGCAGACAGAGATAGATAGCTATAATAAAGTCATGTGAACTGAAGTTTTGCGGTGCATTGTTATTTGTTCACATGTATCATTATTTTAGCCTACTGCCTCGGCAAAGGAGGATACTGTGTTTCTAGGTCTGTGTGAACAGTACTACTGTACCAGCAGAAAGTCATCGTTATATTGCAACTAGCTACAACTAAGGTACGTTTTGGAAAAATACTTCCTGCTTCCGTTCTTTGTAAAATACCACTAACGTGTCAAACAACCATAAGGGACACCTTGGTAACCGGTTACTGTAGCGTATGACCACTTGCAATAGCAAGGGTATCAATCGCTCGTTGCCGACCTTAGACAGACAATCTTTAAAGAGAGATAGGGCGAATTGGGATCCCCATCGGTGTTCCAATTAAAATTAGAGCGCCTGACGGGGACTGTACCTTACAGAAGACCGCAATCAAATAACACTACTTTCATGTAGTTATGTGTTTCTGCGGTAGGGTTGCCAGTGTTCCACGAGGATCCGATGCGGTATTGCTACTAGCATAGTGTGTCCTCATCAACAACAGGGTTGGCAACGCGTTAGTGATATCCCTGGTATTGATAGCGGCGTAGCGGCTATAGGCTACGGTTACTATCAGGTGGGCCGTATGCTTCTCGGCCAACTTAGTGGTAAAAAAAACAATAAACTACTACAAACTACAAATGACGAGTTCAAAAGTATGACTTGCTAAAATCTGACGATCCTCTACGTCACCTCAAGAGGAATAAAACTAATATGTATGCATGTAAATACTAAGGCAGTCTGTTATTAGTAAACTTAGTAAAAATAATATTATTATTGATTAATTCAAAAATGTACATAACTGCTGCTTAAACGAGAAAAACCTGCTTTTGTTGAAACGAGCCGCATAAACGACCGTGACTTTAGGCTTTGGTACAATGAGTGTTTTATTTCAAGGTTAGTTTAAGTTTTTACTTTATGTCATGTAATATTTGTAAATTATTTATATCTTTTAACATTTCTGTAACGGTGATATCGGTTCTTAGAATGATTAAATTTAATTCATATTAGTTTTTAAGCTATTGCATAGCTTTTATCGCGGGCCTTGAGCGTGGGGACCGAATCCAGAAATTCCGTAACGAAAAAAACCTAACACCCCCCACTTCGACCGACAACTCCATCTATCGATAAATACCAGAACTTTTAATGACTTTTTGAAATATCACGCTTGTCTCTTTAGTTCAGCAACCCGCCTTTAGGTGGCATTGGTTGTATTGGAAAACTACCGTAATCAGCTGTTTGTGAGAAAGTATATAGGTATATAAAAAAATACTGCATTAATAAAATAAATAAATAATTATAATTGCATAAGTTGATAAAAAATGCTATGCAATAGCTTTACCGCGGCAGTCTCCGAGTGCCACACATATTTTTTATTTATTTATTATATTCTAGTCGCACCTTATTACCCATTTTTAAGAAAAAAGTTAAACGCATGACAATTGGTATTTAAACCTTTCAGTTAAAAATAAAATAACTAATTTCTGGATTTTTGGTAATTCCACCCCTAACGGGGTAAAATTGGATGTTGACTTATTCACTTTACCCACGCGTGCGAAGCCGCGGGCAAAATATAGTGTAACATATTATTATTTCACCATAGTGCACAAAATTTACTGTTTACCGAGGCGTCAGGCTGGGGCATAATTATATAAATATATATCTGGTTTTTTTTCATTTTCAATTATATTTATTGTCGATATTTAAGCTCAGCAAGGATCAACTGTAAAATGAATTTTGCCCCATAATCATAATATTAAGCATATCTTGCAATTATTTTATTCAACTAGATTTCATTCTGCGTGTCATCGGGGATGACCCGTTACACACACAAGTAGGGTTACTTTAATTTTCATATCATTTCGAATTAAAAATATAGGTTTTACCTACCTACGTTTTTTTTTACGTTTATTATTTTAGAAAGAAAGAAAAAAAGTCGGAAAATGTTCCCTTCTCCCACTGTATCTCGAACCTAACAATATTTTTACACCTTTTTAGCATACTTCGAACCCAGCTCGTAAATCTTACACAACATTGATAAGTCTCAGTTAGCAGCTTAACGTAATATAATGACGTAGCTATTATGCGTTACTGTAAGGCAAAAAAAGGCTATAGTCCACTATTGTACTTAAATTGTGCATTATGTCAAAAACAAATAAATAGATGATCGAGAAATCGAAAAATGGTATGTTTGGCCAATTAAACTCAAACTTGATGGAATGATCTCCCTCTCTCTTTGATATTGTTTTTCTTTTAAGGAGGTAAGCAAGACAAGTAATTCGCCTGCTGGTTAGGCGTTACGCCTTGGTATTAGGTATAGTTGCAGCTCTGTCTATGATAGTCCTGTATGTCACTACACTCGTGAAAAATTCACTTCGAAATATACTTACGTCTTTAGTCCTCGGAGCGAAGATTAAATAATTAGCTTTAATTTCTCTGGTGGCTGGCAGGTTAAAGTAGCCTCATTAGCGCCTATACTTTACTGAATAAACCATTTTAGATTTTGATTTTGATCAAAATCATGATATCTTATTTTCTTATTTGTTTTTCGGAGTAAAGCCCTCTGTATTTGACTCCAGTTCATAGTTTATTTGTGAGCCAATTTTAATTATAATCCGTACCTAAAAAAAGTGACAATACCATCCAAACTTTCGTGTTTATTTTAAAAAGTGGGAATAGCAGGCTTTAGGATATAAGTAATATTATCAGTACAAGAACTATTATTAAGGTGTGATTTACTTGCAAAATGTGTTTCTATCAACGTCCGAACTGTGCCCATGAGAGCTATGTTCTCAAACTAACTTCCGCCTTCTAATCCGTTGATTCACACACGACTCACGATTGTTGTGATACCAAACCAAACACTTAAATATGTTCGTTACTTTCTCCCATCTAATATCATCGCGAGATTCACATGCATTTGATGGTGGTAAAATTTTATTACATTGCTTATATATCTTTCGGTCGTGATGTATTCGATAATAGTTTGAAACTGGTATATACTCCACGAGCACAATGTCAAAGGATCCTAGGATATATTTAGAGTCCCTGTTTGATGAAATATTCTGGATATTTTTAAGAATTGAGATTTCGTGAAAGGAATCATTTTTTTTTTCTCTGCATAGTACACAAATTCAATCTAGATTTCGAATGTAAAGATATATGTAGGCAAATCCATCCCGTAGGGCAATGAGATGTCGACTACTGTCTTTATGTGCGTATACGCTTCTGCCGCGTAGCTTTCGAAACATATTTATTTATTGATGGTTGATTAAATATTGCTTCTTGTATTGTTAATTATTAACACTAAAATAATAATGTTTCTGTTAACTTAATAGATGATAATAAAATAATTGTCATTTCTCTTCTTTGTGTTTTTTATGGTTCTGCAGTAAGTGGGATTATTTGAAAATGTAGACGGAGACATTTGGATTGTAATTGTTATCCAAAAACCATGGCCAGTTTACAAACTGTGCTCCATATTATCGCATTAAACATAGGGTATTCGAATCCATCGACTAAATTATATAAAAATTTCACTCACGATCAGAGAGTTTACATTTCGTGCCTAAACGGGACTTTAGAACAATTTAGAGGTGAGAGACAAGAGTACGTTCTTGAAGAATCAGCACTGAATCCGGAATTGTTTTAGAGAAGTAGCAAAAGGAAACATCGGCACTTTAGTTTTAATATTAATAGCACAACTATAAGATCAGCTCAAAATTCCTTGATGTGAAAAGGACTTACATTTTATCGCCACATGAAGAGTGGACGATAAACTCTTCATTTTAAATTTAAGACCTGACATCTTCACGGTGTCCCATACAACTCCTTTCATTGTCCTCTGTCCAGTGTATAGTCCATAACCTCCATACGCAATGACAGCGAACTTGGCTATACTCAGCAAAATTCACTAGCTACACCCGTACACTTATGCAATAAAGATTTATGATTCAAAGCAAAACAAAATATTCATTTCCACGATTTTCAACTACTTAACCAACAAAAGCTACTCAAATTTGAACCTCGAACAATACACTTAAATGTCGTTGAACTCAATATAAAAGTGAAAGGGCTAGATAGTAATCATCGTATTTATGAGAGTGAAGAAGAAACGGAATTTTGGGAATAATAGTGTAACTGTAAAGGTTGTTGTTAAGGTTTTATGACTTTAAAGATTTGGATGAATAGATTCAAAATCTTATGAGAAAACAACCGGTGAGAAATATGTCATGTCATGTCACGACACAGATGATTTATACTCAATGGATACTGTATTGTACAAAGAAGTACAAGCAACGAAGAATAGGAATGATAATTAGACGAAAGACATTAATAGACATAATCTATACGTTAATGACAGCTACTATGGAAGCGAAGTGCAGATAAAATAAAAATTGAAGGTCTTTTAGAATATACGTTCACTTAGTAATTAATTCGTTAGAGAAACCTAGCTACAACATTAAATACAAACGGAATTTACAATTAGAGAAATTAAAAGCAGAGATTTGAGAACAAAAATAAAAGGTTGCAATATTAAAGAATGTGACGCATTTACATTCTGATATGCCAACATAGTACTCGAATTTTTAAGAAAGTCGAGGGCCGAATATCTTAGTCATGACATTACGGAACTATGCGATGTCTTCTTAACACAAATCACGTACACTGTGAAAAAGATTTCGGCTAATCTTTATTGTATAGGTTTATTAAGGCTGTATAATTGTGTCCTTATTTAAGTTTTTGCTGTAAAATGATCAAGCGATTAAAAGATACGGAAAACATGAGAAGCGGATGCTCCACCATATTCTGCAATGGCAAGGTAGTGAGCAGAGTTTAAATAAGCAAAAAAAAATTCAACATGACCCTCGCTCAGGCCACCCTTCGACGTCTGTTACCCAAGAAATAGTAAAAATTTTTATTGGTTGATCGTCATGTTATAGTACGTTTTGTTGCTGAAGAGTTAAATAACTTGATAAAAAGTGCACACATATTTAACATGATCAATGAGGAATGTTTAAGGTATTCGCGTCGGGTTACCAAATACTCACAGATCAAGGCAACAGAGTTGCAAACAAGTCTGCATGGCAGCAATCCAAGACGCTGGCTTCGAACTCATTGAAAACCACCCATATTCACCAGACGTAGCTCCTAGTGATTTTTTATTTATATCCTCGGCGCAAGTAATACTTAGGAGACAAAAAAATTAAGGTGATGAAGAAGTGGTAGCAATGTTAAGGGCTTTTTGAGTGTCAAAAAAATACTTTATAAAAATTGTTTTGCAAAAAAGTTGATCGTGTAGAAAAATAAAATTATATCATACCTAACTTCTGTCCAACAAAGTCATTTTGACTTCTTATTGAACGAACTACGTGAGTACAAAAGCACCAGGTAAACGAAGTCAAAAACCTAAAGATAGTTTATTGGAGTCAAACAGCAATCAACCAAAAATTTCCATCTAGTAAAGTTTATAGCAATTTTTTTGGAACCTAATCGTTTAATTTAATGCTAGACACCATGTACCTATTCGTATTTGCAAATATTTTAAATCAGCTACATATTACAAGAATCTTCTAGTCTTCACCAAAACTCGTTCCAATTCATTCATAAAGAATTCTTGTTCTTTTTGGCGCAAGTCCATCGACCGACATCGTGACTGCAATTTTGTACCTTTTTTATAAAATTCTGGGGCAATTCGTTACGTAAGTAATGTAACCGTGGTAATGACACAGTGGACTTGATATTATGTCGTTTCGTCGTGAAATTTCAATCAAAATAAAACTTGAAAAATGTGATAACAATACTATCTGGTATAAGGAGTACTTCATGTTAGCTTTACCATGAATGCTATCCGGAACTCTGCTTGTTCAAAATGAATTAGTATACGAACAATTATGACCTTTAATAAGTGATGTTTGCATAGGTTTTGCTAAATCACTTAATTGTGAACAACTTTATCCGCATCTAAGTCCTCATTTCACTATTTATATAAAATGTTCTAATAGTAATTTGCCTTTCAGAACAGAAATGTTGGATCACTTAATTTCACCCCAATCCCGTAAGGTCACGTGTCATTCATAGTAAATATGTTCAATCAAGATACTCTCGTAATGATGCTTTCTAACTTTCAAGGCTAGCTCGAGGCTTGAAGTGAACATGTACTAGGACTACTATATACGGTGCAAGAAAATGCTAACGATTCTTTCACGATTGCTAGACTTGAGACATTATGACGAGTGGAGATTGTGATCGATGTGCAAATAACTGAGTCGAAAACTAAACCTAAATCAAACCTGTTAGGTTTGATTTAGGTTCTGTTGCATTCGTACTCTGGGGTAAATATTATATCTAACATAATTTTGTACGACACCAAGAAAAATAACTCGTATTATATACTCAACTAAAAGTACCATACTCAAAAACAAAATATCCAATCGCTTAATTGGAACTTATTCAGGCTTTAAAGGGGACGATATAAGAAATTCAGATATCATCCACTGCTATAGTCCCAATAGAAATTAAAGTATGAAATGAATCTTAGCTACTAAATTACGCCTAGGATGTTCACGTATCAGTGTAAGCAATTATTTTTACATTAAACCGTTATGATTCCCAAGACCTCTGTGCGAAACCACGGGTATTCTTATGATGCACAAACCAGTTAACCGTACCGATAACCTGATACCCCATTACCCTACAACCCGGCACTGACACTTTAGTTCATTCACACTACCAGTTTGTCATCCGAAACTGCAGTCAAAACAAAGCACTTGTCGATCAAGTTCACGACCTTTGCAATGACCGCATACAAGCTTTCACGCAACGTTATGAAACCTGGACTTTTACTTCCAGACTGAGAAAGTCCAATACGTTTTCGGTTCGTTTTTTCAACGTGCACTTGGGGGCTTCGGAGAGGCGAGGTATTTAAGATGACGCGTCGTCTGGCGGCTCACAGTACGTAGCCTACCTTCCAGCCATGTGGAGGACCGTTGTTTTGATCGCTTTCATAGCGGCGTGTTCCGCGCTCCCCGCTCAAGACACGGGACATTCCGACAACGAGATCGACTCTATCGGTGACTGCCTCAAAAAGGATTCCACATCATGCCTCAAATACAAATTCTTCTCATACGTAGACAAGATGATTGGGCAGAAAGAAACCTTATCTCTTACTGATGGAGTGACCGTTGTTCGAGCCCCAGGCATCCCGGCTGAAACAGGAGCGCCTAGAGCTTTAGATCCTGCATCAAAACTAAAGAACTATCTGGAAACCCATTCTATAAGGGTGGAAGTTAAAGGATCTGACGTTGTTGACGCGGTTTCTAGTGTAGGACGAGCTTTGGAAGACACAGTTACTTCGTTAAGCGAGGATGAAACAGAGGAAAGCAGGGGGAAAAAAAAGAAGGCAGCAAAAATTCTCGGACCATTAATGGCAGTTTTGGCTCTAAAGATGATGGCGATGATGCCACTAATGATGGGAGGTATAGCAATGATTGCTGGGAAAGCATTGTTGATAGGAAAACTAGCGTTGGTGTTGTCAGCTATAATTGGACTGAAGAAGTTACTGTCTCAGCAGAAGCATGTGACTTACGAAGTGGTAGCCCATCCTCATCATACATCAAGTACGAGTCATACTTCCAGTCATGACTATGGTGGTACCAGTGGATATGGAGGAGATTCCGGAGGCTACAGCAGTAGCAGCGGTGGAGGTGGAGGTGGTGGGCACTCTGGAGGCTGGGGAAGATCGCTAGAAGCTCAAAGCTTGGCCTACTCGGCGCAGAAACCTCAGTAGCACGACCTAGTTTCACGTTCCCCTTTAAGAGATTTCTCTGCAATGGCGTACAATTTATTTATATCCGTGTGAGTGATGAGCGACTGTATTTATTTGACTGATTTTGATTTAAGCCTTTTTCAAGTCATTATTTATTTTCCTTTAGTACACCTGTTATGTAACGGTGTTTTGTAACTATTATTATTATAGTGTATATTTATAATTTAGTTGGACTATTTATGTATATTACTTAAGTATACGATTATATAAGTAAGTATCTGGCTTTAATACTGTTTAAGTTTTTTTTTATTATGTATGTGTAAGTATTTAATAACGGCTTATTTCGGACAGTGTGCTTTCCGCAATTATTGTTGTTTTATTATGTTATAAATAGTTTATTGTGCATATAATATGTTCTTCTTCTAGCAGTTTAGTTAATTTATGACGTACAAACAAAGATATTTGTAAAAGCTCTTAATATAAAGTAAAAACATGCCGTTAGTTTTATTTCATCCATATACATCTTTATAAATAATGTGAAGATCACATTGCCTAGATATATTCATAGTCTTCGGGTTAGTACCCTTATGTACTGTGATTTCTGATATCATAAGAGGTTCTCAGTAAAATAAACACGTGGAATAAATACTAATTTGTTTGATGAGATTTTGATCTGAAAAATCTAGAATTCGTCAAGCAGTAAACCAAGTATTCAGCATCATAGAGTAGAATAGACATAGCTTCGGAAGAAGTAATATAAAGCTCCTTAAATACATGCTTAACAGCCAAGATTTCCAGAGCTCCTTGAGGAGGCATTATGCCGCAAACAGAAAGAGCTGCCCCATCTTGTTTGATTGCGAAACCACAACTGTTCTTTCCAATCCAAGGTCAAAAAACTTTTTTGTATAAGGTTTAATACATATAATATCATATTTACTACAAATAAGTGGATGGCCTGCCTAATGGCAAGCGGCTAACGTATCGGCCTTACACACTAAGAGCCAGAACAAATACTTTCAAGGCCCTAAAGAAGTCTTCCTGTGAAAATTTAAGCCGTAAATTTGGTTGTAGCGAACCCTATTGGTTGACCCCATTGTATTAATACATATCTGAACAGCTAAGCTACATACGCATACGTATCATGACGCCATCTCTTTCAGGATAAGGAGAGAGTTTAGAGTGCCAGCCCACTCTTGACTTGCATACTTCTTTTGCTTCTTCTACATTCATACATGCTCTCCAGTTCAGGCTACTCTTTACCTTTTATTCATTGAGTTTTTTGGTGATTTTAACTAAGGTAAGTTATAATATGGAAGAGACTTCACCTCTTCCGCTTCGGAAGCGGTTAAGCTACCATAACGTAGTAAATCAAGATACTATTAAATTACAAAGGTCCATCTTATAAGAGCTTGGCGGATTGTGTCCAAAGAGAATTACAATTAATACCCGACACAAATTCCTCTAAAATCATAGTTAATTAACTAACCGAATTAATTAACCTTTGAAACAAAATTATTCTAACTAGCGGCCCGCCCCGGCTTCGCACGGGTAGACATTTATATCAAATATTTTGTCTACCCGTGCAAAGCCGGGGCGGGCAGCTAGCCTATGTTAATCAGTGATAGTGTAGCTTTCTAACCGTGAAAGAATTTTTGAAATCGGTCCAGTAGTTTCGGAGCCTATAGACATTTATCAAATATTTTGTCTACCCGAGCGAAGCCGGGGCGGGAAGCTAGTATAATATATAGCCTATGTTACTCAGTAATGAAGTAGCTTTCTAACGGTGAAAGATTTTTTGAAATCGGTCCAGTAGTTTCGGAGCCTATTCAATACATACAAAAATACAAATCTTTCCTCTTTATAATATTAGTATAGATTGAAATCAGTTCATCAGTTCAGGAGCTACAATGCCACAGACAGACAAACAGATACACACTACAAACTTATAACACCTCTCATTTCAATACGACCAAACACCATCCTGCCCTGCAAACTACAACCCTTGATTGAGTATTGAACTACTCGATTTGAAACAACTAACACTACTTTGATGTAGTGTTGTTTTGCTGCGGTAAGTAAGGTTGCCGGTGCTCCACGAGGATACGCTGCGCTAGAAGTAACATCTACTGCTGGCACAGTGAGTCCTCATCAACAACATGTTGGCAACGCGTTAGTGATGGCTAGCTGGTATGGCTAGCTGCTATATGCCAAGGCCGAATGTTTCTGTGCCACTTTAGTGGTATAAAAAACCTACTTCGGGCAATCGCTATAAGCTTATAAAATGAGGGCTATACAGCTTTCCTCGTATCCAGGTCGGCTGCCCTCTAGCACCGGAGAAACGCAATCCGGGGGAAATCATAGTATCCGCCACGTTTACTCGCATCAACGGTAACCATTCAATATTCAGAATGTTCCTTCTTCTAACTAAAACTTCACTTTAATTGTACGTGATATGTAAAAGCTGAAATCGTCATACTATTTCCAAAATTATCATACTAATATTATAAATGCGAACGTGTGAGTGTATGTTTGTGCTCTCTTCACGCCGCAAAGACTTAACGTATTTGAATGAAATTTGGTACACAGCTTTACCCTGCATTACAATAGAGGATTTTCAAAAATAATATGTCTTCTCTCGAACCATGCTGTCGAAGCCGCAAGTATAACCTGCAATCGAATATGGCAATATCTAATTTTAAGTTATTATTTATATCTTCAAACAGTATAAAGGCTATATTTTATATCAACATTTATTATTTTATAATTCAAGTTAACAAATGTAACGCGGTTAAAATCGCAGGTAAATTAATTTAACTTGAATAGAGATACAATTAACAAAAACAACCAGTCTTCGACTATTATTAGAATATAGTATTGTAAGAATTTCAATAGTTTAAAAATGGAACGGTCTGTGTAGACTGTAGATTTACGAGCGTTCGCCGGGATCTGGTGACCCCGTTGTCGCCACTGTCGGTCGTCGTAAACGCATTCCCGATACGAGGCGAGCATACGGAGATGGCGCTATAACCGAAGAAAGTGTTGAGTAAGATTTTTGTCTGGAAGAACTAGATCTTCTTTCATGCTAGTAGCAAAACAATTCTTTAGCATCTCAACATAAGGCTTGCAACGCTTTATAAACACGTAAATAAAATTCCGTATTTTACTCTAGCTAGGGACTGACCGCTTACCATCTGATAAGAAGCGTCTCGATTTGTTCCTGTGAAGTATATTGAGGGAAAAAAGGGTGCAAAAATGTTCTCGTTTGTATGGTGTTAAGCAAGAAACAGCAAAGACTTACATACGATATTATTGGTAAGTTTATGCAGAAGGTACTGGCGTTAGGGCCACTGACACCGCGGGCGAGAATATTGTGGCGCCCACATGTTAAGGAAATCATTATTATGTCGAGCTTTTTTCTGAATCAGTGAACACGTATTAATAATTTAACGATAAGGACGTAGAAGGTTTTGAAGCTCTTCATATTTTGTTTATTTTATAAGACGCCTCCCCAAATGTGTCTTCCTGCGCCGTCGCTCCCTCCCTCCCAACGCACTGAGTTTATGAACTCTTAAATATATCATTGTCTCAGAGATATATCACCTTTTAGATGGAACTATGTACGCAAACTTTCCCTAACACCTCTAATTAAATTAAAAACATAATTACTTTCATCTCTAGATTGTAACAAACATGTAAGATATTATTATAACGTAGAAAGTGTAACGGATATGCCATTTTGAACTTTATCTGCTCAGGAGAGTGGTTATTTTAAATGTAACTGGTTCGATCTTGAAATTCATGTCTTCTTTGTTGTACAATAAAATTGTTGGACCATTCAAATATCAATATTTTACTTTAAAACTTAAAAGTGCAAATGGTTGTAATTTTGTGTACTTAACACACTGACTTAATTTAATAAATGGCATTTCATTATTCGATAGTAATTTTAGTTGTAAATCGATTTAAAGCTAGTAAGGACTAGATAAATGGAAACTGCCTCCATTATTCGAAGTCGGTTATAATTTTCTACCATTATTCTGAAAGAACCTATCCAATCATTGTAAAGGTTAAGTAGGATACAGTTCTTAAAATAAGTTTTTATTGTAAGGACGAGAAATGAAAATACTGCCATCTAGTTCTAGTAGCTAGAACTAAAACAACTTGGCATTGCGTCACGACTCGATCGTAAACGTAAACGTAACCTTGACCAAAGAAATATTATAGTCTTTGCCTTGACAAAGAAGGAATTCATAATCCTTTTCATATAATTATTGTTTGTGTTTATTTTGTCAGTTGCCGTACTCAGAACGTAAGACTACGAGGTTAGTTTACTTTTAATATCTTAATATTCGTTGTCTGTAAAAAAATAATACCCAGCAGTGGTAGCGGGACTATCATA
Organism: Falcaria lacertinaria; assembly: GCA_951449985.1. NCBI lineage: Eukaryota > Metazoa > Arthropoda > Insecta > Lepidoptera > Drepanidae > Falcaria > Falcaria lacertinaria. The sequence continues at coordinate 4,854,777 of OX602130.1, read as the reverse complement.
CATAATATTTGAGCTACATGCATCGTTTTTCAAATTCAATACTTTAGGTAGCTTAGTTAAATATTCTAAACATTTAATCTTTAAAAAGTGTTGGAAAAACAAAATAGTAATCATCCAGGCTACTATAATATCCAGATAAATCCATGAGAAAAATAAACAGTTCAATAACTTCGTGTTACTGCCCTTGTGCTGCTACACTGCGGTCATTGGCATTGCTTCGGATGTAAACAAAATTGGCCATGAAATTAGTTCCTGGTGTGAATGATAGATGGCGCATATATTATGAAACTGAATTGACTATGTTTCGGTTGGGTTAGGTGCCTATATAAACGCAGTATATTTATCCACTTTGAGGTAATGGTAATGCAAAGGTTTTTATTACAATATTAATGTAATACAATGAGGGTCCGGTGAATTATCACAATAATTTTATTATAATCTTATTTTTTTCATTTAGCTTTATTACGTGGAACACCTCACGCTTTGAAGAAAAGGCGAGACGAAGGTACTTACTTTCTTTCAGGCTTAGCATTTTTACTAAGAAAGTAGTTCTTCTGTGAAAACACAGAGGTCGCTTTGGAAAGATGAGCTATTTGGATAAAATACTGTAATATTATAGGTCTGCCACTTGTCTTATTCTTATGAAGTTTTGCAGAAATTAATACAGTCGAATCTAACAGCCTATGTATCCAAAAATACTTTTCTTAGGAATTATAGAGCGCTCGGATTATGTAACGGTAAAAAGAAAAAATCTATTTAAAAAAGGATTTCTCTCAAAACTTTCTATTTGTTAAAATGTTTACTTAGTCATTAACTGATCTAGGTGTTTTTTTGACCAAATGAAAACATTCCAAGTTTTTTCGACGAAAATTTATTACGGATACCAAAACTTCCTTTAGATGTAAAGGGCGGTCTGATGGTGGACTGGGCTGATGAACGCAGTCCAGTACATGGGGTTTTCCATTACACCCAACTTCACCTTAATTCACCGCTTGCATGATGACATCAGATTCAGAGTATTCAGTAGATCATGATTACATACACCGCGCAATTTCCGTCACGGGATAGGCAGAGTATTATATAGAGCGCCAGTTAATTATTGGCTTGCACACACTTGTTTATCATTTTTTTTCGTTTGCATCTTTTGCATTCATAAATCTCTTCATTCATGCCCGCCGGTTCCAAAGACGGAAGACTGTTTACCTCTTGTTTTTTTTAATTTATTTACATCATGATTAAAAATCCTATGCTCATGTCTTAGACTTGAACAGAAAGTGATGCACAAAATGTAATGGCAAGTAAGCCAGCGCTTTCATTTTCTAATACTTGTGTATTCTGAGCTTATAGTAGCACACATACTGTTGGTATTTGTCATTTAAGGTCATTCTTAAAGCTATTTAGGATACACGGTAGGCCTCTTATATAGGAATTGCTGATAAACTGGCGAAGGCCCGCTGGGGTTTACAGAAATCGCATCACAGAGTCAAATATTATTCATAATAATATTTTTATTATATATCTTAACGCCTTCCCACAAGGGTCCCCAAAAGAGTAGGCAGAAGTGTTACAACACCATCTACTTTTCACCGAAGATATTTGGCGGCAACCTGCCTGTACATCGCCGACTCTCAGATACTACATATTCCTTGAATTTCTTCTCGGATCGATGCAGGTTTCTTCGAGAAATAAGCTGGTATTGCAAGTAACCAGTGGCGACGCTAACCGCTTACCATCAGGCCAGCAGAATTCTAACCTTATAGGAAAAATGTGTAAGATAACTTGAGACTAATACTAAGAGTCGATACTCATAACCAATGTTGCGATCACCGAATAGAAATCGATAGATACCATGTGGTCACAAACCACAAACCGCAACCTAATATTATGTTTATAAAATGTTTCTCCACATTTCACATGCTTTACACGTCTCAGTGTGTTTCAGACAGACCGAATTGTTATTTTTAGTTTTGCTTTTTTTATACCAAAAAGCGTACGGCCCATCTGATGGTAAGCAGTTACCGTCACCAGGGGTATCACTCGCACGTTGCCAACCCTGCAAGAATAACTTCACACCCTTCTTGAAAAACCTCATGCTGTACTCTCTTGGAGAAACTACGGAAATCTTTTATGTAAAGTAATTTTATGTAAAGGGGTAATTATGAAAAGAATATTATGATAATGTTTATCTAAGAAACAAATCAGAATAACACAACAAACTGATTTTAAAATTCAACTTTCTCCCAATTTACTTGTGTGTTTAAAATTAATAAGTTGAGTTAATTTATAATAGATATCTAATTAAGTATACGGTGAAGGCGTGAGTTATGGTTAATTTGAAATTCGTTGTGGGATAATTATAATGATGACAAGTAAAGACTTTCACTTAACAAGATTAATTAATAAAGAAAAATACAATAATCATTATGATTGTCTGAGGATCAAAGAAACGTCCAAAAGATATCCCTAGTGTCCAAGCGTCCTTATATTAGCGTAAAGAGTGCCATTTCACTGTTGATGTGCAAACTTCTTTTGAGCTATCTCTTCATGCATGCCTGTCGTTCCCGAACACTGTGTACCTTTCCGTCATTGAGTACTTTGGTAAGGACATCATCAATTTTGGCCTTAATCGGAAAGTGCCGGCCATCGCAATATTGTATATTTTGTTAGAGCTTGCCCGTCTGAACAATTATTACTATGGCCCCTAAAAATGTAGGACCATAGTCGTTGATTTTATTTGAGTTAGAAAATCTGAATATCCATTTAATATACCACCTAATTATTGTTTTGATGGCTGCGTTTGAACTACTACGAATTAGATTATAATAATAATTTCACGAGACCGCTCCTCTAGTTGTTATTATACCTGACTGCTAAGCTAGAGGTCGCAGACTCGATTCCCGCCAGGGCAAAAATTTATGTGATGGATATTTGTGTTTTTCTATCGTCTGTGTGTTTGGTATATACTAAAAGGATGTCTTTACAAAAAAAAACCGTATTTTGTCAGGTGCTGGTTCTGCTTTGCTTAGTTTGGGGCCAGATGGCGCTGTGTGATAAAGGTCAAGCATTAATATTATTATTAATAATATTTAAGAAGAAATAAAACATATTTTTATAATGACTGATACATTTTTATTTAAGGTGGTTCATAATTTAATTATAGCTAAAGTAGAAAAAGAAGTGAAGGTATTGTACACACGAAAAGAGCATCACCATTTATAATTATACATAGCGAATATATACATATTTACAATAATAAACATAGTAAATATATACTTTATATGATATCAAAACGAAGATTCAAAAAATAATATTTTACTTATATACTCAACATAGGAAGCATATTTACAAAAGCAATAAAATAACTATCTATACATACAATACGACTAGAGGAAAATGAACACGGTCAAAACAAAACAAGAATCTAAGATATAAAAAGAAAAATAAATGAAAATTTAAAATAATTAAAGCTATTGTCAACTAAACATACAGTTTGTACTAAGAACAAGAATTAAAACTAAAAATAAAAAAACAGGTACATCGTAGGAAGAGAAAAAAGATGCGGCGATGCTACAGAAACAAGACAAGATCCACTCGTTCGCGCTACATTAAACGTTTAGTTAAATAATTTAAATAAATTATTAAATAATAAATTAATCTCTTTTCATTTGAGGTCCGAACAAGATTATACGAAGATACTTGTACATGAGAGTATCTTTGGTTTAGTCAGAGTAGGCACTGTAGGCCATATTTTGCGCATCTATGGAAGACCTGCCCCAACCTCCGTGGGCACTGCCGTGACTGAAGTGCTCCTCATGATGAGGGTGAGCCACGACCTCATAGCTTTCATGATGCTCACTCTTGGAGAGGAGTTTCTTCAGCAAAACGAGAGCAGAAGCTAGGAGAGCAGCCTTGGCTAGCATCAGACCCTTGACTGCGGCAAAAGCGATGATTCCAAGGAACAGAGGAATGAGGGACTGGATCTTCAGCTGAACCAGGGCCAAGATGGGGAGGAGCTGCTTCAACTTCTTTTTCTTGCCACGACCTGGAGAATAATTAATAATAATGTTAAATATTATTGATTATATTGTTAATTTGGATACCGCAGATATGGCCAGAATCCGTATCCAAATAAAAAAAAAAACATTATTAAAACGTGCTTAGATAATTATCCAGGATAATATTAAATAATATATTTTGTTTAAACCAATTTTGAGTTACGAAAAAATCTATTTGGCAAGATTTTCAAACAATCGAAAAGGCGAATGCAGAATATAAAACAAAACAGAAAGAAAATTAATGAGCAAAAGACAAATTAGTAAGCAATTATAGTTGAATATTCAATTGCCACAACAGCATTGTAAGTAACACTACGTAACAACAGATAGTAGAATATTAAAAAGATGACAGATAAGCATGTTTAGCGTCCGAATGTAAATCAGTACTTGTACGATCTAATTAAGATTCAATCCACTATACGCAAGTAGCTGAAACAATGTCGCGAACATTGAAATGCACACTGTTACGTCCCGTTTGCATAACAACCTCATTTGTCTAGAAAGTGCTCGATTGCCGGACTTGGATCGAAAGCTCATGCCTACTTCCATATTTCGTTAACGACAATTCGCCTGGAGCGTAACTTTTACTCAATTCTCGATAGAGATTTTGATCACGGAGCGTGTTAACGGAACTGCGAAACTAGTTGAGTACTCACAGTCCTACATACCTGGACAAGTGGACTATGGAAATCTAGTAAAAACTAGACTTGGTACAACCGCTTTCCACAATATCAACCTTGTTAATAGGTTAGAGAAACTCGATGAAGACCTGTTCGGAAATGAAGATTTCTAGTGTCTTCCTATTATGGTATTATCTCGATTTAACCATACGAATGCCACACGTTCCTATGTATTTTCTTATATTCTCAGACGTAATTTATCACGTATTATTTCTACTTAAATAAGCTTCTAACTCGATAAAATTGTAACTACTTATCCAGTTATTGCAGCTGCTAGTCATGCGACACTTTTGTAGGTAGTCATCATTCTCTTTTGTTATAAGTTATTTGAGGACCACACAATATGTTTTTCTCTTGATTTTTTTATTATAGTATCCGTCCCTATGGTTTTTACAGGAATCGGATCGGAAGTTAAGGCAATTCTAATAAATTTGATTTACTAAGATTCTATGTAAGCCGTTGAAGAATTAAGAACACTTTCCATGTCAAAGGAATTTCAATTACTATACGCAAAGGAAGTCAAACAGGCCTATGGACATCATTTAACATAGATTAAGTTGATTAATGTACTATTTTATAAATTTCGGGATATCAAACACTTTCTATTTTAAAATTCTCACGTTACGCAGTTGGACCGGTTAAGTTAGTTTTTAATTTGGCGAGAGAGTTCTAAATGATATGAATTATTATGAAGTATTTAGGTTTATATAACCACTTTTTACTTTTTATTATATCACGCAATCACGTAACCTAGTCACTTTTTATCCGCTTCGCAACTTAAATCTTCGTTTAACATATTAAATCAATGCTAAATTTTTAAAAGTGCTAAGTTTGTGGATATTGTAGATATTAAAAAAAAAAAATCCTTGGACGCATTTGGATGACCATGACGTCACCAAACTAAAAATAAATTAACCATTGAGTAGTTCGTCTTTTCGCCCACCAATTAGTCATGCTGAAAATTTTATTGATAGATGGCAAAGATTCGTACAGCTCAGTGATGGTAAGCGGGTTTACCGACCAAATAAAAAAGGTATTTACAGGATTGTTACTAGGTAAAATTGTGTCGATATAACGCGGTCTTAACACAATTAAGGAAGATCTGTGCAAATTTAAACCGAAGTATATTCTATTTATATATTCGCGTTAAATATTGAATGACTGGCACTGCGCATAGTATGCATTACACACTTGACCACGATGATAAAGTCAGTGTGATTGTCAATGAACCGCCCTGTCTAAAACCAGTTATACAAATTGAAAGGCGATTATCTAACAATACTCTCATAATATATCGTAATCAATTGTTGTACGAACCAATTGGTGGACGAGACATTTGGGCGTACGAAATAGTTGGTGTTATTTTTTGTTAAAAAGAATTTAATGTGTTTGACCGTGTATTTTTGTTTTTAATTCTTGTTATTGTCCGTCTCAGATTTTATTATTTTGTCTTTTATAACAATTCTTTTTAATCGTTCCTCTTTTAATTTGATTAGATTTTAAATCGTATCAAAACTAAATATTTGTCTAAAAGTATTTTTTTAACATAAACACAGTTCTATAAATTTTCCAAAACAGTATTGTTTTGGAAAATTTATAGAACTGTGTGAACTTACTTCTAATGAGTATTCATTAGAAGTAAGGTATATAATTCATTGATGAATACTCAGCAAATTATCTAACCATGTGTTGTTTCGTGTGTAAATATAAGAAATACCAATTCTGTTGTTCAAAATTACTAAACTTAAATAATTTGACAGGTCTAAAAATATTGCTATCCTTATTTAACCCCGCACATGAGAAAGGGATAGTAAGACTTTTAGACCTGTCAAATTAGTTAAGTTTAGTAATTTTGAACAACAGAATCGACACCATTATTTACTTTTTTTCTATTGTTTGCGCGTTTGGATCGTTCGCGCACTGTAATTTGAAGGGTCGTCCTGTTGTCCGCCGTAAGTATATGTTTAAATCTACGTCCCGCATTAACTTTCACATAGTCTATAATTTTATAATTTACAAGAATGTTTGATGTAATGATACGCTGTTATAAAGACGGGTTACATGGTGGTAAACCAGTGTTCCGTTTTGGAATCCCAATTGCGTCGTGGGAAAAGATCTTTCGCTTTTCATGTTTAGCATTAGCTTTGTGTGTTTGAACCAAAGATTATCAAATATTCATATAAGTGAACAGTGATTTTGCTAAATTTAGCTCACAGATATGTTCTATATTTTCAAAGACAAGGTTCAAAAAACCAACGCTTAAATTTCTTATCACAATCTTTTAAATAATTATTGAGATTACACAGTACTGAAAAATGTTTACCTACATAATAATAATATTATAGAAACAGCGATTTTTTAAAATTCCCTTACAATTGATTTCTTTTCGGCAACAATAGAACAATGCGGATATCAATAATACTACTGAAAATCCTCGATAGTATTTCCTCAAACGCTGTTTCCCTTCTTTAAGTATTCACTGAGACACATGACGCCGTGTTTAGAATACCTACAATGAAAGTAAAAAGTGTTTTTATTATCTCCACGAATTCCGGACAAACGCTTCTTTTTGGTTTTGACTGATTTCTCAATCTATGTAAGGTAGTTTCTGGTATACTTTGTACTAGCCTATTTTTGGGTGCAGTGGATATTATTAAGTCCTAAATATTATTAAACTTACCGTTGATACTAAATACACATTAACGAAAAACTTCTTATGAGTATGCAGAGTAATAAGAGATGAGAGATAAGATGACTTCGCAAGGGTTACACAAAACCTAAATGAATATAGCTAAAAAGCTTTCTCTTGAATAACTCTTATCTATTAAAAAAAAATGCGTAGTTTTAAAGATCTACAGACAGCCAGCGGCTTCGTTTTATACTATGAAGTGATAATTAAAGTAATTGACTTGAAGCCGCTCTTATTATTCTACAAAAATACATGATAGTGAAAGTGAATGATCTATATTTTCATCCAGGGAAACCTTTCGATGATCGCGTGGTGTTTCGCTTCCGATCGTGACTGTACATAACTTAGGAAATGTATGGATTTATGGTTACGTCTGCATGTAATTTTTATTTGTTCGTGTTCACGCCACCACTTTTGACATGTATAGCGCATGATAATTGCCAACGAATTATTATTAATTGACGCACGAGTACAGAAAATCTATATATATATATGAAAATTCTTCAATTCTGTGTTGTGATGTTTGACAGGTAAGAACAGTTGGTATGGGAAAATAAATTTGTCGTTTTTAGTATTTTACTCGCAATTTTTGCATATTTTCTCATATCCGTATACACCTTACCTGGACTTCCACGAATATTTCAAGACTAAACTTTACCAAATCTGTTCAGCCGTTCTCGAGTTTTAGCGAGACTTACAGAATTGCAATTCATTTTTATTTATATAGATTTTATTGTTTGATTTGTGTTGTTATAGGTTTTAATACTCGTAGACGGTAAGAGACATGAATGAAGTGATTGATGTGAATCATGTCGCGGACTTCACAGAAGAGGTGTGTTTGACAAGAGTGAAGTGGCGACTGTATACAATTTAAAATACTTTGCTTTTTTACGGGTATGATATTAGCAAAGCACTTTTGTATGTGACTGAATTTGTCAGCTGTTGTATACATTGATTTGATTATTAGCCTGATTAGTCCACTACGTTTCTAGGGTTGTGTGTTCTAGGTATTTGTTCCCAATCTAAGAAGTTCCGAATAAGAGTTAGTGTGACACTATTTGATAAGCGCTTATTACTATTGTTGGAATATGCCGTGATCCGCCAAAGTACTGCTCTAATTTACCTTACCTATTTCGAAGTAAAGAAATTTGTGTGTTTAGTAGATGCAAAAGCTCTGTTGTCAATACACTTAATTTTGGTCGCGTGAACTATTGAAGTGTCAAACATACCTTCTTCAAGAGACCGCTTGACATCATCTACGGTGTTCTTGGGCATACGCAGTTGAATCACGTGGTTTTCTAAGAAATCAGCTGCAGCGTCTAACAGTCTTGATTCAACTTGGTTTTCCCTTGCTCGTGGTTCTTCGGAGAGTGGTTCGAAGGACCTGGCTGACCGAGGAGAGCCTGTCCCAATTATGCTGAAGCCATCTACAATGCTGACTTCCTTGGCTGAAGATACGTTTTCGATGTATCTTAGGGCTCGTTCCTGTTGATAGAATTGGATTTGTTACTTCTTTGAAATTTACCTTATATAAAAGAGCTTATCTTATTGTTTTATACTTTTAAAATTTTGCTAACAAGAGGTTTTTGAACTTTGATATGTTATTCAGTTGATATTAAGGAGACAAGAATTGCATTCCTAATATTTTGTCTGTGCTACACTTTTTCATATAGATTTTAAATCAGCTGTAATTTGTCACAATTTATAAAGAAGACTTCAATTATGATATACCTAGTTACTTGATATCACATGATCCAGATATATTTAATTAAAAAAGCTGATAACTTTGTACGATTAATACTTTCGATGTAGCTAACATAATAGTTGAGGACAATGAACTTCTTATCTGTAGATCCCACTTTCAATTTACTATTATGACAAGGTATTTTTTTAAAAGCTTGTTAGGTAATGATATTCTGTGTATTCAAACATTATTATCTCAGAGTAGATAATATACTACGTACAATTATTAGCTACACTTAGCTACACACGGCTTTATTCAAGCTTAAGTATGTTGATATGTTTTGAAACATAATACCTTGTTGAATTCTTCCCAAAGAACTGGTAAGCGATATAAAATTAAGGCTATTTGTATTTTGATTTTACTTTCCTAGTTAAATTATATTTTATTTAACTTCAATATTTTTAGCTAACAACTGATTTGAGAATATAATGCTCTCATTCCAATTTATTTAAAACTAGCTACTTCAATCGTTTCTTTTGAATTGAGAGTGTTTATTGAATTAGACGTACTAATTAGATAAAAGGGAAGTAATTGAATAAAGACTGCTGTTTACAGGCAATAAATAAAATCACTTGGCACACACCTTGATACACAGTGAAACATCTTCTTCCCCACAGCTCTTGACGACTCCTAGCACAGAGCCAATGACGTCATCCTCGCTGGCTGCGGGCTTGCAGCTGGCCAGAGCCACACTCACTAATAAAACTAATACGGTCTTCATGGTCCTTCGACTCCTGTGGTGCAAAGCAAAGTGTAATGGATGTAGTGTGCCTATGCCGTTTTATTCCACTTGCCCCCACTGTGGGCTCCAGCCGAAATGTACGGGCGAGTTGCAGTGCACTGAGAATTGCTAGAGTTGACGCGATGTGTTACATAGTAATTTTGAAGTTAGAATTTGTTTTTGATTCGAAGTTCGATTTTTAAGTTTATGATTTTGAATTTAAAATTCGAAAGAACTTCATTTAAATTTTATATTTCAAATTATGATTAAGTTTCTGAAGTGTGAAATATGTTTCAAATAATGTTACCTATTAGTTATTTTTGGTCGGTATTTGTTCTACATTTATGATGTTGTTCTTTTCATCATTCGATAGGAAATGAAAACCTAAAAATCATTTACGCATGATCTTCTTTATTTGAAGGCAACAGTTACGATAAAATGTTTTTAAAAATATTAATAATTAATAGTGAATTAAATGAGATTCAGGAATAAATATAAAAAAATGACTTAAAAATGATTTGGAAAGCGTTACATAATTCAATGAAACTAATTATAGCACTCGATCTACTGGGTATCAAAAATAGCCCTTCATTTGAATACATGTTTTATGCAAATGCCAAACAGGTAAGTGGTGCTCTAATTTGATTATGTCAGTGATAAAATACGTATGGCTAAAATTTCATTGAGACTTTTTTTATACAACTACGGTGTCAAACAAGCATGCGGCCCGCCTGATGGTAAGCGGTCACCGTAGCCTATGGACGCTTGCAACACCATATCTTCAGATGAATTTAGACTTGGAAGGTATCAGACAATTTGTTTAAAGGATTTATTGATTTGATTAAAATGACTGGCTGTGCGCTTACCATCAGTTGGGTCGTACATCCGTTTGCCAACTTCTTGGTTAAAAAAACATGGTTAAATAAATCGGTTATTTTTTACCGCAAGAAGTTAAGCAGAATGTACAGATGGGAAGTGGTCACAAGACGGAAAAAATGATCCGACAGTAAAATTATAATGAGTAATTGGTTTTTCATTAAAAAGACATCAACGTGTGAGTACGTGTGATACCTACATTTCAGGAAACATATAATGTGTGCATGTAACATTTATACATAACTATCAATTGTATATGTATATACCTATCAGCTATATACATAATAATATACAGTTGGGCATCGTCGCTGAGGCGCATTTTCATTCTTGAGCTTTTTAAAAGCTATAATTTGCAATATTTGTTTGTTTGTCTATGCCAAGTCTTGCAAGCTGAATTATATCCACTTCCACTTACCCTACGGAGTTGAATTTGTATTTTTATGTCGATTCATGTTAGGTTGACATCTAGGAAGAGCTCCAGATACAGGAACGTTTCAACAGCAATAGTAGACATGGCATTTAGTGGACGCATTTCATTGTGATGGCTGGTTTTAAGTTTTACCATGGTACCTATTAGAGATGTCCAATATATTAATTAACCGTTAAAAATAACGAATATTTGAAAATAATTATCATATTCAATAAATAAAATTAACGATAACAAATAAAAGTATCATATCATTATTTATATCAACTTCAACGAACTAATATATTTATATTAGTACATAATACATAATACATCAACTTCATTAATATCAAATCCCTAATGAAAATATTAATTAATATTTTCAACCGTTTTTATTTATCAATTATCGTTGAACGAATAAATAAAATCATCCATATTGACATCTCTAGTACCTATGGTTATAGCACTCAGGAATGGGTCCTGACTAAGGAAATCACACATGAAATGAAACGCTGCAAAATAATTGATTTATATTTATTGTATTCGGCACAGTTAAAGTTTAGGAGGAGTGCAAAAAGCTACTATGACGCACCCTACCTTTTTATGTTTAACACACAACAGTGCGTTTGACACAACAAGTCTTACTGAATGACATGTGCATGCATGTGAATGAATTTAGATCGCGCTAGTAATAAAAATATACAGTTTTTTTATTTATACTAATATAAAAAGGTTAATTATCGCTAAAAGTCGCAGATATAAGTTAGTATAATTAGTCCATCCATATAGTGTCCCAGACTGGCGTTATGTACGTGTGCCCTCATTAGTGGTGCTATAAAAAAAACTTATCTCCCACGGCCAAGACGGATCACTATTTTTATCCGCACCTTATTGTAAGCTAGCTAAATCTCTTCAACTTAAAAGTTGAAGAGATTAAAGAGACGGCTAAAGCCGTTACATAAATTATGACTCCAATTATAATGAGAAAATCCACGGGAGCTCCCTATTCTCCCTCTCTTTAAATGAATGAAAATATTGTACCGATTACCACAAACAAAAAAAAGAAGTTTTTCTAAAGAAGTAAAATATTCTACCAATTTTAGATATGTCTAGTAGCTTGCAAGTACTCGTCTCGTAGCTTCGCGACCATGTCGAGTGCTCTCAACTTGATTGGCCACTACGGATCTAAACGGTAATATTCTACGGAAATTAATATTTATGTGAATGTTTTCTAAAATTGCATAACATAACCAAATTGCGTGTGTATTTTTGAATAGTATATTCGATCGGTTATTCCATAACAGCGATTTTAGATTGTTAAAGCTTTGTTCCTCGTTCAACTTCATTTTTAGCTTATACATACTTTTTTTTATATATACTACTAAGGTACCACACAAACATACAGCCCACCTGTTGGTAAGCAGTCACCGTAGCCTATAGTCGCTAGCAATACTACGGGTATCTCTAACGAGTTGCCAATGTTGTTGTGGAGCACTGGCAACCTTACTTACCTTATTATGTCCTGTTTGCAATATTATATGCTAACCTGGTTAAATACATACCCACTTCTTATATACATTGTATATATACCTTTCTCGCTAGACTTGTAACCATACTGGTTCTTGGATTATTGAAGAAAATGCATGAATGAAAGCGACGCTACCCGGATAGGAGGTCACGAGGATGATCTAAAATATTAAATTCTCGTGTCACAGTGTTTGTCTGCAAACTCTTCCGAAATGGCTTGACCGTTTCTTATGAGTTTTTTCGTGAATAAATATGCACCAAATTGGAAGGTCTGAGAATCGTTCGTAAACTATTTTTAACTTTTGACAGAACAAAGTCTGTCCGGGCAGATCCTTGTTTATGAAATAAATGAAATGAAATAATGTTTGGACATTATCACACAGCGCCACCTGGCCCCTAACTAAGCAAAGCTTGTACTATGGGAACCAGCAGCTGATACAATACTTATATACTTTTTTTTTTTGTAAATACATACTCTTATAATACATACCATACACCCGTATAATATACCCGACAATACATATGTGTCAATGTTCTATTTATATGTCTTTTTTGTGATATTCATATCACGTAGGTAATTGAAATGTGATAATTTTTATGATATGCATGACTTTTTTCGTGACGAATTTACTTTGTGACGAATGTACAACAACCCGTAAGAACATCACCTAATATTCGAAAACTGTAATATTTTTTATCTGTAGTTAGAATCCCACGATATACGAGCTCTAATGTCGTGATAATTGTTGGCTGAAAGTAAGTGTTTATAAGGCCGTATCAACACAAATTAATTTGCATAAACAACACTAGTTAATTAATAAAACCTATATTGTTAACTTACTTGATAACTCAATTGGATCTGCTTCGCCCAATTAACTGCGCGCTTTACATACAAATCTAGCTCGATTTAAATTAAACCAACGTTGAAAGTAAAAGTATATACATAATAATGTTTGAAATAGCTAGCTAGTTAGCATTAGCTAAATATGATTTTTTAATGAAAGCCTTTATGGCAATGATACATTTTATTGTGTGTGATTATTTATCGTAGAGTATTATTATGTTAAATGGAAAGGTTTTTCAAGACTCAATTCGGAATAAATGTATAATTGTTTTGTTATCATCAATGAAATTTTCAATATACACACATAATATAATAACTAGGGGTCATATATTCAGGGCCCGCAACGCGCGAGTGGTAACCCTGGTGTTGCAAGCGTCCATAGGCTACGGACTGTACCTCGACCTTACAGAAGACCGCAGTGAAATAACACTAATTCTTTGATGTAGTGCTGTCTTTCTGCAGTAAGTAAGGTTGCCAGTGCTCCACGAGGATACGCTGGGCTAGTAGTAATTCTGCTAGCACAAAGACCTCATCAACAACGTGGTTGGCAACCCGTTAATGATACCCCTGGTATTGCAAGCGGCTATAGGCTACGGTGACTGCTTACCACCAGGTGGGCCGTATGCTTGTGTGCTACCTTAGTGGTATAAAAAAAAGTCTACAATTTATTCCATACGTACGAAGTCGCAGGCAGAACTAGTAACTATTAAAATGAAAAATATTAATGTATCTTTGAAGTAAATCCGTATTTTACAAAATGGCATGAGGCAAAACTAACACGTGCTGATAGTAGTAGATAATTCAATATATTGTAACAAAACTTTCATCGAGTTAAATCGGTACATCGGAACTAAGTGATGTAATAAAAATAGTTGAGTTGTGCTAGAGCATTAATTTTAGGCTGATAATTGCTAAGGTTATACATGAATATTACTTGTAATTACTGTATTGAAGACCAATCATGTAATTAACTACCGGTTAAAAAATAGTGAGAGTTCTTCATGGTAGAAAGGCTACTGATGTATTAAAGAAGCCTTAAGGAGTTTACGCATTATTAGACCATACCTTTTAAGTAAAAGTGTGGTTAATTTTTATGGCCCGTTTTTTGCCAAACATTACTTACCTACGACTCTACGGACAAATTATACGCTTGACGGTTAGTGAGTTACTTAACCTGTGTTTTTTCATGCCTCCTATGTTTCCAATTATAAGTATACATATATGTTTTTAGATTGCGAATATTTAACAAAAAAAATATGGTTAGTTGAGACATTGGAACAATAACCCAATGTTTTTTTTTCTGAAGAGACAATGGTGTGCCTTTATGGAAGTGATCGAAGAGAGTGAGTGTACCGTCACCCTGGAGAACAATATGCTTAATGCTGTATCGAAGAAACTGTCACTTTTAGGGTGGGTCCATATTGGTTTGGGACGGCATTTACCGAATGGCATGAACAGAGCTGGTTTTTATCCAGTACTCCACTCACGTGGTGGTTGAGCCTTGGAACCATCCTCACCGCCAAAACAAGTATATCAAAGTAGTATTTTTTGTAAGGTAGAGATACTGTACTCAGTTGGACGATTAAAATATTATCCAAAATCCCATCACGCCCTACCACTTACAGGCTGTGGCGTAATCACAGTTTGGTATACGATGAGACCGCTGGTCTAGTGGTTAGGATACCTGACTGCTGCGCTAGATGTTGCGGGTTCGATTCCCGCCTGGGCTAACATTTATGTGATAAATATTTGTGTTTGCCTTGCGTCTGGGTGTTTGATATGC
The DNA here is from genome assembly GCA_951449985.1 of Falcaria lacertinaria. NCBI lineage: Eukaryota > Metazoa > Arthropoda > Insecta > Lepidoptera > Drepanidae > Falcaria > Falcaria lacertinaria. The sequence goes on along the minus strand of OX602130.1, from coordinate 4,839,452 downwards.
ATTATACGTATGTATTTTTTAAAAAAGGGTACATAAGTATTCTATCAGCTCCTGGTTTCCGTAGTAAAAAGCTGTGTTTAGTTTGAGACTAGATGGTGCTGTGTGATAATGTCCAAGCATTATTATCTATACTTATAATAAAACTGTAACAGGTCTAATTCTGTACATTGAAGACATTTTTTTTTTGGTGGGCACTCTATATACGATACTGAACCCAAATCTGTATTTTTTTAACTTTTTGTCTGAAGGTCTGTCTCTCTGTCTGTCTGTTTCTAGGCCGCGCATCACGCCGAAACTACTGAGCGGATTAAAATGAAACTTAGCACGGTATGAGTTGATACTACGAGGTATAAGATAGTATACGTTTTATCCCAAAATTCAGCACGTTTCCCCTGGGATAGGGGATAAAAGTCAAAATGTATACTTGGCTGTAACTCCGAAACAACTAAACCGATTTGAAAGGGACTTTCTGTGGCAGATAGCTGATTTTACTGGGCATAACTTGAGCAACATTTATTTTGGAAAACTAATAGGGTTCCGCGCGACAAATAACAAAACCATGCAATTATGAACAAAGTCTGAACGGCAGGACCAACATGAACAGGACTTTTACTGGCAGGTGGCTGATGCTATAAGACGTTACTTAGGATAATTTTATTTTGGAAATTTCTTTAGGGTTCCACGCAACAAATACATTGAAATTGTGAACAATTACCGAACGGCGGTACTAATTTGTTCACTGGCAGGTAGTTGATGTTATAATTCGTAATTTATGCTTTATATTTGTTTTGTATTTTTTTTAAAATAGGGTTCCGCGTAACACATAAAACCATGAAATTGTGAACAAAATCTAAATGGTTGAACTTTCAGAGCTGATGCTAAGAGACATAAAATAGGATTCCTACTTATTTGAAAAAAAAATTAGCGTTCCGCGCAGCACAAAAAGTCCATTACCTAAATTGCGAATAAAATCAGAATGGTTGGACAGATTTAAACAGAACTTGCACTGGTAGATAACTGATGCTATCAGGCGGCACTCGGTGTCTTTAAGTTTGTAAAAATAATTAGGGTTCGGCGCAAAATACATTAAACCCATGAAAAAAAATCAATCCACGCGTACGAAGTCGCTGGCACAGCTAGTTAGTATTTATGTGTAATAAAAATCATTAGTACAGACTTCCGGGATTTGAACCCGGATTGACTCAAACGGTAGGCAGTCACTCCAACCTTACAACCATCATGGCTAAGCTTTTTACATCCGGCAGTCCCAAATAGATTAAAAGTACCAATTTCGTCACAGAGTCGAATTTCCCTCACGTTTTTATATCGATTGTCGTGTTAGACGAATACATATCATTGGATTACTCGCATGATCGACTTTCGGTCGTGATAAAGATGAATATTGCCTTTTAAAGGCCCAGTAATTTGAATAGAATGTGCCAGCCGTAATTTTGAGTAGGTACTTAATAATATGCTACCAGCTGAGCTTTCTAGTGTAGAATTTGACTAAATTCTTCCATGTCCTATTCCGCGCTTCGAAGTTTTGTAGAATTGCTGTAACAAGTCAACGAACAGACGGACATATTCTCTTTATTCATACCAATGTTAATATCAAAATAAGGAAAGATTTGTTTTTTGTTGTCAATTAATAAACTCAAAAACTGGAACGATTTGAAAAATGCCGCCACAAGTTGAAATATCTATATATTATACTGTGAGTAACATAGGCTATGTATTTTATATTTCTACGCAGCCAAACGCACATGGAATACTCTTGTACCTACCTCATAAAGTAAAAATGTTGTTTGCAGTTCTTTTAATACAAGTACCTACTCAGTGTCGAGCCCTAGTGTTGTACCTTACTGTATCACGCCACATTTCTACAAAGGTGAAAAACAAGCATACATCCGCCTTATGGTAAGCGGTCACCGTAGACTTCAAGCGCTTGCAATACCAAGGTCATTAGTGCATTGCCACCATACCATTGCCTTGACATATTAGAACCAAATACTTAAGAATCATTAAAAATATCGTCCAGTCATCATTGTCATCCTAAGTTATAGTTTTAGTTTTGTTATAGTTTTTTTTTATAAGATTTGATTAGAAAGATAATTAGATATATTTCAACGTAATTTAAATAAGTTTTATGTGTTTTTGCATTTTACTTTGCACTTGTTTATATAAAATTGTGTTCTGTTTTTCGTGCGTAATAAATAAATAAATATCGTTGCAGCGGACTCCCATTGCTACTGGCACTATGTGTTATTCTTACTACCTATATAGCTTATTGTCAAAGAACTCTTGAAACCATGCTCACCACAGAAACACGTAGAAGAACACAGAAGTACGTAGCATCGCGTAAGTCGGGTAAAAATACAAGTATTACGACCTTAAAAGCAAGACTTGATCGGAAAGCTGAGCCTAACTAGGCAAGAACCATGGCTTTTACTATAATGGTGTGTAATTCTATTCACAATCAATCTAATGATTTAAACATATGCCGTGTCCTAGGTCATGGATTCCTTTCGCTCAAATATTTGCATACGAAATGTGTACCTACGGAGAAATTCTTCAGACTGGTGAATGAATCCAGCCATAGGCTATTACTAATAAAATATTTATTTTCGGCTAGGCTATTTTCGGCTAGGCTATTTTCGGCTAGGCTATTAAGTATGTTTTAAAAATAGCAAATATATCGATTCGATAAATTAAAGAATTCGGTCGAAATTAAAATACACAGGCACCACATTACAGAAGGTCGTAGGCGTATCATCACAACACTAATCTTTTGTAGTCTGATACTTGATATTATAAAGAATAAAGATTTGTATTTTTGTATGTTTGTATTGAATAGGCTCCGAAACCACAGGACCGATTTCAATAATTCTTTCACCGTTAGAAAGCTAAATTATATAAGTATATGCTATATATTATACTAGCTGCCCGCCCCGGCTTCGCACAGGTAGACAAAATATTTGATAAATGTCTACCCGTGCGAAGCCGGGGCGGGCCGCTTGTGGTGTATATACTTATACTTACAACCCAAGAGATACGAGAAAAGGAGTTATCCTCCTTTATGCTGATTCCTCGAAGCATTATGTTGGCAGCGCGCTAGAAAACCTCATATCATGTAATATCAGGCGTCAATAGGCACACTACGGCGGCTTTTTTTTCCACCAGTGAATGCAGTATCTTGTTTATAATGTACTATGGACATTATCACACAGCGCCATCTGTTCCCTAAACAAGCAAAGGTTGTACTATAGATACCATGAAACTGAAATATAAAACAACCAGCTTCTGCCTGCTACTTCGCCCGCGTTGAGCTTAGAATACCAGAGGACCCTTTTTTTCCCGTGATATAAGTATCTATGTATTCATCCAGGTTATAAACTATCTGTGTTCTAATTTGCATCCAGTCTGATATAGTCTGATTAATCTATCCTGTGTCTCGGTGTAACAACACCCAGACAAAATATCATATACCCGGGCTGGAATCGAGTGCCACACCTAGTATATAATAGTCGTCAGGCGTATTGGCTACTAGACCAACGGTTCTCTCAAACAAACAGTATGAAGTATATGACGCCGATGATCCAGGGTATCCACATGAAAACCGGGTATATACTTTCTCGTATGAAGCACTTTACCTGTATAATAACATATTGTGTTTTCACCACCATCTAATCTGACACTAGATTTTTACCAGTTTTCATAATTTCACTTTTTATTCCAACAACCGGTTGCGGAGGCTAGGCTTGGTCTTTGTAGATACACGGTGACTTTCCGAGTACCTACCTATACATTAAGGTACTAGTATTTTAACATCTAGTTAATTACCTATCTAAGAAGCTAGGTGCGACCCATTGTCTAAATGGTAATGAACGTACAATGCTTTTATTACAATGTTTTATAACATGTATTGTATTTGCGCCTAAAAATGTATTATTATTACTATTTACTATTAATATTAGGAGTATTAAAAAATGGGTTAATAATGTCTTTCTGAATTTGGGTGTACTGTATTAGCTACGATGCAGGGAATATGAATAGTAATGAATTAAAATTCTTTCGAATAGCTGGTACAATACCTCATTTGTACAATTACAATGCTCATGCTTATCTCATATTATCTTAGTTTCCCTTTCAGTCACCATGACAAACTACCGACATATTAATCAGATAAAAAGTAGCTTTGGCAAATTTTCTGCAAAGTTCTTCGCCTCTTGTACCTACTATGGGAGCTCGTAAAGTGCCAATTCTAGCCATTGTATAATTTTGCTAAAACGAATTTGTTCTGAGTCATCATACGAACAAAACAACATATTTAGCCTGAAGCGTATTTATTAATTGAGGCCTATATTCTGCCAGACAAGAAATGAAATTACTAATTGAATACGTAAGAATCCAATACAAAGGCCGTATGTAAGTAGTTATTTAAAAATTTACTAAGAGAAAACAATAATGAGTAAAACAGTGAAAATTCCTTATCTTTCAATCAATGCTATGTATTATCTTTTAAAAGTAACAGCAAACAAGATATAATTATCTCACTTCCGATCTAAAATGTGACCTCCATGTGCATCATTACCGACTTGAAAATATGTTAGTAATGCGTGAGGTCTGTGAAAGTAAGCGCATCGCACCTGTGCGCGTGACACACGGGAGAATACTGCACGGAGCTTGTTGTAAGAGATGCTAGATAACTTGTTGAAATAAAATTGAGAAATAATTTGGTTGAGTTATTACACTATGTTTTGATTTCACCATCAAAATTAGGTAATTTTTCAAATTATGTTGCAATTTTATTTTTATGTAATAAAGAAAATTTATCCCATATCGCAAAATTTTAAAGTTGTACCAAAAATATTCACAATAATGTATTACTCTTATTTTATTGTAAAAAGACCGGGCTATATCCATAAACATGTATATTTTAGGTTTTTTTTTTCATTTGAGACCATAGAATGACCTACGTACGTAGTACGTACAGAGACATGGCAAAATTATTTAAGAGTTTTAAGTTTGCCTATACTTAGTTTGCATACTTAGATATTGCTTAACGCGCACCAGTGATTCCAAAATGAGTCTTGGTCGTCGTTAGTAAAAGCATATTGTCTACTCTGAGGTAAAAGTCTCCACTTGGGATTTTCTTGAACAACTTCCTTCCAGTCTCAAAATGAAAACTCATCACTGCAACGTTAATGGAGATGGCTGATCATGTGATGGATATGAATAATAAGGTATATGGTGTCACTTAAAACATTTACTAACATTCGGAAAAAGAAAAAAAGCTAGACTTGTATAATAAATTTAAAAGTTCTCCATAAATTCCTCTGACATTCTGAACAATTAAAATTATAAAACAAGCGAGTCTTTGTATCGTATATCTTTGTTACTTTGTATTAACCTAACGCATTATTTGAAAACCAAGTCAAGTTCTTTATTTATCATTAACATTCTCATCTACGAGAAACTTCGTTAAACAATATCATAATAACTGCATTCATATTTTTTATTTTTATTTAAAAAATACTTATTAAGCTATAAGTCAGACCACATATCATCCGACACGTGCGACCGACTTAAGGCCCGTATGTTTCACCTATGACACATTTCGACGACCGGTTTTGTAGTCGCGAGACGGGATGTATAAAAAACTTTTTCAACACAACTCATGTCACGGTTATGCAATTTTTATTCGATGATTGTGCACATTTAAACGACTTCCAACAGTGGCTGACTTCCGACTCTCTCCGTGGACTTTTTTGATGCTAAAAATAATGTTATACTCGTAAAATTTTCAGGGGTGTTTATTTAGTCAGTTAAGGGCAGATAAATTTCGTCATAATTAATTTAAGAGCTAGGCTCTTGTCGGTGAATCGCCAAGCCGTTCCATCGTAAGTCATTTCTTTGACCTCCTTGTAGGCCAAAAAGTTAACCTTTATCTATATCAGCCGATAAAGTAACCCTAAACGATACTGTAATGTATTGTTGTGGATTATGAAGAGGGTGCAAATCGGTTATTTTAATATATTTGTCACTATCACATCACATTTTGGGCGTCCCTAGGTTTCCGTACCCGAAGGGTAACCAATGGAACCCCATTACTAAGACTCGCCTGTCCGTCCGTCAGTATAAACAGCATGTATTGTTGCCACTATAACAAAAAATAATAAAATAAACATAATAATAAATAAAATATAAATTGCTATATTCGCTAAAAATACCAAATAAACTAATACCAACTTTTTATTTGCGGTTGGTACAATAGCTGTGTCTAGGGATCCAACAGCAAAGTTAAGTTTTCATTCAACCTAGTATGTCTTTTAGTACGGAGCCCTTAGTGCGCGAGTCCAACTCGCACTAGGCTGATATTTGAATAGTGCCTTCATGAATTTCACGCTGTAAGTGTTTTAAAGTAATGACAACACAATGAGGGATTACAAGTTAATGAGCTTTCGTTAATTTGAGCTCAATGGATATACTTATAAATGAATATTAGTCAAGAAGTTTGTATGGAATGTGTGTTTTGTTTTCACTATACACTAATTTGGGTTATACTGTTAACCTTTTCTGACCACATAAGCTGCCCCAGTGTTCAATTGCCTGCATCGACCTGCGTAGATTACTGCCTCATCAGTCCTGCCCTTATCCCATTGTTTTTTATACCACTTAGGTGGCAAACATGCATACGGCACACCTGATGGTAAGCGATCACCGCCTATGGACGCTTGCAACACCAGGGGTATCAAACGCGCGTTGCCGACCCCTCAAAAATCTCTTCACACCCTTCTTGAAGGACCCCATGTACTCCTTTGGGATGTTTGGGAAAACCTCGGCGGGGAGTTCATTCCACACTAGATCTAACGTATCTAATGCGGCTGTGGTTTACAAAAAGTTTCAGTCTTCTAACCTTCGCAACCAATTTTACAGAGAAAATCGGTTCTCTTTGACAAAGAAGATACAAACAGGTTTACTGTTGACCAACTAAAATCAAGATTTGGTCTCTGCTAACTACTATGAAAGTGTGCCCTCGGCAAAGGTCATATACACGATAGCTATATTCATCTTGCTGGGAATCTCTTAAGAAGTTACCGTAGCCTATAGCCGCTAGCAATACGAGTACCAGGGATATCACGAATGAGTTGCCCAGTAATAGCCCAGCGTATCCTCGTGGAGTACGTTATTTCACTGCGGCTATTGTAAAGTTGAGGTACAGCCCTCAGTCGGGCGGCTACAATTATAATGGGAAAACCCAAGGGAGATCCCAATTCGCCCTACCTCTCTTTTTTAAGCTCACGATGTGATTAATCACTGTACTAAGTACAGTGATTAATAATAGCTTAGAAAAACTAATTGGTACATGCCAGGGTTTGAATCTGGGTTCATCAGCTGACAGGCCATTGCTTCAACCACAAGGCCACCACGGCTCTCAAAGGCAAGCCATAATTCACACTGAGTGTTAGAGGTTTTTTTGTTATTGCTCGTAGCTTTGTTTATGATCAGACGAGCCGTAGCTTGTTTGCTATTTTATGATGAGCGATATAGATTATCAGAAGATAGAACTTACTGTTACCCGCAACTTCATCTGCATTTATTTAAAGACATAAGTAATCTATGTCCTATCCCAGGATATAATCTATCTCCTTGTTAAATTTTATGACGATCCGTTTAGTCCTGAAAAGTTAATCAAACAAAAAAACAGAGTAACTTTCGCATTCAAAATCAAAATCAAAATCAAAAATCATTTATTCAGTTTAGGCCCTAATAAGGCTCTTATGAAGGTCTAAATTACCACCCATTCATAATAATAATATGGATTAACTTAGAAAAAACGAGCGAGCCTTACAATATTATCATATTATGTGTAGCATATAACTGACAGCCACATCTCATTGGTCAAATCAAAAAGCGTGCGCTTCCCCGACTTCCCGTGACCCACTTCCCTGTCCACTAATCCATCTAGTAAGTATCCAAAATCTTCAATAACCTAGCTTAGGCCGAAGCAGATTCCACCCATTAGTTGGAAAGTAACCATGAAACAATGGCCAGCAATCTTGAACTACGTGAGGTAAATTTAACTATTGTTTGTGTGTAAAAATGATAGATTACTTTCGCTTGTGTTGTAAAGATAGTGTTTTTGATATAAGACGTGTAATTTAGAGAAAAAGTTTCGTAATGCAATAAGTATTATGAAACCATTGTTCTTGTAAGTATTTCTTTGTTTTTTTACTAATTACGGGTCAGCGATTGACCACGATCACACCTGATGATAAGTGAAGATGTGGTCGAAGGTGGAGCTAGCTTGTCTGTTAGTAGCATATTCACTCCAGTCCCAGGTTGTAGGAATATTATGTTTCGATAAATACAAGGTCAACGGAGCCAATAGACGTTTGCAATAACAGTGGTATGGGTAATGGGTCGTATGCTTGTGTGCCACCTCTGTGGTATGAAAACATTTGTCTCGTCTAAATCCCGTCCCGTACCATTTTGTCGCCACAAAATGTTTTTCTCTTCCTACTCGTCCTCTTCATAACCGGCTCTCTCTCTCCCTTTCAAGTCATGTCGTCTTTCACCAAGTCCAGACTTACACCTTCTTTAAAAAAAAGAATTGGTTGATAAAAGCGTACTAGAATTATATATCTGTATGACAAATAATCTTAATATAAATGTTTTTAAATCAATTCTGAAATCGTTTTGCCGTTACGGAAGCTACTCGTATTATATAACAACCATATTTAATATTAAAATATTTACGTTTTTGAGGAAACCAATTCTCAATGGCTTGCATTTTCTTTTCATTATTATGTTCATCGACTTAGCACGCAGACGCGAACTGTTGCGAATCATTATTATTCATGTCAGAAGTCGGTTATAAAATCAGTTATTTATGGTACTAAACACTAATTATATGCGTGGCTGCTATTAGTAAATGCATTCTGTCTAAGTTTCATGAATTGAATTCAGTGGAAAGAAATACATTTTCCTCTACTAATAACTTTGATACATGTACTTTGCATGACCACAACAGTAAGGTGAGGTAATAGGGAGTCACACAAATATTATAAGTGCGAATGTTTGTGTGTGTGTGTGTTTGTACCCTATTCACGCCTTAAGGGCTGAATGAATTTGTATGATATTTGGAATGGAGGTGGCTTATAAGCTGGATTAACATATAGGATATTTTTTAATCCGGAAATTTGTGTGTTTCCCGAGGGATACTAGAACGGTGCAGTCGACGCCGCGAGTAACGTAAAGTCATTATATAGCACAACTCTCACTATAATTTTAAAATGGTGATCGACATTTCGCTTTCATAACAAAATTGATAGCTCTTACAGCGAATTACAGCAAAATACACTGCAGTAAATTATTTAGCATTTGTACCGATCTTATAGAAATACTATTATAACTTGAGTACAAGAGGATTTCGGGGTGAAATCAGAACGTCCTGACTTTGAACTTCACACATGCATCTCCTGTATTTTTATGGATGAAGGCTTCAAGAGCTCCACGTAGAAGCAGACAGTATTTGTGCGCGTACTGGCACATTAGAAAAAGTTGCTCTAATTTTGATTTCATTAAGTCAATAAATGTTCTGTCATTTTTATTTACAATAAAAAATATCTTCAAGATTACGTTTGATTTCAATAATTAAAACTACAAATTCACATATTATACAACAGTATTATCCGCTTTTTCTTTAGCGCGGAAACACTATATTTATTAATCTAGAAAGGTCGACAATACGCGACACCACTGTTATGTTAAGATAAGTAAGTCTTTATTCAAAACAGATTAAACAACACTACTTGATGTAGTGTTGTGTTTCTGCGGTAAGTAAGGTTGCCAGTGCTCCACGAGGATACGCTGGGCTATTGCATTATTAGTTAGTAGTATAGGTTAGTATTGCTCAACAATATGGTTGGCACCCCGTAAGTGAGACCCCTGGTATTGCTAACGGCTACGGTGACTGCTTACCATCAGGTGGGCCGAATGCTTGTGTGCCACCATAGTGGTATAAAAAAAAACAATTTACTAAAAACAGAACTTAATTATATTTTAAAAATAATATATTTCTTTTTTGGATAAGGATTTCATCTTCTATTTGCATTGATTGTTTGCGAGTGGTTGTGATTTTTGACTGCTAGTAACCTTGAATTGTATAGTGTATTACCTATTTATATTATTAGAAGAGAGCTGTAGTAACGGTTGGTGAACATTTTCAATATAAATAAATATTATAAGCGTCTAAAGACTACAATAATTGCTTTCAATCAAGCCGAGGCGGGCCGACTGATTGTTAGTCATCTTAGTAGGATAAAAATAAGCTCATTCACCTCATGTTAAAAACGTCACGCTAGTCTGGAACGATGGCAAAGGCCAGATTTGGGACCAGCGTTACATTTCGTCGCCTAGTCTCAAACATTCAATTATCTTATATCCATTAGCTGCCGAGCCCTTCAAACAAAATAACAGGCTGGTTTTTGTGTAAAAGCTAGTTAAATTTGTTGACTAACTATAAACGCTTATGTAGGCGCCATATTAAGAACTCATTTAAAAAGTCGAAAGTAACTAAATATAAAGGTATGAAATCGAAAGTTTAGCGTGATCTCCAATCGTAGATGTGTCGTGTTAACGATGAGTCTCAATATTTGACCATATTGCTTTTAGAGACTTTTATACGATGCGACTTTTTAATCGTCATAGAAGAATACGATTTTATTAATTCCCTCTCAATACTATTATATTCTACTTAGTGTTATATCATGTACCTACAGTTATGTTATATCTATTTAAAAAGACAAAGCACTGTTTCTTGCCGGGTCTTCACAGGTGCCAAATTTATGTAATTTAGACCTTAATACCATGATTTTTGAACTTATTTGATACCCAATTAAAAATATTTACATAATACCTAAAATGCGGAATTAATATTACGTGGTGCCCTGTGTAGTTTGAATGCTTCAGCTATGATGGTCTAAGTTTAAAAATTGTGTTAATTTCTCATACCATTTTTTTTAAATGACACGAGTAGAGAAATAAATACTGGTTACAGCTAACACGAGTGATATCTTTGCAGAACTGCTCCACTAGGCTGTAATAATAAATAATTCACACTCATGAAATATGATTGTAATAAAACAATACGATAATTATTTTATGAAATAGATTTTTTTTAGGATAACATAGTGTAGAACTAATAATAACAAAAACTAAAACTAAACTAAAATTATGAACTGTAAAAATAAAAACTTAGTTACAAGTAAAATAAATGTCCCAAATAACGGAGAAGAGTTCCAAAATTAATTGTATTTTTATTTTATTTACATTTGTTTTATTTATTTACATGTTCGTCGACAATCTTACAGACTCATAAAATCGTGACTTTTAAAAACCCTTAACGGTTCCCTGTCGTTTGCATCAAAACTTTCGATATCGATCGATTAAGAGATTCTCTGACTCTGTCACACTGTACACATCTCTCTTTCTCTCATCAATCGGACCAATATTTCACGAAGCATCAACTAATTGTTCTAAGCAACCGATACTTTCTAAGGCACGCAATAGGCTTTTTATAATTATCGTAAGTACCGACTAATAGATAAGTAGATGTGCTGTGTATGACTAGTATCGTGTGCGCTTGGGGCGAGCACTTTGTTGTATGTCAGTTACACAGGTAGTAATTAGACGAGGATATCGTAATTAACAAATAGTATTTATCTTTTTAACTGCATTTAATCATATTCATTAAAGAGTAAAAGTTCTATTCGACTTTTTGGGTTTACTTATGTTACGCGTACCTTCAAAAGTCTAAACTGGTTTAATGCAACATATTTTTCTGATGGAATATATGACGCTACTTTAAAACAGTGTTATTATGGCATTCGCATGATCTGGAAATCAAGATATAAACATCAAGAGGATATTGTAATTGAAATAAATATCAGCAAAACATTAACTCAAATTATTATTATTATTAATTATAATGCGAAGCCTAGTTTATACTCTACCTAGCGACCCGCCCCGGCTTTGCACAGGCGCACTATACATAAAAACCTTCCGTAGGAATGACTCCGTATATGAAAACCACAGGTAGTTCATTGCGTGGTTTAAAACATCAAGTATACAGACAGGAAGCGTCATTGTTTTCAACCGACTTCAAAAAAAAGGAGGAGGTTATCAATTCGACTGTATGTTTTTTTTTGTATATTAGTTACCCGATTACTCCGCCAATTGTGAATCGATTTTGATGGTTCTTTTTTTGTTTGGTAGGTCATACTTCAGAGGTGGTCCCTGCAAAATTACTGAGCTATGTAGACAACGCATATAAGCATTAGCGTCGCATAGGTTCGTCTAAATATTTCGTTATAATATATATACAATTAGTCTGTGTGTCCGGCTTGGCACCGATTTCACATATATCAGTGAGTAGCACTTTCAATAATATTTATTAAAATCATAGGTAAACAGGTGTTGACAGCAATTGTCACATTGGAATTTGTAATTAATTAATATTTAGCGCTTTTTAGTAGGTATATTTTTGTTGTTCTTGAAGTCAGTTTTCTTTTTTTAATTAAAAAGTTTTAATTTTTATACTATGTTAAGATTAAGATATACTAACCGCACTGATAATTATTTTCGAAACAAATAGTGATCGCTCGATCTGAGTAGGTTCTGTTTGTCTGCCTGTTTCATATTTTACGGCTTATCAACAAATCTGAGCTCATGAGATTTATGATACTGTCACTTTCATTCCACAGGTTAATTATAAAGAAAATACACACTCATGCATTAACACACACACACACATAATACCATGTTACACTGAATTTTGATTCTTTACATACATCTATTACGATAAGGATGAGGGTAGCCCCCCAGCACAGACATTCAACAACTAGAATTGCCTTGAACTTGTATGAAGTAATTAAACATTATTTAGAAACAAAAATAACATACTCCAGTCGCAGATAGTAAGCTATTTTGGTTATAAACATAACTATTTATAGCTGTTATATTCTTATATAGCAGACTTTTCAGGTTATTCAATACTTTTTATACCATAAAACGTAATAGATTTCTGAATGACGCGTAGTGATTTTGGTTATGATCGTGAGGTTATTGGTTTCAATTTCACGTTCGTGGTTCTCGGTTATTATTGTAATTTATATTACATATAAATGCGATACCATTTCATAAAAATGTATTATAATAATTAGGTTTTATAAATTCGTTAATAAATTGTGCTAATCTTGTTCAACGAGGTTATTTAAATTATTGAAAAGAAAATAGAATGTCTGGCAAATTTTTCGATTTCTATTATTGATATATTAAAAGATGTATTATGTAATTCTGCAAATTTGGGCGTGCTGAGGTTAGCGTTAGTGTTTTTTGGCTTGATGAATAAAATGTCATTAATTTATTTAATTTTTTTTCACTATAAGTGAAATTTCACTATAAGTACGATTATGATATTCATCATTATAAATCGTTATTTCACTTGTATATTTAAATTATCATTATCTACTCGAATCTAATATGAAAGCTCTTTTTACATGAAGGTATTTTGTTCCTTTCACATACAATCTCTTTTTAATATTTATTTCAGTTAATTATATTGAATTTTTAACATTAAAATACTTTTCAAACTAATTATCTGTCTCTAAATATATTAAAAACCAAAACATTTTACGATGTCTAAGTCTTAAAAACCAGTCAATTAATTTCATATCCGCTGTAGGCCTACACCTTAATTTTTGTTAATACCTCATCCAAAAACCAGACCTTTAATTTCAAGAGTACCTTCAAGCTCGCATTATAAATGGTATTCAACTCATTTACACACGTGATAGGGTCTAAATTGATTCGAATATAATCTTAACCCAGATGAGAGACCAGCGAGCTCTGCTTAGACCGAAATGAGTGGGGGAGAAATGATAAAACTCTTAAGCAGTGGAACTATCACGCCAAACATTGCTTGACATCTCTGCATGTCAGAAAAATTCGGGGCCGGTGATAAAAAAATAATAATAAACAAAATGAAATTAGTAATTGCTGTGCTGTCCCTTGCGGCTATTGCCTCGGCCCAAGATAGTGATAACACCCTCGAAACTGCCATCAGCTTCGTAAAAGATTGCCGAGGAGACTACATCCTATGTGTGAAGGTTCATATTTTTTTTTTCAAGTGAAAGTGCAGTGATAATCGTGATTATTTTAATAGTGCATGTGGATTGATTTTTAGCAGATTAAATTAAACCTTACCTCTTATTAATTCAAATATTTGTACTGTGTGAATAGATTTCCACATAGAATCATAAGCTCGAAGTTTCAAGATTGTAAAACCCAAAAGCCAAACCAATTCCAAAACGCAAAACTAAAAAAAATAACACGTTACATACCCATAATAATAATCAAATATTTCTTTTCACAGGAGAAACTTCTAAAAATAGTTGACAATGTTAGAGGATCAAGGAGTATTACCATCGCTGAAGGCTTCTTCCTTAAAGGAGAACCAGAACTGAGGTCTCCTAAGAAACTGGATGCTTTGCCTGTGGACCCTACGGAGAGAGATGCCGAGGTCAACTACAGACTCATTGATGGAGTTGTCAGTCTGTTTGAAACCCACGCCTTGGAAGTCAAGCTGAACCAGGCCGATAAAGAGACCCTGCAGAGGTCTCTCGAAGAAGGTAATTTGGATGAAATTGGGAAATAATTTGACAATTGTACCTTAAGAATGCATTTGAATAGGATTGGCATTAATATTTCTAAAGTTTTCAATCTGAGCCAGTTCAAATACGATGATGATAACGTTTATATGATATCATTATTATATTACACAAATCAAAGATGCTACAATACACAGTTCATTGGCACTACATTATCAGTCATATTCTAAATTCACTGCATCGAACTTCAAAAATAAATCTGATAGAAATTTTGTTTGGCCCTTTTATCTTTGGTTCACAAAGCCTTAGACAGATATTCAACAACATTATATTAATGTAAACCTATGTATGAGAAAGTAATTTTAGTATTTCTATTGATATGAAAAAGACTAATTTCGTAATATGCCAGGATCATAGCATGCTCAAACTGTAGTCTTAATTTTGATTGATTTATAAAATGTATGTGTAGATGAAAATATTATTCTACTTGCAAATTACTTATGGGTAGAGACTTGAAACTTATATTGTATTAATTGCTTTCCACTAGGTCGTGGTAAGAAGAAAGGCGGCGGCGGTATGGGAGCCATAATCGGTCTTCTCGGCGCTAAGCTGCTCCTTGGAAAACTATTCATCGTGAAGCTCATTGCCATCAAAGCTTTAGCCACAGCTAAGATCGCTCTGGTCCTCGCCGTTATCCTTTTCGTCGCCTGGTGCTTCAAACATGAACAAACAAAGACCACCTATGAAGTGGTTCCTCACGCGCACCATCATGAATCCCACCACCCTGTTCATGTCGAGCACGTCTCCCACGATGCTGGCCACGGTCACGGAGGCGGCTTCTCTAGCTACGGTTCTGACTGGAACAAAAACCTTGACGAAGCCCAAAACCTAGCGTACAGCGCTTACTCTCACAACAAGTAGACCTAAGCCACCGCCAAAATAGTTACCTCCGTTGTACAAAGACTTATTTATTATTTATTTTAGATTATAAATGCTAAATTATTAACTTATTTTACGAAATAAACTTATGATATCGAAAATTGCTGTTTCAATCATTGTGATTGTGAAAACGAAAGTTTGAGAACAATCGATTGTAATGATCTGTTGTCTGCAGTTAAGTGGGATTGAATGACTCGCACCGGAATATATTTTTATCAGAGATCAATAGGCGCTGTCAATTTAATATGTAAAGCAATGATTTCTTAATAGACAAGCTCATTACTTCCCCTTTCTAAAGAGTTCAGTTTCACTGCGCCTTCGGACAGGCCGCGTATTTCCACAAACGAGTTTTGCCTGCTACAGAATGCTTATCATCTGGAAAGCTCTCTAATTCTCAATTTGAGTGTTCCACATTTTAATTTACGAAATTATTGGTCTTTTGTGGTTTCTATATACCGTGGTAGGTACCATTCTTGGAACTGGATCAAAACAGGTTTGAGAATTTAACTTTCTATAGATGGTGTTTCTTCAGGGAAGGTATTTTCGTTCACAACCTGTTCGAACAAGAACTATATAATTATGAATATTATGTACTAATTTATTACACTTTCTTTGGATGAGAGTTATGTGTTTATATCTCCTTGCTTGGAGAAGGGTAGTCAACAAAAAATATTTTGATTCAAATTCTCAAAGTTATCCGTAATAAGCCTATTTTAACATTTAATCTTTGAATCATATTCTATTTCATTTCCTTTCTACATTATTAAGCTTTGTGGTATCAAATAACTCGCCTAAGCGCCTAATAACATTTAATTGTATCACAAATTAGCGAGAAATAATAAGTCTTAAAACAAAGGATTTGGGGTTGGTAGCGCGCTAGTGATACCCCTGGTGTTGTAAATGTCCATAGACCACGTAAACAGCTTAGCGTAAGACGGGCCTTAATTTGTTTACCTCTGTATTGATATACTATCGTTACTACATAACCACCATTGTAAACAGTTTAAATGATATATGTATTAACGATTGGGTTGTAATTTTATATTTGTTTAAAAATGCTTGAGTGAAATTTGTCACGATGTCACGTGATGATTTTAATATTTTTTGTTTTTGTGTTCTCAAAATTAACATAATCTCCGATGTCTTTAATATGAACATCCGGCTTTTAAGTATATATAACTTTTACTTGGAACAACACCTGCGTGGCTTTTCTTCGTTATCGTGAAAGTGGAATAGAAACTTTATCCAATAATGCGGTTAACTAATCGATAATCGACAGCGGTTAGTATATCACTATGGTGGAAAACAATAGCTGTTTTCTTTAAAAGAAAAGAAACCAGAAAGACAACGTGTCTTTGGCGAGAACCGGTGGCAAAAGCCCTCAACTAAAAAAGTGTCTACGTACTCTACGGTCACCTAGGAAACCGTGCTAAACTCACTGATTAGGCAACTCCATTCCATTATCCGTCACTAGCCTGCGACTTCGTCCGCGTTGAGCTTGAATCCCATAGGAATCTAACAATTTCCCGGTATAAAAAGTATCCTATGTTTTAATCCAGGCAATGACAATAGACGAGACCGATGATCTAGTGGTTAGTACACCTGACTGCTACGCTAGGGGACGCGGGTTCGATTTATTATTTGTACGAGACTATTAATTATTAATATTATAGTAATGTAGGAGCACGTAGTATATTACCTGCTCTGTGTTAGTAGTAATTGAGTAGGTAAGTCAAACTGTAGCATTTTTTTTATACATTTATAGATGTGACGAGCACACAGAAGCGCCACACAGAAATGTCGAGTTGGGTGGTACGCAGTTATAACCCAGCGGCGACGCTTACCATACTGAATCGACGTACTTATGTCTATAAAAATACATTAGATATGTATAGAGAAGATTTACATAATCTTACTCCATTGTAGTCTACACCTAGCATGAGTCATAACAATGATAATTTGCATAATAATATATCACGATAAAAAGTTTAATTAACACGCGTTAAAACAGTTTTAAGAACATTGTTTATAGTACTTAGTGTTAGCCCGATTATTAGTCTGTGATAGAGCCCTGGGCTCTAGGCTGTACACTTGCGCGTGCGCTTTTTGTGTTCACTCTGCATAATACAGGGTGTTACAAAACTACCTTGGGACTGTACCTCCACCTTACAGAATACCGCAGTGAAATAACACTACTTTGATGTAGTGTTGTGTTTCTGCGGTAAGTAAGGTTGCCAGTGCTCCACGATGATATGCTGGGCTAGAAGTAATGCTGCTAGCACAGTGACTCCTTATCAAAACAGGGTTGGCAACTCGTTAGTAATATCCCTGGGTTTCCTAGCGGCTATAGGCTACGGTAACTGCTTACCATCAGGTGAGCTGTATGCTTGTGTGCCATCTTAGTGGCATAAAAAAAATCTTAGTTTGCTAAGAGCCTGTATACAAAGTAACAGCAAACCGTAAGATGTTGAAACTTTTTGTTAAAGTTAACGGGGGAAAGGCTTTCTCTTGCGCTATCATGCCCTATGTAGCTAATAATATATTGTAGGCGCTGTATGTGTTTGCAAAAAAAAAACAGCCAAATGGGGGTTGGACTCGCCCACCGAGGGTTCCGTACTAAAAACAAGCTAGGTAAAATTACAAACTTAGCTTTGCCATTTGATCCCCGGACACGGCTATTGCAACAACCACATTTAATAAGTTTGTAATAGTAAATTCAATTCTTTTTAGATAATATAGCAATAAACACTCTATGAGCATATCAAGCGTCTACTTGTTGCCAATATTTAGAAAGAAAAAACAGAACACATTTCTAGTAGGGGACCCCATGAAGGGCACGCTCAGTGTCCCTGGCGCGCCCTCCCTAGGAGTAAAGACGGGCTTTAAGCCCGCTGCTCGAGGAGAGGCCGAACAGGCCGGTTGCTGGGGGGTCACGGTTGCATGCAAAAGCAATCCCGTGGCCCCCCTGCATAGCGAGCAGGAGGAACACCGTGGGGGTTTACCCAAGTTAACTTGAAATGCTATGCACACATACCTTGGAGCACAATTCAGATCAGATTTTTTCATATTACTTTGTACTTGTTTTTTTATAAAATTGTGTTTTGTTTCTTGTGCGTAATTATTAATAAATAAGTTAAAAAAAGGGGATCCCATTTTATTATTTTTATTTTTATTATTTGTTTTTATAGCGGCAACAGAAATACATATTCTATAGAATAAAAGCGGCGCTTATATAAGCGGACAAAGCAAATAATAATATATTTTGTATTCTATAAAAATAATTTTCCGCAAAGTACCTAAATCAATTCAATAAATACATATTCTGTAAAAATACTGTCTACCTATTACGGAGATACAGCCCGCTGACAGACGGACGGACCCTATTACTTAGACTAGCGAAGTCTTACCGTTGGTAGGTACCGTTGGTTACCTTTTGGGTACGGAACCTTATAAAGGCGTAGTTTTAACCGGCGTCACTTCGTTGCTCGCAAGGTTCCATCTACCTTTTTATTTGATCTCACTTGCTAGTATGTATAAGTATACAATTTTTAAAAAAGTCTTATGTGTCATGTGCTTATTGTATTTTATATTCTCGCGTGTATTTCTTTTAATTGAGAAGTTTATAAATGAATTCACTGCTCCACTTCTCGTAACCATATACTTATCTCCCACACAAGTCTTACCCACATATATAAATGTATTATGTAGGTATATTATAATGAAGTAGAAAGTCAATTCGGAGCAAAACTGGATATAATAAAGGTTCCGTTTTTGGGAGAAAGTTGTTGTTTTATGCGGCAAATATGCTTAAATTAAAATTATCACTTTCAAAAATAACCTGAATGGTTTTTTATACCACCAAGGTGGCAAACAAGCTTACGGCCTGCCTGATGGTAAGCGGTAACCGTCGCCCATGGACGCTTTCAAATCCAGGGGTGTGACTTGGGCGTTCGACTACGAATTCGAAAAGGTAACTCGTGGAATGTCAAAATTGTCTTAGAAATATTTAGTTACACTTTTCACCATTTTTCCTTATAAAAATAGTCAATGATGATACGAAAACATTGTCGCAAATTATTCTTGCACGCGCTACTGCATGAATAATGTGTAGCCAGCATTAGTATAAATAATTCCGAATTCTCTATCTAGGTTTTCAAAATGTTTGATAATCAAGCCAAATTAGATGATTTGAGTAATTTACATCAGAGAATATGTTTCAAAATTACTGAATATTAACCAAATTGTTTGAATATTTTATTTTAAAGTTATATTAAAATATTTAAGATTCATATTATAATTTAATACATTTCGGAAATATAGAAATTCTGCGTAAACGAAACATCTACTGAAAGTGAGACGTCTGATATAAAAATATTTAAATTATGTAATGTATTTTACATAATTAAAATATTTTTATATCAGATGTCTCACTTTCATTAGATGTTTCGTATTAATTAAAGTAAACCGCAGTACTAAAAGTGCTGTAATTGAATAAAATTGTTAATTAACGACCATTTGAAAGCCTTGTGACGTTTCTACAGCTTCCTGCTTAGAGCAGAATGTTGGAAGACTTGAGGTTGAAATTTGAAGAAAGTAGACTGCGTAGAGTTATATTGTAGACTTGTATTTTATTATTGAGACTAGAATGAAGTAGGCTTTTCTTGCTTTGACGACAAGTCGTTTAGTTAAGAATTCTTTTGAGTTTTGTTTTATGTGGAAGACATGAAAACTCAATACTCTTGCCCACCCTAAAAGGTAGGTGATAAGATAAGTGGGGAAGCAATAGTTATTTTGGTTCCAATAAATTATTTTTATTATGTTCTTTGAGTAGGACTTATACATAATGAAACTATATTTTTGTAATTCAATGTTGTTTGGTTTATTGCTAATAAGTAAGAGAATAAATTAGGCACATATTCACACGGACAAAAAGACAAGTAACAATAGTTAAACACAATATAGTGATAAAATATTCGTAGCAAAATATAAAACAGTAAAACAAAACAAAAGAAGAAATCAAACTGATAAATAAAAGTTTGGATAAACAAATACTAAGTATACATTTTGCAATAAAAAAAAGTATAAAATAAATAAATAAAAAATACTTATATAGTGGTACACTCAAATGTACGTAAATATTAACTGCAATATATATTAATATCTACTAATATTATATAGATACATAAAATACAATAAGAATGAACTGAAAAACAAAAAAATAAATATGTATCCTTACTGCTTTCAAAAGCCTCTTGCACTTTGTAATCTTACAAATTAAATATAATATATACATTCTAATAATTATGTACAAAACTAAAACTTAACTAAAAAGTTAATTATATACAAATTATATGAAAAATATCACAAAAACGAAACAAAATAATATTCCTTTTCAGTCAGATTAACGAAATAACAAGTAAAATAAAATGACAGAAAAGAAACGGGAAAGTCGACAAGGATTGTTTAAACAAAAACCAACAATCACACACATAAATACAGACACACTAATAAATTACTTCAACCGAATACACTGGCCGTCAACCTTTAAATTAAATATTTGGCAACTTAGTTGTTGTAACCAGAGTAAGCCAGGTTATTGGCTTCATTCCTGGAGCGAGACCAGCCTCCTTCATATCCGTGGCCGTGTTCCACGTGGGCATGCTCACCATGGGGCTCCCAGCCGTGGGGAATTTCCCAGGTCTCTTCTTGGGCGTGTTTCTTGGCAAGCAAGGCTTTGATGATAGCAATTATCTTGATAATGAAGGCGATCTTGGCAAGGAGAGCAATCTTGAATAGGGAGGCAGCGATGACGACCAATGCAAGGACTACTAGGGCAACGGCTTTAGCTTTGGCGAGGATCAAGAGAGGGATGAGGATCTTCAGCTTCTTCTTGATGGCCTTCTTCTTCTTGCCACGGCTTTCTTCGACTGGAAAGAAAGTAAGATTTAAACTAAAATTTCGTTTCATTTAAAACCTCACAAAAATGCAAAGGCAAAATACCAAGAACGATTCAATAAATTTTCGTCGCTGATAAGGTGTCATTTAATAAATTCTTGTTATTTTAAACATAACATTTTTAATGTTCATAGGAAACGCCCAACAAAGCTATGCGTTTTTTCCATTATAAATTGTGTGTGTGTAAAAAACAATTTGAAGGTTCGTCTTTTATGCGGTAGTAATATTCCTGTATCGTTCACCCAATTACGATTGCACGCGTCCAAAAAGATAACTGGCATTTTTTTTACACACAGATTCGTTTTTATTTGCACGCCCTGCCATTAATAAATACTTAAATATAGTAATATTTCTTACTAATCGTTATCAAATGGTATTAAAATACTACCTTCATCAAGAGCCCTGGATTCTTCTTCTTCAGAATCGTCAGCATAGCTCAACTCCAATTCGCCGTTTTTCAGAACATCGGCAGCTTTCGTCCAAAGACTCTCAGTAAGTTGTCTACCTCTGACTTCAGGATCAGCTGACAGAGTGTCTAAGCTCCTGCCTTCTTTCGGGCTGTTGTTGATAAGGTTCACTCCTTCCCATATCTTTAGATTACGGGCAGAACGGATTCCTTCAACCAGCTTCAAGCCGTGTTCCTATAAAAAAAGAAAAGTTAAAGTATGCGTATAAATTTCGAAACAGGTTCTGGAAAAGAAAGTTGAGTTGATTTAATTAAGTAAACCAATAGTTTTAGTTAACGATTCCAACGGTTTTATTTGTGTCGCTAATTATGTATGCACTTGTAAAACAGCTTTGGGCTAGGCTTGTGATGAGTGTTTAGTCGAGAATAGTACTTTAATATGCTTTAGAGATTGACGAGTAATTGTATTTGAACAAGTGAAGTTGAATTGTTGTCCTTTAATATATTATATATAAATGAATCGAATTTGTATAAGTCGGAATAGGTTTTACACTTTTTAATTTTGATTTGTACGAATAATATAGAGTTATGACGTTGAGTTTATAGATCGATTTTTTTTTCGGCATAGCACTATAATTTTCGATTCACACTGATTTTCAGATCAAGAATTTGGCGAGGTAACTCCAATCACTCAAATCGTTAACAAATCATTGAGCTCAGTAATTTGTTGAGCTTTTACATTATGACTGTCACTTGTTTTCGGTATATTTTTAACAAAAGAACTATCACTTATACGGTACATTATATATCCAAAGGGCGCACTCCACTCAACGTACCTTTAAGCACATATTTGTATCACTATTAACGCATTTCACAAAACTTTCCATGAACAAGCGAAGCACTGATTCGCCCTGTGAAACAGGTACACTGGTAACGACGGCCGCCACACTCAAAATTAATACGAGGTACTTCATTTTGGCAGGTTTCAGGAGCGTTCTGCACCAAACACGGTTGAACTGTGATGTGGGCTTGATTGGATACAGTTTTTTTATCTTAATCGCCCCCACTCTCCAGTTTGGTCGAATTAACATTTTTAACTCATATATACCTTAAAGAAACTGAGACGACACTATGCCAAAGTGCGTGACATAGATATTCATTCATTAATATTTATTTTCTTTGGGTATATCACCATTGATTTTTCACTTTTTCTTTAAGGCTTATGCGACACGTATTAATGATTTTATTATAAAGTGGACCGAGTTTCACTTGAACTGGTGAATTTTGACTTGCTTTGTTATATCGTATATCAGACTTTACATTATCTAATTTTATTAATATTATAAATCTGAAGAGTTTGTTTGATTGAACACGCTAAACAGGAACTACTGGTATGAATTGAAAAATGATTTTTGTTTTGGATAGTCCATTTATCAAGTAAGGCTTTAGGCTATATAACATCATATATGACAATGCTACGCGGGCGAAGTCGCAGGAAAGGACTTGTAAAATTTTGGTCAATCAGCAATTTAGACACACAGGTAGATAGAGGCCATTCCAGTCATATTGTCTGCTAATTACCCAAAACTGTTACTTTGTAATACTTATCATCACGCCAAGTTCCTTTAGGGTTAGCCTACATTATAGGTGGTCTAAACATGTTTCATCTGCGTGGGGATCGAGCCCGCGGCGCTGAGTGCAATGAACTCTCTTAGGTTCCAAACCTAAATACGAAGTAGGTACCCTTTGATAACATTTATAATACAAAAAAGTTTATAATTCTAATTTTTGGTATCAGAATGTTCAATGAGTATTTCATATGTTTTCGTTAGTAACGCACAAACTTTTGTTCTAATGGGAACATGTTTTTTTGGTCTATTATTCCTATTTCCAGTAGGATTATACATTTAATTAGACTGATGCCTATTTGACCAATTTTGAAATATTTAGGAAAGCTACCTAGTGAAATCTCTCTAAGGAAAAGGTAACTTCTTTTGGATCTACTAGGATTGACCTCCTAGTACAGGAGACACCAAGTGGCGGACCGCCGACCTACTTTGTGCGGTAACCAGTCAAATTATAACATTCATATAATATTTTGGATCACGGTTTATTTTTTATTTAAAACACACCATCAAGAGAGGACGTAAAGTAGTAGCAGTATAATTATTATCTACTCTGAGGTAGCACTAAAGCTCACGTGATTGATTTGACAACCTCTAGCTATCGTCAAACAAAGGGACCGCGACAGTCATATAATTTAAAAAAACGGCCCCCAGTGAAACTAATTGATGAATTGTTTTAAAATAACGCAGCCAGATAATATTATTTTCAAGAATGTTGTGTTCTTAAGTCATCATCCTGGGCTTATCCCAAACATTCGTGGGGTGGGGAGACGTTAGCCCAATGTGTATGGTTACCCTTATTTTTACCCAACTACGGCGAAGCAAACAGGACTGTTATAATTTCGACCGGTACGGTATGTATGCTCTCTAATAACTTCTAAACTACTTATCATGATTTGACAAGTGAGGTATCGTTGGAAGCGTCTTGTCTTGATCGTCCACGAGCTATGGGGTATGTGACGAGATATTAATTTCACAAAGTGACTGCAATGGACTTCGTAATCCATATACATAGAAAATAGAGGTTCTTGTAGCTAAAATAGGTGTGTAAGTTGAGAGTGAAATGATGCTGTCAACTCCATATTCCCTGCTAGCCCGTGAGGGACATAAAGGCGTGATGATATGAATGTATAAAATACAAAATATGATATAATTTGCTTTATACTGTTTTTTATATTTTGTATTTTATGAATATGATTTTCCGCATAGTAATACGTTCTATTCCATTCAATATATGACTGTATGTTGTCAAAACTGCTCCATAGTGCACACTCCTGGTTCACATTCCTCTTCCGTTACAACATAAATTCGGGAACACGCCAGAGTATCACAGTAATAATAATGCTTGGACATTATCACACAGCGCCATCTGGCCCCAAACTAGGCAAAGCCTGTACTATGGAAACCAGCAGTTGATAGAATACTTATATATATATATATATATATTGTAAATACATACTTATAATACATCATACCAAACACCAAGACGCAAGGCAAACATGTTTGTCACATAAAGGTTTGCCCCGGCGGGAATCGAACCCACGACCTCTAGCTTAGCAGTCAGGTATACTAACCAATAGACCAGTGGTCTCGACAGTAATTCAAATGTCACGTTGTCCGCTTGCCACCTGCTAGGTGCGTCTTTTGCCATCTTAGTAGCTAAAAATCAGTTTCCAAAACGTTACATAAGCTAATTTATAGCTGGGATTTGTTATTAAATGGTTGAATTATTGAATACTATCATAATTATTACGTCTCTAATCAAAATCATATCGATTTCGAATTCAATCAGAGTCATTCTCAAATATGTTAAGACAAGACAAGCTTATAACGAGAGTGAACTATGAAAATATTTTATGTTTTTTTATTAGGAGATATGGATATCGACATCTTTAATTATTATAAAAAACTCCGCATATTATTTTGTGGGAGCGTTGTTCTTAAATTACATTCATGAGGTAATCATAGGTTCAACTAGTTTACCCAAATTCCTTTTAATTTTTAGCATAAAGGTAAGATCGAACATAAATATACAAAACACATAATTGAATTGATAATCTTAGTTAGATTATCAATTTAATCTTAGTCAGATTATGATCAATTCAATTTTATTTAGATTATCAATTAAATTATGTTTTGATAATGCGACTGCGCTAGATTTTTTTTCGAGACGTTGTGGTATATCCCTGTAAAATACTACGTTCTGTACCGAAAATGGCTAGACGGCCATAAATTTATTCAGTAGGTTTCCATTATCTCACTAAATATAATTAAATTATTTACCCTACTATTCATTATTGTTCATTAAAACTAAATAGTTTCATCCTTTTGGCAGGACATAAGTTGATTTGACTGCACTAATCTAAAATTTACTGTAACTTAGGCCAATATATCAAGAAAATTTGCATCAATGTCACTTAACTAGAGGTAAAGTTTTTTTTTAAAAGAGAGTATCAACCTTGCCTTAGCACACACTTGGCGAGAGAATAATATGAAGTTTATAAATTAATAATAAAATAATGAACTGATAAAGGAATAATTTATTTAAATAAATAAATTAAAACTGAGGTACTTTACATGGCAGTCATACAGACAAATAAATACACACACACACAAATAAATACAATCATTAATGATCAGTTCACTTCGTGATCTGACCACTGTAAGCTAGTGATTGGGCATCATGAGCCTGTCTACTCCAGCCCTGGGCAGGTTCGTAGGAGTATCCAGGGTGTTCCTCGTGATGATGCGGAGCCGCGTACGAGACAGAACCTGAAGACTGGTTGTTCTTTGCAAGAAGTTTTCTGATAAGGTTGAATGCGTTCATAGCAAAGGCTATCTTGCCGAGGAACACAGCCTTAACAGCGACGAAGGCGATCACTCCAAGGAACAGAGGAATGAGAGCAGCCAGCTTCAGCTTCAAGAGAAGAAGGAGGGGCAGGAGCTGCTTGATCTTCTTCTTCTTCTTGCCGCGGGCTGGGAAAGAAATTAAGTTTACTGAGTAAGACGTAAATAAAACTCAAATGTATGAAGACTAGCTTACTACTAAGGTACACAAGCATACAGCCCACCTGATGGTAAGCAGTCACCGTAGCCTATAGCCACCAGCAATATTAGAGGTATCACTAACGAGTTGCCAACCCTGTTTTACTGTTACGTGTATTATGAGGATATATCGCTGTGCTAGCAGCATTACTACTAGCGCAGCGTATCCTCGTGGAGCACTGACAACCTAACTTACCGCAGAAACACAACACTACATCTTAGTAGTATTTGACTGCGGTCTTCTGTAAGGTATAGTCGCCAGTCGGGAGACTAGTTTTTATTGGGAAAACCCACGGGAAATCCCAATTCACCCGACCCCTTAAAACTTCACCCACATAGGGAAGGAAATGGCTATTTGTATCGGTGGTAAATTGAGCTGAGTTCTTTATAAAGATTAATCTATCATAGACTTAAGTTATTCGTTTCTTTAAATCTTTAAACTTCTTTATTTAGGTAGTTTAACAATGCAAGTGGGTGTGGCTTTGTTTAAAATATTGACACGGACCTTTGTAGGTTGTTCGAGGCCCTCAGAAGACATTGTTTGAACTTCGATTGTTCTACTATGCATGTTAATACGTATGAAAGAGAAAGCTTTAGTACACAGCACTGTACTTACATGAAAATGTTAAGGCTATTTTGTAAATTCTGAATAGCTTTTCTTCATAAAATAACATAAATAAACCTTAGAATTACTTGTGATTGTAAATTCTTTTATTCGAGTCTCAGCGATCGTAAACATAATTGCATGATTAGACATCTTAACTATTGTTTTTAGACACTTTTATGAGACACACCTGTACTCGAGTCAAAACTCGATATCAATACTTATAACCAAGATTCTTGCAGTTTTCTCTTACTGTCCTAAACGAGAAACAAACATTCTAATAATTGTTTTTTTTTTTTTTATGACTAGCAAGAATTTACTGCGGCAAAAAAAAACTATTTATGAATTTAGAATTATTGAATTTAGTATTTTTTTTCTTTTTTGATCTTTTTTTCTTACACCTCACTAATAACAGATTATTTTTAATTGAATAATTATTTTTTTGTCGTATAATAATCATAATCATCATATTGAGCTTGCATTCACCCACTGCTAGGTATAGGCCTCCTCTCTGTCGTGATATTCTGCCTGATGCTCTAGTCCTGTCCAGGGCTTACCAGCCGCTAATATAATATCACCCGACCCCCGTATAATAATGAGGTTCTAAGTATTTTAATACACCTTACGCCAATAACTTGAATTAAAATTACCTTCATCATCAAGGTCCCGAGATTCACTTTCAGGTTCAGACAAACGCAACTGCAGTACGTGGTTTTCCAAGAAGTCGCCGAAATTGTTAGCTATCCTCTCATCCAGCTGCAGTTCCCTAGCCTTGGGTTCTTCGGCTAAGGGCTCGTAGCTCCTAGCAGATCGGGCTGACCCGGTGTTGATCAAAGACATCCCCTCGAAAATGTTGATGTCTTTGGCGAAAGCGAGACGTTCCGTGATCTTTAGAGCCTTTTCCTGAAATTGGACATTACATTTTGAAATAAAATCAATATTATAGACTAAAGATTGACTTCCAAGAGGGAATGTGAATAAAAAAAAACAGGCGTTGATCAACGATAATGTGACAGATTGAATACAGCCTCTTTCTGTAATTAGAGATGTAGTTTTAAGATTTAATCAAAATAGACTATAGATTAACTTGCTGGAGTTACTAAGTATATTTATGTGTAAAATTTTATAATCGTTTTATAATGTGGCATAGATTGAAAACTGCTAATAGAGTTGTAGTATTATGTTAAAATGTAGTGTTACAAAATAACGAGTAGCGTTAAAAACGGTTGCGCGTAACAGTTATTGTCTTCTAGTTAGACAATACACCTCTATTGAATGAACTTTTCAAGACACTTCACTGGCACTGGGTATGAATTCACAAAAATCACCTTTAGACACAGCGACGTATCGTTTTCTATGCACTCCGATATCGTGCCCACTAAGTTCTCTGCAACACCATGTTCCACTGGGCTACACTGCACTGCCGCCAGAATGGCTAACAAAGCTGCTTTTCTCCACATTGTTCTTTAATTTGTATACTCAATAAACGTGTACTTCGAGTGCCAACGCTGGGCAACTTATGATGTTTCCCAAAAAACTGATGTATTTTTATCCTTTGATCCCCTCTACGGTTTTGAAAATGTGACGTAAAATATGTGTGCTCAGTTTGACGTCGTGTGCTAACTGATGGGACGGCGATCGTTTAAGCTACAGACGTAAGGATAAGTAGAAAAATAAATATTTGATGTTAGAAAGCGTAGTTTGCGTTTACGACACAATGCGAAGTCTTACAGCGGCATTTGTGATGTTAGTGCAAATGAAATGAAAGAAAAAGTGTGATTGTTTGATGTTTTCGTATGCCCATACAAACTGACCGGGTGAAAATGTGTTTCGTAATCGTAGTTATTCCCATGTGATAACATGTTTCACAATTTTGTCTTTTCAGATAAATATAAAAATTATTTTAAAAATTGTTAGTTCTCGCATGAACTACTCCTAATTTTACATGTAGCTATTTTTTAAATCTTTAAATTTGGTCGTCGAACTAAACCGGTCTTCTTTAGTATCGTGGCCCCGAAAACGAACTTTCTGTCGCATTATCTCAATATGAACCTTTCTAACATAATAATGTACTACAATATGTAAAAAAAAAACAATTTTATGTTATTAAATTAATTTAAAAATATTCGACTCTAAAATTATTAGGAATTACCTAAATATAATTTTACATTAAATATATTTTAAATGATCGTCTAATTAATATGTA